>CM075674.1:80045000-81245000 GCA_037962975.1 Clitoria ternatea | reverse complement strand
CTATTTTATATTGAGCTTAGAGTGTATAGACTAGAATCAGGGGACAAGTTGATCATTCCCGTGAGTAGACTTTGGCTCGTAGTGCAGGGAATTATTGATCGGTCCCTGTAGCAATGCCTTTTGTCTTTTGCATAGTGACGTGTGAGTTATCCGGTGTCATGGTGTTATCCTGGGCAACTGGTATAGGGAGAGCGCCTGATACGGAATTAGAGTCCGGATGTATACCGATGACACCGGTCACACACTGGCGAATTGACTAAGACGTTGAAATATGTCTTGTAGGATGGATACCGGTATTGAGACCGGATCATATGTCCCCTAGCTTATGTGAGGGACTGAGTAGTTGTTCACATAAGCTATTCAACCTGCGAGAGGTCTGAATATCGGTATGCTTATGCGCATAACAGTTTCTTCACATGTACTATCATATTGCAAAGAACCGTTCTTTAATCGAAAGATCCGACGTATTGATGTCGTCATAATGGATTCAGATAAAGATATGTTGTGTGAGAATTTCAAGAGTTTGTCGGAATTGAAGACTCTTGAAGTTCGCGTAACGGCTGTAAAGCGTGAATTGCGTCGCATGATTAGATATTAAATGCTTTTAATCACGTGGGCGAGCAATTATTGCGTCTGAGATGGAAATATCAATAACCGTCGTTTAGGGCTTAATGGGCCTATAATTTTTTGAGATTTCTGGGCCCAGCGAATAGGCCCTTCGTCGAATTGATATTGTTTTGGCGCACATGAATTTGGAACGACTGTGTCGTTTCACTTGTGAACCAACGTGTTTAGTCATGGACGACACAACCTCAAGAGTTGGTAACCGAACCCTTTCGTTTTCTATTAAAGAAACACTTAGTGGATTCTGGGTTCCACTCGTTTCTGATTTCTTAGCAAAACTCTGCAAAAAATTTTGCAAGGACGTTTGTCGCTTGTTCTATGAAGCTTTTCTCAGTTTTCATCCTCCTCATCATCTGAGGTAACTACTTTTCTTTCCCCTGTTACTTTCGTCTTGTTTTGCTCTGCTGTTTTTGCTTGAAAAGAATGTACTTTATTTAGGGGGAGATTAACTTCTCGCAACCCTAATTATCATGGGGGAAGAATCCTTGTGATTCTTCCGAGGGCTGAGTCATGTCGCTCAGAAAGGGGATCTTACTCACTATGGAAAGTGACTTTTCCCTTCTCAGAGTCGTCCTCTGATTGTAGTCGCTCTGAAAAGTGAAATGAGTGATGATTGTCACCCTTCTGACGATGTGACTTTTTATCGTAGATCAGAGATTTCGGTCTAGACGACTCAAATGGCGACTGGAGAAGGAAACTCTGGAGATCACTCCGTTCTGAAGACAGCAGAAGGTCTTTACAGCATTGCTGTCTCTAGGCTGAACTGGGAAGAACTTCAGGCTAAGTGGCCTTTCTGTTGGGTAGCTGGTGAGTTTAAGAACTTGGCTTCCTGTCATGCAAATGAGGATGGATCTCGAATTCAACCAAGGTTCACACTTCATGCAGAGGAAGAAATGAAAAAGTGGTTCCGGGTGTTTGCACCACTCCCTACAGAACGGATATGCCACGTCGTGCCAAATGACCGTTCTGTATACATGCATGATTTCGTATTTCATTACCTCGGAGTCCGTTTTCCCTTATCCGAGCTTCAGATGGGTGTGTTAAAGTTCTTAAATTGCGCACCCTCTCAGCTTCATCCCAACGATTGGGGCCTCATCCGTGCTTTAGAGGTTCTGGGCGAGTATTTCAACTTTACACCTACTGTAGCGATGCTGTTCTATTACACTCAGGTAGTTCGGAGGGCTAACAAGCAGGGCGGTGTTGGTCTAGTAACACTCCGGACCCTATGTTCCTTTGTGAACTTTGAATCCTACACCGATTCGGCTAAAGTTAATGGAAAATCATTCAAATCTTACTTTACCTGGATATCTGTTAAGAAGAAGAAACCTGTCTTTTGGAGGGATGAAGAGGGTCTTAATAAATTTCCTCTGAGCTGGACTCATAAGCATTTTCTTTTAAACTCCCAAGCATATTATGCTGATCAATCCGAGCTATCCCCCGAATCGTCGAAAGTGTTGTTCGCACTTGAAGCACACAGTACATGTTCTAAAGTATTTTCGTGTAGGCGTCTTTTAAGTAGTTCAAGTAGAGTCCGGGACGAATATCTATGTAATTCTCGTTTTATTTCTCTTTTTCTCCTTTGTTAAATGTGTCGAGTATCTCGTAGTTGCTAATATCTTGTGTTTGTGTATGCAGGTGAAATAGAGCAGACATCTCCGGAGATGAATAAATTGAAGGGGTTTAAAGCGGCAGGTAAATCCGTAGCTCGTGAGAATGAAATTCAGGCTAAGACTTCTGTAAAGGATCGTCCTGAATTGATTATTCTGACCTCGGATGTAGAAGGGGAGATTCCGCTGGTCGAGGGCGGCTCGACTGGTGTTGGCATAACTACGAGTCAGCCCCAAATAACCGAGAGGAGGAGAAAGATCAAGAATGATTCTTCCGGAGGACCATCGAAGAAACATAAACCTTCGAAGAGTCCAAAAAGGGGAAGGGCTTCAAAAGGTAAAGCTGTAGAGATTTCGGATGCAGTTGATGTTTCTTCCGGACTCCATAAGGGCATTCCTGCCGGGGTTTCTGGATCTAGTCCGATCTCCTGCCCAACAACTTCATTCCTTACCCCCTTCCTCTCATATCGGGGAACTACTCCAGCGATTCTTCCTCAGCCGCTGTATGAACTCCGGCCCATGCTTAAAACTAAAGAAATCAAGAAGGCGTGTGAGGCCAGAAAATGGCAGTTAGCAGAACTGACTGGGATGCTTCACTCATTCAGTTTGTTAGCTGACGATGTTGACAAGGTTGATGAGCTGACTGATAAAATAGAACAGCTCAATCTCTCATCGGGGAAGGACAAAGCCACTCTAAAATTAATGGAAGACCGCCTTGCCAAGTCTAAAGAGTTCGGGGATATCATGAACAAGGAGAACCTTAAGCTGAAAGGCATGCTCAAAGACTTGGAGGATAAACTGGCAGAGAGGGAGGAAATGCTTGATAAATCAAAGGAAGAACTCCGTAGCAGCCAGGCTAAGTAAGTTGAGCTCGAAGATAAAAGCAAAGCTGCTGCGGAGGATTACTTTAAGCAAGCCGAGGAGTGGTCCCAAAAGGAGAAGAAGTTCCTCCTTGAGATCGAGGGACTGAAGGCTGGGAACACGGAATCTGAAGGATCGAGTGGGGAGCTATCGAGGTTGCAGGAAGAATTGGCTGTAGTAAAAGCTGAGAAGAAGGAAGTTATTGACATATGCACTCAGGCAGTTGAAGAATCCTTCGGCCTGGCTATACGCCAAGTTTTCTACCGCAACCCTGTAACATCCCTGTTTTTAGTAGCAGTCTTATTCGGTAAAATTTGAAGTATGGAAGGTTAGTAAGTAAGAATAAGTGAGTAAATACCCTGTAGAGGGTCAGTAATACTCCAAAAAATTCTATTTTTGGGTATAATTATAGAATTTATATAGACCATTAGAAAAATTATTCAAATTTCGAGTGAAAAAGGCTCTGATCCGAGTGACAGAGTGAAATTCCGAGTGAAGGATTAGCAATTCCGAGTTAAGGATGAAATTCCGAGTATAAGCTATGATATCCGAGTGCAATCCGAGTGAGTTTGTCCAAGTCAGGACCTCCCTAGTGAGGAAGGGATAGCATTCCGAGTAGAATATATATAAGGCTTGGAGTCATTTTTGAGTGAAGCTTATGACTCTTTTCCGAGTGGTGAAGGCCATAAAGGATTCCGAGTGAAACGTATTTTGAGGAAGGATAGTCTCTGTGTTACTACGAGATGAGTAGCCAAGTGAACCCCGAGTGGGGAAGGACTTAAATGCTCCTGAATGGTAAAATCTGAGTGAACCTCTTCTGAGGGAAGAGTTGTTATAATGGTTTGGATTGGAAATATATTCTAAGTGTATGATATATATATATATATATATATAAATCGAGTGAATGAATACATGTAAGTGTTTTATGTTGATTTGATGCTTCCTACCGACTGAAATGTGTTGTCAAAATTATTTGGGAAGTATTGATGGATGAAATAGTGATTAAGTTAAGGATTCCGAGTGGTTATATATATATATTGTATGGTTAAGGCATTACTTGGCTTGAATATGAGTGGTGATGAATGAATAATGTTAAGTGAATAAATACCGAGTGGAAAATGGTAAGAGGAAGCCCATTCCGAGTGAATTGCAGTAAGCAGGGCTATTTCCAAGTGAGTCTATGAGTATGACTCCTCTTCCGAGTGAGATATACTCTATTGGACCAATTCCGAGTGAGACTTGTATGTGTAAGTCTTTTCCGAGAAGTGAGGGCCTTAATAGGCTCTGATTGGAATTGTAGTTGAAGAATTTGGTTAAAACCGAGAGAGAAATATGAGTAAACCTGAGTGAGTAAAGTTTGGGTATTCTTGAGTGGTAAATCCGATTGATTCCTTTCTAAGGTATGAGTTGTTATTGGAATATATTCTAAGTGATTAGAGTTTGAATAATTCCGAGTGATTGACTAATTAGGAGAGAGTCGGGTTCTAGAAGAAACAATTCCGAGTGAGAGATGAGTAAACTCTGCCATGTGGAACTTTGAGTATCAGTTTTGAATATTAGAGCAAGTAGCAAACCGAGCAAGGCAAGTCGGTTAAAACATTTAGCCGAGTGACAGAAACCGAGTGAGAAAACCCTTATTTCTGAGTGGATCTTACGTGTGACTTTCCTGAGTGGAAGTATGGAACTGAGTAAACTTCCAAGGGAAGGAAAGTGTATTCTCCGAGTGAGAAATGTAAGTCTATGCTGAGTGATGAATGTGAAGTACATTCCCAATTGTGTTGAAGTTAAATACACCGAGTGGTATGGGAAGTAGTATTCCGAGTAAGTGGATGAGTTTTACCGAGTGGAACAGTGTATGTAGAGATTCAGATTTGGAATGAAAATTTCGAGTAGAAGAATGATAGGAAAGAAATGAAAGGGAGTCGGTTTTTGAAGTACATTACCGAGTGAGAAAGGACTAGGCTTGGAATGATTTAACCGAGTAAGAACCATCAGAAATGACTCGGATTTGGGATATAATACCGAGTGAAAGGCCAAGCAAATTAGGAGTCAGTGTGGGGATAAATTACCAAGTGAATGATGGGAAAAATGAGTCGGTTTCATGGGAATGCCGAGTGAGGATTGGCTGACTCGCTCAAGCGAGTCGGATTTCACTTGAGCGAGAAGGACCCCTGATGCATATTTCTCTACTTCGCTCAAGCGAGCAAGCCACGCTCAAGCGAGCCTTGTATTTGTTGGCTCGGAAGAAGAATTCCAGTCGGCATAGTGATTAACCGAGTGGAAGTTTCACTTGGTATTCAGTGTCAGTTGTGCGTATTGACTTCAATTTTGTCTTTAATGATTATTTTAATTCAATCATGCGCATTATAGCTAGTGGGCGGCCAGAAATGGGCACTGACTCAGCATATCTCCTTATTTAAATCTCCACTGCCACTCCATTAACACTCCACTAGCAGCCCACTCACAAAAGCTGTTCCCCATTTAGTTTTCCACTTAGTAGCCCACTCCTTATTTAAACCAACACAAGGACTCTTAGAGAACACACACACGAAACACACCTCCATCATTCTTCTTCCTACAAGTTACTTTCTCTCTCTTTTCTCTTCTGTTTCACTCGGAATTTGTGCAGGACAATGAAAGGGAACGTCTTCTTCTCCTCCAGGAGCTCCATAAAGGTAAGGGGGTATATTCTTGGGTGCTCTGTGGGAAAACCGAGTGAAGGAAAGAGTTAAGGAACTTGTTCCTCACCTTTCCAGGACAGATTCAGTGTTGTGTGAATTAAATGCCTTAATTGTTATTATTTGTATTTATATATATATATATATATTTGTTATTAAATGCATATAATCAGTGATGAATTGTGAAATGATATGAACTGTATTGGACTGAAAATACTAAGCATCATGGGTACCGTGTGATTTCCAGTGAAAAATTATGAATAGAAGATGGATTTAATGATAACAGGTTCTGTTTTATGTTAATCCGACCGGTTTTACATCTATAACAACTCGGTTTTGCTTAGTTTCAATCGGATTCAACCTTAACTGAATGTATTTCATTCTGATAGAACAATTCTTCACTCGGTAAACAACCTTATTGCACTCGGATAACTTTTCCTGGTTTACTTTCACACGGTCAGCATCTTCCCAGTTGATTTCACTCGGAAAATATCATATTTCACTCAGAAAACATTTAGTTTTACCCAGACAACTCTTTTCAGTGATTTCACTCGGAAAACAATTTATTTTACTCAGCAAACAGTTATTTTCACTAAGAGAACTCCTTTCAGTTTGATGTAACTCGGTATATAAAGTTAATTCACCCAGAAGACCTTTCCCAACCTGATTCCACTCGGAATCAGGATTATCTTACTCGGATTTATTTACTCGCATGTGTCTTATTCAGACAGAACCCTTTTCAACTAATTTCACTCGGTAAACTCATGTTTCACTCGGAACTTATATTGAATTCACTCAGAAAACTCCTTTGAGACTGATGTCACTCGGAATCGTATTTTATTACACTCAGAAATTCATTTTTACTCGGTTTCACCAACGATTTCACTCATGAAACTCTTTCTTACTGATTCCACTCGGAAATTATATTTTAATTCACTCAGAAATTTATTTCACTCAGAATTTAAGTTATTTCATTAAGAAAATACTTTTCAGTTTCTGTTTCACTCGGAAAACATATTAATTTCATTTAGTAAACTCTGCTCAGTTTTATTTCACTCGGATTCATAGTTAATTCATGCGGAAAACTCATTTTCACTTGGAATCAAACCTGTTTCAGTCGGAAAATAGCCTTCCAGTTCATTTTCACTCGGACCCAAACTTGTTTCAGTCGGAAAACAGCTTTCCAGTGTAATTTCACTCGGATTTTTAGCCAGATCGTTTGGAAAACCCTTCTCAGTATGATTCCACTCGGAATTATACTTATTTCACTCGGATTTACCCTTGTTTCACTCGGAAAACTATGTTTTTAGTGTTTTTCGCTTGGATTTTCATTTAGAAACTATTCTTAAACGTTTTTTTAAACTATTAGGAAGTTATAATTATTATTATCATTCTTATTCTATTATTATTATTATTCTACTTATTATCAATCTTAATATTGTTATTGCTATTGTTAGTTTTATTATTATTAACATTGTTAACGTCTTAATTATGAGTAATTACATAAAGAATATATTATTTTACTCTTTATGAAGAATATAATTTTAACCAAGATATAATAGATATATTTCTAAAATAATAAACGAATATCTTACAATGTTTAAATAATTGATGGAATTCAAAGAGCTTGGAAATAATATGATGAGACTGGAAACACATAAGATACCCAGGGATCTAATGATAAAAATAATGCATTTCGCATCATGAAAATATTTTTGAAGAAGAAAAAAAACTAGAGCATACACCTGGTACGCTGGAGGACATTCACGTTCGATCTCAGTAGAAGAATCTTGGGAGTACATCTGGAACGGCAACCCAATGGCATCAGAGTCGCGCCTGATAGCCAGGTGAGACGATGCAATTCTGGAGTACTTTGACTAAATGACGGGATGTATCTATGATCGTGAAGAGCCAAGTCCCAAGATGAAATGATATATATAATGATGAGAACCTGTGAGTTCATTCGTACCATATGATAAAAGAAAGGGGACTTGGTGAGCTCCGATCGCTCTAGAATGGAAACGTTGTGCCCAAGAAACAACTTGAGCAGGATGAATTCCAAAGAATGAAAGGATGATAATGACGAATTTATTGGGCCCACATGCATCATGAGACATAACCAAAGATAAATCATAATAAATTCAACCCATGCATTCCATGACAACATGCTTGATTGTTATAAATATGCTAATTGTATGAATTATGTGATATTATTTGTTAACTGGATTATGTCCGCACCGGATTAACCAATTAGGGTCTTGGGTTATACTCACCCTTACTGTTGACAATTTTCAGAGGAATTAGGAAATCAAGAACCTGAGTATGAAGAACAGCAATATGCTGAACCAAATGAGAACGCTCCTTAAATAGAATATAAGTATCCAAATATTGACGGATGACTGTATAATATTTAAGGGTGCCTGCGTGCCCCATTCTGTTAAGAGTACAATTACTTGCAGTTTGTGAATGACTATGTGATATAATCACTATTTGCTTCCATTGATCTGCCATCTCTTTATAAAAAAAATAAATATAAAAAAAATTTTACTTTTTCTAAAAACTGTTAACACTCTCAGTTAAATAGGATGAACGTACAGAAGGATTTGTCTTATCTAACCGAGGGTGTTACAAAGGTGGTATCAGAGCATAGTCGATTCATTAAGCTTGGGGAGTGGACCATTAGGTTTCCACGTACTCTGATAGAAATAATGAACAGTTCATAACACTCCTAAGACTAAAACTCCTATGTGGAATACTCCACATAACATATATCCTGAATCTTTTTGTTGAAATTCTTTCAGCAAAATTCTTAATGGCTCGCCGAAATAACGATCATGTGATGGAGGATCTTCTTACCAGCATTGTGGAGGTAATAGAACGCCAAGAGTTACCTCATACTTCTACTAGGCAGAGCCAAGGACTAGCTAACTTTTAGCAGAACGATCTTACGTAATTCAAAGAAGGGCTACGACAGGAAATCCGTCAAATATTATTAGGACTTTAAGAGTTAAAATAAGACCCAGTTAGAATCTGAGTATTGGACCAAGTATCTCCGATTGAGATACCGATTGGTCAGGGCTATTAAGAATACGATTAAGAATCTGAATCTACATTCGGAATAATTTTTGGAGTTAGTATTAAGCTCGAACAGAAATCCTGTTTGTTATAAAACGAGAAGCGTTTTAATGATGGATCAAGATATCATTTATTTCCCTATTCTCCCTTCATTTTCGTGTACATGCTAGGACTTGGGATAGCTTGGAGCTTAAGGTAAAATTCTTTACTCTTTTGATATTTTTGGTCTTAGGTTTTGATTTCTATATGGCTAGGAAAATACCTTATGAATGGATTTAGAAATAGGAACCATTTTCATGCAAGACCCAAAAGGTAGGATATACTTATGTGTGTTTTAGGATGGATGTGAAGTGGTATACGAAAATTTCAAGATTTGAGATGGAAGATGATAGTTGTTAATGGTAATTATTTGATTTTAGTGGAACCCTAACTCTAGGATTTAAGGAAATGAGTAATAATGTTAGGAAAAAAAATGATTTTAGTGAAAACCCATGATAATGTGTGTATGGGTTTTGTTAATAATAAAGATTGGTGATTATTAGTAATGATCATTGAATTTGATGAAAAACCCTAAGTGTAGTGATTTGAGGATTTTAAACTAAGTTGATGGTTTTAATGGCTTTGAATACTCTAGAATGACTATATATGAGGAAATGAATATCTGAGGCATTAGGTGTTGATTATTGAGGATTGGGAAAGGAGTGTATATAAATAAGTATGTAATTGGAGGAATTAATTTAGACTATTGATGTTATGATGATGTTAAAAAAAAAATAGTTGCAAACCATTGATAGTGGATTAAGATACTTGAGTTAATGAATAGGTAAGCCATAGTTGAATTGGTGATGATTTTAGATGAAACCTAGAGGTTTATAGTGAGTTTGAATAAATTTTAGTAATGATTAAATGATTCATGTGATGAATTGGAGGTCTTAAGGCTAAGGAATCATAGTATTGTTATTATTAGGTGTGGTTAGAGCATTAAGATTTAAAGAATCTTGGTTTTGGGAGAGGAATTCCCGAAGCCTAATACAAACGTGTAAATTGGATTCAGACAAGTCTAGGACTTGATGATAAGTTTTGGGGGACGATGTCCTATGATGGTATATTAATAGCATATATAAGTATGATTATGATAGAATTGTATTCAGGACGATGATGCGGAACAATTTCACCTTTTGAATTTCGGGACGAAATTCCTAAAAGGGGGGGAGAATGTAACATCCCTGTTTTTAGTAGCAGTCTTATTCGGTAAATTTTGAAGTATGGAAGGTTAGTAAGTAAGAATAAGTGAGTAAATACCCTGTAGAGGGTCAGTAATACTCCAAAAAATTCTATTTTTGGGTATAATTATAGAATTTATAAAGACCATTAGAGAAATTATTCAAATTCCAAGTGAAAAAGGCTCTGATCCGAGTGACAAAGTGAAATTCCGAGTGAAGGATTAGCAATTCCGAGTGAAGGATGAAATTCCGAGTGTAAGCTATGATATCCGAGTGCAATCCGAGTGAGTTTGTCCAAGTCAGGACCTCCCTAGTGAGGAAGGGATAACATTCTGAGTAGAATATATATAAGGCTTGGAGTCATTTTTGAGTGAAGCTTATGACTCTTTTCTGAGTGGTGAAGGCCTTAAAGGATTCCGAGTGAAACGTATTTTGAGGAAGGATAGTCTCTGTGTTACTAAGAGATGAGTAGCCAAGTGAACCCCGAGTGGGGAAGGACTTAAATGCTCCTGAATGGTAAAATCCGAGTGAACCTCTTCTGAGGGAAGAGTTGTTATAATGGTTTGGATTGGAAATATATTCTAAGTGTATGATATATATATATATATATATATATATATATATATAAACCGAGTGAATGAATACATGTAAGTGTTTTATGTTGATTTGATGCTTCCTACCGACTGAAATGTGTTGTCAAAATTATTTGGGAAGTATTGATGGATGAAATAGTGATTAAGTTAAGGATTCCGAGTGGTTATATATATATATTGTATGGTTAAGGCATTACTTGGCTTGAATATGAGTGGTGATGAATGAATAATGTTAAGTGAATAAATACCGAGTGGAAAATGGTAAGAGGAAGCCCATTCCGAGTGAATTATAGTAAGCAGGGCTATTTCCGAGTGAGTCTATGAGTATGACTCCTCTTCCGAGTGAGATATACTCTATTGGACCAATTCCTAGTGAGACTTGTATGTGTAAGTCTTTTCCGAGAAGTGAGGGCCTTAATAGGCTCTGATTGGAATTGTAGTTGAAGAATTTGGTTAAAACCGAGAGAGAAATATGAGTAAACCTGAGTGAGTAAAGTTTGGGTATTCTTGAGTGGTAAATCCGATTGATTCCTTTCTAAGGTATGAGTTGTTATTGGAATATATTCTAAGTGATTAGAGTTTGAATAATTCCGAGTGATTGACTAATTAGGAGAGAGTCGGGTTCTAGAAGAAACAATTCCGAGTGAGAGATGAGTAAACTCTGCCATGTGGAACTTTGAGTATCAGTTTTGAATATTAGAGCAAGTAGCAAACCGAGCAAGGCAAGTCGGTTAAAACATTTAGCCGAGTGACAGAAACCGAGTGAGAAAACCCTTATTTCTGAGTGGATCTTACGTGTGACTTTCCTGAGTGGAAGTATGGAACTGAGTAAACTTCCAAGGGAAGGAAAGTGTATTCTCCGAGTGAGAAATGTAAGTCTATGCCGAGTGATGAATGTGAAGTACATTCCCAATTGTGTTGAAGTTAAATACACCGAGTGGTATGGGAAGTAGTATTCCGAGTAAGTGGATGAGTTTTACCGAGTGGAACAGTGTATGTAGAGATTCAGATTTGGAATGAAAATTTCGAGTAGAAGAATGATAGGAAAGAAATGAAAGGGAGTCGGTTTTTGAAGTACATTACCGAGTGAGAAAGGACTAGGCTTGGAATGATTTAACCGAGTAAGAACCATCAGAAATGACTCGGATTTGGGATATAATACCGAGTGAAAGGCCAAGCAAATTAGGAGTCAGTGTGGGGATGAATTACCAAGTGAATGATGGGAAAAATGAGTCGGTTTCATGGGAATGCCGAGTGAGGATTGGCTGACTCGCTCAAGCGAGTCGGATTTCACTTGAGCGAGAAGGACCCCTGATGCATATTTCTCTACTTCGCTCAAGCGAGCAAGCCACGCTCAAGCGAGCCTTGTATTTGTTGGCTCGGAAGAAGAATTCCAGTCGGCATAGTGATTAACCGAGTGGAAGTTTCACTTGGTATTCAGTGTCAGTTGTGCGTATTGACTTCAATTTTGTCTTTAATGATTATTTTAATTCAATCATGCGCATTATAGCTAGTGGGCGGCCAGAAATGGGCACTGACTCAGCATATCTCCTTATTTAAATCTCCACTGCCACTCCATTAACACTCCACTAGCAGCCCACTCACAAAAGCTGTTCCCCATTTAGTTTTCCACTTAGTAGCCCACTCCTTATTTAAACCAACACAAGGACTCTTAGAGAACACACACACGAAACACACCTCCATCATTCTTCTTCCTACAAGTTACTTTCTCTCTCTTTTCTCTTCTGTTTCACTCGGAATTTGTGCAGGACAATGAAAGGGAACGTCTTCTTCTCCTCCAGGAGCTCCATAAAGGTAAGGGGGTATATTCTTGGGTGCTCTGTGGGAAAACCGAGTGAAGGAAAGAGTTAAGGAACTTGTTCCTCACCTTTCCAGGACAGATTCAGTGTTGTGTGAATTAAATGCCTTAATTGTTATTATTTGTATTTATATATATATATATATTTGTTATTAAATGCATATAATCAGTGATGAATTGTGAAATGATATGAACTGTATTGGACTGAAAATACTAAGCATCATGGGTACCGTGTGATTTCCAGTGAAAAATTATGAATAGAAGATGGATTTAATGATAACAGGTTCTGTTTTATGTTAATCCGACCGGTTTTACATCTATAACAACTCGGTTTTGCTTAGTTTCAATCGGATTCAACCTTAACTGAATGTATTTCATTCTGATAGAACAATTCTTCACTCGGTAAACAACCTTATTGCACTCGGATAACTTTTCCTGGTTTACTTTCACACGGTCAGCATCTTCCCAGTTGATTTCACTCGGAAAATATCATATTTCACTCAGAAAACATTTAGTTTTACCCAGACAACTCTTTTCAGTGATTTCACTCGGAAAACAATTTATTTTACTCAGCAAACAGTTATTTTCACTAAGAGAACTCCTTTCAGTTTGATGTAACTCGGTATATAAAGTTAATTCACCCAGAAGACCTTTCCCAACCTGATTCCACTCGGAATCAGGATTATCTTACTCGGATTTATTTACTCGCATGTGTCTTATTCAGACAGAACCCTTTTCAACTAATTTCACTCGGTAAACTCATGTTTCACTCGGAACTTATATTGAATTCACTCAGAAAACTCCTTTGAGACTGATGTCACTCGGAATCGTATTTTATTACACTCAGAAATTCATTTTTACTCGGTTTCACCAACGATTTCACTCATGAAACTCTTTCTTACTGATTCCACTCGGAAATTATATTTTAATTCACTCAGAAATTTATTTCACTCAGAATTTAAGTTATTTCATTAAGAAAATACTTTTCAGTTTCTGTTTCACTCGGAAAACATATTAATTTCATTTAGTAAACTCTGCTCAGTTTTATTTCACTCGGATTCATAGTTAATTCATGCGGAAAACTCATTTTCACTTGGAATCAAACCTGTTTCAGTCGGAAAATAGCCTTCCAGTTCATTTTCACTCGGACCCAAACTTGTTTCAGTCGGAAAACAGCTTTCCAGTGTAATTTCACTCGGATTTTTAGCCAGATCGTTTGGAAAACCCTTCTCAGTATGATTCCACTCGGAATTATACTTATTTCACTCGGATTTACCCTTGTTTCACTCGGAAAACTATGTTTTTAGTGTTTTTCGCTTGGATTTTCATTTAGAAACTATTCTTAAACGTTTTTTTAAACTATTAGGAAGTTATAATTATTATTATCATTCTTATTCTATTATTATTATTATTCTACTTATTATCAATCTTAATATTGTTATTGCTATTGTTAGTTTTATTGTTATTAACATTGTTAACGTCTTAATTATGAGTAATTACATAAAGAATATATTATTTTACTCTTTATGAAGAATATAATTTTAACCAAGATATAATAGATATATTTCTAAAATAATAAACGAATATCTTACAATGTTTAAATAATTGATGGAATTCAAAGAGCTTGGAAATAATATGATGAGACTGGAAACACATAAGATACCCAGGGATCTAATGATAAAAATAATGCATTTCGCATCATGAAAATATTTTTGAAGAAGAAAAAAAACTAGAGCATACACCTGGTACGCTGGAGGACATTCACGTTCGATCTCAGTAGAAGAATCTTGGGAGTACATCTGGAACGGCAACCCAATGGCATCAGAGTCGCGCCTGATAGCCAGGTGAGACGATGCAATTCTGGAGTACTTTGACTAAATGACGAGATGTATCTATGATCGTGAAGAGCCAAGTCCCAAGATGAAATGATATATATAATGATGAGAACCTGTGAGTTCATTCGTACCATATGATAAAAGAAAGGGGACTTGGTGAGCTCCGATCGCTCTAGAATGGAAACGTTGTGCCCAAGAAACAACTTGAGCAGGATGAATTCCAAAGAATGAAAGGATGATAATGACGAATTTATTGGGCCCACATGCATCATGAGACATAACCAAAGATAAATCATAATAAATTCAACCCATGCATTCCATGACAACATGCTTGATTGTTATAAATATGCTAATTGTATGAATTATGTGATATTATTTGTTAACTGGATTATGTCCGCACCGGATTAACCAATCAGGGTCTTGGGTTATACTCACCCTTACTGTTGACAATTTTCAGAGGAATTAGGAAATCAAGAACCTGAGTATGAAGAACAGCAATATGCTGAACCAAATGAGAACGCTCCTTAAATAGAATATAAGTATCCAAATATTGACGGATGACTGTATAATATTTAAGGGTGCCTGCGTGCCCCATTCTGTTAAGAGTACAATTACTTGCAGTTTGTGAATGACTATGTGATATAATCACTATTTGCTTCCATTGATCTGCCATCTCTTTATAAAAAAAATAAATATAAAAAAAATTTTACTTTTTCTAAAAACTGTTAACACTCTCAGTTAAATAGGATGAACGTACAGAAGGATTTGTCTTATCTAACCGAGGGTGTTACAAAGGTGGTATCAGAGCATAGTCGATTCATTAAGCTTGGGGAGTGGACCATTAGGTTTCCACGTACTCTGATAGAAATAATGAACAGTTCATAACACTCCTAAGACTAAAACTCCTATGTGGAATACTCCACATAACATATATCCTGAATCTTTTTGTTGAAATTCTTTCAGCAAAATTCTTAATGGCTCGCCGAAATAACGATCATGTGATGGAGGATCTTCTTACCAGAATTGTGGAGGTAATAGAACGCCAAGAGTTACCTCATACTTCTACTAGGCAGAGCCAAGGACTAGCTAACTTTTAGCAGAACGATCTTACGTAATTCAAAGAAGGGCTACGACAGGAAATCCGTCAAATATTATTAGGACTTTAAGAGTTAAAATAAGACCCAGTTAGAATCTGAGTATTGGACCAAGTATCTCCGATTGAGATACCGATTGGTCAGGGCTATTAAGAATACGATTGAGAATCTGAATCTACATTCGGAATAATTTTTGGAGTTAGTATTAAGCTCGAACAGAAATCCTGTTTGTTATAAAACGAGAAGCGTTTTAATGATGGATCAAGATATCATTTATTTCCCTATTCTCCCTTCATTTTCGTGTACATGCTAGGACTTGGGATAGCTTGGAGCTTAAGGTAAAATTCTTTACTCTTTTGATATTTTTGGTCTTAGGTTTTGATTTCTATATGGCTAGGAAAATACCTTATGAATGGATTTAGAAATAGGAACCATTTTCATGCAAGACCCAAAAGGTAGGATATACTTATGTGTGTTTTAGGATGGATGTGAAGTGGTATACGAAAATTTCAAGATTTGAGATGGAAGATGATAGTTGTTAATGGTAATTATTTGATTTTAGTGGAACCCTAACTCTAGGATTTAAGGAAATGAGTAATAATGTTAGGAAAAAAAATGATTTTAGTGAAAACCCATGATAATGTGTGTATGGGTTTTGTTAATAATAAAGATTGGTGATTATTAGTAATGATCATTGAATTTGATGAAAAACCCTAAGTGTAGTGATTTGAGGATTTTAAACTAAGTTGATGGTTTTAATGGCTTTGAATACTCTAGAATGACTATATATGAGGAAATGAATATCTGAGGCATTAGGTGTTGATTATTGAGGATTGGGAAAGGAGTGTATATAAATAAGTATGTAATTGGAGGAATTAATTTAGACTATTGATGTTATGATGATGTTAAAAAAAAAATAGTTGCAAACCATTGATAGTGGATTAAGATACTTGAGTTAATGAATAGGTAAGCCATAGTTGAATTGGTGATGATTTTAGATGAAACCTAGAGGTTTATAGTGAGTTTGAATAAATTTTAGTAATGATTAAATGATTCATGTGATGAATTGGAGGTCTTAAGGCTAAGGAATCATAGTATTGTTATTATTAGGTGTGGTTAGAGCATTAAGATTTAAAGAATCTTGGTTTTGGGAGAGGAATTCCCGAAGCCTAATACAAACGTGTAAATTGGATTCAGACAAGTCTAGGACTTGATGATAAGTTTTGGGGGACGATGTCCTATGATGGTATATTAATAGCATATATAAGTATGATTATGATAGAATTGTATTCAGGACGATGATGCGGAACAATTTCACCTTTTGAATTTCGGGACGAAATTCCTAAAAGGGGGGGAGAATGTAACATCCCTGTTTTTAGTAGCAGTCTTATTCGGTAAATTTTGAAGTATGGAAGGTTAGTAAGTAAGAATAAGTGAGTAAATACCCTGTAGAGGGTCAGTAATACTCCAAAAAATTCTATTTTTGGGTATAATTATAGAATTTATAAAGACCATTAGAGAAATTATTCAAATTCCAAGTGAAAAAGGCTCTGATCCGAGTGACAAAGTGAAATTCCGAGTGAAGGATTAGCAATTCCGAGTGAAGGATGAAATTCCGAGTGTAAGCTATGATATCCGAGTGCAATCCGAGTGAGTTTGTCCAAGTCAGGACCTCCCTAGTGAGGAAGGGATAACATTCTGAGTAGAATATATATAAGGCTTGGAGTCATTTTTGAGTGAAGCTTATGACTCTTTTCTGAGTGGTGAAGGCCTTAAAGGATTCCGAGTGAAACGTATTTTGAGGAAGGATAGTCTCTGTGTTACTAAGAGATGAGTAGCCAAGTGAACCCCGAGTGGGGAAGGACTTAAATGCTCCTGAATGGTAAAATCCGAGTGAACCTCTTCTGAGGGAAGAGTTGTTATAATGGTTTGGATTGGAAATATATTCTAAGTGTATGATATATATATATATATATATATATATATATATATATATAAACCGAGTGAATGAATACATGTAAGTGTTTTATGTTGATTTGATGCTTCCTACCGACTGAAATGTGTTGTCAAAATTATTTGGGAAGTATTGATGGATGAAATAGTGATTAAGTTAAGGATTCCGAGTGGTTATATATATATATTGTATGGTTAAGGCATTACTTGGCTTGAATATGAGTGGTGATGAATGAATAATGTTAAGTGAATAAATACCGAGTGGAAAATGGTAAGAGGAAGCCCATTCCGAGTGAATTATAGTAAGCAGGGCTATTTCCGAGTGAGTCTATGAGTATGACTCCTCTTCCGAGTGAGATATACTCTATTGGACCAATTCCTAGTGAGACTTGTATGTGTAAGTCTTTTCCGAGAAGTGAGGGCCTTAATAGGCTCTGATTGGAATTGTAGTTGAAGAATTTGGTTAAAACCGAGAGAGAAATATGAGTAAACCTGAGTGAGTAAAGTTTGGGTATTCTTGAGTGGTAAATCCGATTGATTCCTTTCTAAGGTATGAGTTGTTATTGGAATATATTCTAAGTGATTAGAGTTTGAATAATTCCGAGTGATTGACTAATTAGGAGAGAGTCGGGTTCTAGAAGAAACAATTCCGAGTGAGAGATGAGTAAACTCTGCCATGTGGAACTTTGAGTATCAGTTTTGAATATTAGAGCAAGTAGCAAACCGAGCAAGGCAAGTCGGTTAAAACATTTAGCCGAGTGACAGAAACCGAGTGAGAAAACCCTTATTTCTGAGTGGATCTTACGTGTGACTTTCCTGAGTGGAAGTATGGAACTGAGTAAACTTCCAAGGGAAGGAAAGTGTATTCTCCGAGTGAGAAATGTAAGTCTATGCCGAGTGATGAATGTGAAGTACATTCCCAATTGTGTTGAAGTTAAATACACCGAGTGGTATGGGAAGTAGTATTCCGAGTAAGTGGATGAGTTTTACCGAGTGGAACAGTGTATGTAGAGATTCAGATTTGGAATGAAAATTTCGAGTAGAAGAATGATAGGAAAGAAATGAAAGGGAGTCGGTTTTTGAAGTACATTACCGAGTGAGAAAGGACTAGGCTTGGAATGATTTAACCGAGTAAGAACCATCAGAAATGACTCGGATTTGGGATATAATACCGAGTGAAAGGCCAAGCAAATTAGGAGTCAGTGTGGGGATGAATTACCAAGTGAATGATGGGAAAAATGAGTCGGTTTCATGGGAATGCCGAGTGAGGATTGGCTGACTCGCTCAAGCGAGTCGGATTTCACTTGAGCGAGAAGGACCCCTGATGCATATTTCTCTACTTCGCTCAAGCGAGCAAGCCACGCTCAAGCGAGCCTTGTATTTGTTGGCTCGGAAGAAGAATTCCAGTCGGCATAGTGATTAACCGAGTGGAAGTTTCACTTGGTATTCAGTGTCAGTTGTGCGTATTGACTTCAATTTTGTCTTTAATGATTATTTTAATTCAATCATGCGCATTATAGCTAGTGGGCAGCCAGAAATGGGCACTGACTCAGCATATCTCCTTATTTAAATCTCCACTGCCACTCCATTAACACTCCACTAGCAGCCCACTCACAAAAGCTGTTCCCCATTTAGTTTTCCACTTAGTAGCCCACTCCTTATTTAAACCAACACAAGGACTCTTAGAGAACACACACACGAAACACACCTCCATCATTCTTCTTCCTACAAGTTACTTTCTCTCTCTTTTCTCTTCTGTTTCACTCGGAATTTGTGCAGGACAATGAAAGGGAACGTCTTCTTCTCCTCCAGGAGCTCCATAAAGGTAAGGGGGTATATTCTTGGGTGCTCTGTGGGAAAACCGAGTGAAGGAAAGAGTTAAGGAACTTGTTCCTCACCTTTCCAGGACAGATTCAGTGTTGTGTGAATTAAATGCCTTAATTGTTATTATTTGTATTTATATATATATATATATATATATATATTTGTTATTAAATGCATATAATCAGTGATGAATTGTGAAATGATATGAACTGTATTGGACTGAAAATACTAAGCATCATGGGTACCGTGTGATTTCCAGTGAAAAATTATGAATAGAAGATGGATTTAATGATAACAGGTTCTGTTTTATGTTAATCCGACCGGTTTTACATCTATAACAACTCGGTTTTGCTTAGTTTCAATCGGATTCAACCTTAACTGAATGTATTTCATTCTGATAGAACAATTCTTCACTCGGTAAACAACCTTATTGCACTCGGATAACTTTTCCTGGTTTACTTTCACACGGTCAGCATCTTCCCAGTTGATTTCACTCGGAAAATATCATATTTCACTCAGAAAACATTTAGTTTTACCCAGACAACTCTTTTCAGTGATTTCACTCGGAAAACAATTTATTTTACTCAGCAAACAGTTATTTTCACTAAGAGAACTCCTTTCAGTTTGATGTAACTCGGTATATAAAGTTAATTCACCCAGAAGACCTTTCCCAACCTGATTCCACTCGGAATCAGGATTATCTTACTCGGATTTATTTACTCGCATGTGTCTTATTCAGACAGAACCCTTTTCAACTAATTTCACTCGGTAAACTCATGTTTCACTCGGAACTTATATTGAATTCACTCAGAAAACTCCTTTGAGACTGATGTCACTCGGAATCGTATTTTATTACACTCAGAAATTCATTTTTACTCGGTTTCACCAACGATTTCACTCATGAAACTCTTTCTTACTGATTCCACTCGGAAATTATATTTTAATTCACTCAGAAATTTATTTCACTCAGAATTTAAGTTATTTCATTAAGAAAATACTTTTCAGTTTCTGTTTCACTCGAAAAACATATTAATTTCATTTAGTAAACTCTGCTCAGTTTTATTTCACTCGGATTCATAGTTAATTCATGCGGAAAACTCATTTTCACTTGGAATCAAACCTGTTTCAGTCGGAAAACAGCCTTCCAGTTCATTTTCACTCGGACCCAAACTTGTTTCAGTCGGAAAACAGCTTTCCAGTGTAATTTCACTCGGATTTTTAGCCAGATCGTTTGGAAAACCCTTCTCAGTATGATTCCACTCGGAATTATACTTATTTCACTCGGATTTACCCTTGTTTCACTCGGAAAACTATGTTTTTAGTGTTTTTCGCTTGGATTTTCATTTAGAAACTATTCTTAAACGTTTTTTTAAACTATTGGGAAGTTATAATTATTATTATCATTCTTATTCTATTATTATTATTATTCTACTTATTATCAATCTTAATATTGTTATTGCTATTGTTAGTTTTATTGTTATTAACATTGTTAACGTCTTAATTATGAGTAATTACATAAAGAATATATTATTTTACTCTTTATGAAGAATATAATTTTAACCAAGATATAATAGATATATTTCTAAAATAATAAACGAATATCTTACAATGTTTAAATAATTGATGGAATTCAAAGAGCTTGGAAATAATATGATGAGACTGGAAACACATAAGATACCCAGGGATCTAATGATAAAAATAATGCATTTTGCATCATGAAAATATTTTTGAAGAAGAAAAAAAACTAGAGCATACACCTGGTACGCTGGAGGACATTCACGTTCGATCTCAGTAGAAGAATCTTGGGAGTACATCTGGAACGGAAACCCAATGGCATCAGAGTCGCGCCTGATAGCCGGGTGAGACGATGCAATTCTGGAGTACTTCGACTAAATGACGGGATGTATCTATGATCGTGAAGAGCCAAGTCCCAAGATGAAATGATATATATAATGATGAGAACCTGTGAGTTCATTCATACCATATGATAAAAGAAAGGGGACTTGGTGAGCTCCGATCGCTCTAGAATAGAAACGTTGTGCCCAAGAAACAACTTGAGCAGGATGAATTCCATAGAATGAAAGGATGATAATGACGAATTTATTGGGCCCACATGCATCATGAGACATAACCAAAGATAAATCATAATAAATTCAACCCATGCATTCCATGACAACATGCTTGATTGTTATAAATATGCTAATTGTATGAATTATGTGATATTATTTGTTAACTGGATTATGTCCGCACCGGATTAACCAATCAGGGTCTTAGGTTATACTCACCCTTACTGTTGACAATTTTCAGAGGAATTAGGAAATCAAGAACCTGAGTATGAAGAACAGCAATATGCTGAACCAAATGAGAACGCTCCTTAAATAGAATATAAGTATCCAAATATTGACGGATGACTGTATAATATTTAAGGGTGCCTGCATGCCCCATTCTGTTAAGAGTACAATTACTTGCAGTTTGTGAATGACTATGTGATATAATCACTATTTTCTTCCATTGATCTGCCATCTCTTTATAAAAAAAATAAATATAAAAAAAATTTTACTTTTTCTAAAAACTGTTAACACTCTCAGTTAAATAGGATGAACGTACAGAAGGATTTGTCTTATCTAACCGAGGGTGTTACAAACCCCACTGCGAAACTTAGCCTCTATGGCATGGATCCGTTCTATGAATTCCATGGAGGAAGGTTAGTCACAGTGGTTGATGGCCGACATGAAGATCCTCCGAAGTCCTTATACTGTTTGCCTCCCCTTCCTGAGGGTCAAAGTATGGGACCGGATTTCGTCTTTCCTACGTCTGAGGTTGCCTCATTTACAGACGGTACTAAAGCTCCTGAGGGGAAGACTCCTGAGGAAATCCCAAAGGAAGGGACACAAGAGCTTAGAGCAGGGGAAGCACAGAAAGAGGCTGAAGAGCAAATTCCCCCTTCGTAGTCTTGTTTTTGTTTATATGTAAAGTTGTGTACCGAGATCAACTCCGGTTTTGAACAGTTACATATAATTTTACTTTTTCTTTTCCTTCTTTATGAATGAATAAAATTCTATTCAGATATTTGTCTTGGATATATATATTATCTCAGTACCTGATAGTCCGTTCTGTATGACTAACCGTTGAGGTCGAATCAAAATGATTACCTCAGAAAATTAGGTAATGGAAAGACATATACATGAATATTGTCCCCAAGTATAGGCGTGTTAAGGAATAGGTACCTATTGTAGGGCGTCATCCTCAATTCTTTTGGGGAGAAAAGTGGTCGATCCGTTGTTCACAGAAGCGGTATGTCAGGACGGATGACTAGTATTAATTAGTGTTACTCTCGCAAGGAGGTTCACATAGTCAATCTGTTGTTCAATGTGAGAGTATCGTTCCGAGATTTGGGAACTGCAAAGATATATAAAGATGATGGTTGTGTTTTCCATCATAGGGATAGTGATGAGAATTTGTTCACGCCAGAAGTTGATACATAAAATCACAGATCAAGTGATAGGGAATATCCGCCCTGGAGAAATATCTCTCAATCATAAGAGCACGGATTAAGCCTTCAAGATCACAGGAGTAATATCATCAAATCGCAGATTGGGTGATTGAGATTATCCGTTCTGGAGAAGTACACCATGCCAGGAGTTACATCGTCAAATCACGGACTGGGTGATTGAGATCATCCGTCCTGGAGAAGTACACTATGCCAGGAGTTACATCGTCAAGTCACAGATCAGGTGATTGAGATCATCCGTCCTGGAGAAGTACACCATGCCAGGAGTTACATCGTCAAGTCACAGATCAGGTGATTGAGATCATCCATCCTGGAGAAGTACATTTTGATCTTCAGGGTATGGAATTGAGTTTTCAATTTCATTATCGAATCTGGTATACAGGGTCATCACTTTGTTTGTCCCCTAGCTTGTGTGAGGGATTAGTAAAGTGACTCATATAAGCTACATCGTCTGTAATGATTTTGGATACCGGATGATATACGTCGTTTATAGAAAGTCATTACGTGGTTGCGTAAATATCGTAGATCTTCTTAGGACGGATCCGTACAAAAAGTTCTTTTGTGTGGGAATCCCAGAAGTTATTGAAACATGCAACCCTTGGTATTCGGGAAACAGTTGTAATATTTCTCATGATTGGACATTTAATGCCTTTAATCACGTGGGCAAGCCATTATTACTTTAAATGCGCACGTCTTTATAACCGTCACTGAGGGGCTTAATGGGCCTAAAATTTAAAATTTGAGACCCATTTGAGAGGCCCTTTTGACGAATTGACGCTGATTTTGCGCCTCAATGTTCGAAACGACAACCTCGTGTCTATGAAAAAGGTGTCGTTTAAAAGTGTCGTTTGGTTGTAAACGACATAACCTTCGACTCCTTATAAGAGTAGAACTTAATAGATTCAGAAGTTACTCAGTGTTTGCTTACCTGACGAAACTCTGCAAAAATTTCGAGAAGAGACTCCTGTTTGCTTGTGTGAGATTTGATTCACCACTTCTCTTCATTCTTAGGTAACCTCTCTTTCGTCTTCTCGTTTTTCTTCTAGTTTTTCTAAATGTCTAGGAGAGACTTTGATAGCTTGAGATACATTGGTCGTAGGGGAAAGGGAGGTAGAGTGTTGTCTCGGACCTCCTTAAGTCGTGGTGGAAGGATCCCTGTGATCGTCCACTCAAATCCACTTCATTTAGAGAGGGAGGCGTCACCCTACTCGAGGCGAAGGGTGATAATACCCTCTTTAGAATCCTCTACTAGCGAGAGTGAGGGGAGCGCTGATTTGTACCTCTCTGATGATGTTAGCTTTTATCACAGTGTTAAGGCGTTTAAACTAGCCGTAAAGAAGATGTCTGGAGAAAGCACCTCTAGTGGTGGAGCATCTTCTAAAAAATATATCATAAAGATAGCCTCTGGATTGTGTAATGTAGTTGCACACCAGATTGACTGGGTAAAGTTCCAACAGAAACGCCCATATAGCTGGGTTGCTGACGAATTTCGTGATACGGTGTCCATACATGCTCGGGAGGATGGAGCTAGGTTGGAGCCTTGCTTCACCGTTTTAAAAAAAGGAAAGTACAAGGAGCGTTTCATGGTGTTGGCTCCCTTGCCTTCACAACGGATCTGTCATACACCGGATGAGAGATCAATATATATGTATGATTTCTTATTCCTGAACTTAGGTGTACGCTTCCTGCTCAGCAAATTCTAAATGGCTGTTCTGAGGTTCTTGGATTGCGCACCCTCACAGCTTCACCCAAACGGATGGGGTTTGATTCGTTCTCTTGAAGTGCTTGGGGAGCACTTTAATTTTACACCGACGGTGGCCATGCTCTTTTACTTCACGTAGGTGGTCCGTCGTGCCAATAGGGAGAAGGGAGGAGTAAGTCTAATAACCCTCCGGACTCTCTCCAAGATCATCAACTTCGAATCCTACACCGACTCTGCCAAAGTTGATGGACGTTCCTTCAAGTCTTATTTTACCAGGATTCATGTGAAGCCTGATGAACCAATTTTTTGGTTGAATAAAGATGGGATTGAAGAGTTCCACGTGTCCTGGACGCATGAACATTTCTTGTTGACGTCCCAAGATTACTATACCGACGAGGACGAGTTAACACCAATATCGATTTCCGTTCTTTCTGCTCTTCAATCGTACACTGCCTCGTATAAGTTCTTCTCTTGCAGGCGTTTGCTTGGGTTAAAGACCACCTGCGAGGAATATTTGCGTAATTTCCTGTCATTTTACATGTTCTTCTTTCTTAATAACTCAATACCTTTTGTTTCTGACGGTTCTTTTTTCTGATTATGCAGTTGAAATTGAAGCTGATTCGCCAGAGATGGAGAAGTTGAAAGGCCTCAAGGCTGGAGGGAAATCCGTGGCGGCTGAAAATAACATTCAGGCAAAGCGGAAATCTAAGAAGGCCACTGTTGAGACCATCATACTCACCTCGTCTGCTGGTGACAATATTCCTTTGTTGGAGGGCGGATCTGATATACCGACCTCCAACATTGAGGGAAAAAAGGTTGGTGAGAAAAGGAAGAAAGCAAAACATGACCCTTCCAAGAAAACCGAATCTCAACCCTCTCCCAAAAAATAAAAGATTTCTGAAGGGGCAGTTGATGCAGAGGTTTCCAAGGGTAAAGTGGTAGAGAAGGTCACACCGGATGCCCCGAGCAGTGATCCTACGTCGGTTGCCAAACCAATAACTGCTTACTTTGCGCCTAAGGTTTCCTGTCCTCCTCCAGGGAATTCCAATCTTGCCCCACACCTAGTGTATATGGGTCCTGTGCCTCAAAGCATCCCTGATTCTCCATACCAGCTAAAGACTTTAGAGCCTGATGAAGTAACAAAAGCTTGTGACGCCGGACAGTGGCAGTTAGCAGAACTGTCCGGTCTCCTAAAGTCGGTTCGCAAGCTTTCAAAAGATAATGAAAAGCTTAGTAAATTGGTTGGCAAGGTTAACGACCTTAACATTGCTGCAGTTAGGGATAAGGCAAGCATCCTCCGACTGGAGAATAGATTAGAGGCTTCCAAAGAGGAAGGGTATAAAAAGGACGAGGAAATTGCCAGTCTGAAATATCTTGTTAAGGAGCTGGAGGTCCAGATACTTGATCAAAAGAAAACCAATTCCGACCTCCATGCTAGCCTTTGTATAGAGAAGGAGCATTCGGCCAAAATATCAGAAGAATTGAAGGACGCCAAGGTCGTTTACTCCCAAGGAGCAGAAGACTGGTCACGTATGGAGAAGGAGTTGCTTTTAAAGTTGGCGGGTTCGACTGACGAAGTCAAAACTTTGAAAGCGGATTTGGATGAGGCTATAGGTATCTGTGACCAAGCAGTCAAGGAATTCTTCGGGCTGGCTGTTCGTCAAGTTTAATACCGGAATCCTAAAGTGGAACTTAATCTGAACGGTATTGATCTGTTCTATGAGTTTCACCAAGGGAAACTGGTGGCCGTTGTTAATAATCGTCAGGAGGATCCGCCTAACACCCCGTACAAGTTTGCTCCTCTACCTGAAGGTCAGTCAATGAAACCTTCTCTCCTGAAGCCTATAAACGTAGGGACAAGCTCTGGTGCTAATGTAAGTAAGGCTACAGGTGATGAGGGAGGCAAAGGCAAAGGGAAGGAAGGAGAGACAAGTTAAAAGAAATAGTGTCCTCCTTGTCTTAATTTCTATTGATTCAAATCTGCTGTGTTCCGGGATCAGCTCTAGATTACTGAATGAATTCCTTCGTGTAATTTAGCATTTGATCAATAAAAGAACAATTTGCCTTTATATGTTTGTTAGCTGAGAACAGCTTCGATAGAAGGGTTGCATGTGTAATGAATCATTCCGGATTTAAGTATGTAGAATGAAGAACGGATGTTAACATATAACTTTCGCTTCGGATTTGAACATGCAGGATGAAGAACGGATAGAGTATTTTTTGTCAAGTATGGATAATTTGGTGTGATGAAGTCATTTTCTAGGATCACACGTTTGGTATACAAGCCTGGTAAAAAGTGTGCCTTGCTCCTTGAAGATTAGGCCTTTTGGTTGTAAGTATTATAGTAGGGATCACCGTTGTGAGGGAATATGCTATTGTCATGAGAACGGCTTGCAATGTTAATCACCCCTCAAAATAGTCGTTAGGCTGTCGATACTGTCCCCCAGTATTACTGGGTGATCAGTTCTGAGCGAATATTTGATTGAATAAAATCCGAGTGAAACTTCCGAGTGGAAGTTCTTCTGAGTGAGAATTTCCAAGTGGAAATTTTGCTGAGTGAAGATTTCCGAGTGGAAGGTTCTGAGTGATGTATCACCGAGTGAATAATTCCCGAATGGGAAATCACCGAGTGAATTATTTTCCGACTCGGGGAACGGATGAGAAAAACTCTAAGTGAAATATTTTCGATTCCCGTTTGATGTTAAGCCGGGTGGAAATTTTCTGAACAGGAGATCACCGAATGAGGGATTTCCGAGCGGGAAGTCAGTGAGTGACTTATCTCTAACTTCTGTGTTGCACGCACCGACTGGAGAATTTCTGAATGAAATGCTTCGGATGAAAATGTCTAAGAGGCATACCCGAGTGTGATACTCTAGGGTAAGATTCCACCGAGTGAACTTTCTCCGATTACTGCCCGGTATGGTACCGAATGGAGAATTTCCAAATACTTCGGGTGAATATGCTTCAGATAAGGGCGTACCCGAATGAGTCATTCCTGAGTCGGAATTCATGAGTCGGGCTTCGAATGAGTAATGCCGACTGGAGAATTGATGACCCGTACTTTAAAATCATGAAGTTCTCAAATAAGGGACTTCAAAAGAGAATGTTAATCCGGAGTTCAGAATAACTTACTTGTTGTGTTTAGAGTTTGGTTCGATCCTACAATCCAAAATTTTGATCGGGGTTCGGTTTTGATCCTACAGCCCATGTCGTATTTGGCGTTCGGTTTGATCCTACTAACCGTTCTTTAGTCAGTCTTTGGTTTTACCCATTGACGATTCTTCACCGACGTTCGGCCAGACCTACTAGTCGTACTCGGGGTTCGGTTTAATCCTACAATCCGAGCCTTCAACACGGGGTTCAGATCAGGGCTAATCCTGAACCTACTGCGCCCGTTGCTCGGGGTTCAGCAGGGTTTGGACAAGAACCAGCTTACTGCGCCCAAGCCTTCTCCGGTGTTCGGCCATACCTACTAACCGTACTTGGAGTTCGGTTTGATCCTACAATCCAAGCCTTCAACGGTGTTCAGCCAAACTTACTAACCGTACCCAGAGTTCGGTTTAATCCTACAATCTGGGCCTTCGAAAGGGGTTCGGTACAGCCTTGTAAAAAAGGTTTGATCCTACTGTGCCCTTTTCCTGGGATTCGGTATGATCCTTGTAAGAGGATCAATCCTACTACGCCCAGGTCTTCAATTGTTCATGCACATTCGAGGAGTTACATCGTTAACTACAGAATGGGTAGTTGAGATCATCCGTCCTAAATATGTTTGTGCACGCCGGATAGACTGAAAATGACAGCATAAGAAAAACTCGGAGGAGTTAAGTTGATATATGAGATTCTTATTGAGTAAAAATAAGAATTACAATAAAAGCGTAGCTGGGATAATAATATTGGTTTCTCCGTCGAACACTCTCAAGTGAGGAGAAAAGAGTGCAGGTTGCTCCAGCAGCTAGTTGTAATAAATTCGCAAGTTCTGGGTATTCCATTTGTTTCGGATCGGTGTGCCATCAAGGATTTCAAGGCGGTAAGAGCCTTTACCAGCGATCTCGGATACCCTGTAAGGGCCCTCCCAGTTCGGCGCTAATTTGCCTTGATGAGCAAATTTGTTTTCCACACTTGCTTTCCTCAAGACCAAATCCCTGATGTTGAAAGTCCTTGATTGGACTCGTTTGTTGTATCGAAGGGCAGCTTTGTTTTTGATGGCTTGATCTCTGATGAATGCAACCTCTCTGAGTTCTTGTATGATATCTATTTTTGATGCCAAGTTTGCGTTGTTGCTTTCTTCAGTGAAATACTTGACCCTAGTAGAAGCAATTTGCAGTTCTACAGGTATCATTGCCTCTACCCTGTAGGTTAGGCGATACGGGGATTCATTGGTGGAAGAATATGACATTGTTCGATATGCCCAGAGGACGTGACACAACTGATCTGTCCATCCGCCCTTGGCTTCGCCTAGACGTTTCTTTAGTCCTTTCAGCACCTCCCTGTTGGCCACTTCGGCTTGGCCGTTGGTTTGGGGATGTTCGACGGAGGAAAATATCTGGGTTATTCCTAACCCTTCAAGCAAATCTGTAAATTTCCTGTCCGTGAATTGGGTGCCATTGTCTGTGACAATCCGTGCTGGGACTCCGAATTGTGTTATGATATTTTCATACATAAAACGACGAGTTCGGGATGAAGTGATATGGACCACCGGCCCTGCTTCAATCCACTTAGTGAAATAATCGACCCCTACAATGAGATATTTGATACCCCCAGGAGTAGTTGGGAAAGGACCCAAGATATCCAATCCCCACTGGTAGAACGGCCATGGGATAGCGGATGTGAAGAGTTCTTTCACCGGTGTGTGGTGAAGATTAGAGAATTTTTGGCAGGCATCGCATTTCTTGACAAAGTCAATAGAATCCTGCTTCATTGTAGGCCACCAGTACCCCGCCCTGAGGATTTTTCTCATCAGACTTCTTCCTCCGGCGTGGTGCCCACATTGTCCTTTGTGCACTTCTTCCATTACTGCTTGTACCTCATCCTCTTTTAGACAGATTAAGTAAGGTACTGAAAGTGCCCTTCTGTAAAGGTTGCCATCAATCATAGTAAAGTATGGCAATTCTCTTCTTATTCTTTTCTTTTCCTTTTCATCAGTGGGCAACTGCCCATCGGCCAAATAACGGATGTAGAAGGCCATCCATGTGTCACCGTAAAGGGAGTTAGTCATTATGGCGTTTAGAGAAGGGAAAAGAGGGATGCTGGGCGATGTCAGAGTGCTTTGGACCAATGTTGTGGTGCTACCAGGTCGTTTGGTGCTTGCCAGCCTGGAGAGTATATCCGCTCTTGTATTCTCTTCGCGTGGAATATGTTTAAATTCCATCTTTGAGAATTTTTCTCTCAACTCGTTGACGCAGTTTAAGTATAGTTGGAGTTGAGGCTCACGAGCTTGATAGTCTCCTAGAATTTGTGAAATCACAAGTTGTGAATCACTGCACAGTGTCGCCTCAGAAGCTCCGATGTCGATCGCAGCTCGTAGTCCGGCCAAACAAGCTTCGTATTTAGCTTGGTTGTTGGATGTTTTGAAATTAAAACGAAGGAAGATCTCCAAGTGTACTCCATCGTCACTTTTGAGAACTACACCTGCTCCAGAGCCTTTTTGATTTGATGAACCATCGACATAAATGGTCCAATGGACACAAGGTGCATCTGGATTTATCCCTGTCATTTCCACAATGAAATCGGCCAGGACCTGGGCTTTAATAGCGCCTCGAGGATCATAAGATATATCAAACTCTGAGAGTTCAATGGACCACTTGATCATTCTACCAGCGAGGTCAGGCTTGATTAACACAGAGTGGAGTGGTAGATCCATTCTTACCAGGATCGGATGTGCGTGAAAATACGGACGCAGCCGTCGAGAGGCCCAAACAACAGCGATGGCGGCCTTTTCAATTTTTTGATACCGGATCTCAGCACCTTGTAAGGTTTTGCTGGTGAAATAGACCGGTCTTTGTCCATCAAGAGTTTCCTTTACTAAGGCTACGCCCAAAGCTTCATCTGAAATAGCCAAGTATAGGATGAGCGTGTCCTCGGGGTCAGGCTTTGCTAGAATAGGAGGTTTGGACAACACCTCTTTAAGCTCTTGAAATGCTTGCTCTTGTTCCCGTCCCCATTCGAATTTCTTGGACTTTTTCAGCACTTTATACAAAGGAAGTGACCTGTGAGCCATCCTTGGCATAAACCGTGCCAAGGCTGCTACTTTTCCATTTAGGGATTGGACTTCCCTCAGATTGTTAGGGCTTTGCATGTTAAGAATTGTTTGGCATTTCCCTGGATTGGCCTCAATACCGCGTTGAGTCAACATGAAACCCAAAAACTTCCCAGCTGGGACAGCGAAGGTGCATTTCAATGGGTTTAACCTCATGTTAAATTCTCTCAAACGGGTAAACACTTGGCGTAGGTCGTCAATATGATCACCTCCAACCGGTGTTTTGGCTATGATGTCGTCGATGTACACTTCGACAAGCTTGGTGTGCATGCCCTCAAACACCTTGTTGATCATGCGCTGGTATATGGCCCCAGCATTTTTCAGGCCAAAGGGCATAACTGTGTAGCAAAAGACACCACGATCATTTACGAAAGCTGTCTTCTCCTGATCCTCTTCGCACATCGGAATTTGGTTGTAACCTGAGTACGCGTCCATGAAGCTCAAGTACTGATAACCAGAGGAATCATCTACCATCCGATCTATATTAGGAAGAGGATAAGGATCCTTCGGACAGCAACGGTTAAGGTCCACATAGTCAATGCACATTCTCCATTTGCCATTAACTTTCCGGACCATTACTACATTAGAGAGCCATGAAGAATAACGGATTTCCCTGATAAATCCGGCCTTCAATAATTCCTCGGTTTATTGGCAAGATGCTTTCTGCTTCTCTGGTCCCAATCTTCTCTTCTTTTGGGCAACCGGTCTCGTCTCTAGGTAGACGGACAATTTATGACAACAGAAAGCAGGGTCAATACCAGGCATATCAGCTGCGGTCCAAGCAAAGAGGTCTTTGAACTCCTGTAGGAGCATCAATAGTCGCTGCTCCATTTCTGTATCTAGCTTGTCATTAATATGGGTGACCTTTTCTGGAGAATCTCCCAAAACGATGTCCCTGGAACTCCCATCCGGTGTAGGCTTTGATGGGTTGGACGGATCAATGTGCAAATCCGCCCTAGGGTCCAAATCGACAAGGCTCACAGAACCAGCAGCTGCTCCAGACTCATTGAGTTTCCTCTTTTTGTTAGATGCTTCCAACTTTGTCATATTCAGGCTCAGGTTGTAGCAATACCTGGCCATCTCCTGGTCACCTCAGATGGATGAGACAGCATTGTCTTTATCAATAAACTTGACAAGGAGGTGTGGAGTTGAAACGACTGCCTCCATAGCATTCAGGGTGGGACGTCCTATGATGCCGTTAAATGGTGATTCGACATCGATTACCAACACTCAGGATTTAACCGTTCTGGCTCCTGGCTCGCCTTCAAAAGAGATAAGGGTGTCAAGGTATCCCTTTGTTGGTTGCTTTGCACCATTGAAAGCTGTTAGTTCCTGTGTGTAAGGCTGTAAGTCTGAGTCATTAAAACCCATCTTTTTAAAGCAGTTATAAAAAATAACATCACAGGAACTTCCCTGGTCAACAAGGATTCTTCGGACGTCCTTGTTGGCTATGACTGCAACGATGACTACAGCATCATCTCTACCAACGGTAGGGCCAAAATCCTCATCAGAGAATGAAATTATTGGAGCTTCAACCCCTCCTCTGTAAGGACGATTGTCTTTAACCTTCCCTTGTACAAACATAATCATTCTATGATGATTCTTCCGGGCTGTAATTGAAACTCCTCCCCCAGCGAACCCTCCGGCGATCATATCAATGACTTCACGCCGGCCTTGACGCTGTTGTTGAGGTATGTTATCTTTATGTGCTGTTTCATCAGTCATTACACCTTTTTGTTTCTCCATAGCAGAGAATTTTCTAACCGGATTACGGTTATTGTCATCCCCGTCGTCTGGATCTCTTTCTCTTTTCTCATTCCGATCTGCCCTGTCAAAGGATTTTTCTTTGAACAGGTATTGCTTTAATTTGCCTTCTCTAATTAGCGTTTCAATTGCGTTCTTTAGAGCTTGGCATTCATCAGTGGAATGACCATTCTGTTCATGAAAATCACAATACTTACGGGGGTTCCCTGGTCTCTTCATAGGGGGTGGCCTTCTAATGCCATAGATGCTGAAAGCTGGCCATCCGACCTCTCTCAAAATCTGAGATGGCTTAGCTGATAGAGGTGCATAATGGTTGAAGGAATTAACACGCCTTTCTCGAGGTCGAGGAGAGGGTTGTGATTGGTGATTGGTGAATGGCCTCTCCATGCGTTCTGATCTCGTTTTCTCCTTACCCTCTTGGGGTTGGGAAGGTGGTGTTGGTGGCTTTTTCTTTGCAGCCATAGCTTCTAGGTGCATCTCTATACTCACGTACTTTCAGGCCTTTTTCCTGAACTCCTCAAATGTTACTGGTGGGCTCTTTGCTAATGAGAGAGCAAAAGCTGATCCTGGCTGCAACGCCTCGATAACAATATGTAGCTTAATGGACTCTATGAGGTTAGGAACCAGGGATGCTTCCTTGTAGAACCTCTTCAGGAAATCCTTTAAGCCTTCCTTGCTTAATTTGAGCCAAAGTATGAGATGTCCTGGGCACATCTCTAGAGATGACAAAGTGAGTTTCAAAAGTAGCTGCCATTTCAGCCCAAGAATCTATAGATCCAGATGGTAGACCTTTAAACCAACCGAGGGCCTCTTCTGATAATGTCCGTGGGAACATTCGACACATCACATCTTTATCAGCCCCTAAATACATGGCTTCAAATACGTAAGCATCAAGATGCTTAGTAGGATCAGTTTCGCCATTATACTTTCCAATGGAAAGTGGCTGAGTGGTTTGAAGATGTTTGGGGATGTGGATGCTCATAAGCCTCCTTGAAAAAGGAACTTTGAGTTTGTAAGTTACCGGGGGTGCTGTAATTAGCTCCCTTCTTCCCCGAGCGGCTCCATCATCAGAATCGTGAGTTTGCTCTCTCCCTTCGAATGTGGGGATGTTTGAGTATTGGAGAGTTGTGGATTTTTCTCCATCGGTTATATGGTGTGTCCCGCCAGTTTGGGATGTTGACTTCTCTCCCAAGTTCTGTCTTTCACGTTTTAACTCTACTAACTCCTCCATCAATTTCCGTATCATCTCATCTCTTGGATCGGGTGCAGATACTTGCACCATTCTCCTTGAACTTTCGACAGGTGACTCAAAAACCAAGCGCCTGTTCCTTGGTTGTTCTTGGGCCGTCACATCTTCTACATGCCCATCAGATATGTTTCTTCCGTTGTCTTCCATGACGCAAGGTCAGACTCTGTAAACGAGAGGTGGGAATAACTTTATCAGGTCCCACTGGGCGTGCCAATGATCTGTCCTGAACCGGGGTCTAGAGATCCGGTGTCAAGTCAATCATAAATAGTATGAAGATTCTGTGCAGAAGACCGGATGTATGAGTATCCGGTATAAATATCTGTTGTCCTTGTATAAGAAGGGCGGATTGGGCGTTCTGGAGGTCCTTCACACCGACCTAACGCGTTGATATGGGCGAAAGGTGGTGTCACCTGCAAAGATTCTCCGACGCTCAAGTCAGTGATAATATTCCAAGTGAGGAATGTTTTCCAGAGAGTAATCGTAAGTAAAATCAGTCCAAAAAGATCCCTCCCCTCATTGATGAAGAGAGTTCATATACCTGATTGGCTCGAAATACGAGGGCATGTTAGTGGGGAACCAATAACTTCCAATAGCATTATATATATTAATATTTTATTATGCACTTGCCAGCATGATTGGGTCAAGTGGCTATTTTATATTGAGTGTAGAGTGTATAGACTAGAATCAGGGGACAAGTTGATCATTCCCGTGAACAGACTTTGGCTCGTAGTGCAGGGAATTATTGATCGGTCCCTGTAGCAATGCCTTTTGTCTTTTGCATAGTGACGTGTGAGTTATCCGGTGTCATGGTGTTATCCTGGGCAACCGGTATAGGGAGAGCGCCTCATACGGAATTAGAGTCTGGATGTATACCGATGACACCGGTCACACACTGACGAATTGACTAAGACGTTGAAATATGTCTTGTAGGACGGATACCGGTATTGAGACCGGATCAAATCCTATTCTTGTCACATCTCTTCTCCTATCCGATTGAGGATGAAACCAATTTACCTTCTTGTAATTTCATCCTTTCATCTTGAACTGTTAGCTATATATCATATAACATATATTTTGGACACAAAATTCAAACAAGAAGGAGTGAGAAAGAGAATATAATACTTTACAAATAAGTCATAAGCATAAGGGTTTTCACAATCTAATATAATAATTTCAATCACAATCATATACATAATCAATTATGAATATAGAGTTTTTATAACATAACAATTATATTTTCATCCACAACCACCCACATAGAATGTCACAATCACATGAATGTCATGCAATGTTTTTAATACTATCATCTTATTCATTCTATGCATGTGGGCCCTTAAAGTTTTAGTGTACACTGGGCCAACCAGGAGTGTACACTGTTTCATAAATTCTAGATAATAATAACATAAATGCCTTCATGGCATATGAACAGCTCAACTGGCGTGGAAACACTTAGAGACTAGTCAGACTGAGAAAGTTTTTATTGTGAAAGTACCCGACACTAGGGAGCGACCCCAGGTCACCTGAAGCACCCTTTCACACCCTCTCATCCCAAGGCTCGCAATTAAGCCTCCTCTAATGTATCCTCGGTTTCTATAATCCGTCCCCAGGCAATATCACATCTTATTTCTCTTTAATGATTCATGATGCATGAACTACTCGCATATTTAGTTGGTTAAGACTTTTAGAAACTCAATTATTAAATACCATAAAGGTTCACAAAATCATCACAATAAACTGTGCATTCCCATAAGTTCTTCTTTGAACTTCTGTTATACTGAAATAATTTAGTACAGTCTTCAAATTCAGATCTTACCAAAATTGAGTTTCCAAGCCTTAAATATCTCAAAACTTTCTCTTAAAAATCTTCACATATTTACATAATCTTTCTCAATTTGAATCTTAACTAGATTGAGTTTTAGAAATCTCCACAAAATATTCTTTAGTTATTTCGTTGGGGAAAACTAAAATAATTTACTTTAAACTTCTAATTTCTAAAGAAAATAATTTAAAATCATTAACTAAGAATACTTAAAACTATAAAAATTTTCTTTAATTCAAGAATTACTTATTACAACCTCTGATTTTCATAAAATAACTTCTTTCTAATACTAGATTTTATTATTGAAATTAAAAATAAAGTTAGTGAAAATTATTTCTAAGAAGAAATAAAAGACTAAAATAATTATAAAATACTTTCTCTTGGAATAAAAATTTAAAGAGTAAGGTAAGAAAATTCTTACTGAGTTTTAACTTTCCGTCATGCTTGCTATATGCTCAAACTTCATATCACAAGGTCATCAATCATTCATCAACCACAATCAAGTATAGTAATCTCATCAATCACAATCAAATATCATCAATTATAATTGCATATTATTAATCACAGTCTAATATTATAAATCACAATATCATTAATCGAAATCAAATATAATTAATTATAATCAAGTCAAATCAACTAAATATCGCTCATAAATATAATTCAAATTTTAATGGTTATTTAAATTAGTAGTTTTGATTTTTGAGTCCTTATAGTCCATTCCTCGCACAGGTCTATATAAGTCCATATATATAATCCAGTCTTCGTATAGGTATAGTTCAGTCTAGACAGGTCATAATAGTCCAAGTCCTTGCATAGGTTTAGTTCGATCCATATAGGATATAAAAATCCAAGTCCTTGCATAGGTTTAGTCCAGTTCGTATAAGTTATAATAATTCAGATACATGTATAGATATTTCAGAACAAGTTACACAATATATTAAATTTATTATAAATTTTAAGTTGAGAAGTTATTACTTTAAAATAATAATATTATTAAATTTAAAAGGAGTAGGGGACTCCTCCCTTTATTCTTATGTCTTTCATATTATATTCTTATCTCACTCCCCCTTACCTCTTGTATACCGATTCGTTATTGAAAATCCGTGCGCGCCTTGTCTTCGAGTTCTAAAATATACCAGTTTCATTTTAATATAATTACAGGATGAAAATTAAGATTACTACTTAAAATAAAAATGGTAAATTTTGAATAGTGAATAGTGAATAGTGAATAGTAACAGTAAATAGTAAAACGTGAATAGTAACAGTAAATAGTAAATTGTGAATAGTAATGGTAAATAGTAAAGGTAAATAGTAACAGTAAATAGTAACAGTAAAGGTAAATAGTAACAGTAAATAGTAAAGGTAAATAGTAACAGTAAAGGTAAATAGTAACAGTAAAGGTAAATAGTAACAGTAAATAGTAATTTACTATTCAAATAGTAATTTACTATTGAAATAGTATTACTATGCAGAATAGTAACTTAAAATAATATTATTTCTAGTATAATAATAGATTTCTAAAAACGATATAAAAATAATCCTAAAAAATATAAAAGAGATGTATTCGCACCTTAGAATTTTAGCAGAACTTTCTTCCAAAAAATTTATTTCTCTCTCTTACTTCCACCACTATCTCACTAACACTACTATATTAAGAAAACTTAATCTGAAATTGTGAATTCTAAAGAAGAATTCCTTCGATATTTTTATAGGAAAAAAATTTACTATGCATTCTATTATTTTACTATAAAAGTACTATACGTTTTTTGAAATTTAAAACCTGGTTACTGTGCAACTTTTGAAAATTTCATACATGCACAGTGTTTTGCATAGTAAATATCGACAGAATTATTAAGCCAAATAGTAACCTTTCACTCGGTATATTTTAAATATTCAAAATTAATTCTTTTTAAAATTTAGCAATATTATATCGGTTCTCACTAATTTTATGATAAGTAATATAAAGTTTAAATTTTAAAAATCTAAAATTTTCTGTTAATAAAAATTTATTAGTACGTTTTCAATTTTTTTACGATTAGTAAAAATCAAGATTTTACTCAAACCGATAATTTTTAGATAAGTCTACTTGAAATAGATTTTAGAAAATTTTCTTATAATTTAACTTTACATTCTTGTAAATATTTTTAATTTTAAGCAACTTTATATGAATTTAAAATTATTTAAAATATATTATTTTATTAAAATAATTAAAAAATTTCAAAAAATCCAGAAAATCATAAATATTATGTAGATCAAAAAGTTTTAAAGAACCATAGTCTAATTCTTTCAAAATTTTATTTTAAAATTCTAATAAGAGTAAATATTAAATATGTAAAAACATAAATATAAGAACATAAAATAAAAATGATGAATAATAAAGATATTAAAAATTCTTAATATAATTTTCTTAATTAGTGAATACTAATTAAGTCATTTTAAAATTCTTATTCAGAATTTTTTTTATTTTTTTATTTTTTTATTATTATTATTTAAATAAAACAAATAATTAAATATAAATACCAAAATAAAAAAAATGATAATAATAAACTAACTTATAGTAAGTATTTCTCAAGAAAGATATATTAATATCTATTTCCTATTTGTGATGAAAATGGGATGTTACAACTCTACTCCCCTAAAAGAAATTTCATCCTTGAAATTTAATATTGTTAATAAATCTTACCATAGCTAAACTAACTGAACTGTTCTAAAATATATTTCTAGTTTCCTTGATAATTGTGTACATTTTCCTTAACATTGCCATTTATCTTTTTTTTTAATCTTATCAGTATTTTTTTCCTTAACTCAAAAATATTACTTGTCTTAATTTTGCCAACTATGCTCATCATAAATTGATGGTTAACTCTAAACACCTCAATAATTACGTTTCTCAATCTATTAAAATCTTACTTAACATAATCCATAATATCTATTAATTAAAATTCCTACTCGTAACATAGTAAAATGGACCGCTAAGAATTAATTATTGGACAACTAGCCGTTAGCAACTAGCCGTTGGACTAGCCGTTGGACTAGCCGTTTATGACCGTTGCAACTCTCCCTCCCTTGCTTGTTTATAAATTCTCATTCCATTTTCACTTCCTATCACAACTTCAAGGTTTCTTAGTTTCTCTCTTCTATCCAATTTCTTCAATCTTTTTCTCAAGTACTATCATACTATTCGATGGCCAACCTTCCTAAAAGTAAGGAAGAACGAAGTCGGGATGGACTACAGTTTGTGGTAACAAGTGCCTCACTTCTTATAATCATTATGGTGATTTCTCTAGTTTGGATAATTTTTGTATTGCCAAGACTCTTAGACCTCTATCTATGATGTACTAGATGTTCTACTTTATTTTCCTTAATGTAATCGTGTATAATAAATTATCCTAGTGAGAAAGGATAAATATGTCTTAGTCTATGTTGTACTTGTTTATCTAGTTAAATCCTTGTGTTTTTTGCTTCATGACAATCTAGGGTATGTAATCATTTCTTATTGTCTTCTATAATGACTTAAATATTCATTAACTAAGTGATTGCACATTCCATCATAATTGACTACAACCCTTACATAGATTTGATAAATTCTCCAATCTTAAATGATCACAAATCACTACGTTGACTTAGAAATACTCACTTGAATTTTTTTATGGGTAACTAAGATTTATGTAATTCTCTTTATAGGAAAATCAATAAGTAAAGATTCATATCTACTTCCTCATGGTTTACTAACACATTTCTTTATTTTAAATCTACAATGGTCATTACATAACAATGATTTATATCAGGTATGTATATTCATCGAACAAAATCGATGACTAAAAGAAAATAACTTGATAAACATGTATCATATTGTTAGGAATCACAAAAATATTTTATGTCACAATTTCTAAATATTAAACCAATATCGATGTCTCTCAAAGATCTATAATGCTTATTTTAGGTCATTCATTAACATATTTATCACAATAAATCACTTTAAAAAATTCAAAAATATATGGTTAATTACATTCGATGTCACAACCATAAAAGTTTTATTAATTCATATATTTATACACATAACCATCATATATATTATTCAATCGTAGACATCATAAATGAAAACTTCATCAAATCAAACAATAATTAACATATCTTATATGTCATACAAAAGAAGAATCAATACAAATAGCCAGAGATACAATTCCTAATATGATTATTTGTTACATTAAACAAGTTAGTGAACAATTTATCATATTTCTTTCATGAAGCATACATCCACACATTTTTCTTTTCAAAATATATCACCAAAGGAAAAACTATGATCTTATCTTAAACAATTTGTTATACTAGTTTGGGATTACAACAATTATCTACCCATTGGAATTCTAATTCACACAAGTATCTCTACAACTTCAAGGAAATGCAAGGAATATCCTAATAGAATTTATTGAGTTTATCTCCATTTCTCCATATACCACATTAACCCAAGGTTAAATTTATTGATCTTAACATCCTTCTTTTGACATGTCTTTCACTACTTAGTACAAATCATTCGGGGTGATTAGTCCCGATAGTTTATAACTAAGTAGTCAAAGCCATGACAGCTCCAGTCTAGAATTCATACCAAAATATTTCTAAGAATTTTCTATTATCTTATCTCCCTTGTTGTCTCATACCATATTGTAAAACAGACAAATGTTAGAATATTTCACTATCACATATTAATCAGAGAATCAAACACCATACAATACATTTGGAATAAAAGGAAATAACTGCATTAGTTAATTTACCTTATCATTCCACCATACATTAATGCCCGTACTTAAACAATGTCAAGAAAGACTTCAGAATGGCCAGTTTCTGATAATCCCTGCAATAACATTTTTCAAGTAACAGGCTATAAAGTTCTAACTTATACTTCTTATGAACTTAAAATTAGTTCCTTCTTTCTATATTCCTAATTTTTCTTCACTTACTTCATACCATTTACTCCAATAAAATTTCCTCTTTTCTCAACCATAAAATCTCTTGACAAACTTAACCATCAGAGTACACTAACACGCTAGTAAGACCATACCCCAAACCGATTTGGATTGAACTGCTCTGATACCACTTTGTAACACCCCCTTATATACACGAGACATATATCTATTCTTCTTGCTCTTTTTTTTAAGAAAGATATACATATTTATCACTTCTTATCTCGTGTATACAAGGACGTATATACATCTAATTTTCTTTGAATTTTGAAAGTAAAAAGTTTTAAATTATCCATAATGATAAAATGAACTTTCAGAAAATCATAAGTGATCAAAGATTACAGTATCATATCCAAAGAATAAGGTTTATTGAAGTTTAACATTTACATTGATTTACAATCATCCAACTTAATATTGTATTAAGGTAAACTAAAACTAAAAATTTAATACCTCTACTTCGACTGTAACCAATTATTTCCTTATCTTCAAACCATGTGATCTTGAATCCTATTCTTGTCACATCTCTTCTCCTATCCGATTGAGGATGAAACCAATTTACCTTCTTGTAATTTCATCCTTTCATCTTGAACTGCTAGCTATATATCATATAACATATATTTTGGACACAAAATTCAAACAAGAAGGAGTGAGAAAGAGAATATAATACTTTACAGATAAGACATAAGCATAAGGGTTTTCACAATCTAATATAATAATTTCAATCACAATCATATACATAATCAATTATGAATATAGAGTTTTTATAACATAACAATTATATTTTCATCCACAACCACCCACATAGAATGTCACAATCACATGAATGTCATGCAATGTTTTTAATACTATCATCTTATTCATTTTATGCATGTGGGCCCTTAAAGTTTTAGTGTACACTGGGCCAACCAGGAGTTTACACTATTCCATAAATTCCAGATAATAATAACATAAATGCCTTCATGGCATATGAACAGCTCAACTGGCGTGGAAACACTTAGAGACTAGTCAGAATGAGAAAGTTTTTATTGTGAAAGTACCCAACACTAGGGAGCGACCCCAGGTCACCTGAAGCACCCTTTCACACCCTCTCATCCCAAGGCTCGCAATTAAGCCTCCTCTAATGTATCCTCGGTTTCTATAATCCATCCCCAGACAATATCACATCTTATTTCTCTTTAATGATTCATGATGCATGAACTACTCGCATATTTAGTTGGTTAAGACTTTTAGAAACTCAATTATTAAATACCTTAAAGGTTCACAAAATCATCACAATAAACTGTGCATTCCCATAAGTTCTTCTTTGAACTTCTGTTATACTGAAATAATTTAGTACAGTCTTCAAATTCAGATCTTACCAAAATTGAGTTTCCAAGCCTTAAATATCTCAAAACTTTCTCTTAAAAATCTTCACATATTTACATAATCTTTCTCAATTTGAATCTTAACTAGATTGAGTTTTAGAAATCTCCACAAAATATTCTTTAGTTATTTCGTTGGGGAAAACTAAAATAATTTACTTTAAACTTCTAATTTCTAAAGAAAATAATTTAAAATCATTAACTAAGAATACTTAAAACTATAAAAATTTTCTTTAATTCAAGAATTAATTATCTCAACCTCTGATTTTCATAAAATAACTTCTTTCTAATACTAGATTTTATTATTGAAATTAAAAATAAAGTTAATGAAAATTATTTCTAAGAAGAAATAAAAGACTAAAATAATTATAAAATACTTTCTCTTGGAATAAAAATTTAAAGAGTAAGGTAAGAAAATTCTTACTGAGTTTTAACTTTCCGTCATGCTTGCTATATGCTCAAACTTCATATCACAAGGTCATCAATCATTCATCAACCACAATCAAGTATAGTAATCTCATCAATCACAATCAAATATCATCAATCATAATTGCATATTATCAATCACAGTCTAATACAATATCATTAATCGAAATCAAATACAATTAATTATAATCAAGTCAAATCAACTAAATATCGCTCATAAATATAATTCAAATTTTAATGGTTATTTAAATTAGTAGATTTGATTTTGAGTCCTTATAGTCCATTCCTCGCACAGGTCTATATAAGTCCATATATATAATCCAGTCTTCGCATAGGTATAGTTCAGTCTAGAGAAGTCATAATAGTCCAAGTCCTTGCATAGGTTTAGTCCAGTCGTATAAGTTATAATAATTCAAATCCATGTATAGATATTTCAGAATAAGTTACACAATATATTAAATTTATTATAAATTTTAAGTTGAGAAGTTATTACTTTAAAATAATAATATTATTAAATTTAAAAGGAGTAGGGGACTCCTCCCTTTATTCTTATATCTTTCTTATTATATTCTTATCTCACTCCCCCTTACCTCTTGTATACCGATTCGTTATTGAAAATCCGTGCGCGCCTCGTCTCCGAGTTCTAAAACATACCAGTTTCATTTTAATATAATTACAGGATGAAAATTAAGATTACTACTTAAAATAAAAATGGTAAATTTTGAATAGTGAATAGTGAATAGTGAATAGTAACAGTAAATAGTAACAGTAAATAGTAAAACGTGAATAGTAACAGTAAATAGTAAATTGTGAATAGTAACGGTAAATAGTAAAATGTGAATAGTAAAGGTAAATAGTAACAGTAAATAGTAATTTACTATTTAAATAGTAATTTACTATTTAAATAGTAATTTACTATTGAAATAGTGTTACTATGCAGAATAGTAACTTAAAATAATATTATTTCCGGTATAATAATAGATTTCTAAAAACGATATAAAAATAATCCTAAAAAATATAAAAGAGATGTATTCGTACCTTAGAATTTTAGCAGAACTTTCTTCCAAAAAATTTATTTCTCTCTCTTACTTCCACCACTATCTCACTAACACTACTATATTAAGAAAACTTAATCTGAAATTGTGAATTCTAAAGAAGAATTCCTTCGATATTTTTATAGGAAAAAAATTTACTATGCATTCTATTATTTTAATATAAAAGTACTATACGTTTTTTGAAATTTAAAACCTGGTTACTGTACAACTTTTGAAAATTTCATACATGCACAGTATTTTGCATAGTAAATATCGGCAGAATTATTAAGCCAAATAGTAACCTTTCACTCGGTATATTTTAAATATTCAAAATTAATTCTTTTTGAAATTTAGCAATATTATATCGGTTCTCACTAATTTTATGATAAGTAATATAAAGTTTAAATTTTAAAAATCTAAAATTTTCTGTTAATAAAAATTTATTAGTACGTTTTCAATTTTTTTACGATTGGTAAAAATCAAGATTTTACTCAAACCGATAATTTTTAGATAAGTCTACTTGAAATAGATTTTAGAAAATTTTCTTATAATTTAACTTTACATTCTTGTAAATATTTTTAATTTTAACCAACTTTATATGAATTTAAAATTATTTAGAATATATTATTTTATTAAAATAATTCAAAATTTTCAAAAAATCCAAAAAATCATAAATATTATGTAGATCAAAAAGTTCTAAAGAACCATAGTCTAATTCTTTCAAAATTTTATTTTAAAATTCTAATAAGAGTTAAATATTAAATATGTAAAAACATAAATATAAGAACATAAAATAAAAATGATGAATAATAAAGATATTAAAAATTCTTAATATAATTTTCTTAATTAGTGAATACTAATTAAGTCATTTTAAAATTCTCATTCAGAAATATTTTTATTTTTTTATTTTATTATTATTATTATTTAAATAAAACAAATAATTAAATATAAATACCAAAATAAAAAAAATGATAATAATAAACTAACTTATAGTAAGTATTTCTCAAGAAAGATATATTAATATCTATTTCCTATTTGTGATGAAAATGGGATGTTACACCATTAGTATGGTTGCCTATACTCGCTCGCTCGGGCGAGGCTTCCCAAGGCCAGGGCCGGCCCTGGCCTTGGAAACCAGGGCAATGGCCCAGGGCCCATTGAAAATAGGGGCCCAAAATAAATAATTTTTAACTTATATACAAAAAAAATCAATAGATTTCAATATGGTTTACACGGTTCAGTGGTAAGGATATGAAAGTTTCGCTACATGGTCCCAGGTTCGATTCCTCACTAGCTATGTTTTTTTTAAAATTAAATGTTTCTGAGTCAGGTATGGAATCAGAACAGGAATTAATTGGCAAAGGCAAATTAACGTTACAGGATTGAAATTGGAATCAGAATTAACACAGCAAATGGAATTAATTGGCATTGGAATCAGAACAGGAATTAACGTTAACGTAATTAATTTTTGTAACGTATAAAAAATTATTAACGGTAATTTTTTTATATATATATAACAATTATACTTTCTTCCATAATACTTCATTTCATCTTCTTTGGTTTCTATAATTCTTTTATACTCTTCCATCATCTTTCATCTCCTCTTCTTTTGTTTCTATAATTCTTTTCTACTTTAACGGTTTGATCCCTCTCAAGTCTCAATCACCACAGTTATATTGGAATATCATAAAATTGGTATGTGTTTCTATTCACCTTCTAAATTACTTGTTAATTACGTTATAATTTATGTGTTTCTATTCACTTTTAGCTTATAGTGTTAGAAGTTCAATTGTAAAGATCATTAAAGAAGCAAAATATTTTTCTGTAATTCTGGATTGTACCCCTGATATGAGTCATCAAGAACAAATGACTCTAATAGTACGATGTGTGAATATGTCAAGTAATAAAATAAAAATTGAGGAATATTTTTTAGAGTTTTTAAAAGTAGATGATACATCTGGATTAGGACTTTTTAATGAATTACAAGATGCATTAAAATCTCTTGATCTTAATATTGATGATGTGAGGGGTCAAGGTTATGATAATGGTTCTAACATGAAAGGAAAACACCAAGGAGTTCAAAGACGATTTCTTGAAATAAATTCAAGAGCCTTATATATGCCTTGTGCTTGTCATAGTCTTAATCTTACTCTTAGTGATATGGCACATTCTTGTGTTAAAGCTGTTTCTTTTTTTGGAATTGTTCAACGCATATATTCATTATTTTCAAGTTCACCAAAAAGATGGAAATTTTTTCTTGATTGTGTTCCTAGGTTAACCGTGAAATCTTTGTGTAATACTCGATGGGAGAGTCGAATTAAAAGTATTAAAGCTATTAGATTTCAAGCTCCCCAAATAAGATTTGCTTTGTTGGAATTACATAAATTTTGTGATGATGCTAAATCAAAAAGTGAAGCTGAGAGTTTGGCTAATGCACTTGAGAACTTTGAATTTTTATGGGGCATGATTATTTGGTATGATATTTTATTTTCTATTAATATGGTGAGCAAGAAATTACAATCTAAGTCAATATGCATTGATGATACCATAAAACAATTAGAAGATATATTATTATTTTTTGAAAAGTATAGAGTTGAAGGGTTCATGTCTAGTATGAATATTGCTAAAGAAGTTGCACTTGATATGGATATTGAACCCATTCTTTTAGCAAAACGTCGTGCTATTAGGAAAAAACAATTTGATGAAAATAGTCATGATGAAGAAGTTCAATCGCCTGATGAATCATTTAGAATTAATTATTTTTTAGTTATTGTGGACATGGCTATCACTTCTTTAAAGACTAGATTTGAGCAATTAAAGATATTTGAAAATATTTTTGGATTTTTGTTTAATTCAAAAAAGTTAAAATCATTAAATGATAATGAACTGAAAGAATGTTGTGTTAAAGTTCACTCAACGTTTTCTCAGGGCAATTTATCAGATGTTGATTTGGATGATTTTTTTTCTGAATTAAAAGTGTTGAAAGTGATTTTGCCTGATGATGTAATGTCAGCTATTGAAATTCTCAAGTTCATTCAAGCAGCCGATTGTTATCCAAATGTTTCAATTGCCTATAGAATTTTATTAACTATGCCTATAACTGTAGCATCTGCTGAAAGAAGTTTTTCAAAATTAAAATTAATAAAAACTTACTTAAGATCATCAATGTCACAAGAGAGGTTGAATGGTTTAGCAATTTTATCTATTGAAAAAGATATGTTAGAGAGTATTGATGTTGATGTTCTCATTAATGATTTTGCATCTAAAAATGCTAGACGAAACCATTTTTTATGATAATTTGTGTTTTTTTTGCTTCATTGTAGGTGGAAGAATGATTTTTAAAAGAAAGCATGAGACTATAGGAGCACAGTTTTGACTTCTTATTATTCTTTAGACTAGGATGATATATTTGATTTTTATGTTTAGAATTTATAATGACTTTGTTAATATTAATTTGATTATTTAATAATTTTTTAAAAAATATATATATTAAGGGGCCTTTATCTATCATGTCGCCCAGGGCCCATAAAATTCTAGGACCGGGCCTGCCCAAGGCCAGCCACTCGCTCGAGCAAAAATACTCTAGTGCCCAATTCCACATACACTCGCTTGAGCGAGACTCCCTACAACGGCCAGTCGCTTGGGCGAAAAATGTCCAGCACCTCATTAAGGCTGGCTCGCTTTGTAACATCCCAATTTTTTTAATAATGTACCGGGTGAATAAAGCCATTAAAATAATAATTTCAGAAGTGGGAATTTGTTTATTAATTACCATTAGCTTAATTAATCAAAGGGTGTGCTGATTAAAAAGGGCGATTAGCTGTAGCAGGTGCTGATGGGACTGGGTGACGTGAGCAGACTGCTCCTCACGTTTTCCCACCCCACCATTCCTTTCCCTCATGCATGTGTTTATAATTGGACGACGGCCTTCCTTGCCATTCGTTCTTCAGAATTCCCTGCGAGTTTCTTCTTCTTCTTCCTTCTTCTCTTTCTCTCTTGTTCTTCTTCTTCTCTTCTCCTTCTCTGCTCTCTGTTCTATTCCCTGTTGCGGAAGCCAAGTGACGGTGCTGCAGAGGAGTCAGAGCTCCCTCATACGGGTAGAGGACGAGCGTCGAAGCAGAAGCAGAAACAGCCTCTACACCACACGTGGAGGACAGTAGCATTCAAGTAAAGGCTAAGCGAGTGGAAGCGTTGAGTGAAGCAGCAAGGAAGAGAACCAACATCAAAGCAGAAAAGTCTCTCGGAGTCTCGTAGTTGGTAGGGGGAGTACCTTACATGTTAAATGCATGGGTTAGGAACAGGTTTCGAGTGTTCATAATGGTGGTTCTATATCCTGTTGTATGATATGCTTGCATGTGGAATACCCGAGTGTAAGATAAGTGAGAGTGAATATTTCATGTTATTATCGTCCTTGAAGATGCATGCGTTGTTTGAGTTCCGATACCACAGAACCCGATTGCATGTTATGTTGTGTTGATTGGAATGCTTGTTTGAGCCTGTTGATCTTCATATGGATGCATGCGTTGATTAAGTTCTGACACTGTTGTATACTGAGTGCATGTTATGCTTGAGATGATGAGAATGCTTATAGAAGTTTGATATTAATTGACACCGATTGCATTGGACTCATATGTTGCTATTGGAGCTATGATGATGATTGCATGGAAGTATGTGTGTGTTAAATTAATATGTGGAGTCCTGAAAACGCGTATTACCGACTGCATGTGAAATATGTATAACTGAATGAAAGGTTGTGTGCATGAATTCTATATTGTATGATGAATCCGCGTATGGCGCATGGGATGCGTTGTGCTGGGAGCACGTAGTGTGGGACACTACCATCGGTTATTAAGCGTGGGATGCTGTAAAATCCTTGAGTGGGACTCAAGGTAGCCCTCGAGTGGGACTCGGGCTGCCTGTGAACACCTCCGTTGGCGCTGAGAGCGTTGGTGTCACCTGTGGGCAAACGGTTGGGTACCTGTAAAACGGCCAAGCAGCTAGGAGCTGAAATGATAGCTGAGAGCTATGTACAAAAGGTTGAGAGCCTACATTGCAACGTCAGAACCGATTACACACGAATATGGAACCGAGTGAATAATCTGTATATATATATATATATATATATATATATTCCTACTGATGCTGTGAGGAATTAATTATGCATGTGATGATGCTAGTAAGACGACGTATACTCATGACTGAGTGCATTATTCCTTGTGCATGTGCTGTTAATGCTGACTGAGATCTACTCTATAAATGTATGTTATGTTGTTGAAGAGCTGTGAATATATGACCGAGTGAGAATTTTGTACCCTGATTGATAAATGTTCTATAGATGCGTTCTGATTCATGGTCCTTAATATCATGTCATGGATTGTTGTATGTTAATATTATTGAGTTGATGTGTGTAAAGAGCCGAGCGACAACTGGGGGATTCCGATCGGTAAGGATCTTGTGTGTGTTCTGGATTGATCAGTAAAACTCTGACCTTTATTGTTGCCACGTATGATTGTGTGTATGTATTTATATATAGTTGTATAAATATGAGGCAACCTGAGTCAGCATCTATCATTTAAAATTTAAGATACTCACCCCTGCTGTGGCAATTTTTCAGTGAATATCTCTCGAAATGAGGATTGGAGGAGGAGCTAAAATGCCGGGTGAAGTGCTGATGCACTATGGAATTTTATGACTGTGCATATACTGTATATAGTGTTTTGAGTTAAGCCTTGGCCGGCTCGTGTTTTGTTGTTAGTCTTTTAAACAGAGTTGAATCCCTTGGGATGGGAACATGATATTGTGGTTGTAAAATTATGATATACACTTCTATATATATATATATATATATATATATATATATATATATATATATGCCTATGTTATGCCATGCTGCATGTCAATCTTATTATGTATGATGCCTGGGTAATCTATATATATGTATATGCGTTCATATTCCCGAATGTGTAGGAAATGACATAACTTAACATGAAGGAAGCCAACCTATGGTTTAAAGGGCGAGTTTATGATTCTGTCACCGGGTGGGGGAGGTTCAGACGTTCTGAGTGAGTGAAATCAAATAGCTCCGAGTAGGGATTGACGTAGAAGACTGCCCCAATGACGAGCTGTTAGGATTCAGAGTTGAGAGTCTAGATATGCTTCCGAGTGACAACTGCTAGGAATCCTCCCGAGCGTAGAATAATCAATGATCCCCGAGTGAGAAATTGCTGAGTGATGGTTTTCCCGACTGGAGAGTGACACCTTAGACTCTAGGGGACCCTACTGTAGTAAACTGTTGGTAACGAAAGAATCTGAGTGAGTCTTAACTTAGTAGAATATTAAGAGTCGGAAGATTATGGTTACCGAGTGAAAACTAAGTGAAATACCCCGAGTGACAAAAAGGACGTGAAGATTACTCTGAGTGAGGAGTCCTCCTAGATCCCGAGTGAATGATAGTGGGGACCATTTCCGTATTATTCGCGTATATGTTCTGATTGATGAAACCGTAGAATAAGTTGCATTGTCCGAATGGGACTAGTAGGTGCAAGAGCTAAGTCCGAGTAGACTGAGGTTGGATCCTTCCGAGTGAATCAGGCACTGGAACCCGAGTGCGGAAATGCCGAGTGAAATGAACGAATACCGAGTGAAGTTTTCGCTTGAGCGTGTGCGCGTTGCTATGTGACCTGCCTACGCGATTTCTCCCTTCTTCCGCTGTTAGTTTCTTGAATTTCTTTTGTTCTCCTATTCTTCTTCTCCTCTCATTTCTTATACCGTGGTATTCTGGTTTTAATTGTGAAAAATTTTCCCTGTTTTTCTTGTCTATGATTTGTTTAAATTAGGGTGTTACACACTTGAGCGAGGTCCAGCTTGCCACATTATTCGCTTAAGCGAATAACTCACAGAACCAATTCCTCTCTCGCTCGCTCAAGCGCGGCCACGCCCGCTTGAGCGTGATTCGTCCAGTATCTCCCCTGTTCGCACCACACATGTCTCGCTTGAGTGAGACGCTCACTCGCCTGAGTGAGATTAGGCCAAAGGCTATAATACAGGTACAGGGGATTCTCACTTGAGCGAGAATACCAGTTCAAGTGCAGAAACGTGAGGATTTAACAACCTTACACACTAAAACTCATACCAATCCAAATTGGACAAATTCAACACATTATACACCTCTTATTAGGTATTTAAAACTTGCCTCAACCATTCATACTCAATAATTTCCATTCCAATTCATTAATCCTATCAAACTTAACTTATCATCACACACACACACACACACACACACACACACACACACACACATATATATATATATACTTTCATAACAATCATTACATATTCATACACACCATTCTCAATGATCATTAAATTGCAATTCACATTATCACAACATCTACATGGCAAGGCAGGCATGAGTATTATTCACATACAATAATCACTATTGTTCTACTCATGCAATTTGAATGTAAACTCCTCTTCTACCTCGAGGGAAGAGCCACAACCAATGTATGCTCCGAAAGCTCTGCCACGTAATCCAGAACGAAATCTATATACCATATACATATGAACTCATACAATCAATAACCATTTTAAGGCATTCCTCATAAATTCTAAATAATGACCTATATATTGTATGGCTTATGAACAAGTTCTAAACTTGTCAAAACACCGATTTATGCAATTGTGTTAGGCTTTGGGAATTCTTTTCCCAAAGCCAAGATCCTCTAGATCTTAAAGACTAACTAAACCCAACAACATCATCATCTCATCCATTACATAATGTAATCCCAAATCACCTCAATCCTTCAAACATCATCATTATCATCGTCTATTATCGTAACTAATGACACCCAACATTGAATATTTCATATACCCATCCTTAAAATCAATTCTTCTACTCCTTCACATTCCATATTCATATTAACACCTATCTATAGGTTTCACCATTAATGGTTCTATATTATTTTAAGCAATATTCAATCTTAAACATCATCTATTCACTTTCAATTTAACCTCCAAAGTTACAACATATCCATTTTCCCCAAATTCTTGGGCTAGGGTTTCATGGGAACCCAACAACCATTTTCAACATTCAACAATCATCATCAATGGCTATCTTTCATCCTTAACATCATTCTCTAACATCATTAAACATACATTCTACTCATATTTTACACTTTCCCCAATTTATTAAAGTTAGGGTTTCCTTAAAGACCACCACCATCATAAATGCTTATCAATTTTCCACCCATCCAAGTATTAATTTCGTGTACCCCATTAAAGGCTCATAAAACTTGCATTTAAAACCACCCCACCTTAGGGTTTCCATGTTTAATGATCTCTATGTTTAATGATCTCCCAACAACCCTTATGCAATAAATACTCCCCCCAAATAGCAAGAACCCAAAACCTAGGGCATAAAGCTCATGAAAAATGATGAGGAGCTTACCTCAACCAAGAGACAACCATGAGCTTCCAAGGGAGAGAGAGGGCCACACGAAAATGGAAGAGAAGAGGGGGAGAGTTCCAGCCACAAGCTTCTCCTTCAAGCTCCTAAGAAGACGAAAATGGTGAAGGAAGAAGAAGACACCACTTGGCTTAGGTTTTGGAGAGAAGGGTGGACAAGAATGAGGAAGAAGAAGGAGAAGAAGAATAGAGAAGGCAAGTGTGTTTGCCTTTTGGGAATTCCCACGTGAAGAGGGGGGGTAAGGGAATGGGGTTTTGTTTTAAGTTTTATTCCCTTCATTAGTAATTTCACCATTTTATGACAAATAGGTTCTTCATTTGGGCTCAATACTAACTCCAAAAATTATTTCGAAGACATATTCGGATTCTCAGTAATATTCTTAACAACCCTGACCAATGACATCTCAATCGGAGATACTTGGTCCGACACCCATATTCTAATCGAGTATAATTTTAACTCTTAAAATCTCAATAAATTATAAATATTCATAATAAATTCCAATTTAATTATTCCAATGTTTTTGGGACATAAATCAACAAATATACAATTATTTATTATTTATTCTCCTCAATTATTCATTTTTATAAAATTCGGGATGTTACATGGGTACTATGTCATGAAGACGATGCAGACTATAATTGAAGCAAACATAACTGATTCATGGACAACTATAAGTTTCATAACTAATTCATTAATTTCAAACAAATTTGGGTAATCAGGTAATTGTGTATTCGTATATACAATAAGCAACATATATATATATACATACAGATTTTCCAAGACCGGTCCATATACACTACCGAAGACATTAAGGAAATTCGGGAGCAATGAGCCTTGTATTTTTTGAGGGTTAGGGGACAATAGTAACTATGTATATAAGTATTAGTTATAGTAGTTTGTGTATGTATATATATGTATGTGTGTGTATGTATGTTAGGAACAACATACCATTATATTCATAATATATTTATTGTCAATTCTATTTTGGTATATCTATTTCTACGTATTGGGTTTAGTTTGTACTGTTTACAGGTTTGGGGTAATAGAAAACAAAAACAGATATTAAAAAAAAGTCCTACCTACAAACTCGGTTGTCTTTAACCGAGTTTTTAGGATGTCTATGAACTCGGTTTAAGTAATAACCGAGTTCATAGGTTGACCCAGAAATAAATATAAACACGGTTATGACCTGAACCGAGTTCGTAGGGTGTATATATACTCATTTCGGTTAAAGAACCTCTCTCTATGTGCACGATTCATCTTAAACCGAGATCATGATGCACCCTATGAACTCAATTTAGTGAATCGAGTTCATACCTTTATTACCTACGAACACGACGGGAACGAACTTGTTCACACAATCAAGTTCGTAACCTTATTTTAACCAAATTCATAGACCTTTTCTACACTAGTATGAAGTACTTCTTAATTCTTGAAGTAGCCAACTCAGAGAAGGGAATTTCCTTGTTCTAAAGGAGATATTGCCTCTATTTACTTATAGGCATATGCCTCTTATGTTGTAAACTTAATTCCACGCTTATGGGCTTACAAAAGACATCATAATTGACTTAGGTGACTTGTATCAGGATATTGATGGTCACAAAAAAGTTATTGGTCGACTTCTATATTTTATCACAACTAGGCCAGGTGTTGTTTAAATTTTTGGTGCATCGAATGAGTCGATATCTTAATGCTGCAAGGGTCAAGTGTTACTATGCAGCTGAGGATTATTAAATACCTTAAAAATCCCTTAGTTTTAGACTATTCTTTATAGTCTCTTCGTTTCTTCAACTTCAACGAATTACCTACATCATTTGAGACTTATAGGTTCAAAGCACTAAACAAAACAATATGTACTTTACTATGATAATTTGAGTGCCTTCCATATTGCTTTCAATTTGGTTTTTATGAGATAACCAAACACCTTAATATTGATTTCTATAGATATCAGGAGAAGCTACAACTTTAGTTGATGAAACTTCTTCTAATTTCTACGAAGGATCAAGTGGTAGATATCTTCTCCAAACCTTTGCATCCTAAATAATTCCATGGTTTTGTATCAAAGCTAGAAATGGTGAATATCTTTCCACCATTATTAGCCTTGGGGGGGGGGGGGGGGGGGGGGGGGAGGTGTCAAAACACAATAATAATAGCCATTGGATATTAGTTAGCTTAGCCTAGTTAGATAAACAAGTAACTAACTTTACTCTTGTTTCACTAAGCATGAAGGGAGTTAAGCTTATAACTGTTTCTTGCCTTTCTTATCATGTATAAAAGTTCAATTCCTCACACTTTTAATGCATAAGTGATAACTCAGTGCAAGATATTTCTCAAGCCTTTGTTCATTCGCTCGATTCTCAATGTTCATTTTTTTCATATGACAAAAAACTTGAATTTAAAATATGTTAATTAGAATTTTATAATGTAGAACATAAAGGGGACATTCTCACAGTATTAAAATGAAGTAAACGTAGATTTTTTATTGAAAATTGTAAGACAATTACTTAGAAATATAAGTCAATGAATTTTAGTGTTTTTAAATAAAACTTTTCATTTTGTTTCCTTGACCTCATATTTTTTATAAAATATATTACATTAGTTCACACTCATCAAAAAATTTAGTAGTGCTAGGTAAATGCGATCAATTTATGATTATTCTTACTATAGCTTCAAACTTATACCCTTCATATCAATAAAGAAAGAAAAATGAATTTTCTAAATTCCATTAGTATTAAGAGAATATGTAAGTAGTAAGAGTATGAGTTGGAAAAATAATAATAAATACACATTGTCATTTAAAAAAGATTTTAAAAATGATTAGAGGAAATAATATATATATATACATATATATATATATATAGGATATGTATCTTATGAGAAATGTTCTCTTATGTGAGAGTGAGATGAGCAAATCTAGGCCGTATGACCATACAATGGACAGTTGAGATTAAAAGTTTTTCAAAGTCACATGATCACTTAAAAGGTCACATGACTTTTTTAAAAACTCACATGATTAATCTCAACCATCCATTGTATGGTTATACGATCTAGATTCATTCATCTCACTCTCAAATAAGAGAGCATTTCTCATATGATACATCCTATATATATATATATATATATATATATATATATATATATATATATATCATTTACTTGCAAAAATTTGCAATGCAGTGTGAACATTGGAGAGCATGAGTAATCTAACATTTATGAGTAGTCCGAAACTAAAAAACCTTTAGAGGATCACATAGTTAAATAGGTAATGTAAAAAAGATTTAACAATAGAGTTATGTAAACACAGTTATTCTCAATGGGTTAGATGATTATTATGAAAATATATTAATGAGCGATATGGGTGGGAGAATTTGGTGAAAAATTACATGCGTGATAAAGTAATAAGATTGGTGAGTTAAAGATGCTTGGAAAGGCAGTCTGAAGACTATACTTACCAAGAAAAAAAGGGAGAGATGGATCAATGAAGGGCAATTCACGAAGTCCAATTATTCATCGAGGAGAGTCTATCATGGTTTTGCAGATATAATTAGAAGAGTGAATATGTAGAAGAAGAGAAGGGGTAAACAATGACAAAGTGATGGGTTAAAGTCCTATATGGTCAAAAGAAATTAATCCAGACCCTTTAACTGTCCCTAGTGAGTGAGAAATGGCTTAGCACTTTGCCACACTTGTCAACAACCCCTTTCCCCCTTCTATAGTACCCTAAAAAGCATGTTCCATTCCTAAAATACTCATTCCCCTTTCTCCTTAATTTCCCATTCACTTCTTTACACCCTTTGCTCAATTATGTCTCCACCACCACCAACAAACTAGCTTACCCATTATCGTACAAATTAACCATCATACACAAAAACAAAACTTCACTATTCCAATTCCAAATCATCATCATTCAATCTTCAAAATCATTTCACATATAAAGATAATCTACATTTAGAGAATTTAATTAAACACACAACACAAGTTGACTCATTAATTTAAGATAACAATGAAATTAAATTATATACACAATAACCCTATCCCAATAAACAATCAACGTTAGGTTTGGTTTCTCCATCAAAGAATGGAACATGTACCATGGAACCAATCAACTACAAATATCATGTGAAATCAATTTGGTGAAACCCACTCAAAAATATTAGACAACAATTGAATTCCTAAGAGGTGGTGTAAGGGAAAGAAAGAATGGCCGACTAATAGTTATATGATTGATTTCCCAAATCAACACATAATATATAAACTCACTAGAAGAAACATATTTATTAATATCTTCTTCATCGTCATATGATTCATATGTTGCAATATTGATTAATTATCTTTGGCCATGACGTTCAGAATTAATAAGTGACTGAATGGCACCAGAAAGATTGGTGACGGCGGCAACGAGGGTGGCAATGCCTTGCCGATGAACTTCATTCCTTACTTCCTCCATTTGAATACGCCTTTGTTCCAGCTGGAGCATTTCACGATGCCTTTTCTCCTTCTTCTCCTCACAACTCCTAAGTGCCCGCGCCAACACCGAGGCACTTCGCATTATGCTTGAACCAATGTTTCTAACTTTCCTTCGTTTAGATTCCGACCCATCATCGTCACCATCATCATCACTCTCTTCCGTGCCCAATGATTCCGACCTCTCTACAATCAAACATTTCATGTTCTATAATAGAAATCTCACAAATTAAAACCCGCCCCAATAACATCACTATAATGTCCATCATTACAAATTATATACATTGCATGAAATCATATGATACGTGATACATATAAAGGTATATATATATATATATATATATATATATATATATATATATATATAAACTAAAAAGCTTTTATTTAAAATCATGTCAGGCTTGGAGAAATTATGTTGATATTAATTTTAAATGAATCTGTTTCTTTTTAATTTTTTATTCAGTGAAAGATTACAAAAAAATCGATATATAGATAATGTGACAATGACTATATAAGTAAGAAGCTTAACAAATAATTGACTATAGGCATGCAAATAAGTAAAAGGAAAAAGGCATGGGGGCAGACTACAATATTAAATGTGAGAATATGGAATTAATGAGTATTTAATTTGCATGAGTTCGCTTATGAGATGGGATTGGTCAATGCAATTGGGGACGTGGAAAACTATAAGAAAGAATTATATTTAATTTGGGGTTAAGATTTGGCGGTTTTGGGGTATTAAGGATTAAGGATTATGTAAATGATTACACCCAGAGGGATTAAGGAACTCAGAATCTATTTTCTTGGACAGCCCACAAAATCCATGACAATCATGAGGTGGTACCCTTTCACACACCGGTCTGCATGATTGTACTGTAGACCCCTTTTATTTTTCTCTGACCGTTTTTTTTCAATTAATAGTTGCAAGCTAAAGAAAAAATAAAAAATAAAAATGAAAAATTGAAAGCGATTGAAGAACAGTTTCCCCGAGATTTTTTAATGGGAGGTAGAATCTTTCTGCAGTGGAGCAACGTGGTGTAAGATGCCACCAATGGCACCACACTCCTGTCAATCACCGTCAGATGTAGTCCACAGATTGATCGAACGGTCAAAACCGGTCACACTCTTTGAGCTGTATTTGAAACAGAGTGGAACTGATTGTACCGTATGAAAAAAAAGATGGAAAGTGGGTCCCATTAAGTGTGGCAGGGGTTACAGACCCTGCAAGTTTGACCGATAACCCACACAACACTACATCCAAAACTTGTTCAAAGAAAAAAAAATGCAAATAAAAATAAAGGTTAATCTAATAATTAAAAATAATTTATATCTATAATATCATATGTTGAATCTCATATCTCATACCCGGATCCAAAGAATTCTGGAACTCAATTCAAATACATTTTTGGTAATAAAAAGAAAAGAAAAAAATTATTTTTTTCAAAAAAAGAAGTGTAGAACGAGTGAGCTGTGTAGCACATTGATTTCGATTATGATTATTGATTACGAATTAGTAATGCATTACCTGAAGCTGCCGGAGTGGCGGAGCTAGTCGGAGCTTGCGGCGGAGGAGGTGGTTGTTGTGGTTGAGGGGGTGGAGGAGGGGGAGGAGGAGGAGGTGGCAGAGGTAGTTGTGTTTGAAGAGGTGATGAAGTAACTAATGTAACCGCGGGTTGTCTTTGGGTTTGTTTCCTCTGAAGAACTTCGGTTATGGCTTGGTAGACATCAAAGACCATATTGGAAGGGAGGTTCTGTTCTTTGCGTTGTTGCTTGTTGAGGGACCAATAAGAAGGAAACTCTTTGTTGTTGTTGTTGTTGTTATGAGATTGCTGTTGTTGCTGTGATTTGGACTCATAATCACGAACCTTCTTGTAATCACGGAGCAAGTTGTCCCATTTGTCATTGCATTGGTTTTGGCTTCGGAGGCAACCATGATTCCAACAATAGTTCTCAACCCATTTCCACCTAAGTTCTCCGCTGCTTCTGCTGCTGCTGCTACATGCAGGTCGCGAGGGGTCCTGAGGGGCTGAGGAGGTTTTGAGCCTTCGCTCATCGTCTAGCTTCTTTGCAGTGATGAGGATCAGTGTTTCTTGGATGGTCCAGTTACCCTTTCGGTATTCTCTTGCTAAGGTGGAGGAGGAAGAGGGTGCGGCGATGGTGACGGCGGCAGTGGTGGTGGGAGTGGGAGAGGCACCGTGGATGAATGCAACATGGTGGTGGGGTTGGCGGTGTGGATCAGGTAAGAGTGGTGGAGGGGGCAATGGTGTGGTGGAAGGGTCAGACATGGTTAGTTTTGATTTGGCATGAGAAATGTGAGTGAGGAAATTGTGACTTTGGGGGTGTTTGTTAAGTTTGTTTTTTTGTTAGTGTGTTTTTAATGTGTGGTGAAAGGGGTAGAGTAGGTGAATGATTTTACAGCATCGGTGCCACGTGCGGAGTGTGGTGAAGCCCGGCTTGGATGCACGTGGCTGGAGTGTGTGAGGAGGGCGAGGGGTCATTTATGATTCGTTTGCGGAGTGTGTGTTTGGGTTTTGGAGGCAGAGGACATGGAAATCATGATACACAAAACCCATCCACTCAGGAAAATTGAGATGCAAGAATCAAAACAACTTGGCTAATTAGTTACACCAATTATAGCCTTTCGAGTTTTGTACTTGCAATACACTTGCGTACAGTACATTGTCAATGGGAATTCAAGAGGAATGGCACACAGTGATAAAAGTGAATTATGTATAGACCGGGTGAAACAACTACTTACACACTAATGTAATTATCATGTCGTTTTCGTGACATCCTTTTGAAGAATTTGTTTGGTCAATTTTATAGGATGTATTTATTATTTTCTGTTCTTTTTTTTATTAATTACACTTTTTTCACGAGATTCACCCTGAGAAGTTTTCCCTTTTTATTAATTTCTTTTCAAATATTATTAATAATTCTAAAAAGACAACAATTGATGATAAATTCAATACAATTAATTAGATTATATAGTTTTATTTTAATTATTTTTTTCATTCCTCAGGGCAAAAAGCCCAAAAGAAAACTAACAAGGAATGGAAGCTAATCTATGCAGGGAGGTACCCTACAAATCTTCCCACAATAATCCTTATAGAGATTTAGGACCACGAGAAAAATAAGAACATTAACTAATTCATCTGGCCAATCTTTACAAGGTGATCAACACAACGAGTGCCCTTCCTAAATATATGTCTTATATCAATAGGTAAATCTAATTATTAAGCCTTAAAATATTTATAATGAGAGGAAACAATAATGCTTGTAGAATAATCATTATAGACCATTTTAAGAATTACTTGAGAATTTGATTCTACAAGGAGCCTAAAGATGTTGTGATTTTTAGCCCTTTTAAAGGCACAAGAGTAGAACTTATGCTTGTGTTGCATGTAAATCCAACAATGAAACTACCATAATGATCTTGAATCAGTTCACCAAGTTGTTGGTCCCGTTAGACCTTAAATACTTCCATAAACATTTAGTTTCATGTAACCCTCAGGTGGAAGTAACTAGCGGACTTGAATTTCCACCTTCTTCTTTTGATTAGTTTAATCATTGTATACCCTAATCTTGGTAGGTTGTTTCATAATAACTTGAAATGTTGAACCAGAGAGAATTTTCTAATGCAATCTTCCTAGGTGCCAAGATAGAAGAAAGTACTCAATTTGTTAGGGCCAAATAATTTATTCCATATCTTAATCATAGGCTCACAGTTTCTGATGGCATGCATGACCGGTTCATGGAACTAAAGGCATCTGGGATAAAGGTTAGAGTCTGTCATGTGTCTATGAACTCTTTGCTTGTTAGTACATAGAGAACCATGGGATGTTTTCGATAAAATGTCTTTATCCTAAGGAGGCTTAGCCATTTCCATATTTACTTGAATCCAAAAACACTTTGTTGGATATTAAAAGCTCTACAATGTGTTATTGTATACGCTATGAGCTATTATGCTTTTTATTGTATCATTTTATACTTATCAACAAAATAAGTTTTTTCAGTTTTAAAGTTATTTTAAACTTGTTTATCATTGGAATAGTAAGTCATACGAGAATTATTCTTAAAGTGTCCCTAGTTAAGTATTTACATAGGGATATATAAATACATTAAAGACTAGTGCGTGAGCGTACTGATGAGGATGATATCAAGTCTTCACAGGGTACACAGTAAAAGTAATGATGTATTGGATAGACCTACCATGAGAACATTGTATGGATCATTGCATGAGTGTCATAAACAGTTCTCAAATTATATATGTAGTTCGTTGACCTGAAGTCACTATGATTACTACATGAGGAGTTTGTTGTTTTATACAATCAAATGTCATCTGTAATAAGGTAACCATAGAGGTTGTAACTAGGCAGTAAAAAAATCATGTAGAAGGATGTGAGTGATGTAGATGATATTTGTTTCTCCTATGTGATAGGAGTGATATCTATGAGCCACTTGATGGAGTGAAACTAAAGAAATGCATAGCCATGCAAGGGAGATTAAATATTAGATATTTATTCTAGTAAAGTCTTCTCCAACATCAAGTAAAATGAATTGGGTCATACAAGGATGACGACGACCACACCTTGGGCTCAATTGGATATCGTGGCAAAAGGAACAAATACATAAAGTGGTTATCACTTACAGGCTATGTCATTGATAAATAACATTCAGACATAATGATACATTGTTAGATGTCTTGCTCTTATTTTATATTAATAATAAAAGAGTTTATTATTAATATGACTAAGTATTTTTTCTAAAAGGTCACATGCATAAAGTAAGCCAGTATAGAATAACTTCCATTTTAGTTGGACTAAAATAAAGCTATTATTTAGAATGAGTAAGGAGCCCAATCATTGTAAATAGCTCATCAGGTCAGACTTGAGCCTATAAATAGAGCATGAGATGCTCATAGGTGGTTGCTTTTAAAAATACACACATAATCTTTTAATAGTTAGGAAGGTTGCGACTATTAAACTAGCATTGAGGTGCAGTTTCTGGTGAAAGTACTCGTGTGGACTCCTAAGGATGAAGCTAAGATTGTTACGATAGACAACCTTGTTTTGCATCTACAAAAGGTACAAAATTTTTTTAAAACACAATTCTCATATTGTATGCTTTAAAACACGTCTTTTTGTTAGACCATTGTGAATCCTATATGTTTTCGTTGCCTGGCGCTGTGGGATTCTCTAACATGATGTTACCAATTGTAAGTCATTTTAATGATGAATCTACCTTTAGAATTAAGGTGCCAAAAGAGGATGTCTTTTTCCTCGTCTTTTATTAGAGCTTTTGTTACAAGTAAGTTTTTTTTTTATTTAAACTTAAGGAATACGATTTTCCAAAAGATCTATGTCCCGATTTCCTTTTTTGGGGATAAAAGGATGCTCGATACTAATCCTAAAATTAAGGAATCTTTACCCTATAGTTTTCAGTCAGTTTCCCCAAATGTTAATTAATCATGTCTTGCCATAGTATAGCATTGTTACCATTGCCCATTATCCATATTACATATTCTTGGATTACTGTTCATTGACTAATAATACCCTTCCAAACTAAAGAGTTATAACTTGAGGCATGGATATGAGGGATAGGTAGTGAGTTGACCTTGTATTTGGCTTTAAGTACCTTAACCTAAGGTGTAACTTAATTCTTTAGTAAGTTTCATCTGAGTTTCATCATGAACACTTTGTTTAAAACATATAGGTCTCAAAAGCCCAAACCTTATTGGTATTTGCTTCTTTAAATTTCCTCTCAAGAAATAATATGGACTTTCTTATCTTGAGGAGTGGAGCCAAAAATAAAGTCCTTGTAAAGATTTGCATTCAGATTGTATACACCCTTTGGAACCAAACAATTATTATTATACATAACCCGAAATGGACAATATTGATGATTGATTTAAGGTTATTCAATCAGCAAAGGGAGAGAGTCTTCATTTCCTAGTTAGTCAATATTTTCCGGACCATGTCAATTTAAAAGATAAAAATATCTTTCTTTATTCAAGAGTATTCTACTGGAATTCCAAGATAAAAACCAAGGTTGTCTATGGAATCAATACCTAAGATTCATTGATGGAGTCTACAGATTGGGGGACTAACATTCTTAGAAAATAAGACTTTTGACTTATCAAATATTTATTTGTTGGCCTGGGGCATTACAATTTGTCATAGGAATTCTGTTAGTATTTAAGTTTGGTGTGTATAGGCTTTCATGATTAGAAGTGGGCCATCTACAAAGAAAAATGAGGATAACTTTAGACCTTTTCCCTTCCTTAGTTGAATTGGTTTCCAAATGTCTTGTTCTATAATATATACTAATTTTTTTGATCCTTTCAATGTGTAGAAGGAAGATACATGGAGATGATGAACATCTTAATCTTATAAATGACTTTTACATTCTCCATTTTGGTTGAAAGAGAATTCAAAAGTAGAAATGTAGTGAAGTATTAGATTTGTTATGTTAGCATCCACACCCATATGGATAAAATTTGTTTCAAAGAAGTTCCAAGGTAATCAATCATATGCTTTAACCAATCCAACTTGACTAGTGTATAACCTTTTTTACCCCTTATATGTCACATGGAGTGCATAATTTCTTGTAGAATGATCATATTACCAGCTATTGTTCTTCATTAGATGAAGCTACACTATTTTAGGCCAATTAGTTTAGGCAGCACAGGTCAAAGACAAAGAGCAAGAATCCTTGTGATTAGTTTATATTTGGTGTTGCATAGAGATATTGGTCCTAATTGGTTGAGATATCCAGGCTTTTCTTTCTTTGGGAAAATGGTGATACCTATTGCATTTACAGACTTGATAGATGCATGGTTAGTGAATACAATCTTTACAAAATCTCGTAGACAATGTTTTAGGTTGTGCCAATGGTTTTTGAATACTCCCACATGTAAATCGTTAGGCCTATAAGATTTAAAACTATTCATAGAAAAGAAAGCATGCTTGATTTATTTCTTCAATAGGATAGAGTTAAGGATTTTTTCATCTTTGTCATCCAAAGTAATTGGAATAAGGGTCTCATTCCCAATAGGGTTCATACTTGATATCTGAAGTGTATATTTCTTTGAAGCAATCAATAATCAGATGCTTAAGTAGATCCTCACAAAAAATACATTGGTCTTTATGGTATTTATAGGTTGGTATTGTATTTTTTTTCTTATTCCTACTTAGAGTGGCTCGATGAAAGAATCTAGTTTTTTTTATCTCTAAGAGTAATCTTGTTGGCTCAAGCTTGCTGATACTAATACTGTTATTCTCTAGATAAAATTTGTTGATAATCTTTGATGCATTCCTAAAATGCATAGTTTTAGGTCTTGTGTTCCTTAGGATTTTTAGTGGTTTTCTTAAGACTTTATTGTCTATTTTTGTTTTATTTACTTTTTGTATATTTTTGTGTTTTGGCCTGTCTATGTTTTATTTTTTAAGGTAACAAGTACAAAAAAGGTTGATTTGGATTAAAAAGAATGCAAGACATAAACTAAGGAATGTTAGAGTTCAAAAAGGCCTAGACACAAGCTCAATGGACAAAAAGGAGCAAGGAGTGAAGTATATACCTATAACGTGAACTCCACGACTAGGCTATGGTCGTGCTTGTAATAAGCCTATTTTTTATTATTTTTTATATCATTTTTGCGTTGGGCCTTAGTGACATAATATTGTTTAAGTATTGTTTTGACCTCGTTTTGGGTTAGACAATTTTAGTCTCAAATAGTTTAGGTCAGTTTTTAATTTTTTTTCTTGTGCTCTGAGGATCATGAAGAGACAATGACAACACATCCCCTTTCTCAAGGTATTTTTCTTTTGTATTCGTCTTTTGTTTTTTCTTGTTCATGATTATCATGAGTGAGTAGTTCTCTAGGCTCTTAGAAATGTAGGGATAATCCTAATTAAAGAAACAATATAATTATTAGAACCAAGTTTGTTGTTGCAAATAAGATAATCAGTGACCCAAAATTATGTGATTCTATATATAAGTTCTTAAGTTAAAGTCTATCAAAGAACTAACAATTATGTCAAGTGCGTAGTTAATTCTAAGTTTGTACACAATAACACATAATGAGGACAAACATAAGAATTAATATATCAATAATCCTAAGTTTGTTGGACATCTACATAAAATGAGGCTAAATGTAAAAAGTTCTTTTAACTCTAATGCTTCCAAAGTTTGATGAGATTCAGTGCTAAGGGTCCTTAAGAAGAAAGGATTCAAAGATCACCAAGCCAAGACATAAGTTTCTTGTAGTATACTAAGATATAAAGATCTTTAGAAGTTATTTAAAGCCTAATTCTGAAGGTCTGCCCCAATGAAGATCATATACAAGCCTCAAGAGAAGAAGCTTTGATCTCAAAGTTTAGAGATTGGATGTATTAAATGCAAACAAGAAATGTGCTAAATCAATGTGCCTTTTTCATGAATCAACTCAGAGTCTACTACAATAATTAAATGGACTTTAAGTATGAAAGGTCTAAGCCTATTCAAAGTCTAAAGCATCTTGACACAAACATGTTGAAGTCAATGACATAAAATAATCAATCCACTAAATGCATTAACAACTGTGATAGCATACCAACAAAGAGGTATGAGCATTGCATAAAAGACCATAAATAATGTAGGATTTTCTTGTAGATTTGGATCTTCATCTTGATTCTCTCTTAGATCTGGGCTTTCTTCTCTTAGATTTACAACAAATAATGAATGCTAGAATTTTATAGCCTTGGTTGAAACCTACACTAAGTTGAAAGGAGTGAAAATTTAAGAGAAAAAAAACTAAGGAAACTAGTTAGGGAATCTAGGAGAGGCACTAGTGGAGACGACAATCTCTTAGTGGAGAGATAAGTCCAAGTGAGGTTCACCACCTTTAGGAGAGGTTCCAAAGGATAAGAACAAAGGGAGGGAGCTGAGCACTCAAAAGAGATTAGAGAGAAAAACACTAAATCTCACTAGAATTTCTCAAAATGAATCTTAGCTATTAATTACAAAGGAGGTGAGGTTTAAATACCTCCTCCAAAGTTGCGGCACAACCATGGGCCTCGGAAGCTCTCCTTGGCCCAAAAAACTAAAAGCCTACAAAATTAGCCCACATATAAAGTCTAAACTAGGAATGATGATATGTACAAGGCCTAATAGTGGCCTAAAATAACTTGGTCATGCAAGACCTAAACTAAAAGTTTGAAATCCTAAACCCAATTATTCCTAAACAAAAGTATGAAAGCCTAAAATATTTACAACATGAAAATGGAGGCCCAACAGAGGCCTAATGAAGGTCCAAAAATACTAGTAAGACCCTTCCTCTAAATTGGTGCATGAAAAACAAGCAAGGGTCTCTAGATTCTTCTCTTTGGGCTTGGGTCTATCCAAAGATGTGAGAAACAAGTGTAAAGCCTTTAAGAGTGCCTCCTTGGCTTTCTTGGTCCTTGACCTAGTCAAAGGACCACTAAAGCTCTCCAAGACATCCTCTAATATCTGTGAAGGCTCTATGGACTCTATGTGGGTTAAGTCCTCATAAAAAACTAGCTATTGTAGTCTCACTCACACTACATAAGGTTTTGAACACATTGCATAAGGAAAAAATGCTTAACATGCCGTGCATCCCTCAAGTCAATGGGCCTAATTTCCTTTGTTGTAATGATTATACTCTCAAGAGAAGTGAGATGGTTAAAACCATATATAATCTCAAAATGACTATGGTTGGTGGTGGAGTGAACTACCTTATTATAGGCAAACTTAACATGTGGTAGACACTCATCCCAAGACTTAATATTCTTTTTGACTAAGACCCAAAGAAGAGTAGAAAAGGTCCTATTCACTAACTTAGTTTGGCCATCAGTTCGATGATGACAAGTGGTGGAAAAGAGAAGTTTAGTTCCTAGCCTAGCCCATAAGGTTCTCCAAAAATGGCTAACGAACTTGGTATCCCTATCACTAACAATAGTTTTAGGGATCCCATGAAGTCTAACTATCTCTTTAAAGAAGAGTTTGGCAACATGGCTAACATCATCCACTTTATGGAAAGGAATGAAGTGAGCCATTTGCTAAACCTATCAACCACCACAAACATAGAATCCATACCCCTTTGAGTTCTAGGAAACCCAAGGATAAAGTCCATACTAATGTCAACCCAAGGGGTAGTAGGTGTGGGTAAAGGAGTGTAAAGGCCATGAGGTAAAACCTTAGACTTGGCCTTCTTACATGAAAGGCATCTAAAGTAAAACCTTTGCATATCTTTTTTCATATAGGGCCAAAAGAAATGTTCCCTAAAGGTACACAAAGTCTTGTCTCTCTTAAAGTCCCTAATGAGTCTTCCCTAATAACTCTCTAATCAACAACTCTCTTATGGACCCTCTAGGAATGCATAGCCTATTGGCTTTAAATAAGAAGCCATCCAATGTATGGAATCCATGAGTAGCAAGAGTGGGACCACAAGAGTGGCAGATGGATGAGAAATACAAATCAACTTGGTACAAAGCCTTCATTTTATCAAGCCCATTTAGTGTAGCTCCCAAAGAAGCTAGCAAAGTGTGCCTTCTAGACAAGGCATCGACCACCACATTAGATTTGTCACTATGGTACTTGATGACATAAGGGAATTGTTACAAGCACTCAACCCATTTAACATGTCTTTTATTTAACTTATGTTTCCCTTTAATGTACTTGAGTGACTGATGGTCACTATAAATGACAAACTCTTTTGGGATCAAGTAATGTTCCCAAGTTTGTAAGACTTTAATTAAGGCAAAGAACTTCTTTTCATAGGTTGGATAGTTGGGGTATGCCTCATTAAGCTTTTAAATAAAGCAATAGAGTACCCCTTTTAAAGTAAAATTGCACCTATGCCAACATTGGAGGCATCACACTCTAGCTCAAAAGTTTTAGAAAAGTTAGGAAGAGCTAAAATAGGAACGTGTGTGAGCCTATGTTTGAGGTCATTGAAGGCTTTCTCTTCCTTTGGGCCCTAAATAAAAGGAACATTTTTTTCACCAAATCATTGAGAGGTAAGGCCAAAGTAAAGAAATCCTTAACAAACCTTCTATAAAAGCTTGCAAGGCCATGAAATCTTCTAACTTTTTGAAGCTTACCTTTTTTATGTTTGGTTTCTGGTTCTAAGCTCTACTTCGTTCAACAACTTCTTGACACTTGGTTTGCAACCTAGCAATACTGAAACAATAACCCATTCATGTCAGATACCAATTCTAGGTTCCCAAGGCTTACCCTAACATCCTTACGCATCAATTTCTTAAAATTAAAAGAGATCCTACAAACCTCACCATCATGCATAATTTGGATTAGAGAGGGAGAGGAGGAAACTAAAAACTGAGAGTGCCAAAATACCCACCTCATTTCCCTGATCACGGTGGTGTCCTCAATTTAAAGTTTCAGCAAGGAATCAAAGCTCAATTGCCACCTCGTGTTCACGCTGCCATGGACGATGGGAAGAAGAAGAAAGGACGCGTGAAATGAAATTGGAAATGATAGAAAGGAAAGAATTATACATTAAGGGCATTTTCATCATTTTACCTATTTTTAATTTCACTTTCCATTTTCTTTCTTTTCAAAAATCCATTTCTCTTTTCTTTTAATTCCTTATAAATAATTATATTTTACTTTTACCTTATGGCAATTACCATTCTACCATCACAATTTAATTTAAAACTACTTTCTTAATAATCATTTTAATTAATTAATTGATTTATTTCGCTCACCAATCAAAATACCCAATTACTTTAATTTAATTCACCTAATACTCTCCACTATTTTATTTATTAGTTCCATTTAACGTAAGAAATTAATTTTAATAACTGGATATTACACCCGACGTGGGTACGCGTGGCTCATGTATTTGTGTATGTAGCTACTTTGTGTAACAATGGTTTTGATGTAACTTAAGTTAGTTATTTATTTTGCTGAGGCTAGTTTGGTCATTTTGCATAGCTTAGTTAGTTCATATGTTAGTTTCTATATATAGTTGAATCTAACACTTGTAACACACATAAAACTTAGCTTAATTGAAATTTCCCTTATTTTTAGATTTTCCTTTCTCTTACTTCAAATTTTCTCTCTCTAAATTCTTTTTTCCATGGTAAATTCTTCCATTGTTGCTCATCTCTGCTCTTCCATAAGTGGCTAAATCCCTAGGATTGGGATTGATAGATTCTGCAATGAACTTCCTTTCAAGTAATTGGAGCAGTGGAATCAATTAGTGTAAGTTCTGACATTAGCAAATCCTGATTTTTAACCTTTTGGATTAGGAAATCCAAGATCCTATTCAGAGGTGTTCATTAGAGAGGAATCATACTGAAGGCCTCATGTTTGGATTTGTTAACCTAATTGCTTCAAAGCTTAAGGAATTAAAGTGAATAGTTAGGGTTCCTTTAATTTTCACAATTCAATTCAGTAGAAATTGATACCTAAGGAATTATGATTGATTTGTGGTGAATTAGTGATAGTTAAGGAATTAGGAATTATCTAACTGTGAAGATTGAACATTGCATTAACTAAGTCTAATGCAATAATTATACGAAATGAGTGAAATTGCAGATGATACTAATTCCAATATGTTATTAGTATATCTCTTATTTCATTAAATACTTTATTTCCAGATTACTGCAAGAACATACAAAAATACAAATCTTATTCAGAAAAATTACACATAATGTCTTACTCACACTTGAAGGTTCAACTAGTGACTACCCAGGTTTGTGGTACTTAACATAATCCTTTGTGTGAACGATATTGAGTATACTTCTCTTAAACGATTGGTGCGCTTGCCAAAGTTTTCATGCAAATGAATTCGCATTAGAAACCTCAGGAGTGTTTTTAATATTTGATTTCTTCATTATTTATATTGCCCTGTTCTACACTATCATGTTTACAATCTTAAAAATTAAAACCTTTTTATTTGTTCAAATTAAAGTCTAAGGACCCAATCGATGCTTAGTGATGCAGTCTGTATAGGATCGATAATCTTTTATTACATGATAAAACTTGTGCACTTATAGGGGCTACCAATCTCTCAATAGTTTGATCTTTAAATCTTCACGGGATTAATACCAGACTGTAAGATACTTTTATTGATGCCTTCTAACATATGATTGTATCCTTTTTGTTGCTTGAATATGTTACCAAAGGTGGATATATTCCACATATATACTAGTTGGGTAAGTTAGGTTTTGTTATCAACCCAATCTTTTCCTTGAACCCAAGATTGTTTGACGTGTTCTTCAAAGTCAAGATAGGATCCATAGAAATAAAAATTTGAAAAATTTATGGCTTTGGTAATTGTTGTGAAGTATCTTGGTCCACAAGACACAATGGTTACTTGATAAGAGGCAATAGGTGAATCAAGTTGGCTTTAGGTAAGCATATTGGCCAAGAAGCATTTATGATGAGTATATCAAGTCTTTCTAAGTTTGCCTCTAAACCAAGTGTATGGTGGGCTCTAGAAATCATAATCTATCAGGTTTGAGGATTCCATATATAAGCCTCATTTATTCTTGGAGTTGATGTAGGGACTTACGTATTTTTTTTCAAAACTATAGAGTATGGTGTTAAAATCCCTTCCTAGACACCAGGGAATCAGAACATTCTTCTTGAAGTCTTTAATTTTGTTCCACAAATCGTCTTTGAAAGTTTCACATGGGCTTACATATATTACTAATAAGATTTGGTCACCCGTGTGGTTATCCTTAATTTTAACTAAGTATAGTGCACGAAAATTTGAATGATGTGAATGTTTAGGCTTTGAGACCTTTATTAACCCCATATCCTTCCAAAGAACCTAATGACTTCCACTTGGGTGCCACTATCAAGGCCCATTTTTTAAATAACCTTGTAGGCATTCTCACCACTAATTTAAGGTTCAAGGAGGGCTATGAAGTCCAACTTGTATAGGTTGATACAATCTTCGATGATAGATGTAACATCCCAAATTTTAAGAAAAGAAATTATAAATACAACAATGATTAATTATTTGACACCTAGAACATGTAGGATAATTAATTAAATATTATTTGTGAAGTGTTAATAAAATAAAATTTACTAAACTCGAATGATTCATTTGATGATGTAGGACCATTAAATTATTTTGGGTATTTGATAGACTTAAGATAGTAAGATAATTATGGTGAGTAAGAGGTTATGTTTGGATTAAATTTTAAGGTTGAGGAAGAATTTATACATACACTGAACATGTTTATAAACCGTTAAAATACGAGCAAAAATGGAATTAAAGAAAATTCAAAACTACCTTTTTTTCACTTGAGTGTGTTGTGGAAAAATGGTTCCACTTTTCTCTCTATTGGATAAAGGCATGGAGTTAACCATTGTGTAAAAGCAAAATGAACATAGATTATTGGATTAAATGGATGGCCATGATGAGGTGGGAGAAAAGCTACTTTTGCATCTCTTTTTCTTCTTCCTCTCACGCCATTTTCCTTTCTTCTTCTCCTCTTCACTTCACTTATTTCTCTCTTCTTCCTTTAAGCTAAAACTGTGTACCCCTCTTTATGTGTCTATCTCTCAAAATTTCTTGTAAAAGCTTGCTCTATGAGGCATTAATTACATTTTGGGTCAAGTTTCTATTCAATTCTTCATCTTATTCAACCATTATTCATCTTCACTTTCTTCTTCAAGCTTTGGAACAAGGTAAGGTATTTTACCATTTAAGTTGTTTCCTTTCATTATTTTAGAACTCTTAAAGCTTAAAAATGGTGGTACTGATGTTGTTGTCTTGAGAAATGAAAATGAGTATTGGAAACCCTAGGATATATGAAAATAAGAATGGATTTTTGGTGATGAGTATGTTGTACATGAATTTATGGCCTAAGATATGCTTGAAATGATTAATGAAATTGATGGAATTTATTGTTGGTGATTTAGTTGAAAACCCTAGATTTTGAACAAATGTGGATTATGGTAAAATTTAGGGAAAATGTGATTATTGCAATGAAAATAATTAGTGATTATGGGAATGAATGTTTGGAATATATGACAAGATTTATTGGTTGTGAGAGTTAGATGAACCATGAGATTGTAATGATGTCTTAAGTTATTAAATAGGGCAAAGTTGTTCTTTGTTTTGGATGATATGGACAATCATGATGAATGCATTATGAAACATTGAGGACCCATTATGGATAATGGGTGAAGAGAATGGTGTTAAATTGGTATTTTGAGAACATTGAGTATGATCATTTAAGGGATAGAAAACATTAGTTAAGGGAAAGGAATTCCTGAAACTTAATAAAATATATAACTAAGGCCTAGAAAATATCTGAGAGATGATGGAAATAATGAATATAATTATTTGTGCATTTAAGATCTAAAAATTATGGTTTCATAGGCAATTGATTGTGATTATACATGTATTGAATGTAGGGCTTAATCTGGTAGACGAGGTAGGGTCGTTAAATCGCCTGGATTTCTTCTCTTGAGGTAGAATGAGAGTTTTATATTCTAAATACATGAATTAAATAACTTAATGATTGATGTATAGTGTGGTAAATCATATTTGTCTTGCCATGAATATTGTGACTTTATTATTGTTGTTGTTGTTGCTATCTTGTTTGGCAAATGTTTGGTGCATTTAGAATATGTGGTGTGCCTTTTGTGGTGGATTGATAAATGTTATGAAGATTAGGTATTGTTATGAAAATATGCCTATGTGTAGTTGTGAAATTGTACATGATTTACTACTAGCATTAAACGTTGATGCTTGATAATGAAATTGGAATGATTGTTGTTGTGTATCATACCCATGAGTGATGATGAAAATTTATAAATGACGTTGATGCCATTATGATTGGTACAAGTTTTATGCTTGTGATGATATTGAAATTAAGGCTATTAAAAAAGAAAGTGAATGTCACAATTGAACATTTAAACAATGGCAAGATTATATTGTGTAATTAAAATTCACTAAGAAGAGGTAGTGGTAATAATAAAAATAATGATTGATGGTTGATAAGTGGCATGGTCGGATACATTAGTGTGAGAATACATATGATCTGCATCTATATTTGCATCCATGGCATATTTATCCAGCCGCCCAGTTTGGAATGTTAGGGTTTCCACGGGTTGGCCTAGTGGGAGGGTGGCTTAGTGCACGAGCATATTTATTACCCTAATAATTCTATGGTTGAATCATGAAACTGTCTATGCTTAATCAAGGGGGATCGCATGTGGTTGACCCAGTAGGGATGACTCTTTGAGGAGCACGATTTCCCCAGTGGTTTTCTTGAATCACAGTTTTCATGGCAAGGAATTATGATTGGCTCGCAACACCATCTCTATAGCATCTTGTATGTTATTTATGGCAATCATGATGAAACGATCGGTGTTGCATTGTTGGGCAAAGTGGTTTAGTACTAGTAAAAATGTTGGATGATATGTATATATATATATATATGTGTGTGTGTATGTGTGTACATATTATACTACGGTATATACCTACATTGATGATTATTCCCACAGTTGGATCCATAATTGTTAAGTATGGTTTCTTGTGCATACGCGTTAGCTTAAGAGCACTTGCATATATCTCAAAGATTTACCAGTATGAGATTGAGACCTTGAAAGGTGATGGATGGAATGGTGGTTAAATACCTCTAATTGGACAAAATAAATAACCATGATGAACACCAAGATGAAAACTATGAAAACACTTGTGATAGCCTATTGTGATGAAGGGCAATGATGTGTAATTGTGTATGTACTTATTATCAGCTTGATTGATGACCATTATGTATGTTTGTGGCACCCCAATTACCTGGATCCAAATCCCGATGTAAAGACAAATAATCATTGAAAATACGAATAAATTTTTCACGGTTTAAAGTTTTACAACATCCCACTTACATCAAGATTCAAACCACGGAAAATCGGAGGCCATGTTTTAAAGAATTAAGAAATAAATAGATCGTAAAGCAAAGGCTCACAATGTATACATAACCATATTTAAAACAACGGAAAAGAGTTAAGTGTATACTGGGCATCCATTTCATCTCATATATGAAGATATGAGAAGAAATCCAAGAAAACAAAGTATTTGTTAAGGTAATTGGAAACATATGCATATGGTTAAGGAAAACATGTCAAAGAGGTGTACAACAAGCAATCATGGATGAAGGATTAAAGTACTAGGTATAGGGAACCAAGAGGTACAAGACCATGATAAGAAAACACACGAAAAACCAATCTGGGCATTCACACTAGCCATGGGAAATTTCCACTGGATTTCACGAGATATGTTGTTATATTACTCAACCTGTTTACATATTTGAGAATGCTCTATTTTAGGAACTTAGTGATTTCAGATGTTCTTCCTAGTAAATGACTTAGGTTTGAGTTTAGATTGAATTTTATATGTTATATGCATGCTAGAGATGAATTAGGAGTGTTTAAAAATTAAATTAAGTGAATAGATAACGTGAAACAGTGTTTTGTGCGTAAACTGGTGCAAGAACACGCCCGTCTTCAAACAAGCATAAACTATGCTTCATAGAGTTCATCAAACACAGGTCGTGTTCCATCTAGCATAAGCCATGCTTCATGTGTGTGTTTTTCAGTTTTTCAAGAACAAACATAGGTCGTGTTCACTTAAGCATAGACCATTTTCACCTATTAGTATGCCTAGTTCTTTTTTATGTTTTCACTTGTTTTTAATTTCAGATGTATAAGAGGTAGTGTCAAGACCAAATTTGGACCATCTTGAACTCCCTAACAGTAGCGATCGGATCCCTCTACAAATATCAAGGTCCATACATCATCGCCTATGAGCCTACTCAAGCTATAGCAAACTACAAACTCAACCATAACACTCATATACACGAACCGCACTTGGAGCAATGTGTAGGTATACATTTTGCACTTCTTCTAGTAGTTAGGTTGGGAAAAGGTGGTTGAGAACAAAGAGGCTACTCACCTTAAGCCTTTTTTGGAGTTTATCTTTTCAACAAAGGTGTTCTAGGATCATAAGGAAAACTGCTATGTGGCATCCTACAAGCTAAACAACCAGAGATATGTTTCCATTCTAGCCTAGTTTAACATTGACATAGGGCTTAAGACAATTGAGTTCATGGAGACAAATTCCTACCAAGAAGCTTATCTGTTACCTTTTTAGTATGACTAGACAGTCGCTTGGGAAACTATTTCTAATATCACCAACAAAGCTAGGAAACTTAAGGCATCAAAGCTTCTTGATCCAGTTCTGAGGATGTTCTACAATAGCTACCCACCAACTTCTATATGAGAAAAGAGAGCAACGTCATTGTTTCCACACATCACTTGCTTATGTTGTGGGAAGCTCCATCTCAAAATGCAGTTGGATGCCAGTTCTTTTTTCATCTAACACTATAAAAGGATGCAGACGGGCATATTACAGGCTTTGTTTGCGGTGGCTCTTACATTACCCCACTTAACTCAAGTGAAGGGTGCATCCTAATATTGAGGATGGAAAAAGCCAATAGTGGCATTTATTAACATATTGGGTTAATGCTCAAATGGCATGGAAGAACGAGCAAAAGGTGACTATGCTACATCCAAATATTATCCAGTAACTCAAAACTTGCCATCTAGATTTTGACCCAGTAGAGCCAGGGAAAAGGATGAAGACCTACCCATAGGAGAGGAGGATAAGATGTATGTGGTGTTAGATGAAGAGATGCCACAACAGATGCCTTAGGATTATGAGAACCACTTACAAATATTGACAGAGCAAATGGATGACCCCTATAAATACAGAGGGACAATTTTAGGCATAAAGAGCTCACACTAAGAGAGAGATACATCTTATTAACCTGTTCTAGACTCGCCTTCCTTCTCCAGCATAACCTCCATAACCCTTTCCATATTGACTACTTTTTATTTTATCCATACTAGAGTACTGATTAACTAAGAGAAATCCTTAATAAACTTATAATATTGCCGACAATCTTAAAAAACTCTTAATCTTAGTTATGGTCTTTGGTCTCTTCCACTCACGAACATATTCTACCTTATTGGGATCTATTGCTATCCCATCTTGGGATATTTATTACATTGCCTAAGAAAGTTTACGTAGTTTAACGGAAACTCACTTCTAAATTGGCATACAACCTCTGCTCTCTAAAGATCCCTGACACTACTTAAAGATGTTCCTGATACTCTTCTAAGATCTTAAAATAGATAAGAATACCATTATTAAATACAAAAACAAACTTATCTAGGTAAGACCTAAAAATCCTATCACGGATCCATAAATACAAGAGCATTTATTAAGCTAAAAGGTATGATTAAAAACTCCTAGTGTTGAAAATTAAACCTAAAAACTAGTTTTGAAACATCTTAACTCTTAATTCTGATTTGAACGTTATCTCAAATCTATTTTAGATAAAATGGAAACTCCCATGATATATCTGGGGTACTTATTATCTATAACCATTATGTTTAATTGCCTAAAATTTAAACATAACCTCATAGCCTCATTCTTCTTAACTAAGAATGTTTAATTGCCTAAAGACATTTTATATAAAAGTATTCGCTGATATTTTACTGATATTTCGTATAGAAGTATTTGTTGATTATTGATTAGGAAATTGTTATATTCTATGAAATACTACTAAACTACGAAATCCTCGTTAGCAGGCTTTTTTCTATTTCAACACGGATTTTCTTTTCTTTTAAATATAAGATAATGATAAAAATCTAATAAATAAATTAATCACCAGAAATAGAAATAAGCCCTTCATATAATATGAAATAGTTTTTATTATTAAAGCAACCAACATAAAAATTATTAAAAAAGAAATATGTTATACCAGTTATATTAGTAAATCAATTTAAATAATATCTTTTATATTAATTATCAAATCAATCTGTATAAAAAAAACATCAAAAGTTAAATATTAACTATCAAATGCAATAAGTTATAAAATATTAAAGATTTGTATACGATTACTTCTAAGCGATGTAAATTTTTAACCTGTATAATAAATAATAAAATCCACCATTTATTTTTAAAAAATTTTACACCAAGATGTAATAAAAAATAATGCTAGAATCCCGATTCGGAAAGATATTTCTATTTTGAATTTGATTAATTAATTTTAAGGATATTTCTATTTTGAATTCAATAAACTAATTTTGTTTTGTTATATTTTATCTTTTATTTTTTATTTTTTAAAAACCGCTAAAGGAATAATTGAAATAAAAATAATCTATAAAAATATTTTTTTCTGAAGTTTCAATATTTCCCCGCGCATTTCTGTTTCACATCTTCACTACTTAATTAATTTGCGCATTTTTGTTTCACCAATGAATCAACTCAAATGCTACCGTTCCAATTAGCAGATCAAATTTGTACAATTTTTAAATCCATAACTTGACATAGTTTTTTCATCTCTTCTGCATTTACTTTTCTTCTCAAGTCATTGCAGAGTAAAAAAATGAAAAGAAACTAACTCGTTAATTAAAATAAACGCAGAGTAAAAAGAAAATACAAGGAAACTAACTCGGTTAATTAAATAAAAAATATGTAAATTACCACAAGTTTTAATACATGTTCAGTTAAAAGTATCTCGGTTGATTAAAAAAAAATGATGTGAATCAGCACACATATTCAGTTAAAAAGTATTTCAGTTAAAACAGCACAAAAGTATTCGGTTAAAATCTAAGAAATGTTGGAGAGGGAGTGACAGAATGAAGGATGCAAATACACAATCAATTGCAGCCCTTTACATAGATAATGTGATGCTACAAAGTGACTGTCGATATGTAACAAACATGCAAAGCCAAAGGCACAACTCGGTCCAAAACGAACCGAAGGAGAAAAAAAAAAGCAGAGTTCCAAAAGTTAAACTATAACATGATTGGAAACAAGAAAGAGGAACAGTATAGATGGTGATGATTAGACACGAGTTCCAGTGGCAGGAACAGCTGTAGTCTTGTGCATTGGATCTCCTGTGACACCATAGTCAGTGTCACGGTAACCAGGACCATATCTGCTGCTATATAGCCCTGCATGTATCAGCAACAGGTACAACAATTGTGTGAATGTTAATATGATTATGAATGCCTCCACTACCCTCAGCCTCCACCCTCTGTGTCCTCCTACGTTTATCTGCTTACATGCCAACCTGTACACATAAATTTCACTATTTATGTAATGTAAATGATAAAAGCATTTACTTATAGGTGACGAATGTTTTACAGAAGTTTACCCGAATGCTAGAGCAGTGACTGCCCAAGCAACGACGGATGTGGCCCCTGCAGCTGCTAAACTATCACTCCTCCATGTCCTTATGTGATTGCCACCCAGAAATTTTGACACTATGCCAAGAACTGCTGCTAGTATGGAGAATATCAAGAAAAACATGGTTGCACCATTTCCTCCAAAGCCTGAAACCAACATGAAAAAATAAACTTAAGGTCTTTTGTAACAAAACAAAATTATGGGGTCTTTCGATTTTACGCATTTTTTAATAAGGTGTCTTTTTTTACAGTGTTATTTTAGCTCAGAATCAGAAATTATGAGTTCATATTAAAAATGCCTTTTTTTTATACAATAACAAAATACTACAAAAACAAATATGATTTAGGAAAATATTCATCATTTATCATCATTAATTCTCACATCACTCTTATATTACAACTATAAATTCTAAAATTTTCATCATTATTAACAAATTAAAATATTTTCTTGTAGTAATGAGAATGAGATTGAGGGTGAACTTACTGGGGTGATAAGTTTGGCCATTGATGAACCTGTTGAGGCACCAACTAGAGAAGCCAAGAACAATGAAATACATGATCAAGTTAAGAAAAAGCAGAGGAGCTGCCACGTTCCTTCCCACTGTGGCCATATCTCTGGTATATTGAGAAAAAGCAGAGAGAATGATTTACTTGCACAAGCTTAGCACGTACTTGTTTATTTCTTCGGTGAGGCTCTAATATATAGCAAGTGTTACAGTGAAGCCATATTATATTATATTATAGTTGAAGACACATGTCAATGAACAAGGTTCTACATGTGTGCTCTTGTGTACAGCTGGTAGGACACTTGTCATCTTCTGTAAATACATTTTCCACAGATTTCTTTATGCTTATACTGTTTTCGGTGCTGCTCTATTCGTATTGGGTAAGGGTCTTTTGGGCTTCTGTGTGTCATAGTGAATTGGGTGAATGTGGCATTTTGTAATGTGGTGTTGATGTGTTTATCCTTAAGTTCTGTGGTGCATTATCCAGAAAAGTATAATAAAAACCAATGCTGGGCTTCGATGCAAGTACTCATTATACAAAATTAAATTTTAATTAGTTAGCTTTAAATTGTTGAAACTTGAAATTCGGCTCTTGTAAAGTGATGTGTTAAAAATATTCACAATTTCACATCGGATTTTTTAAAAATTAAAATTTATAGCTGAGTTACACCAAAAACTTATCAAACATGTTCTAAACCTCAACAAACACTTATAAATTTATTTATAAATGATTAATTATATATTTTAAGATTTTTATATCAATAAAATTTTAACATAATCCTAAAAAATATATAAATCCAATACTTGTAACCATCTATAATAACCTTTAGTGTGTATTCCACATCAGTTATATCATATATTCATTTCATACTCACTTTGTTCACATTAGTAATGAGGGACTTAGATACTGGAGACTTTAAGCAGTATATATGCATGCAGTTTTATATGTTTAAATTTTATTTTATTTTCGATTTACAAAATAAATAAAAAAACACTGTATTCGTCAGAGTATAATGTTTGTATTATTAATTAATTTCACATTTTACAAATATAGAAAGAATTTGCAGAAGTGACGTGAGACAAATTTTTTCTGTTTACAACACATGGACAAATCAAAGTTGAAAAGCATGTAGAGCTATTGAAATATTTTTACAAAAAGAAGGAAACATAAAAAAAAAAAGAGTAATTGCTAGATTGGATGGTGTTGTATTATATTATCGGGTTTTGTTCCAGAAGAAATCATTCTTATCCAATTGGACTAATAAAATGAGAATTTGGAGTCTTATGCCTAAAGTCACCCACCGTTACTTGAGATAATGCTTACGCTGTAAAAAGATATTTTAAATTAATTACTTATCATATTATTAATTTGAAAACCACACGACATGCTTGGAACATTAGTTCTTTCTTTTTCTTTTTTCAGTTGTTTCTGAAGGATTAGTTGGGTTAATGAGAAAGGGGTTGTTTACAAGATACGAAGTAGGGAGGGGTGAAATATTTCACATTTCTAGGTGGTATTTGGTAAAAATGTTTAAATAATTAAAACGATTTTGAGATGGTTTAAACTTGTGTCTGATTTTGAGATTGATTTTCGTAAAAGCAAATTGATCAAGTATTTGTGCATAAAGTTTGTGTTGCATGGACTTTTATTCATTGTCAATAAGTCTCCTTCTCTACTTGAGTATACCCATGGGAGCCAATTTAAGAAAAGAAACAACTCAGGATTTGGTGATAGCAAAAGTGGAGAAAAACTTGTCCCTTTAGGAAATAAATCACCTCTTATTTGGTGGCCACTTATACCTGGGAAACTTCTCTCTTACTTTCTTGCCCTTTTTTTTTATTTCTTTTTCTTTTGACTCCTAAATCTATTACTAATAAGATAACAAAAAGTTTAGATAAATTTTCTTTTGAAGTGGGTGGAGTGGGAGCGGGGATTATAAGTAAAGAACCTTTTGAAGAAGATGAAGAATTTTCGTGTTAAGATAAGATGTGAAAGTAAAAGACGGAATTTAAAGGTGGGAAAGAAAGATTTAAACTGCTATGTATCATGGTTCCATTACTACCATTGTGATCTACATCCAATCTCCCAACACAAAAGATTAGAATTTCACTATATCAAATGTTGATTACAAAGTGTCTAATTACAACTCTTGGACCTTCTTGCCCAAAGCTTAATACTACCTTACAACCTAACTTAACCCAACAGAATCATATGTAGGGGTGAGCAAGTACTGGATTGGATTGGATTTCACGCAAAAAACAATCCGATCCGATCAAATTTTATTGGATTGGATTGGATTGGATTTGTGTAAATTTTTTTTGAAATCCAATCTGATCCGATCCGATCTAAATTGGTTTGGATTGGATTGGATAATTGGATATCCGATTAAAGAAAATTTATTATATTTTTTATGAAACCACAATATAAAAAAACTTCTAACATCTTAAAGTCCATGTCAAACATCACAATATAGTACTTACTAGTGTTTAATAACACACATAATCAATAAAAATATAAAACAAATCCATTTTAACAATGCATTTAAATTTAAAATAAAATGAGAACAGTAGCTATGTCATATTTTTTTATTAACGTGGGTGTGGATTGAGTATTTCTATTTTTTAACCTTGGATTGGGTATTCCCTTATTTGCTCTAAAGGGAAAAACATGAGTATGTGAGAAAAAAATATTAATATTAATATATATATAATAAATAATATAAAAATAGGTTGGGTACTCATTGAGTACTCGGATTTTTAAATGTCAAATCCGATATCTGATCCGATTATAATTGGATCTTGGTTGGATTGGATTGGATTTGATCCTATGACCAAAAAAATCCAATCCAATTTAATTGGATTGGATTGGATAATCGGATTAAACGGGTAAATCTGACCCGTTGCTCAGCCCTAATCATATGATTTTTCTAAGGTCTATCTAGAGAACAACTTTCTCACACTCCAATCCTAAACACTCTTTAGCCCAAGAGCAATAGAATTAAAACTTCAAAAGTCCAAAAAAACAATTATAGATTAGAGAAAGGAACAAGAAAAATAAGAGCTTATGGTTTTTTAATGAGTATCGAGCGTCTTTTTTGAAATCAGAGTGCTAAATTTATAAGTAGAAACATCGCTAAAAAAGGGAACAAAGTATACCAAGTTACCATAAACAAGTTAAAATTCAAAATACTTTATTTTTAGATAAGTGGTTTGAACCAGACAAAGAGTGGTTTGAACCATTCCAACCAGTGGTTCGAACCATTCCTACTTAGTGATTCAACCTAGTCTAACCTGTGGTCTAAACCAATCCCTTTAGAAATATTAGTTCGAACCAATTATAGGGTGAGTGGTTCAAACCATTCAAATATATTTTAAATTTTGACACATTTTTGCTTTTTACTTGATTAATTATTTATGATGGTAAACCATGTCGTCAAGTGTCAAAGAAAGTAAATAGATACCACAAATATGTTTTACTTTAAGCATATTTTTTCTCTTTAAACAAATATTCATATTTTAGTAAGAGAAAAATCATAACCAAAAGCATAACCAATGAAAAAGATCTCCCTTTAAGATAATGCATATAAAAAACATAAGATAAAGGAACAAAAACATATAAGAGTAGTCACCATAACCCCACATCCCATCTTTAACATTATAAAAAAAAACATGAAATACAGAGAAAGAAAGAAAAGGAACAAAATACTAGTGATATGTATCTGAACCTAGTCCTTGTTGAGAAGGATGAACAAAAAATGTGTTGAAATGCCTTATCATGTCTAGGCGAAGTTCCCCCATGTCAACACGAAGACCTCCTGTATAAGCTTGAAAGCTCCCTACATCTTCACGCATCGTTGTCATATGAGTATCTAGGTGAGTATTAATGCCTCTAATTTCTTCGAGAACACTATCTTGAACTGCTTGTGTCATAGCAAACATCCTTTGTTTAAAGGAATTATTCTTTGAAGCTTAGGGTGACGGAGGTGGAAAAACACTACGAGATGAGGATGTTCCAAGAAAATCTTCTCCTAGAGGATCAAAGTCGTTCAAAAGAATTTCAATATCATCCATCTCCAGATTAATCCAAGGACTAGGTCCTCTAAGGCCATTAGGATTGGCACCACTTTCAAAACCACTAAGATTAATGGCATCATTTGTTCCCCTTTTGTTGTTGTCTATAGGAGTTTTCCTTAGGATTGTTACCTAGCTACCATTTGGTTTCTTTATTATGCAACACCTGTTAAGAAAAATAGATTATTATAGTTTACTTTAGAAACTTTAAAAAAGTGAGAAAATGAGAAATTGTTGCTTTCTAAGAATATAGTTATCTGCATGCCAAACATAAGGTATAGGTTCTTTTTGTCTAGCATGTGCTTCATAATCAATCTCCACCAATTGATAGGCTTTTGGTGAATCATTGCCTACATGATTAGGACATCATTATTTATCACTTTAGAGAAGTGATTATTCTGTGGCATAAGGATATTTGTGATGTAGTTGAGGATGTAGTTTTATGTTGTTAAAGAACCCACATGTCTCTTTGTGGTTGAAGCTCCTTCTCAACATAATTCTTCTCTTTCCATTAAAACATCATATTCATCTTTCCACCTTTCTAGTTCTGGATCTCCGAAAAATATGGATTCAGAGAAGGGAAGAGATAAGATTTCCTTTATGATCCTAATAATTTATAATCTGAACCTCTTAATGATCACTAGTGGAAAAAATGGATATAATCACGGTTAAAAAAGGCCTTTATTCACGGTTAAAGAACCGTGGTTGTTGCATCCGTGGTAGTAGATGATGGTCTTTAACCACTGTTAACAACCGTGGTAATAAATCACATCTAACCACGGTTAAGAACAACTGTGAATATAACTTACTATTTATATTCACGGTTATCGAGCACAACCGTGAATATAAGAACTGAAAGGTGTCACTTACATCCACTTATATTCACGGTTATGATGGACAACCGTGGATATAGATATATTTTATCCACGGTTGTCCATCATAACCGTGAATATAAGTAGTTTGTAACTGAAACCTTTTAATACTTATATTCACGGTTATGATGGACAACCGTGGATAAAATATATCTATATCCACGGTTATAGTAGTAACAGTGGATAAATATAGTCTATATTCACGGTTGTTGCCATAACCGTGAATAAATACTGAGGTTTTTTTTTAAAATGGATTCTGTTTTATCGTTTCCCAACCCTGCATTCAGACAACCATTACAGTATACAGTATGCCACAGCAACACTATATCAAAAGAATGGTATGTATATATATAACAATTTATTTTCTATATCAATTCATAACAACCTAAAAAATGAAAGTATATACAATTAAGTTGAATGTAATCTAATAAAAGTAAACCCTAAATCCTACTAGATACATATATAAAAGAATAAAGATCCTATATCTAGCTTTGCCTAACTTCAATGAAGTGTGAGGCCCATTGCCTTCTAACATCATCTACAAGTTCCTTTGGGAAAAATGACCGGTCATTAAAGTACTGCAAACAATGCACAAAACAATTAGAACAAAAGCTTTATTTATTACATGAAATTGATGAAATTGGTAGAAAAGTAGTCCAAATGATGAGACTTACCTTTGTCCATCCATCTACTAAATGATGTTGGACAATGGTCAGCATAGTGTGCATGACGAAATAGCCACACTCGTAGGTACCCTTCTGCCTGTAAGACTACAATAGACATATAGTATAGAATAAGTGAATTCGCAACTTAAAAAATATGTACTGAAGATTTGAATGAATACGATTGACTTACTTTTGGGCACACCCATACAACTGTTTTTCCTTTGGGCTTGTTTCCAATCAGTAGATTGTATCCAACCACCGCCCTACGTCAAACAAAACACAAGATAAGTTAGAATTGTATAGTTCTAAAAATGATGTAATCGAATTTGTGGTTATTTTTTAGGGATGAACTTACCGGTCTACTATATCTTTCAGGTCTTGTGGAGCTGTCCGATGCAAACTATCAAAGTACAGAGCAAGATAGTCCTTCGGACAGATCACCAGAAGCGTCCAGTGAGCCCTGCAGTTACCAGTGATAAGTGAGACTTCAAAATGCAAAAATTCATGACAATAATTATGGAATAGAATATTACCCTTTATGATAGGGGCCCATGTATATAGGCTTCCCAGGCTCAAACATCCAATTCTGGATGTATGTCTGGGTGTTCTGCGAGGTGTTTCCTTGCCTCTGTATGAGAGAGGGCTCTAAGAAACCGTAAGTTCCTTGGAAACCCAAGTCCACACAGAGTTTTGCCAAAAACCTAAACAAGTTAAGACATGGTTAGTGACAAATAACTTGTATAATGAAAAAATTGGACAAAACAAGGATATACTTACAGCTCCCACAACTGAAAGATGGAGCCGTTCAGCATCGACGTCCCCGAAATAATGTCACAAATGTCAGAATTTGTAACGTAAACTGGAAAATCACTGGGACGGCCGAACACTAGTGGCTGCCATGGGACCTGAACAGTGTCGTTTGCTTGCTCATACCCGATGCGCCATAGCATCCGGATGGGATCCTTGGCCGGGTCTGGCTTCTTCAATGTCTGTTCCTGTTGAACAATTAACAACCATCACATTTTGTACCATAATTGACAAGGAAATAAAGCTAGTTAGTGTTTAGGGTTTTTACCTGTCCAGGGGAAATCACCAGAAGTCTGTTGGGCCACATCAGAAAGTGGCCCACCGCCTGACCGACGGTCTTCACCTCCTGAGTTGTCACTGGCACAGCAGCATCCTCCTCGAGGACGAGCATAACCGAGACCCTGGACATACCATCAGGTAATGTCTGATGGTGAACCACAGGGCCTAAGTTGTACACCATACCAGTGGCAACTGGCTCCTCCGACCCGTTTAGGGTTTAGGCCTAAGTTGAACAGGTCACATTGACGGGTGTCTGGTGGCTCGACCCCGTCATCGTCAGGGTCAGCCGCAGCGCACGACCCCTTAGTGCTAACCTTTCGTACCTACATATTTACACATCAAGCAGAAGTTATTCAACAATGAAATAAAGTGATTACAAACAATAAAATTGAGGAAATTAAATAAAGAATCTAACCTGTGGGTCGCTGGCTGGTGCAATAGTCTCCTGGTGGTGGCTGAGTGAGGCCTTCATCTCCTCCCTGAATCGGGCCATCTCCTGGTGGAGCCTAGATATCTCCTCCTGGTACTCAGCCTTAACAACAGCCACCTTTTGCTCCACCATTTGCTCAAGGGATGGGGCAGGGTCGGGAGCACCGTAATAGGCGCGGAGGCCTGTGAAATGTGAATGATTAGCCCATAATTGTTTAACAGATAACAAAATGAAGGCATAGAGTTAGTTAGCACTTACCTACACCTCGACCAATAGCACGCACTCTTCCTGGGAGCTCTGGCCTGCCGATGGCGGTAGTCAAAATATCCTCCCGTCCATGGGCTACGAAAGACCCTTGGGTTGATTGCTCAACCAAGGAATCCTGAAACCAAACAAGTTAGTATTCACTTCCTTCACGTAAACTGAAAAACAGACACTGATATAAAAGGGAATACTTACTATCCGTGAGGCAACCTCCTGAGCCTGTGAGGAAGTGTATTCCCCACTCTTCTTGATCTTAGCCCGCTTCCATTTGTCGTGGCGTGCAGGTGGGGAAGGGGGATCCATAATACCAGTGTCAGTCTGACACTGACTCAGCCTCTCCTGTGCCATCCGCTCCTCCAACCTACGGTAACCCCCACGTGACAGTGTGTGTGGGCAGTCATTTAGCTTCCTAGTCTCCTTGGCTTTCTTTCTGGTCTCCTACAACAAGAAAAAAAATATTCACAGTTAGCCGTATAAATTATACATAATTTAATCATCTAAAAACCAATGTACTTGAAACTCGGCAGAATGTCTAGATGCAACAAAAGCATCCTAGGTCTCCTGATCGATGAATGGATATTTCTCTCCAGGGAACTTTCCTTGGTCGTCCCCGAATACATACCTACAATGAAAGGTACATTAAAACTAAGGATTGGTACAATTTGGTGAAGCGTTGATTAAGAATTTAAAGTTCAATATACCTCGTGGTGAGTATGGATTTGAACGACCTCCATCGCTCAACCATGATACCGAGGACCTTCCTCCTCGCTATGTCGGAAGATGGTATGTCAAAAGAATCCTACATGAAAGGAGTTAGTCCATAAAGGAGTCCTTATTAAGAGTTATATGAAATAATACACTAAAATAAAACTTAAATAATATCTAAGTTACCAGAACATCACTCCATAGCTGGTTCTTCACCACCTCCTCGACACTATCCCAGTCGGGGATAATGATGGACACCTTCGACCGTACCACAACCCCCAGATAACTGCTCAACTTCGTGGCATGCGGTCCACTGAATCTACCGGTGTTGACATCCATCTCAACAACTATCCTCTCTCCCCGGTGACGCCTACGTGCGACGTCTGGCATCCGGGTAACACCTCTACTCTTCCGAGCAGAGGAACCACTGGCCTGTGAGTCGGACCTGGATCGTCCATCCTGGTCAGCCATGAGTATCTGTCCAAACAAGGAAAAAAACTGTCAAATATTTAATATAACATTTAAAACAACGAATAACTAATATAACATGTAATTCAATGTCTCACCAACAAGATTAATACCCTATTAAGATGAAATATTTTCCCACAAGCCCTCATGGTGGTCATGACGACTGGCAACTACATCATCTATGTCATGTTCCACGATAGATGTTGGAATACGTGTTGTAGTTGATGGAATGTCCACAATATCAACATTAGGGTCTCCAATGTGTCTACCTTGGATAACAATTGACCACCGTTTATCAGCTGGGTCAGTGACATAAAAAACTTGTTTCACCTGCGTTGCCATTATGAATGGTTCGTCCTTATGCCCTATCTTGTTGAGGTCCACCAACGTAACTCCTAAATCATCAGTTGTGACACCGTTCTTATTGTCAACCCATTTGCATTTAAACATAGGAACGGTGAAGGGACCGTAATCAACTTCCCATATATCTTTAATCACACCAAAGTAGCATGACTCGGCCATCACGGCTGCTCAGAGTCCTTACACAGAGTTGTATATACATGAGCTTTCTTAAAACCTTCTACCCCTACATCACGGATCATATCCTCGAGTCGGTCATCCATGTCGACATCGTTGTCATGCATCGAGCTTTGATTTTTAGTCTGAGAGCTGTTACTTGGCACCACCACATCTTCACCATGCCATATCCAACGCGTATAACTACGTAGAAAACCGTCACACAGTAGATGTTCTCACACCTCTTCCAAGTCTACCCGACGCAGGTTGAAGCATTTAACAAAAGGGCAAAAATACTTTCCATTCACCCCCACTGCATTCCTCGCTACGAATTCTATAAATGATTCAACTCCCCCCTCGTACTCCAGACTTAGGCGTGATGCAGTTATCCAACTCTGATCCATACCAACTGTTTACAAGGTGCTATGATCAACCTCACTTTTTATACAAAGGTGGTGGTCCTATACCCATTCAGCATGACAATTGTTTTTATACGTCATTCATATATACAGGTTAGGACTTATTTTAAAATTTGATGAAATTTCGGCAGCATTTCGCATTGGTCTCTAAGTACACAAAATGAGAGTGGTCAAATCAAATTCAACCACAACCAAATATGCACCCAGAGAACAACACAAAATGCAAGTTACCGAAATTTTATCAAATTTTAAAATAACTCCTAACTTGTACATACTAACAATGACGTATAAAAAATAATTGTTCATCCCAAACTGTCCAAACGGACAATTCAAGATTCAACACAAATGATGACATTAATTGATTTAATGACCATTTGTGTCGAATCTCAAACGGGGAACTACGGTTCACTCATATGCACAACAACTTTCATACTAGTTAACAACCACACACATACAACAGCAATAAACATAACATATAAGAGCAACCAACAATAACAGAAATAAAATGGATAAGTTAACTTTTTTCCTAAATTAGTATGATGTTTTTAATTTGTGTTATTTTGAAGTAGAAGTATGGTGTTGGAGTATGGATTATGGATTATGGATTATGATGTTGGTTTATAATGCAGGTTCAAACTTTAGACTTTTATTTAGTAATTAATATGATATTTTTAAATTCTATTATTTTCAAGTAGAACTATGGTGTTAGATGATGGATTATGGATTATGAGAATTGAGATTTGTACTTTTACTTTATGGATTACGGCTTATGGACATGGTGTTGAATTTGGTTAAATTCTACTTAAGAAGAACAATATAAGTTCTAGGAGAACAGTAATCTCAACCATTTAGAACTTTTCAATTTAGGGAGTACATTTTAACCAAAAGAGGTATCTTATAATATTTCAAAAGTTCATACACCCAATTTAAACTTACAACTACAAATCAATAGGTTGGTTCATCCAAAGATTGTTAATGTAACTAGTTATCCTATGAATATAAGGCTTCCATCTTAATTTTCTAGAATATATAGGTGATAAATTTTCACTGTTGCAAAATCGATTATCTGTGATATATAAACAGAGTTTAAACCTGGTAATTTTCTCTATAACTTAAGCTTTTGAACCAATAACTATCGTGTCACAGGAAACAAAGAATCAAATTATTATGTACCAACAGAGAAAGAATCAATAATTGAACAATGAAATTATTATGTACTTACGACCTAACAAAACAGGACCATTCATAAACAACACAAAATAAGAAACAGAGGAAGAAGAAGTGTTCGTCGCTGCTCCTACGCCGGGTGACCTCCGTGTTGGTGTATGCACTATGAGCTTTTATGCTTTTTCATTTGTATCATTTTTCTACTTATCAATAGAATAAATATTTCAGTTTAAAATTGTTTTAAAACATATTTATCCTTGGAGTAATAGGTCATATAAAAATTATTCCTAAAATGTCCCTAGTCAAGTATTTACATGGGGACATGTAAATACACTGAGACTAGTGTGTGAGTGTACTGATGACCTGATCTCACAGATCATAGATATAGATGATATCGAGTCTTCACACGGGTACACATTAAGAGTAATGATGTACTGGACAGACCCACCATGAGAACGTTGCATGGATCGTTACATGATTGTCATAAACGATTCTCAATGTGATAATGGTATATGTAGTCCTTCGACCTGAAGTCACTACGATTCCTACATGAGGAGTTTATTGTTTTAATACAATTAAACGTCTTCTGTAACAAGAGGACTATAAAGGTTGTGATTAGGCAATGAACAAATTATGCAGAGGGATGTGAGTGATGTAGATGGGATTTGTCTCTCCTATGTGACAGGAGTGATATCCATAGGCCACTTGATGGAGTAAGACTAAGAAAACGCATGGCCATGCTAGAAAGAATAAATATTAGATATTTATTCGGATCCAGTCTACTCCGGTATCAAGTAAAATAAATTGGGCCGTACAAGGATGACGCGACCATGCCTTAGGCCCAATTAGGATATCGTGACAAAAGGAATAAACGTATTAAATAATTATCACTTATAGGTTATGTTGATAATAATATTCGGACATAATGATGCATTGCTAGATGCCGCTTTTATTTTATATTAATAATAAAATAGTTTATTATTAATATGACCGGGTATTTTACCTATAGGGTCACACACATAGAGTAAGCCCATCAGAAAATGTTGTCTTATTTTAGTTGGACTAAAATAAAGCTATTGGGCCTAACTCATTTGGAATGAGTAAGGAGCCCACTTTTAGAGAGAACAAATTAGGTCAAACCTAAGCCTATAAATAGAGCATAAGATGCTCATAGGCCGTTCACTCAAGTGAGACACAAATTCGCAAAAGTTGCAAGAGCTACACGCCGTCAAACTAGCAGTTGGCAGGTGTTGCGATTCTGGTGGGAGTGCTCGTGTGGACTCCTAAGGGACGAGGCTACGACTGCTTCGGAGTTCTTCAAGAGGTAACCTAAAATAATTCGAAATTGTTTTGTGCTTTGAAACACGGAACCTTGCAAATCCTATGGAATCCCTTTTAGTTTTCCGCTGCTTATGCTTAGGGATTCCTAACAGTGGTATCAGAGCCTGGTTGCAAAACCGTGTTTTGGGCATTCGTTTATATTTTATGATGATATGTTTTCGTTTGCAAGAGCTTTTGGAAAATATGATTTGCGAAATCGTTTCGTTGTTTAAAGCTTTGCAATTTTGTTTTGCGAAAATGTTTTGTGAAACTAGGATTCGAAAATGAACATGCATGATTATGTTGCTATTTTGAGTTATCGCATATGATGCATATTATTACAATGATTAATCATGTATATGGTATGACCTCTGTTTTGGCATGATACATATAATTCTGAGTTATTCTTTATAAATTGTATATGATGCATGTTATAGAGTTTCTTAATTTCAGTATGTATGTTGTTGCCGTTTAAATCTGTATGATGTATGAGTTTATGCAATTTTGATATGTGTTTTACTCATATGATAGTCATCGTACAAACTTTGAATCAATTGAGTTGATCTTCGAACATGAATGGTTCATGTTATGGGGCGTTAAGTGATAAGGTTTAAGTGTTAAACCATGGCCGTTTCTTAATCTAGGGTTCAAGAGTTGAAACCTAGACGGCCGTCATGGAAAGGCATTACATGTTGGCATTAGCGCAAATTGAATTCTAGGTTTTGAAACCCTAGACGGCGCTGCCTCCATATGCCTTGACGGCTGCGTTGTGAAGTGTTCCCAACAAGGAATTAGGGTTTCAAAGTGGTTGAAACCCTAGCCGAAATTTTAGAGCTGTTAATGGTCAGTGGGACGTTCTGGCTAGGAAAGATTTGGTACTTAAGCGGTCACACCGGACCCACCTCTCTTTCCTGGGAACCCCCGTACATTCTCTGCGTAGCGCCTTATTACCGACCCACGTGTTTAATGGCCCGTTTAAAAATTTATTTTTTTTAAAATTATTTCAAATGGGTTATAATTAATTAATTAACACGTTGCATGGTGAATGGTTATGGTCTTAGTTATTTTATTTAAATACAGCCTGCGTGTTGTGCCTCTCTTCATTCTGTTGTATTTCTTTTCTCAACCCTTCACTCGTATGTAAAGCGAGTTTCTTTAAAAATCTTGTAATCTTGATCGAGGCAACAAAGTAGAGATCTAGAAGAAAACTAGAGTGGTGACTCTAAGCACTTTTGTCTTTGAAAGGAACCAAGGAGTGGTGACTCCAAGAGGATGGTGGGTTCAAGAAGTAGGACTTCATGAAGCCTTGGCTATATAGTTCCTCTAGGTTTATTTTTTTTATTTATTTTCTTCTAGGAAGACCATAACCATCTCACAATTTCGTTTGCATGTTTTGGGGATAATTTTATTACGTTAAAGCGTTTAACAAAGACGGTAATTTTAAAATAAATTAAAATCCCTCAAAATAATATTAAGTTATAAACGCCTTCCAATAAGTACACTCGTCAACACTAATGTCAATAAATAGTGGGTCTGCCAAAGCAGGGCACTATTATTTATATTAGTAAGACGCGATGGGATAATGGTAATATCCAAACTGTTTTATTGGGCTTTAACTTAACTAAGTTTTCAATTGGATTGAATATAACTTAGAGGCGTAAACATTGGGCTAAATATTCATAAGATGAATAATTAGTAATGGTTACTTAACCCAATGACTAAGAGTTGTATAAAGATACAATTGGAAAAAGTTTCCTACCTAAATAACCAAGTATTAGGTGATCAGCCAAAGCTGACTTAACGCTTGGCAAAATATGGATCTTAGCCCACTAGAAAATCTTCCAACGGGATTTTCTGATTCGTGGAGGGTATTTTTGTTTTGAATCAAAATAGTGGGAGACATATTTAATTTAAATGACCATAATTTAAATATGTTTTGAAAATGATACTTACTACATATTTTCTGTTTTAGATAACCATGACGTCAAACACACCTTCAAACCTTTCGTTGCGATCAATCCTAGACAAAGAAAAATTGTCTGGTTCTAACTTCCTTGACTGGTATAGAAATTTGAGGATTGTCCTCAAACAAGAGAAAAAGCAGTATGTCCTGGAAGGTCCGATTCCGGAACCACCCGCGAACAATGCCTCTAAAGCTGACAAGGATGCTTACAAGAAGCATCAGGATGACGCTTTAGATGTCCAATGCCTTATGCTGGGAACCATGTCTCCTGAGCTTCAGAAGCAACATGAGCATATGGAGGCTTTCGATATGATCGAAAACCTAAGGAAACTATATCAAGGTCAAGCTGACCAAGAAAGATATGAAGTTTCTTCAGCCCTATTTAGCTGCAGACTTGAAGAGGGAGGTTCTGTAGGACCTCATGTGCTCAAAATGATTGGGTACTTGGAGAATCTAGCTAGGCTAGGATTCCCCTTCCCTCAGAAGTTGGCTACTGATCTCATTTTGAAATCATTACCTGACAATTTTAAGCCAGTCATCATGAATTACAACATGAATGCATTGGACAAAACATTGCCAGAGCTACTCAATATGTTGAGGACTGCTGAGCCCAATATTTCTAAATGAAAGGGCAAGGCCATAATGATGGTCAATTCTGGCAAAGGTAAAGGAAAGGGCATGTATAAAGGCAAAGGAAAGGCTATTGTAGGAAATGGCAAGAAGATTTGGAAAGGCAAGGATAAGCCAAGTACATCAGCCTTAAAACCTGTGGGCGGGGTGGCTAAGGAAGGTAAATGTCACCATTGTGGACAAAAGGGACACTGGAAGAGAAACTGTCCAAAGTACCTAGAAGAGCTTAATAAGAAGGGAAGTGAGACTTCCACTTCAGGTATTTTTGTTATAGAAATTAACATGTCAACTTCAACATCATGGGTATTAGATACTGGATGTGGATCTCACATTTGTCTTAATGTGCAGGATCTAAGAAGGAGTAGGCAGTTGATGAAGGGCGAGGTAGACCTACGCGTTGGAAATGGAGCAAGAGTTGCTGCATTAGCTGTAGGGACTTATTTTTTATCCTTACCCTCAAGGTTAGTCCTTGAATTGGACAATTGTTATTTTGTTCCGGCAATAAGGAGAAACATTATTTCTGTTTCTTGTCTTGATAAGAAAGGGTTTTCCTTTACAATAAAGAACAATAGTTGTTCTGTTTATTTAAAAGACATGTTTTATTGTTGTGCAAATTTGAGTAATGGACTTTATGTTCTAGATCTCGAAACCCCTATCTATAACATTAATACTAAAAGGGTCAAAACAAATGATTTAAACCCAACTTATCTTTGGCATTGTCACCTAGGACATATAAATGAGAAACGCATTTCTAAACTCCATCAAGATGGATATTTAGAATCTTTTGATTTTGAATCAATAGATACATGTGAATCTTGTTTATTAGGGAAGATGACCAAGACCCCTTTTACCGGAAAAGGTGAAAGGGTGAGTGATCTTCTTGGCTTGATACATAGTGATGTATGTGGGCCCATAGGGACAATGGCTAGGGGAGGTTTTAGTTACTTCATCACTTTTACTGATGATTTCAGTAGATATGGATTTGTGTTTCTCATGAAACATAAATCAGAATCCTTTGAAAAGTTCAAGGAGTTTAAACATGAAGTAGAGAACCAACTTGGCAAGACAATTAAAGCACTTCGATCCGATCGAGGTGGTGAATATTTGAGCCTAGAGTTTGATGAATATCTTAAAGAGTGTGGGATTATATCTCAACTTACTCCCCCTGGAACACCAGAATGGAATGGGGTTTCTGAGCGGAGAAATAGAACCTTGTTGGACATGGTTCGATCAATGATGAGTCAAACTGACCTCCCTAACTCATTCTGGGGACATGCTTTGTTGACAGCAACTTTCACACTTAACCGTGTTCCATCAAAGGCTGTCATAAAGACACCATATGAGATATGGACTGGGAAACGACCTAGTATGTCTTTTCTTAAGATTTGGGGCTGTGAAGCTTATGTTAAACGCCAAAGTTCTAATAAACTTGGGCCCAAGTCAGATAAATGTCTTTTTATGGGATACCCAAAAGAAACTAAGGGTTATTATTTTTACAATCCTACTGAGGGCAAAGTGTTTATTGCTCGGAATGCTGTATTCTTAGAAAGGGAATTCATCTCTACAAGAATCAGTGGGAGGAAAGTAGAACTTGAAGAAATTCAAGACTCACAAGGCATTGAAGAGCCAATGGTGGAAGTGGAGCAGGACCCACAAAATATTGTGATAACACCAGCTCCAGTAGCACAAGACTTGCGTAGATCAGGTAGAATACGTCAACAACCTGAAAGATATGGATTTCTTGTAACTCAGGAAGGAGATGTATTCCTAATGGATCAAAATGAGCCAACATCTTATGAAGAGGCCATTGCAAGTTCAGAATCTGAGAAATGGCTAGAAGCCATGGAATCTGAAATGGACTCCATGTACACTAATCAAGTTTGGAACTTGGTTGATGCACCTGAAGGGGTAAAACCTATAGGATGCAAGTGGGTTTTCAAAAAGAAAACTGACATGGATGGTAATATAAGTACCTTTAAAGCAAGGTTGGTGGCTAAAGGTTTCAAACAAATACATGGTATAGACTATGATGAAACTTTTTCCCCAGTTGCTATGCTAAAGTCTGTTCGGATTCTGCTTGCTATTGCTGCATACCATGATTATGAGATATGGCAAATGGATGTCAAGACTGCTTTCCTTAATGGAAATCTTCTTGAGGAAGTGTACATGACACAACCTGAAGGCTTTGTTAAGCCTGAAGCATCCAGGAAGGTGTGCAAGCTACAACGTTCTATATATGGACTTAAGCAAGCTTCCAGAAGCTGGAATCTTCGTTTTGATGAAGCTGTTAAACAATTTGGCTTTACTAAAAATGAGGATGAACATTGTGTCTACAAAAAGGTTAGTGACTGCACAATTGTTTTTCTGGTCCTGTACGTTGATGACATACTACTTATTGGAAATGACGTTCCTACTCTTCAGTCTGTGAAGAGTTGGTTGGGAAGCTGTTTTTCTATGAAAGACTTAGGTGAAGCAACCTACGTGTTGGGAATTAAGATCTATAGAGATAGATCAAGAAAACTTCTTGGCCTAAGTCAGAATACATACATAGACAAAGTGTTAAAAAGGTTTAACATGCAAGATTCCAAGAAAGGAACTTTGCCTATGGCTCATGGCATAAGCTTATCAAAAGCTCAATCTCCTTCCACTAAAGAAGAAAGAGAACGGATGAATAAGATTCCATATGCATCTGCTATTGGATCAATCATGTATGCCATGATATGTACCCGACCAGATGTCTCGTACGCTTTAAGCATGACGAGCAGATACCAGTCTGATCCCGGCGAAAGTCACTGGACTGTTGTCAAGAATATCCTGAAGTACTTAAGAAAAACTAAGGATTCATTCTTGATATATGGAGGGGAAGAAGAGCTCATTGTAAAAGGTTATACTGATGCTAGCTTCCAAATTGATAAGGATGACTCAAGATCGCAATCTGGGTACGTGTTTTGTCTAAATGGTGGCGCTGTAAGCTGGAAGAGTTCAAAGCAAGAGACAGTTGCTGATTCTACTACAGAGTCTGAGTATATTGCTGCCTCAAATGCTGCAAAAGAGGCAGTATGGATCAAGAAGTTCATAACAGAACTTGGGATTGTTCCTAGCATTGTGGACCCTATAAGTCTTTACTGTGACAATAGTGGAGCAATCGCACAAGCTAAGGAACCTAGATCACATCAACGATCCAAGCATATACTTAGGCGATTTCATCTCATTCGAGAGATCCTTGACCGAGGAGATGTAAAGATATGTAAGGTGCATACTGATGAGAATATTGCTGACCCACTCACAAAACCTCTTACACAACAAAAACATGAGGGGCACACTAGATCATTAGGCATTAGGCAAATGTCTGATTGGCTCTAGTGCAAGTGGGAGATTGTTGGTGTATGCACTATGAGCTTTTATGCTTTTTCATTTGTATCATTTTTCTACTAATCAATAGAATAAACATTTCAGTTTAAAATTGTTTTAAAACATATTTATCCTTGGAGTAATAGGTCATATAAAAATTATTCCTAAAATGTCCCTAGTCAAGTATTTACATGGGGACATGTAAATACACTGAGACTAGTGTGTGAGTGTACTGATGACCTGATCTCACAGATCATAGATATAGATGATATCGAGTCTTCACACGGGTACACATTAAGAGTAATGATGTACTGGACAGACCCACCATGAGAACGTTGCATGGATCGTTACATGATTGTCATAAACGATTCTCAATGTGATAATGGTATATGTAGTCCTTCGACCTGAAGTCACTACGATTTCTACATGAGGAGTTTATTGTTTTAATACAATTAAACGTCTTCTGTAACAAGAGGACTATAAAGGTTGTGATTAGGCAATGAACAAATTATGCAGAGGGATGTGAGTGATGTAGATGGGATTTGTCTCTCCTATGTGACAGGAGTGATATCCATAGGCCACTTGATGGAGTAAGACTAAGAAAACGCATGGCCATGCTAGAAAGAATAAATATTAGATATTTATTCGGATCCAGTCTACTCCGGTATCAAGTAAAATAAATTGGGCCGTACAAGGATGACGCGACCATGCCTTAGGCCCAATTAGGATATCGTGACAAAAGGAATAAACGTATTAAATAATTATCACTTATAGGTTATGTTGATAATAATATTTGGACATAATGATGCATTGCTAGATGCTGCTTTTATTTTATATTAATAATAAAATAGTTTATTATTAATATGACCGGGTATTTTACCTATAGGGTCACACACATAGAGTAAGCCCATCAGAAAATATTGTCTTATTTTAGTTGGACTAAAATAAAGCTATTGGGCCTAACTCATTTAGAATGAGTAAGGAGCCCACTTTTAGAGAGAACAAATTAGGTCAAACCTAAGCCTATCAATAGAGCATAAGATGCTCATAGGCCGTTCACTCAAGTGAGACACAAATTCGCAAAAGTTGCAAGAGCTACACGCCGTCAAACTAGCAGTTGGCAGGTGTTGCGATTCTGGTGGGAGTGCTCGTGTGGACTCCTAAGGGACGAGGCTACGACTGCTTCAGAGTTCTTCAAGAGGTAACCTAAAATAATTCGAAATTGTTTTATGCTTTGAAACACGGAACCTTACAAATCCTATGGAATCCCTTTTAGTTTTCCGCTGCTTATGCTTAGGGATTCCTAACACTCCGTGCAGGCCATCCAACAAATATAGATACAGAGGTAACATTAACAATGAAAAGACACACACAGAGGCAACATTGGTTTAGCTTCTACTACATACGCATATTAATGGGGGGTTCAGGGAACAGAGGGTTCTCAGCAGCAAGTGACCGAATGACAAACACGCATGACAATGGGGGTTCAGGGAACCTACCTGAATGAAGAAAGGAAGAAGATGCTGAACAGAGAGAAGGGCACGAAGCTCAGGGGACGAAGCTCAGAGAGAATGGAGAAGACGACAACCAACGCGCAGAAGAAGAGAAAGTGAAAAAAGAGTGAAAGGCGCGGCTTTTGAAGTTTCAGAAAGGATGTATATTCACGGTTCCCCTTGAAACCGTGAATATATTACACATATATTCACAGTTTAACAAACAACCGTGGATAAATGTTAACTATATATCCACGGTTATGATCCCAACCGTGGATATATATTGAAATCTATAATCACAGTTATAGAAACAACCGTGGACATACAGTACCCAGTGATTAAACCCTAAAACCTGAACTATATATCCACGGTTGGAAATACAACCGTGATTATAGATTTCAATATATATCCACGGTTCACATCATAACCGTGATCGTACCCTAAAATATATATTCACGGTTGTAAATACAATCGTCGATATATATTTCAGGTACTATATATCCACGGTTGACTCCTCAACCGTGAATATATATTGATGGGTACGTTCACGGTTATGATGTTAACCGTGGATATATAGTTTTCTCTGATTAAAACGTTCACCTTATAATTTCAAAAATGCCACCGCGCATGTTTTTATCACTGATTCTCTTCTACCCGTGAATATATCCCCGTTGTTATATCCAATTTTTGTACTAGTGGATGTCTGTGGATTTATTGTCGACTTAATAATTAAAATTATAATTTTGATGATTAACAGGACGTCACGTCCAAATTAATCGGGTTGTCGTTAAAATGTTATGATTTTATTAATTTTTTAAATTAATGGGATATGTTTATTTTTTAAATTTGGGCCCGATAGGATTAATTGTTTCCACTCCTACGTATTCCCCAAGCGTGAGGGGAAATCAGGGATACGTAGTTCTTTATTATTACTTTAAAAAAAAGAGAAGTAAGTTAAAAACGTTGAGATTTTAGGAAACATCAATCAACAAAACGTCTCATCTAAATTTATCTCAAATATTGCATATAAAAAAGGAACCTTGGGTTTATTGATTTTATTATTTTTTAGAGAGAAACTTAATGGTCTAGATTAATTTAAAAATAAAAAGTTTATATGAAGACCTAGATGAACAAGACGTCTCGTCCAAATTTATCACTAATATAAATATTTTACTTTTTGTTATATATCAACATTATTAAAATATTTTATGGTCTAAATTGATTAAAACATAGATTAATAGGATGTCCCGTCCAAATTAATCCTTAACACAGGTTTTAATTTTTGTTACATATCAACATTATTAAAATATTTTGTGGTCTAAACATAGATTAACAAGACGTTCCATCCAAATTAATCCCTAACATAAAGATTTTAATCTTTTGTTACATACCAATGTCAATTTTATTTTTAAATCGTAAAACTTGGTTAATAACGAAACATCAAAAAGTACTCTATGCTATTGATTATTAGATTTTCTAGATGAGAATGGATTTCACATGTTTAATCATGCATATTATTTCATTGTCATTCACTAGGAGACGAGGATTACAAATAATCACAACAAGAAATTGAAGGGAAAAAGAGAAAACACCTCTCTTCACGTTAATTTTTTCTTCTCTATGTCATCTTTATTCTTGCTGCGTCAACCCATTTTTCTTTTGGTTCTGTGAGTGTTTCTTCAATGAAAGTATCTCTCGTATGGCGTGCTTTCTTCTTTTTTCGTGAATTATCTCTTCCTTGAAGTTAGCATGCCTTTTTCTATTTATAATAGCTTTTTTTTCAATCGGTTGCCTCTATCTTTCTTTTCCTCTATCTCGTAACATATATATATAATAATAGGATTAGCCACATATATATATAATTATAAAAATCTGAAGTTGATATTTTTTATAGTATATATTTATATATTTAAAACTCTATCTTATTCTATAATATATATATATATTTATTTATTTAAAAATACTTTATCTCATTCTATAATATATATTTAAAAAGCTCTATCTCATTCAAAAAAACTCTATCTCATCCCTTAAAATCCTCTCTTTATTTTTTAAGAAATCTGATTTTTTTTATAAAAATTCAAATTTTAAACTTCTCCCTCCTATTTGAATTTTAAAATTTCTCTAAGATTAGATTTTGGTTTTTTTTTAATTCAAAATTTATGGTTCTGATGAGAATTTAAAAATTTAAAGATCAAAACCTGGATTAACAAGACAAGCCCACAGGTTCACTTTTATTTTCTTAAAACTTAAATCATATGTTAGATTGATTTATTATTTTTTTTTTGGGCCCGGACAAAATCTGGTAGCAAAAATTAGTGGTCCACCTTAACCTCAACCATACACATATACATATATTCAAGGCAAAAACCCATTTTTAGCATAAAAAATAACCATTTTCAACACAACTCAAGTTCTCTTGGGCATTTTAACAAACATGTTGAAGGTAAAAATTAGTGGTCCACCTCAACCTCAACCATACACACATACACATGTTCAAGGTAAAAACTCATTTTCAATACAAAAAAAAAACATATCCAACACACCTCAACCTCAGGAATGAGTGGTGCTTGGTCACAAGATGGAGTTGAGAGAAACCATGAGATAAAGCACAGGAAGGAGATGAAGAAGCTTAAGTGTGCGAGATAAAGAAGATGCAGAGTTGAAGAAGTTCATAATAATGGAGAAGCTTACGAGATATAGGGGGAGAAAGTTGAGAGAAAGTTGTGAAATGTTACGCGAGCTACCTGTTAACGCATAATGCTGTCGCACGAAAACATAAAGCGTTCAATTTTTTCATTTTTGAGCATACTTTCCATATCAGTTTTATATAAAATTGATGTGGAATCCTAAATAATCAACGTGTGTGCTACCCCGTGGGCAAGTTTTTTAATTTTGGAACCACTTTCCACATCGATTTTATAAAAAAAATTGATGTTAAATACTATAGAAACCACATTGGTTTTTCTAAAAATTATAGTCTAATATAAGGAATTTCAATTATTTAATTTTATGAAATGTTATGTGTGTTACCTGTTAATGCATAATGATATTGCACGAAGACATAATGCATTCAATTTTTTAATTTTTTAGTTGACTTTCCACATCGGTTTTTAATAAAATCGATGTGGAATCCTAAATAATCAACGCGTGCGCTACTTGTGGGCGGGTTTTTTTAATTGGGTTTTATTTGGGTACCCTCTCTAAATTGAGGGTTTCAATACCCCTAGCCACATGTCATGCCATGTGTGAAAATTGTGTGTAATTTAAGTAGAATTGATGTTCTTAGCCACTTGTCATACCACGTGGCGAAATAAATGGTATGCATTAAAATATTTAAAATGCCAAAATTTGATAGTGTTAAGGCTTGATCCCATAACACATGGGAAGGAAACAAAGAGTCTTATCACTAAGCTACTTAACACATTTAAAAATTATAACGTAACTATATAGTTGTATTATATTTGAAGAATGTATATCTGTTAATAAAATTTATTAACAAAATAAACATTTTTGTCTTTTTTCATTTAGTATAACAATTAAAATTAAAATTAATGAACGAAAAAATGTAGGAATATTTATTTTGAAAATAAATTTTATTAACGGATATATATTTTACGAATATAATATAAAAATATATAGTTATATTACATATTTTAAATGTAACCTAGTGGTGAGGCTACTCTTCTATCTCCTGCTCAAATCGAACGCTTCAAATACTATCTTAGAATCCAAACAAAAATAATGACTTGGAAAAATATGTGACATAGATTGAGTTGACACATGGCTAGAGACTAATACATGTGGCATAAATTCAATTAACACATGACTAGGGGCTAGGAGCATTAGAGCCCTCAATTAATGCGCTTAGCAACCAGTCAAACTAGTCACTCATAGATAGTCAACATTTTAAAATATTTATATTTCAAAATTTAAGTATAACAAGGTTTGATCTCCTAACGTATATATAAGAGATGGAAGATGAGCCTTAACAAATTAAAGGATATATCATTAGTTTTTTAGGAATAGATGCCTACAGTCACGTGTGTGAAGCAACTGGAATGGATGTCTCTAGCCATATGTCAATTAAATTTATACCATATGTATTAGTCTCTATCCACATGTCAACTCTGTGTATGCCACATATTTTTCAAAATAATCAATTTTGTTTAGATTCTAAGATAACATCTGAAGTGTTTGATTTAAGTACGAGATGAAAGAAAAGCCTCACCACTAGGTTACATTTAAGAGATGTAATATAACCATATATTGTTATATTATATTTGTAGAATGTATATATTAATAATATTTATTTGCAAAATAAATATTCCTTCCTTTTTTCGTTCATTAATTTTACTTTTTATACAAAATGTAAAAAAGACAAAAAAGTTTATTTCATAGATAGATTTTATTAACGGATATACATTATACAGATATAATATAACTATATATAGTTGCATCATATTTTTTAAATGTGTTAGATAGTTTAGTGGTAAGGTTCTTATTTTCTCTCCAATGTGTTGCGGGATCAAACCTTGTTATATTCAAATTTTAGCATATAAAATGTTTTAATGCGTTAGACTATTTATGAGTGATCGATTACTAGACACAATCATGTCCATCCATCCTAGTTGCTTAAATCACACATGATTTCGACATGTGGCATGACACATGGATAAGGACATTAATTCTGATTATTTAAATCACACATAATTTTCACATGTGGCATGACACATGGCTAGGGGTATTGAAACCCTCAATTTAGAGAGGGTATCCAAGAATTTTTCTTTTTAATTTTGGAACCACTTTCCACATCGATTTTATAAAAAACCGATGTTAAAGCCTATAGTAACCACAACAGATTTTCTAAAAACAGTGATCTAATGTTAAGGAATTTCAAGCCTATAATTTCACTACATTTGCACTACGTTATGGAGAAAACAAATGTGAAAAGCGGCCTACACTCACATGGGTTTTCTAAAAAGCGTTGTCCAATATTGTCTACGAAACTTTATATATATTTTCAAAATTGTCACCATGTAAGAATCTAACCATGGTTTTAAAAAAGTGATGTGATAGATTATCTTCCACATCGATTTTCAAGGAAAATTGATGTGAAATTGTTTTGTTTTGCTTTTTGTTTGATTTGTAACTTTGCTTATATTTTCAAAAATATCACCGCACAACCATTTAACCACGGTTACTAGTAAAATTGACGTGAATAATTACATATATTTTCAAAATTGCCACCGCTGATATTTCACATCTATTTTTGTTAATCCGTGGCGAACTTTACGTTGTGAAATGGTACTTTTACACTAGTGACATTTTTTTAACAAAAATAAATAAATTCTAAGATTTCTTTTGTGCGTAATATATATCACTATATATTACTATCTGCAGTTTAAAAAATCACTTCAGATTTTAAATTTCTATATTTATCTTCAATTATAAAATACATGCAGAGTTTCAAATTGAAATTTGTAGTACAAAATTGACTGCAGAAAATAAAATTCAGTAAGAAAGATCATGAATTTTGTAATTATTAAATAAATTTAATTTAAATGTATTGTTTGTTTTTATATTTACATCTAATCATGAATATGAATTTTGTAATTATTAAATAAATTTAATTTAAATGTATTGTTTGTTTTTATATTTACATCTAATCATGAATTCACACATAAGAAATTAAGAATAATTTCTATAATAACTATATCTAAAATAAATTTTAATTGGTTGATAATGTAAACTTTTAAACTGACAATGTATACTAATTAAACTCTTCTTAACTACATACATAATTTAAAAATCAAAAGTAAAAGACTAGATGTGTTTGCAGATTGTATTAGGTGAATCTCGAAGTAAAAAATCAATCATAAAATTATAATTACGGTTTGGATTGAATTGGTTGAAGTAATTTTTTAAATCCAATTTAATCTAATCCGATTAAAAGCAGTCTAGATTAGATTGAATTGTTTAATTTTTATATTTATATGTATATTTGTTTTAAAGATAATAAATAAATTTTGTTTCATAAATAAACTTTATTTTTCTTACAAAATCTAAACTTAAATAGTAAAGAAAAATGTAAGTCATAAAAGTATGTTTATATTTATTTTAATACTAAATACATCATAATATTAAGAAATATGTTTCATACATAATAATAACTTTAAAAGTAAACTAAAAAATTAATTAAGTAATGCAATTTATTATATATATAATTAAGTAATGCAATTTTAAAAAGACAAGTTCGATATAGATTGGATTGGAATATAAATTCAAAACTCAATCCATTCCAATAAAAAGATTCAGTTTTAGCGATTTTTGGTTAATAAAGTTTTTGGTTTCTTTGAATTTCAATTTTTTTTCAATTTGATTTTATGATTTGCATTTGATCGGATCGGTTGATGAACACAGGATAAAGGATCACTCTATTTAATCATTATGAAGTTTCAAAATTCATATCAATGTTTTATTGGATAAACATAAATGTGACTGGGTCTCTATCCCACCACTTAAAAATGCATAACACCAATCAATTAATGATATTAAATTTTAATTCCATTAATCATGGTTTCTAACTTCCTAAATTTTAGGAGTGAATTTTCATTTGTTTATAAGTGTTTAGGAACCAAATCAATCCGCTATCAACTGCAAAATCGAATTAATCCAAACCACAAGCCACAAAAAGTTGCTAAAAGTCGCTAACAGCAAAAATCACAAGCATAAAAAATGACACCTCTAAACACAATTTGGTTCAACCTACGGTTTTCATTCGGCGAACAAAACCAAACCACACTACACTTTAAATGCATTTATTTAAGTCCTGTACTAACAATACCTAAAAGTAACCTTATAATTTAATAAATGATTATGTGTAATTTATTTTATGAGTTTATTAAACCTAAAATATATACTAGTAGCTTAACTTAAATGCTATTGTAGGATTTTTATATGAACATAACATTTAAATTATAAAATAGAATACTTCTAGCAGAATTATTTGTAAAAATTAGTAAAAATATAAACTATATTTTTTTACTCATCATAATTTTAAAGATTGACTTTTATACTTATTACATTTATGTCTAGATGTTTAATATTTAAAATGAAAATTTAAAACATCAAATTGAACAAATTCAAACCGCAATGGATAAGTTAGTTTTGGTTTGAGTTTTGTATTTTCTTTCAATTGAGTCAAACCAAATCAAAGCATCTTTTTGTTATGTAGTTCGACTTGTTTTTTACTTAAAATCAAATCGAACCGTACCATAAACACCCTTAGTTTCTACCGATTGTTTCAATAGCTAATGTAAAAAATAATTTATATACCATTGTAAAATATTAATTTTTTAGATCTTTTATATTATTTATTTCAATTACTAATGTAAAAATGTTCTTTTACATCAATCATGAAAACAACATATATGAAATACTATTTTTTTATGTTTTTTAAATTGATTGTTTTTATAACTGATGTAAAAAACAATTTTTACAACAATTATTGAAACAACCATTATAATTGGTTAAAATTTTACATAGTAGGTTAATAAGATAATCTATTATGATTAATTGAGTGATTAATGTGACACATTTTAAATAGTAAGATAGAGAATGAGACACGTTTATAGAACATGTGATTTTAATCTAAATATATACATTTTAGGGGTTTGCTTGGTTTATTTTTTCATTTAATGTTTTTAGTTTTAATTATAATAGTCAATATGTTTTTTGTTTTAAAATTTTATACAAGAAACATCGAAAGTAACATTTTTATGTTTCTTGTATTTATTTCATGTTTTACCTTTTCTATACAAATTTTGAAAATAGGAAACATGATGATAGTTTGATAGTTAAAACTAAAAATAGGAAATAAAAACAAAATCCAAATAGACGTTAGATTTTTCAAATGTAAGGATATAAGTGTCTTTTTCAATCCAAAAATTAAAATCATGGTGTAACTACTATTTATAGTGGTGTTAAAAGTAATGACCTGGTTTAAAAGGGATTTTGATTGTTGAAGGGCTTTTGATTGATAAAAAAAGAACCAAAATACCTTGGCTAGTGTTAACTATTTTTCACAATTGGGTTCTTAGTGTGGCAAGTTTAACCACATCAGTTGTAATGTAATCGAGTGTCGTTCCACAGGGAGACAAGAAACATGAATACTTAGTTCAAATAAACATAGCAAAACTCAGATTTATTTTCATATTGATTGTATGCACAAAGCTTAAGTAAAACATATAAAAGCAATACTAATGTTAAAAGAGAGTTTAGATTTAAAAAGGATAGGATCAGAGTTCGTTCGACTTATCTTTTAGACATTAGATACAATGATACAAATGGGTTCTATTCTATTGGTTTTCACGTAACAAATCATAAATCATCCGGTTCGATTCCTCGACTCTGAAATCCTAAGAAAACCTTTAAAACCTTGATTTCTCAATCGTTTTAAGAAGTGTTCCAACTTTACTTATATTGTTTTCAACGTTCAATATGTAAGAAGTTATTCCTAATCATCAGAACATACTGAGTATTTCATTCAGATCAGTTTCTAAAACCACGTACCCACAATCTTAAGAAAACTAGGTTCAGATACCATTTATCCAATAGAATCTCACAAATATAATGGAATGAAATATCAAAGCCAATAGAATAGTTACCATATATATCAAAGTAGAGCCAATGTATGGAAGGATAGATTCACTACATCCAATCCGAAATGAAAGGATTAGCCACTCATGTTGGCCATTACAATCATCTTCCAAGAGAAAGAGGAGAAAAAACTATAAACTTATCAATAATAAGTTCTAGGATCTAGGGTTTCTATCTCTCTTTCTTTTCTTTCTTTTTTTCTCTGTCCTCCTCGTCTTTTAACGAGTCGAGTCTCTTTATATTAGTGTGCTCACTTAAGCGAGTGTTATCTCGCTCAAGCGAGTGCAACTTGCCTTTGCTTTTTGCTTCGTCTCCTCGCTCAAGCGAACTGATGTCGCTTAAGCGAGCTCAACTCTGATCCTTCATAATCCTGTTTTTGCTTAAGCGCCAATGGTCTCGCTCAAGCGAATTATCTTCTTTTCTTCTCTGTAGAATTTTCACTCAAGCCAAAGCTTCGTCACTTGAGCGAATGCTGCTTCTGGCTTTGTGGACAATTTTCGCTGAAGCGCCAAGGGTCTCACTCAAGTGAATTTCTTCATTGACTTTTCATGTACTTCCTCGCTCGAGCGAGTCTCTCGCTTAAGCGAGTGTAGATGTCACTCAAGCGAGCTTCTTCAAAATTGCTTGTTTTTGGTTCCAAATGCTAATCTTTCATTTATTTCTTCAAAATTCCTTTCTGTAAACATAAAATATACTTCTATAAAGCTCTTAATCCAAAACAAAACAAGGTAGAAAGAGATTTTTAATTCCTTAGCATATCTACAACTAATTAACATCAGATATTCAAAAAGTATCCATATTTTTACCTAATTCTCAAAGAAATTTATACATCATTAGACAATTATTAGCTAGCTACAAGAGATAATAAGGAACATTGTATTCAATATATGAGGGTGTTTTTTTATTGTCACTACAGCTAGAAATGAGTCAGGCCAGTTCAGATTTTGAAAGGCTTAAACCTGACCTACTTTCAATTGTCAAGGACTAAGCTTGACCTATTAGCTCATCATAGGCTTTTTTTTGAAGTCTGACCCGACCTGTTTGAAGGTCTGACCATTTAAAGGTCTTACCTGTTTAAAAGTTTATTTAAATGACCAGTTTAAAATTAGACTTTTAAAAAGTCAACAACATCCTAAAAAGTCTATCGAACTACATAAGATGACGGGCCTATCATTATAAATGAGCTTATCATTATGAACAAACCTAGTAATATAAATGAGTCAAATATACTTAATTTTAAGTTCAACAAGACAAATACAATTTCTCATACAAAGTAAAGATAATTAAATTTAAAATAAAGTTTCGCGGGAGCTAAGTTTCTTTTTAAAATTTATTTTATTCAAATTATAAATAAAATTTTATATTATAAAAATATTATAAATTTAATATTAATTTATATTAAAAAAATGTTATAAATACATATAAATAATTAGTAGTTAGGCCAATTAGACAAACCAACCTATCAAACTTCAAAAACATTTTAAAAAGCCCACAAACCAGACCACAAGTACTTAACCGATTTCAATACATACCACACTACACTTTCCCCCTTTTCCTACGCACAACATCAAACATCAAAATTAATGTGTCGCCGCTATTGAAAAAAGAATACACGGTGTGTTACCTTTTTCTTGGATTCTTTGGAAGCTGAACCGTTGGATGATGATGCCCTATCGCTCTAGGCTGCCCAAAAAGTTGGGTACCAACGGACTGTCAGCCTTTAGGGACGCCATGTGACCCAAAATAGACTATAAATATACAATATAGGTATCTAATTAGTTAATTGGTGTTTTTAAAATAAAATTGCATTTTTAATAATCGTTTAAAATTTAATATGAGGTGAACACTTATTATTTTCAATTTCTTAACTTATACACTAATAATATAAATATTGTTGTGTCTTTTATAAGAGTCTAAGCTCACTAGGCAGGTGATGATGGTGGAGGGTAGGTTAATTGGAATGGAATAAATGACTTGGAAATCATCCAACCCACATGGGAACAACAACTATGATTTTTCAATGCTTGACAGCACTAACAAGAAACAACAACTGGTGAATTTTCAATGTTCGACAGTTTAACAAATTGTTATACTCGATAATTTTTCATTACAGCTCATTATTGGATTAAAGTTTATGCAATATTTATAAAAGTTTAGAAAAATTTTAAATCACTTAGTATTCCATTCATTTGCGACGCAACTATAATATATACAATTGAAAATACAGAAGATTAGAGTAGTGTGTATTGCGGTTTAAAAAATTGACACTTACAAGTTACGTTATATATAGTCGTATTTAGAGGTGAGCACGACCTATTCATCTAACCGGAAACCGTAAAAACCAAAAATAAAAAATAAGTTTGGTCAGTTTTAGGTGGGTAAAAGAAACAGTTAAGTTTGGTTAAGTTTAGACGGGTACGGTTTTTAATTTCTACCAATTGAATTAACCGTACTCGACCAATTAACTTTGGTTAAGTTTTGGGTAAACCTATATATTTACTCTATTTTAATTATACTTTAAGTCTTTTATCTTATGATTATATGAGATATATAATATAGTACATACTGTAATAATGTAACAGACATTAAATCATTTTTCTATTGAATTGATAAGGAAAATATGTAAGAAAAAAAGTTTACAAAAATTTTTACCATAAGAAAAATTCAATTCATTATGAGATTAAACCAAAATTAATCATTCTAACTTAACCGAAACCGTTCACCCAAAATCTGATCAAACCGTAGGGTCATTTAGTCGAGTTTGGTTAGAAATAAGTTACATTTAATTAACATTGGTTGGGGTATTCATCAACCGAACCCGCCCAAACCAGACTGACGAGCACCACTAGTCATATTTCATCAGTTGCATTTTAAAGATGTGACAATTAGCCTTGATCTCTTATATATATATATATATATATATATATATATATATATATATATATATATATATATATAGCGTTTCTAATGAGAATGATAAAAAATAAGAATAATTAATTATGACTATTTAAATTTAATTAAGAGTTAAGATTAATCTAAGTTTAAAATACTGATATGTATTACTCTTTATCTTATTAAAGTTACTATTGTATATCTTATTTTTTAAAAAATTAATATATTATATATAATTTGATATATATTATTCAACATAATATCTTTTATGTGATTTAATATCTTTATTACTACATATAATTAAGTCATGCATAATAAAAAATAAGAGCATGTGGCATTTCCTATTTAGAACTAAATGATGTTCATTGTTTTTTACTTTTTTTTCTTTGGGATCATCATAGTAATTAAAATACTCTCTTCTCTCATAAAAGATAAGATCATAATAATTTATAAAATTAAGATATAAAAATATGGAATAAAAAAAGTAACACAAATAACATTTTTTATTTTGATAAAAAAGTATTTAATATGACCATAGGTATAATTTAATACATTAAAATAATCTTATAGTATTTGATTGAATCTAAATATTTAAAGGGGTAATTTGATTTCAAAAATAATTTCGATTTAGATCATTGTTTCTATAATCTATTAAAGATTAAAGTATACCGTATAATTATATTAAATAATCTTTTATCAAAATAAAAATTCTATATTGTTTTTGTTATTTTTTATTTCATATGATTTTTTACATCTTAAATTTATAAATTATTATCATTCTATCTTTCATTGGAGAAGATGGTATTTTCATAACTATTGTGGTCTCAAAAAAAGTAAAAAATAATTAACAAGATTTAAATCTGAATAGGAAATGTTACATGCTTTTATTTTTATTGTGTGATTTAATTTTGTGCAATAAAAAAATTAAATTATATAAAAGATATTAAATTGAATAATAGATATCAAATAATGTAAGATATCAATTTTTTTAAAACAGGATATAATATCAACTTTGATATTATAGGAAGTAGTACATATTAATATTTTAAATTTAAATTAATCTTATCTTTTAATTAAATTTAAATAGCGATAATTAACTATTCTCATTTTTTCACCATATTAATATGTTCTTATTGAATATACTATATATATACATTCATTAATTTTAGGAATAAGTCTTCATGACTATTTACTCCGTTTTATAACTTAAAATGAATTATACATTGAAATGTGTTCATCCATCCATCGATAAATTGAAACAATTGCTGGGACTAGACTCGGAGAAAGTACATTTATTAGTCACCCTAGTCATTAAATTAAGGCAATAGTTTCCATGTCACCCTAGTTGTCTAGACAAAAAAGCCAATTTGACAAATCTTGTATTAGATAAACTTCGGGGAAGGATGATGAATAGGGTAAGTGTACCGTTAGATTTTTAATATTAATATATGTTATATATATATATATATATTAATTTTATGGATTAACATTATTAAATTTATATCTATATTAGGGTGTTGCTAATTATAATATAAAATAAGATGAATATAATTATTTAGTTATATTAGATAGATTTAGTGATTGGATGACTCGTGATTGGTTGATTTATGTGTCCAATGAGAGGTTCTTGCTCTTATCTGATCAAACACACACACACACACACACACACACACACACACACATATATATATATATATATATATATATATATATATATATATATATATATATATATCTGTTATCCTATTAGACATATATAATATGTGTGGAAATCACAAAGAAAACTAGATAGAGAGTAGTATACACTCATCCTTGATCATATAACGGCCATGGATCCTCTCTCTTTAGGTACCCTTTGGTTACTTTAAATTAATTATGCATAGTTGGTTTTATACAAGGTTATTATGGTATGTGTTTTATGTTATGATAAATTAAATATACATATTTATGTATATATGATTATATATTAAAATCATAAATGGTATCAGAGCATTGGATTAACACATATCATGATTTTCCAATTATACGAAATCAAAAGGTCATTATTTTATGTACAAATTTGTAATTTTTTTAGGGTTTTATGTGAATTAGCTTATGGTATTGATGGAGTTTTCAACAAACCTTCAAGCATGTCCTATCATGGCCTAAGTAGGGAGGAATAAAAGAAAATAAAAGGAAATTAAAAAAAAAACTAGACAAGACTTGGTTTGATGGATGTGTTGTTTGGGCTTCTCATAGTCGGCCACACCATTCTGAATCTTAGCATTTTGAATTGTTGTTCCTTTAAATTAATCAAGGGCTTCTTGTTGCTGATCAATTTCAATGCATACCCTTCTAATATAATGATGAATCATGTTTGTAAAGTATCACATAACCTGTATCCATTACTGTTGGTGACACTATTTTAAAGGTCCACTTACGCATTGTGACATGTTAAGTGCGTGCATGGACATATCTGCATATTATGCTTAAAATTAAATTTGTTATTTAATGGGATATGTTACATAATTCTCTTAGCAATAGTTAACTTAGTGTTTGAATTTGGACCTAAAATTTTATTTTTTCAAGTATAACTCCAACATTGTTTATGACATTTTCCTATTGTTTACTCTCCTTATTAAATGTCATATGTATGAGATTTCTTTTAGGTCCTTTATGTGAATTAATTGTTATAATAGTTATTATTTCCATACTAGATATAATTATATCAATTTTCTATTTTTATGGTTTTGTGTTATTATTTTGATGAGACTTAAAATTATGAAATTAATTTTTTAAATAGTTCAAGAATTTTTATTCTTGAATTTTTTGGCCTAAAAGTTTTGTGGTAATAATTCTCTATATTTTGGAATTTTTTGTTCGGGCATTGTGAAATTTAATATAGCACATTATGGTTTTAATATGCTTTTCCATACACTATATATTTATCATATATATTTTCTTTTGTATGAAATTTTTAATTTGTTATAATTGTGAGTTCGCCTATCGTGGGTACAATTATAAGCAATTTTTTTAATTGAATAAATATTATTATGTTAATTTGATTGCTTCATGCTTGTTATTAATTTATTCATGTGTACATGACAATTGTATATTTGACTCGTTGCATGCTTGTTATTAATAAAATATTTTATAAACATGATTATTGTTATTTTTTTATAATTGTCAACTCACTTAACTCATTTATCGTGGGAACAATTATATAAATTTTTTTGAATCAAATAATTCAAATTAATTGAATTTGAATATAATTTAATATAATTATGATATAATCTTCAATTTCATGCATGGTATATACATTTATTTATATTAATTCTGAATGCATGATTCTTGAATTGTTCTTTACAGGGGGTGTAGAAGTATGCTTGTAGAACAACTCAAAATATACATATAAATGTGTTTTTGATACAAAGCAATGTGCGTATAAATATAAATACGGAGAGTCTTTGTATGCTGAGGCGGAGTGCAGTATACTCTTGGGCGGTGTCACAGTCCGCCTGACGGGATCTTTGTCGCCTTGACCCGATTGGGGGTGGTACCTGCAATCGTTCTCCGACGCTCAAGTCAGTATTTCAGAATACTTAGAGACTTAGAAAGACAGTCAAAGAGAATTATGCAAGTAAGAAAGTGTAAAGTTCAGAGAATGGGAAAAGATCCCTTATACCTTTTCGAGAGAGGTTTATATACCTGTTACTGGTGCTGTATTATTGGTAGGGCCAGTTCCTTGTTTCCTAGCATAAAGCAAGAAAGACAGTGGGCCCCTGTGTTGTTCACGGGCACCGTTAGTGTAGTAGGTATTTCCACTTACTTGGGAAGCGTGAATGCTTTATTATTTTATTGTTATTTCCCTTTATGCGTGACAGCGTGATTCCCATTATTAACCTCTCAAGACAGAGTCATTCTCGTGCCGGGGTTGTGAGTATGGGCTCGCTACGCAGTGTGGGAAATTCGGTATTCCGCCAATATTGAGCCTATGGCTTGGTGGAGTAACAACTTTGGCGGGGTTACATTCCCTGGCGGAGTAACATGCCTGGATGGAGTTACATTCCTTGGCGGGGTAACGTGCCTGGGCGGAGTCTTGAGCCTTGGCGGCGTTACTTGCCCTGGCGGTATGTACTCCGTATAGTATTTGTAGTGTATTTAAAGAGTACTTCTCTTTATTCAAAATGCTGATCTGGCAAGGAATTAAAGCCATGTTCTTGGGGCCGGTGTTAGGACCGGATCATATGCCCCCTAGCTTGTTATAGTGACTGGCGGAGTCACTTTAATAAGCTATGATACTTAAGTTTAGCTTTTGTAGGCATGGGTTTAGGCGGCGTTTGCTAGTTCAGGATTTGTGGACAAGTGCTTTCATGCATTTATTGGTTTGTCATTACTTGTCACGCTTGTCATTAATGCGCCTCGAAACCACGTTTTTTGTTCTTCAGTCTCCTATTGCCACGTATGCCCTCGTAACGGTTGCCATTCCAATGATGGGACATAAATGCGCGTGATGGCAATTGAGAACCGTTTTCGAGGTTATTACCGTGGGCCTTGGATTTTGAAAACGTAGCCCATGAAATATCTGCCCTTAGATATATCTATTGGTTTCAGCAAAAAAGGAACCGTCAGTGAGACAAATCCAACGGTTGTAAACGCATATTTCAAGATTTCTGAGGATTCGCTTATTTTCCCCCCAAGCCATGCCTATAAATAGGTAAACTCTCAGAAGGGAAATGTTTTGCTTCATCTCTCAGTTCATATTTGTTCGCTGAAAGTATTTTTGCTACTCTCTTGCGAGTTTATTGGTGTTTGGAGTTCTTCTATCTTTCAGAAGTTTAAGGTACTTGCTTCCTCCTTTTCTTTGCTTCTCCATTTTCACTGGGTTGGTTTTGTTTTCCTTTATTGTGTGTTCGTAAAAAGGAAGATGAGAGGAAAGAGGTCAGAGTCACGTTCTAGGGTTTCTGTTCGTCCCATGTTTTCTGACATTGAGAGTGGAGATGAGGCTTTTTATACTGGGAGGGACTCGACATTTTATAGCAGCGTGGAGTACTTTAGTAATGCTGTACATTCATTTGTGTTAGGAGGTGTTTCCCATACACAAGTGCTGACTATGGCAGAGTGTCGAAATGTTGTGTTGCATGGACTGGATTGGGAGAAGACACTCGAGAGTGACCCCTACTGTTGGGTTGAGGAAGATGTCAAGGATGCTTCCTCTCGACATGCGACAACAAGCGGAGGGGTAGTGGAGTTGCCTGTTCCGGTTTGGAAGGATGAGAGGTATGAGGATAGGTTCATCGTCTGTTCACCCAAGACGTATGAACGGGTTTGCCATCGTCCTCAGAATGAGCGTACCATATATATGTACGATATTCTATTTACCCAATTAGGGGTGCGCTTCCCATTGAATAAATTCCAGATGGGTGTGCTTAGGTTCTTGGACTGTGCCCCTTCTCAGCTGCATCCTAATGGTTGGGGAATAGTTCGCAGCTTTGAGGTGATGGCTGAACATTTGGGGTTTACGCCTACAGTGGCGTTGTTTTTCGCTTTCTGCCGCATTATGAGGAGAGTAAATATGAAAACCGGCGGCATGGGTTTTGTGACTCTCCGGGCGGAGCCAAAGATTTTAAACTTTAAGGCGTTTGCTGATTCCGCCAAGGAAGGCGGACTTCACTTCAGGATGAGTTTTGTGAAGGTATCCGTCAGGAAGGATAAACCTGTCTTTTGGCGGAATAAAGAGGGTGTTGATAGATTTCCAGTGGCATGGACGCATGAGCACTTTCTCTTAACCAAACGAGCGTATGAAGTTGAAGAGGGTGCTCTATCGGCGGCGTCTGTAGAAGTACTCCGAATGTTGAAGGAGTACAACTCCGTCCACAAGCTGATTCTTTGTCGAAGGCTGCTTGGGCGGGATGCTCAAGGATACTTGAGTAATATTACGAACAATTGCAATGTGATTGAGTATTTCCTCTATCTTGCATTTTCTAACCGTATCCTCATATTGTTATTTCGCAGGAGAAATCGCTGAGTTCCCTGGGATGGAGCGTATCAAGCAGATCCAAATGAGCCGCAGGGAAATAAACGCGGAGAATAATGTGCAGCCTAGGAGGAATCTGACTGCCGCCCTGACAAAAACTCTCCCCTTCCCTGCATCCACCAACATAGTAAATTTTGAATGTGGTGCAGGATCTTCAGCAGCTGGTGTTGAGAGGCGTTCTAAAAAACGTCAAGAACCAGAAGCTGCTGAAGAGGATGAAGAGGAAATAGACCCCCAGCCCTTGCAAAGAAGGAGGACCAAAAGCAAGAAGAGGGTTGAGGAAGGAGCATCAATTGATGCTGCTATTGATTTGGAGGAGACTCCGGAAGTACCTGTTGCGGGTACTTCTGCTACTATGGGCGGAGTTGAAGGCATCCCTGAAGAAGATGTCGAGGGGGAGCAAGCGGAGGGATTCCGAGCCGCTTCTGACCAAGATACGGGGGACGAGACAGAAAGAGTTCAAATTTCCCCAGTCCGCCTGTCTGAGGATCCCGCCTTGAGCTTGACCGCTCGAGGGACAACAGTTTTCCCCATTGATGTGCCAGGGGAATCATCCAGGCGGTTTGTCTCTTTGCCCCAGGCGGGGTCTCGCATGAATCCCTTTTTGTACTTTGCAAATACGGGATCCCGCCAGTCAGAGAGACGTGATCCAGAATTCATCCTCCGCCCCGACATCGACTTTGAGGAGGTTCCGGAGGCTGCTGCAGCTGCGAGGTGGCACCTTGCAGAGATAGATGGTTTTTTGGCCTCTGTCCCCCGGATAGCTGACGTTGCTGCCGAGGCCAACATGTTTCAGGCGTCTTACCACGAGTCTGTGGAAAAGATTCGTAGCTTGGAACATGACAATGAGCAGCTGTCCGAGGTGATCAAGGCCAAGGACAAACACCTTGACACCGCCGACGCCAACATCAAAAAGCTGGAGGAGGAGCTGGCTCGGGTGAGAGCTGACAAAGCTTTGCTGGAGAAGCAAGTCTCCGGCTTAAAAGAGCAAAACAAAAAACTGGGCGAGGAGGTGAGTGGCCTGACCCAGGTGAGGGCTGACAATAATCTGCTGAAACAACAGGTTTCAGACTTAATTCAGCAGAAACAAAAATTGGGCGAGGATGCAAGTGAGCTCCAGCAGAGGTTGATTTTCCTTGAACTTGATAAAGCCACTGCTGAAGATGCCTGGGTGGCGGAGTTAGACCAAGCAGCTACTGCGTACACTAACCTTGAAAAACAGGTTGAAGTGTTGCAAGCTGAAAAAGCTACCTCTGATGCCGCCAATGAAAAGCTTGACAAGGAGTTACAATCCACGCTGGATGCGGCTGAGGCAGCGATTGATGATGCTTTCAGCATGGCTGTTCGTCAACTCCGTTATCGCAATCCAGGCGTTGCTCTGTCCACCACAGGCATTCATCCTTACTATGAATTCATCAATGGAGAATTGATGGTGCCTGTTCAAGGGGGTCATGCTCCTGTGCCCAGTGTTGAATATATCTTGGCGGACTTGCCTCCCTCTCAAAGTTTAAGCAAACCTGGTGAAGGTCAGGCCACCTTTGCCCAACAAGAAGGGATGCCGTCTGACCCTTAAAGACCAGCTCCTGAAACCCTTCGCAAGCTTTTATTTTTTGAATTTTGTTAATATTGCCTTGTTCCAGGATAGGCTCTGGACTTTTATCAATCCTTGACAATATTAATGAAGCATATTTTCTGCAAATGTATACTTGTTCATAGAAGTAGTGTTTAAGTCCGTCGTATTTATGCCTTGTAAAATGATATTGAGAAGGCGGAATATTCATCTGAGGACTTAATGAAATATGACTAAGTATAACGAGGCGGAATATCCTTTTTGCAATTCTGGTGAAGTAAAATTCAGTAAGGAGGCGAAATAGCCTTTTAGGAATTTCAATGAAACAAATTCAGTGATGGGGCGGAGTAGCCTTTTTGAGAATTTAACTGAAGTAATTTCAATAATGAGGCGTAGTAACCTCTTGGGAATTTCATTGAAATGATTTTAATAGTGAGGCGTAGTAGCCTCTTAGGAATTTAAAAGGAGTTGGATTCCGTAAGAAGGCGGTGTGGCCTCTTAAGAATTTCAATGAGATTGGATTCCGTAAGAAGGCGGAGTTGCCTCTTAGGAATTTCAAAGGAATTGGACTCCGTAAGTAGGCGGAATAGCCTCTTAGGAATTTTAGTAAGATTGGGTTCCGTAAGAAGGCGGAGTGGTCTCTTAGGAATTTCCAAGAAATTGGATTCCGTAAGAGGGCGGAGTGGCCTCTTAGGAATTCTAATGAAGATTGGATTCCGTAAGAAGGCGGAGTGGTCTCTTAGGAATTTCCAAGAAATTGGATTCCGTAAGAGGGCGGAGTGGCCTCTTAGGAATTCCAATGAAGATTGGATTCCGTAAGAAGGCGGAGTTGCCTCTTAGGAATTTTCAAGAAATTAGATTCCGTAAGAGGGCGGAGTGGCCTCTTAGGAATTCCAATGAAGCACAATTTTACAAGTGTTGAACTTACCTGAACTTGTTGGGTAGTGCTTGAGTTGGTTACTCATATACTCCGTAAAACATTAGTAGTTGGGCGGAGTCAAGTTTTGGATGGAGTGTTCATCCTTTTGAACTTGGACCGGAGTGTAACTCCTGATCAAATGAAAATTGTTGAATCCAGGATTGCTATGGTGCAGCATATAGCTGTGACACCGATTCATCCTGCAAGAAATTGGTTAAACCTTTGAGGCGGTATGGTGCAGCATATAGCTGTGACACCAATTGTTCCTGCAAGAAATTGGTTGCGTTTTGGAGTTAGCGTAGTGCAGCATATAGCTGTGACACCAGCTCTTCCCACAAGAAGCCTGCAGGACCTTGGGGCGAATTAGTGCAGCATATAGCTGTGACACTAGTTCTTTCCATAGGCGGCCTGTAGGACCTTAGGGTCGGTATGGTGCAGCATATAGCTGAAACACCAATCCTTTCCCCCCAAGGAGTTTTCTGTACCTCAGGGTCGGTATGGTGCAGCATATAGCTGAGACACCAATCCTTTCCCCCCAAGGAGTTTTCTGTACCTTAGGGTCAGTATGGTGCAGCATATAGCTGAGACACCAATTCCCCAAGGAGTTTTTGTTGACTCCGTTTGTGAAGCGGCGTTGCATGTTGGTTGATCTTTATGGAATAAAGAGTTATGCGCTTGTGCTTCAGTTTTAGAGTCGTTGTTTTATCTGCATGGGAACAAATTCTGCCATGGATAATCAATTCAAAGTTAGGGTGAAGATTAAATGCAGGAAGGCATTTCATTGAGAATGGAACTACATAAAGGATTGAGTTGGGATATATCTTTTCGAAACCTTTTCAAGGAAAGCTTACAGAGGAAGATCCTTGAGTTAGGAAGAAAAGATCATACCGTATTACCCAACTAACTGTAATATATGCGTAAATTTAAAACGTTCCATTTATTTCTGACCGGAGTGCCATCCAAGCTTTCTAGGCGGTATGTACCCTTGCCCAAGACCTCGATGACTCGGTATGGACCTTCCCAATTTGGTGCCAATTTGCCTTGGTGCGCAAATTTGTTGCCAATGTTGGCCCTTCTCAGGACCAAATCTCCCTCTTTGAAACGGCGTTCGCACATGCGTGCATTATACCGTTTGGCGGCCTTTGCTTTGACAGCTTGATCTCTCACAAAGGCTTCCTCTCTCAATTCCGCCAAAACCTCCAATTCGTGTGCGAGGTTCTGTTGATTGGCTTCCTCATTGAAATGGAGGACTCGAGCTGAAGGGGCTGTTAATTCAATGGGAATGACAGCCTCGACTCCATATGTCAGCCGATACAGAGATTCATTCGTGGTGGAGTGTGGGGTGGTTCTATATGCCCATAAAACATGGCATAACTGATTTGCCCAGTCTCCCTTTGCCTCACCAAGGCGTTTTTTGAGGCCCTTCAAGATTTCTCTGTTGGCAACCTCTGCTTGTCCATTGGTTTGAGGGTGTTCCACAGAAGAGAAAATCTGCGTGATGCTGAGATTTTCTAAGAGTTCAGTGAACTTGCGATCTGTGAACTGGGTGCCATTATCAGTGATTATGCGTTCAGGGACTCCGAAACGTGCAATGATGTTCTCATAAACGAATCTTCGAGTCCTGGCTGACGTTATGTGCCCCACTGCCTCTGCCTCAATCCATTTGGTGAAATAATCGACACCAACTATCAAGTACTTGATACCGCCGGGCGCAGTTGGGAATGGACCTAGAATATCCATACCCCATTGATAGAAAGGCCAGGGCGTTATTGATGATGACATTTCCTCAGCTGGAGTATGGTGAAAATTCGCGAATCGTTGACATTGATCGCATTTTTGAACATATGAGGCAGCGTCTTGCTTCATAGTGGGCCACCAATACCCCGCCCTGAGGATTTTTCTCACTAGACTACGTGCCCCTGGATGATGTCCACACTGCCCTTCATGGACTTCTTCAAAAACAGCTGGCACCTCGTTTTCATTTATGCAAATTAAGTACGGGACAGAAATTCCTCGGCGGTATAGCTGCCCATCCAGGAGTGTATAATAGGGTGCCTCCCTCCTTAGCTTCTTTCGCTCAAGATCATCCGTGGGTAATTGTCCATTAACAAGATAACGAACTATTGGTGTTACCCAGGAGTTGTCATCAACGGAGCGACTTTTAATCATATGAATTGAAGAGGGAAGGGATATACTTGGCTCCGCCAGAGTACTCTGTACAACCGTGGTTGTGCACCCCGCCTTCTTTGTGCTGGCTAACCTGGACAGGATATCAGCACGTGTATTTTCTTCGCGAGGTACATGCTTGAAAGTTACTTCATCGAAGCGCTGTTTCAACTCATTGACGCAGTCCAGATATTGTTGCAGTAGAGGTTCTTTAGCCTGATACTCACCAAGAATTTGTGAGATGACTAGTTGAGAATCACTGCATAGGGTGATAGTTTTGGCCCCAATATCTTGTGCTGCTCTGAGTCCGGCTAAGCAGGCTTCATACTCCGCCTGATTGTTAGACGTAGTGAAGGTAAAGTGCAATGAAATTTCAAGATGTACCCCGTCATCACTTTCTAAAACGATTCCTGCCCCACATCCTTTGCTGTTTGAAGACCCATCGACGTATACTGTCCAGTGTGAATGATCTGCATCTGGGCTAGAGCCTGTTAATTCAACTACGAAATCTGCTAGGACTTGTGCCTTGATAGCAGTTCTTGGTTCATAGGATATGTCGAATTCAGAGAGTTCTATGGCCCATTTGATCATCCTTCCTGCCAAGTCTGGCTTGAACAATATAGTATGGAGTGGCAAGTCTGTGCGAATCAGGATGGGATGTGCATGGAAATATGGTCTTAGGCGTCGTGAGGCCCAAACGACTGCAAGTGCTGCCTTTTCGATCTTCTGATAACGGCACTCCGCACCATGCAATGTTTTACCAGTGAAGTATACCGGTCGTTGGCCTTCAACTGTTTCCTTGACCAGGGCCACTGCCAGCGCTTCATCTGAAACAGACAAATAAACAATGAGTTGCTCACCTGGACTTGGTTTTACCAGGATTGGAGGGCTGGCTAAGACATTTTTCAAGCTTTGGAAGGCCGCCTCTTGCTCTGGGCCCCAATTGAATTTTTTATCCTTCTTCAGCATCTTGTACAAGGGGAGAGAGCGATGAGCCATTTTTGGCATGAATCGTGCTAGAGCAGCGATTTTGCCATTGAGGGATTGTACCTCTTTCAATGTTTTGGGGCTCTGCAACTCTTGTATCACACGACACTTGTCAGGATTAGCTTCTATGCCTCTTTGCGTTAACATGAAACCCAAAAATCTCCCCCCAGGCACAGCAAATGTACATTTTAGTGGGTTGAGTCTCATGTTGTATTGCCGTAGACGTTGAAAAATGAGGCGTAGGTCTTCAACATGGTCTCCTCCTTCTGGGGTTTTGGCGATGATGTCATCAATATAAACCTCCACCAGCTTTGTGTGCATGCCCTCAAAGACTTTGTTGATCATGCGCTGGTAGGTGGCCCCAGCGTTCTTCAGCCCAAATGGCATGACATTGTAGCAAAAGACCCCTCTGTCATTGATAAATGCAGTTTTCTCCTGATCATCCTCACACATTGGAATTTGGTTGTATCCGGAGTAAGCATCCATGAAGGATAGATACTTGTATCCTGATGAGTCGTTAACCAGTCTGTCAATGTTGGGGAGAGGATAAGGATCTTTGGGACAACATTTATTCAAATCAACGTAGTCTATGCACATGCGCCATTTGCCATTGGCTTTCTGCACCATAACCACGTTGGACAGCCATGAAGAGTAACGGAGTTCCCTGATGAACCCCGCCTTAAGGAGTTCTTCGGTTTGTTCGCAAGCAGCATTTTGCTTAGCAGGACCCATACGCCGTTTCTTTTGTGTCACTGGCTTAGTTTCAGGATACACCGCCAGGCGGTGGCAACAGAAGTTAGGATCCATACCAGGCATATCTGCGGCTGTCCAGGCAAAAATTTCCTTGCACTCATGGAGGAGTGCAATCAGTCTTGCCTCCACGCTAGGCTCTAATTTGTCATTGATGTTAGTGATCTGCTCCGGGGTGCTGCCCAGAACAATAGGCTTGGAACCACCATCAGGAGTTGGTTTCAAAGGGTTCAGTGGGTCTATAGAAGACTCCGCCCTGGGATCAAGATCCACCAAGTTGACGGATGCCGCCGCACTGTTTCCTTCGTTCAATTTTCTTTTCTTAGACATGGTTTCAAGCTTCACCATGTTAAGACTTAAATTGTAACAATAACGAGCCATCTCCTGGTCACCCCTGACAGATGAGACTTGATTATCTTTATCGATGAACTTGATTAACAAGTGGGGGGTTGAAACGATGGCTTCCATGGCATTCAGAGTAGGCCGCCCAATGATGCCATTGTATGGGGATTTAACATCAATGACAAGAACCCTGGATTTCACAGTCCTTGCTCCAGGCTCACCATCGAAGGTAATCCTTGTGTCCAAGTAGCCTTTAGTAGGCTGTTTGGCGCCATTAAAAGCTGTAAGGTCCTGTGTGTAAGGCTGCAAATCAGCGTCAGTCAGTCCCATGCGTTTAAAACAGTCATAAAAAATAACGTCGCAGGAACTTCCCTGATCAACTAGGATGCGTTTTACATCCATATTAGCGATCACCGCAATGATCACTACCGCATCATCTCCCTCAGGAATGGTTGGGCCAAAATCATCATCATGTCTATTGTTATGGTTTATTTGTTGAACTCTTTTCTTAGAGACCTCTTATAAGTATGAATGGAAAGAGGTTATTATTATTGTTTTTTTAATATATTGACCTTGTAAAAAGTTGGTGTAGGATAAAGTCAAGCCCTTCTAGTTCTCAAGTAAGAAAACTAGATTTCTCCTAAGAATGTTTTCAACCCCTTACTAGCTACTATTTGCATTCTATATGGAAAATTCTCATGTGCCTTAATCTTAATAAATCTTTTCTTTATAATTTGACAAAGAACAAGCGATGATTGACTAACTTTAGTTACAAACAATCATTAACCACTTATGCATTATTGGTAATAAATGCTCATTATTACTAGTAATTAAGGACTTGGAAATTTGTCACACAAAGGCAAGGAACATCCAAAGCCTGATATCCACACTATAAAGGGTGACATCGGAAAGAAGTTGTAGCTTATTCGAGCAACTGACCCAGTCCCTCAAATAAGCTAGGGGGCATATGATCCGGTCTAGATACCGGCCCAAGGTTTAGAAGGTAATTTCACCTGCTTGCTGGGATTCAACTAGTGTCGCGATTGATACCTCAAATTCAATAAACAGGATGGGTCACTTTCGGTATACTAGAAAGTCCAGGTCATCACATGGCACATCGAAAAATGATTTACCAACTCAACAAACAATACAAGGTACACTATGGGAAAACACATGTGGAGGCACCCCTGTCATGTGGCAGCCCTTTTTCAGAGTTGCACTGACACACTCTGTAGAATGTTAGCTAACCTTAAGGGACTTATAGGTACTTGCATGCATGCATATAAACAAAGGGCAATTCACAACGAAGGTAGGTTACACACTATCCATAACCTGTGTTTAAGTTCTCAAGCATTCTGAGCTAACTTGAGCGTCGGAGTCTCTTTACAGGTGACACCACCTTGCGCCTCTCAATGCATGAGACTAGTGTGTTGGATCTCCAAGACTCCAAAGCCTTATCTCTTCACTAGAGTAAGGCTTATAATACCGAATCCCTACTGGACCAGTGTACAAATCTCGCAGGAAAGGATATCTTTATTACTGGTTGCCACATCAGACTCGCTACCCCGGTTCTGACCAATTCATCTGGGAATAGGATGCCACCAAAATACATGTGTTGTTATTGCTAACATTGTTGTTGTTGTTATTGTTGTTGATGATGTTGCTATTAATGAGGTTGATGGGCATATCATTGTTTTTGTTGCTATCAATGTTATTGATTATAGTGTGATGTTGCATAGCCCAGTATGCCATAAGAACAATAATACTCCTAGTTGCCATGTTATCTAAAACATAAAAAATAATTCAAGATACCTTGGTAAGAATTGAATTCCTTTGTTTACTTGAATTAAATTGTTATGACCAGGTATTTTGAATATATAATATGATTAAAGGGTGTTTTCGACAATGTTGTATATTATGACAAGTCAATTAAGAAACCATTGTTGTGATCTAGAATGATATCAGGCTAGATAAGCCCAAATCCACTAAATAGATAAATAATTATAATTACTGATATAATATATTATACAATGACTAACAATTTTTGTGATATCTCCCCCTTATAGAAAAATGTATCTACATAAGGTATTATGAGTCAAACCTTATTCATGACACGATAAATAAAGGTCCACCCATCATAGGTAAAATAGGTTATTCTAGATACTCAATATCTCTTAAGTACTTACTAACCTAAGCATCAAAATCCATTTATGTTATATCTTTTTTCTACGTCTTCAGGCACACATGGAACAAACGCGACAAGGTACCTGAGGAGAACATGAGATTGAAGACATCCCCTCATGTTGTTGGATTAGGCTTTAATAATGGTCCAACAAGTTTGTGACAATTCGTTGTCATTATTTCTTGTTTGAGATCTCATTCAAATTAACGTGTATTATTGCAACTTCACAGTGTCTCTTAATTAAAAAAAAACAATCTTTACTCTAGTCTCAAATCGACATATCAACAAAGAGAGAAAATAATGGTCCCTTAAGTTGAAACTAAGATAAAGATTATGTTTTCAATTGAGGAACATTAAAGCCTAATCCTACGTTAGACAAGGCCTTATAATGCCAGGTAACGATAATTCTATTAAAATTGTTATTCTATTTTTTTTCAAAGAATTACCATTTGTGAAGACTTTATTTACCTCAGAAAAAAATTACCCTTGCTTGATTACTACCGTTAAGTTAGCCACCCTTGCTTGATTACTGCTATTAAAGTTAGCCTACATGCAAGAGTATGTTACCGGTACTTCTTCCATAAGAAAAGAATTCTTCGTTTGAATTGTTTCTTCTAATTCTATTCAATGATATATATTAAATTCTATTGCTGCTTCCGATTTCCAAAAAAAATTAGCAAAAGGTGACGTCGAGGAAAAAAATGTAGTATAAAAATGCTGTTTGAACGATCTCATCATAAAATAATTTATCTTTTATTTATTAGGCGAAGCTATAACTCGGAGTTACATGGCGATGAGGCAGCAGAAGCAAGTGGTATATAGTACTAATATGTGGAAGAACACCATATAACAGTATCCATATGGAATCTTCTCATTATCCCAACAACTATTCTTTTTAGCCCTTTACATATATCACTCTCGCCTCTTCAGCTTATTTATTGCTGCTGCTTGCCTGAAAAACTCATGGGTTACAAGAAGGAATGCTTAAGGAATAAAAAAGTGACAAATACTTATAAATTTAACTTGTAGTCTTTGAGATTTTAGGTTGAATTATGGTGTGAATTCATTTAGATTATTTAACTCATTAATTTACAATTTTTTTTTTGTTAGTGTGACCCCTAACATCTGTTAAGTCTAAAATAGTCTTAAAATTTTTTAAGGCTTTGTTCTAATGATAAAAATTAGTATCCTCCATTTTTAATATTTAAAAATAAATACACAATTTTAATATTAAAAAAAATAAAAAGATTAGTGTAAATCTGTAAGTTTTTAAAATTTTAAAACCCTTAATAACTTAAGACCCCATACAAAGTTTGTTTATATATACGAGTTATTCTAAAATCCTAGGTAAGACCAGTTTCTAACTCAATATATGAAATGAACTTAAAAAGAGAGTATGTTTATTAGCATATATATACCTTCTTCTTAGACTTGGGCTCAGTTTTCTTTGGCTTGGAGGCTGAAGCTTTGGGAGTGCTTGAACTAAGTTTTGCAGCAGCAGGCTCTTTCTTGGCTAGCCCTGCAGAGCCAGATGATTTCTCAACAGGTTTCTCAGCTTTAAGTGATGCCATTTTACAGTTATCCTTTTAGGGAAAGTGTTTAATTAGCCTCAAGTATTAGCACTACAAGATACATCCATTTATAGCTGAATATGAGCATAATGCAGTTACACCAAATGGCTAGTAACCCTCTTGGTGGAATGGAATAATTAACCTGAACTATCAGCTTAGGCAGGGATGCTGCAGCATCTAATGCTTTTACCTTAGGCATATTTTGTAGATATTATTTGGATTCATATTCTACAATATGGTGGTTACATAGTGTTGAGGCCTGTATGATCCTTATGCTGTTAATCTTAAGCCCTCTACAAGACTGGTATTTTTTTGTCCTAGCAACTAGGCCTTTCTTTTCTTCTTTGGTTGAAAATAATGGGTTTCTTTCCCTTGTTACACAAGTAAAGGCAATAGCAAAAAAAAGTTCTTGCATGTCATAGTCTAAGAAGCAAGAACAAATAAATTAATTGTTGTAACTTCTATTCTGTGTCAATATATGCGTTTGGTCTGTTCAAAAACATAAGTTTTTATGGGACAGAATAAAACAAAAGGAGAAGCACAAAATAAAAAAATATTTTGTTACCAAAACTATAGGATAACATTTCATCCTATGCTCAACACTTTCCAAAAGTAAAAAATACTTTTACCAATTTCTCTCAAAATTGATGTGCATTAGCCATTAAAAAAATAAAATGTTTATAAGACAGAATAAAACAAAGCAAGAAAGCACAAAATTAATTTCTTATATTTTGTGACACACGGTTGTGATGATGTAGCTTATCTACTTGTATTGTATCACTTATACTTAGGGATGACAAAATGAACCAGACCCGACAGGCTGGCCCGTCAAAAATGGTGGGACGGACAAATTTTTTAAACACGTTGTCTCGTTACGGCCCAGCCCGCCTGGCCCGCCAAGCATATTTTTGTGTATAATTTATTTTAATTATTTCTTATACTTAATTGATTTGGATAATGTATGTAGATGAATCTTTTTCTTCTTCTTCTTCATCAGATGATGATGATGATGATGATGATGATGATGATGATGATGATGATGATGATGATGATCAACATCTAAGAACTCCAAGATGCATGTGCTTCGAATCTCATTCAGGCGGCTTCATGTGTGGGTTAATGAATTGAATTATGGATTTCTTTTTTGGATTTGATTGTTTATTTTGATGCTTTGTGGTTACTTTCGAAGTTGCCATATTATTGGACTTACACTATTTGGTATGCTATGTAATATGTGTGTGCAGTGTGCTACTAGACACTATTTGGTATTTGCTAATAGTAGTAAAATATAAGTATGTGGATGGATTGGATAGATAATATAAAGTCAATTTTATAGTGCAAAATTTACTAATTTTATATAAGTTAATAACAGTTGAAAGATTCAATTTTTATTTTTTTTAACAGACGGATTCAAATTTCAACAAGTTAATAACTTGTATTATTTTTTAAGAAAAACTAATTTTCTATCCTTGGTGGGCCAGCGGGCCAAACACTAAGCAGGGCAGGCCAAGTTTTTTAGCCTGTGCCTGGCTCGCTTTTTCACGGGTTTTGACGGGGCGGGCCAAGGCTTGACGCACAAGCCCGTTTTATCACCCCTACTTGCACTGATGACAAGACACACCCCAATGTACCAAAAAAAAAAGACACCCCATGAGTATCATGCATTTATGTATGTATTTTATGTTGGTGAAGAAAACATTTCTCAAAAAATATATCCAGACTATATATACATACATTTCTAAACATGAGTATTCTGAACTTGACCATTTATCTCAACATTCAAGAAAAGGTTATTTCAATCCGTCTCTTGATATCATTGTTTAAGGAATTAAAAAAATGAAAAATTTTAGGTGGAATTTGAGTTTAAATTGTTTTAAAATTAGTGAATGAATATTAATGATGATTTTAAATAAAAATTTATTCTTTTTATTTTTTAACTGATACATCTAGGACATTGGTTAGCATTTCCCTTTATAAAATGGATTCAACTTTATAGAATTAAGAGTTTCTTAATGTAGTATAGGAGTATAATTGAAACATTTAAAAGAAACAATAATTACAAAAACAAGTTGTTGATAAAGAACATTTGGAATTAAAGAGTTATTGAACCCTCACACAGTTAAGTCACTAAGAGATTACTGATTAACCACCTTTTAAATATATCATTAATGACTTGATCAAGTAAATATCAAGCTATAAACATTATTACAATTAATTCACATTTTATTTTCCTTATACAACATTAATTACCCTGGTTTTAGTCAAGTGTATATTATTATTTTCGTTTCATCATAACCAATCCACAGAATCAAGTTAAGTAGCTAGTCTGCTCCATATGAATTTCAATAAGAACAGGATATGAAGTGCGGGCAATTTTCAATAACTTGAAGACTTTTTAGCAATTTCTCTTCGAAAGGATAATCATTGAATGAATCCATGCAAGTGCGGAAATAATAAAATTACAAAAAGAATGAACAATAGTGGGCTGGTTTGATAGATAAATAAGACAACAAAAATGCTGAGAGATTAAGCATTTACTTGATACTAATATGATCCAGGTTGCAACCATTATCACGAGTCCATGAAAATCCAAAATAACTTTTTTGATGCCAGCAATAAACCATTTTCCTCTTGATATCTGAAACACTAGATGGAGTCTAACTGGTAAGGCTGGTTTTTCTCCATTAAAAACAAGCATTGGACTATATTCTACAGATTTTGATTGCTTCATTTCATGTCAAATAATCACAAGGAGCTAAAGAATTCCCCTTACATTTTTCAATAGAATTACCACCTTATAACTGAGGCGGTGATTGAAACAACCAAACTTGAAAACTAATAACATGGTCTATAATCAGTTTAAGTCTTTTGTCAGTGAGGCTGCCCCATCCTCAAAGCTAGATATGCAACAACTCTGTATCCAACCAACATTACACTCAAAGCAGCCACATCTCCCCACATGTTATCAAGCTCAAGACACTTTATAGCAGGAAAATCTCTTATCCTACAATGTAATCCTTGTCCACACTCATACACTTCATTTGCTGAATACTGGACTCCTACAAGTAGACTATAGCAGTAGTGACTGAAAGAAATGTACTTCAACCAAGCTATAAAAGAAGGCATTTGCTGAATGTAGTAACCACCAGCTAACAGGAACACCAGCATGGTCACTGAAGCTAGAGTCGTGGCCTGCTTCACATCCATGAGAATTGCCCCAAGTGCTAGGCCTATTCCTTGAGAGACCAGCACATTGAAAAGCATGATCAAAAGGGTTAACACAAATGTAACCAGTGAAGGCTTGAGACCCCCCATCCAATAGGAGATTGTTACAAAGATAGTGGGAAGCACAAGCTCCATTGGTAAGTCCCCAACCATCCTGGCAACGTAGTATGAGGAAAGATGGTACATGCCTGATGATCTTTCTTTTGTTAGCATTGGCCTCTCCAGAGGAAATGCAAAGATGGCATTGAAGAGAGGGAAGAATCCCCAGAAGATGGAGAAGAAGAAAAGAAGACCAACCTGTTACAAGGTTTATATTGTTATACGTACTAACATTACATGATAATCATGGACAAGACTTAGGTACAGTAACTCAAGTGCTTTTAGTGTTACCCTTAATTGGATTTTATCTTGTTAATCAACGAAACATAAGTGAATATTAATGGTCACCCTTCCATCAGAATTGGAGTTTTATCTTGTTAATCAACGAAATACAAGTGAATATTAATGGTCGGTTGAGTTCTCAAAGGAAAACTTCAATTCTGATCGAACCCTTCAATTAGAATTGGGGATTTATCTTGCTAACCAATGAAATACAAGAAGAGATTAATAGTCGGTTGAGTTACCAAGATGATACCTCAATTTTGATAGAAAGACAACACAAAAAACACTTAAGGAATTGCACCCAAGTTTTATTCAATGAATATGCCATTTCCTATTTTGAGTAAATAACCTCTAGCAAAATGGCCAGTATCCTTTACGACGAGCCATATTTATGTTTAAATTTTCATCCAAGAAAAACATACAAGATGGGTTGATGAATACCTGATCTTGTACATGTGAGGGATCAGAATGCCACCAAAGAAGACCTGAGAGAATGGACACAGACAAAACTTGGAAGATCCTCAAGCCAGAAAAAGATTCATGCCTCCTTTCTTTTAAACCCCTCTTAAGCAGCACCTTGAACTGCTCCCACCAGCTAGTGGTCCATTGGTTGTCAGAACCTGCCAAGCACATATAATGATTATTTAGCCATGGTGGTGTTATACATAACTAACCCTGTTGGTATCTAGAAAATTTCACTTACGTCTTGGTGTTCTTAATGCAAAATTCAACTGGTCATTGTTAATTTGCTGGATCTCTTCTTTAAGAGCAGGATATACATTCTTCTTAAATGATGAAATTAGGGACTGTTTAACTGAACCTTGATCCTCATACTGGTCTATCTGATCATCATGTTTGACATCAGCAACTATGCCTGCCAAACCACAGAATAGAAAGAATTAGAAGGCTCATCAACACCTCTCTGTAGAACTTCAATGCAAATTCACCAATTTTTTTTTGGCTTATTATATGACCTAGTATAACAAAAATCCAAGGGCCATCATCAACCATGGTAGAAGATGCTTCCACCACCATTGTTTCTTTGCTTCAAATATCTTGTGCAATTCTAGGAAATTCAGTTTAATTCTTCATCTAGTTTTAAAATCAAGGTTGAATGGACTCCTAAATTGTTGTAGCATGTTCAGTGACACACTTGCTAGGGACTCAATTGTTGTTAGGTTGTTGATGCTCTGACAGAAAAGGTTTTACCATAAAAAATAACGACATCTAATTAAAAGTAAACAGATTAAAAAAGATAGAATGCACTTGTGATTGAACAAAAATGTATCTTGTATATGGATCTATCATGTGTTGTAAGAAGTTATGATACATGGAAAAATATCCAAAAAGATTTAAAGGCAAATCAAAGGCAATAAACACAAAGCAACATTAATTAATTCCAAAGTGACACCTATATCTTTCAGAGAACTTTATCTGGCCACCATGAGAATAGAACCATTCCTAACACCTTTAACATTTATTGCATAAAAGTTTATCATGTGTTGATATGCCAACACAAAAGGAAACTCACATGATGCAAAATTGGTCCAAGAGGGATGCATATCTTTTTTTTTTATAGTGTCTTATCAATTTACACTGTTTCTAATGATCCATTATTAGCTGTTACCACCTTGAGAACAATGGCCATGGGTTCATAGAAAAAACCTCAATCTTGATACTCCTCCATTATTAAATATTTGAAAACGAACCCTCAATCAATAATTAACGACACGTGTAAAAACTCAAGGGTCAATTTTATCCTGTGAAGTTGACACGCACAGAATCCTAAACTTTCCTTGTTCATCATAACAAAAAAAAAAATAGCAACCATCGAGATTTCATGTTCAAGAATATAAAATAGGAAAAACACAAGTGATGTTTTCAAATTACTTTTGTTATTCATATAACAAAAAGAATCAATTTTGGTGTTGCACTCTAATCAAAATTAAAATTTAACTATAATCTGTGGTAACTTATAAAGTTATAATGCTTCAATTAGTTTATTCAAAAGATAATATCCAACATTTCTGTTAAAATAATAATAATACCATAAGTATATAAAATGATAGAGCTATGTGTCGTAAAAATATTGATTAAAAATTAAAAGATTGTTAGAAATCAGCTGAATTATATTTATAAAAGTTTTCAATGTTTAAAAAATCTTCCTTATTTCCGTAACATTTCTCTAAACAATAATCTAAATTTTTTCTATAAAATCGCTTTGTTTAAGAAACCATTTCTTATTTTCATAAAGGATTACACAATTCTTTAAAAAATTATATAAATAAATAGAAAAAAAGACTTTTTCAAAGTAATCAATCACACACACATTTCCCACCACAAATTTCCACAATGATTAAAAAATTTGTTCAAACAACTTACCATTAGCAAGGTCAAGCAGAAAATCAGCAGGATTCACAAAATTGAAGGCCGGCACAAATCCAACGGATCCAAGATAATCCATGACCCGACCTGCACGCCCGCTATAAATCGGGCACCCATCGGACAACACAACAACCTTATCAAACATCCTATACAACCGGCTAGAAGGCTGGTGGATGGTGGTCACGACGGTCCGACCCGCGCGTGCAAGTCCGCGGAGCACCGACACAATAACTTGGGCCGTAGTGGAGTCCAAACCCGAAGTGGGCTCATCCAAAAACAACAAACTCGGGTTAACCAACATCTCCTGCCCAATACTGACCCGTTTCCTTTCCCCACCCGAAATGCCACGAAACAGAGCCATGCACCCTCCAACGGGGCTATTACGACACCGTGTAAGGCCAAGCTCATTGATCACGTTCTCCACGTGCTCCACTTTCTCTTCTCTGCTCAAACTCTTTGGGAGCCTCAACAACGCTGTGTAGGTGAGGGTTTCGAGGACCGTCAGGTGAGGGTAGAGAACGTCGTCTTGGGACACGAACCCGATTTTCCGTTTTATATGGGTCGGGTCGGGGTCCCCGTTGTATGTTATTGTGCCGGAGATTTTTCCGCCGAGTCTTCCGGCTAGGGCCGTTAGTAGCGTCGTCTTGCCGCTGCCGGAGGGACCCAGCATTGCCGTTAACTCGCCTGGGTTTGCTACTCCCGTTACTCCCGTTAGAACTTTTCTTGTTAGCTTTGTTTCTTTGCGTAGAACACAACCGGTGTTGCTCTTTTTGCTTTTGAAGGTTATGCTGTAGGAAACGTCTTCAAACTGTACAACACATCATACACAGAACAAAAAATGTGAATTACTAGAATTTAATCAGAAATATGTTGCAACAGCATGCATGATTAACTTGTCAAATTTTAGAATTTGTTATACTCAGTTAGACTCCAGTAAAGCTAAATTTATCGTAGAGACAAACTCTTTTTATTGAAATTTAAAGTAAATACATTTCATAACATTTGTATTGTATATAATTAAGACTAAAGGTTAAGTTAAAATACACATTTGTAATTCATTTGTTTCTATGAAACATTTACTTTCATTTCCCGTTTTAATTAATTGCACTAAAGATATTCATCAACGTCCTACGAGATCAGTACAATGATATTTGATATAAATATTAAATATTAGAGTAGCGTTTACACCTTAGTTTCTATATTTCTCAATCTGTACTTTTATATCTTTTACTGTTAATTTAAAGGATGTAAAAACGAAAATATTCATCAAAGAGTCCAATGTGAAAACTTTTTCATTAAAAATCATGTTAAAGATGCATTAAAAATAATGAATTGATGTGCTGTTAATAATTCTTAATGAAAATATTTTGACTTTGTATATTTATATGTATATTAAAGTAAATGATAGCTGAAAACTAAAATAGTACGTAAAAGGGGGAATCTCCATTGCTCAAGCATATTTTAGACTTAATTAAGATAAAAGTCTGGTGTTAGTTGAAAAAGATTGAAAGGTTTTTTTTGTCTGGTTTTTTAATGGGAAAATGAACCTATGTTATGTTGGTAGCTCATGTACCCCATCAATTAATTTGATGTTTTCTTGACTGAAAATAGAGTGTATAAAGGAAAAGGAGAGAGAAAATTGAGAAGTACCTTGAGGGTGACGGGGCGCAAAGGTTGATGAAGAATGGAAAACCTTGGTGGTGGTGGTGGTGATGGTTGAGGGTGATGGTGTGGAGGAATGGCATTATCATCCATACTGGGTTTGATTTTGTTAGTGTTAGAACCCTCTGCCGGTTCGAGGTGGACCGACTTGTTCTCGGGTCGGGTTGTGATGGGTGGAATATTTGGTGCAATAGTGGTTTCTTGCTCCGGGGGCATCATCTCAGAGATGGAGTGTGATCAACTACCAGAAACAAGATCGACTAGTACTACTGATGATGTTAATGACTAGCTAGATATGATCCCAAAATTGGATGAGGATGTTGAATTAAGGAGGAAGAAGGACTATAGTTAGCTAGAGTCACATGAGAGAAGATGTAAATATAAAGTGATGAGGAAGGCACGAGAAGCACACAAGGATGGGAATGTGATTGAAACATAACACAATATATAGTCTTAGGAGGGAGAGACCACAATTTGCTGCTTACTGTTTTGGTGTTGCTGTCACTACTGTTGTTTGCTGTTGAATGATGTTATTATTGTTGCCTATGCCTCTCAAATAAGATAATGAGAATAATACTAAAGAAAGGAAGCATATGGGGTTTTGGTTTTGGCCTTTTTATTATTATTATTATTTAGGGATTTTGCCTTTTCAATGGGAAATGTTTTGTTGATGGATGGTTGGATGGATATAATGGTATTGCATTCAACAGGGCCACGTGTGTGGAGGGCGTTTCTTTTATTCCTTATCAATTTTCTGTGAAAAAGTAATGCAGATTTTTAATGTTTCGAGGAAACAGGTCAGTAATAATACTAATTAATCAAAACAAGTTTTCTTTAACAATCGTATACAAAATATTTAGAGTTGGGTTGACAGAACAAACTTGTATATTTTGAAGTAGTTTGTAGCTTGTTGTTTTTTAAGAAGTTTAAAAGTGGTTAAAAATGATAATTAAGTAATTAATAAAGGAGGTTATAGATTTTTAAAAGTTATAAGTTTTATTAAATAATTTTTTAAAAGTTAAAAAGTTATAGACTCCTATTTTTTATATTTACCATACATTTTTAGTATCTTTTAAAAAACTATAAATTCATTGTATCAAAACAAATATTAATTCTTTCAATAATCTTTTTTACAGAATACAAATCTAAAATTTTACTTTAAAAAATCAAATTTATTTCATTTAAATCAATCAACTCATTAATACTCAAATCAAGTCGAGCGTTCAACATCCGATCTCATGATATCCACCTGTCTCAAAATAACGCTATATTGTTTTTCAGACTATTAATGTATTAGTTTTCTTGTACCTATTAGTTTTTTGCCATGGTAAAATAGGATGTGGATTTAGTGAAAAGATAAATTTAAGGGTTGATATTGATACTTTACGTCGTTTGAGATAATTAAAATTTTATTTGAAGGTAGGATCCATTTTTGGGTTGGTCAAACCGGCCCTTAAACCCCGATTTGACCAACCGAATTGGATAACCAAACGAACCTAAAAGAGGTTCTTGATGTCCGTATTTTTAAATCGGTTATTTTAAAAAATAATTTAAAAATATTTTATATATAAATTTTATATACAATCAGAAACCAAACGATCTAATAACCTCAGCCTGACTACAAGGACTGCACCAACCCTTGACCTTAACAGTAGCAACTCCAATTCCGGTAAATACATTATAATTTGTCTTCCATGTATAGTATAGTTGTAAGAAATTAGTAATCTATTATCTCAAAACTCAAGGAACCAATTATATATAAAACTATCATCAATCAATACATGTTCTGTATTCATGTACCAAATACAAAAGACATGTTTTTCCTATAAGAGAAAAAGAAAAAAGACATGTTCTATTATCTTTGGAAAGTTTATATTTTTATCCTTCGTTTTACTCTTACATCTAATTCACATGAAAACGATCAATTGATACTAAGGATACATTGTTAGATTTTTTTAATATTAATTATACGAATTAATATCACTAAGAGAATATGATATAATTATTTATAATGTAAATAATTATATTATTTATTCATCTAGTGGATTTATGTGATTGGGTTTTATATAAATAATTTATGATAGGTTGTCTAATTTGTTTACTGTTTAATGAATAATTCTTACTATTAAAAGGTATTTGTTATGTGAATTTTTTTTATTTTTAAAAATTGTAATTTAAGAATCTTTTATTCTTATATTTGGTGTACGTTTTAAAAAATATTATTAAAAAATAAGATTCATAAGAATTTATTTCTATTTATAATTTCCACTAAATAGGGTCAAAATTCTAATTCTCGTATATTCCGATTTTTTTATGATTAAAAATACAATTATGTCATAAAGATAAACTTATTTAAGTCTCTTTCACATATTAAATCTTCTTATAAAATTATTCAAAAATAAATGAGAGTGATCAAAATTTAAAATATTTGTATAAATTTCTTAAAAACATTTTAATCATACAAAATATATTTATAACATTTTTAAATAATTCCTAAAAAATCTAATTCCTAAATAACACAATTCCTATAATTCAAAAAAATATTCACATACAAAACACTATCTTATCTTATTACTAGTTATTTCCTCATTATACATTATTACTCAATGAGACCAGAAAAGGATCATAAACTCATTTTAGAGACGTAGGGTTTGATTTATTAATATTGGAGTTTAAATTGAATATGCTACAAGTATGTGTTATACGTAATTGAGGTTGAATTTTTTAAAACAATTTAGCATATATGCCCATCGATCCAATTAACTCATCAATGAGACGAGAAAAGGATGACACACTCATTTTAGAGACATACGGTTTGATTTATTAATATTGGAGATTAAATTGAATATGCTACAAGTATATGTTATATGTAATTGATGTTGAATTTTTTTAAAAAAATTTAGCATATATGCCCATATTAAGAGAGTTTAGATGATTTAACAAGTATAAGATACTACCTTACAATTTAAAATTAATTAGCATTAAATATACGGGGCTATGTACTTATTAACTTTTTAACTTGTCGATATCTACCGATATGAGATTTCTTTATTTACTGCTTATTTCCAACCCAAATCAATTGGGGTATCTTAAATTGGATCAAATAAAAATAAATTTAACTTGTACATATTGGATCACTGGTTATGTTTTTTAAACTTGGAAAGCCCGACATAATTCGACCTTATATAATATTTATTTATTTATATAAATACACTATATAAATCAAAACTACATCTGAATATATATTATATTTGATAAATGATGAATAGAAATAGAAGATTTTATTTTTGAGTAAACTGATAACCTAATTCAACTCATTTCTCTCGAGTTAGTAATCTAAGAGTACCAGCTGATATTTTAATTAGCCAGATGAACACTTGTTACCCTCTAACTCTAACCCTGCCTGCTTATGTTAAATTTTTTAGGAAACATATATATATACTTTTAAAATGAAAACGTATCTTAAGAATTTAAATTAAATATTTTAATGCATTAAAATTTGAAAAATAACCTTTAAAAATATATATCATGAATCATAATTTTTTTTTTATCAGGAGACTGCAATTCAAAATCATAAACTACTGCTATCTTATTATTATATGATAAAATGACGATCGAGCATCCTCGTCATGTATTAAAAGTCATGTGCTTTTATTTTGGATAGAGCTGCCGGAAAATCTGAATTAAAAGTAAAAAGTGAAAAGATAAACACATTTTTTAATAGAAAAAATAGTAATTAATTTATTAATTTAGTTGATAATTAGAATTCGAACACATGATTGAGATAAACAAAAAATAATATCCATATTTCATTTTTGAATAAGAAAAAGTACGCTTAATTTTTTAAAATAAAAAAAATGTGATACATATATATAGCGATTAATCTGAAAGTAACTTCTTAAGAAACTAGAATATATATAATTTTAAGAGAAGTAAGTATATTAACGTTTTTTCAAAATAATTTACTTCTCCATCTTTGTAGCCAAATATTAATTAACAGATAAAATTTGAAACAATCTTATCTCTTCTCCTTTCTGCTCTCGACTTTTCTTTTTTCTTTTTGACTGTTAAACAAACATCATGCGACCACTAAATAAAATATCTTCAATTATATGTACTGCCCAAAAGAAAAGAAGAAGAATGTAATAAACTAGACCCTTGTTTACTGTAGAATATAAGGGTAGGACACCAATCATGTTTAATTTTCTCAAACAAAAATCACATGAAATTTCATTTAGGTTGGTAGGATAATCACAAAATAATAGTAATACTAATACTAATAATAACAAGCTTGTTTTCCTTGGAGCCCCTTTTTAGGGTATCTGTTTTAGGAGGATGTGCTTGAGAAAAAAAAAAAAAAGTAGAAGAAAGCATGGTTCCCCCAATGACTTTCTAGGTGTCAAATATCCATTCATACATTGAAGTAGTGGCTGAGATTGGTGTCGTCTTTCCCATAAAAATACATTGGTTACAGTGGAGTCACTATCACAAAAAGGGTGCTTCTTTCATAACCTTTTCTCTTGGTCAACATTTTTTTTTCCTGCTGTTATAATGTAATTATATTGTAGCCATCCCACAGTTAAAAAAGAAAAAAAATTAAAAAAAACTTATGCACTGCCATTCTAAATAGTTTCTTTATTCAAATTCAGAAAGTTCAAAACTTGAAATATAATACAACTACTTCTATTTGTATGTTTGTATTAAGTATAACTTATACATTTAAGGTAATTAATCTATCATTTATGAAGTTTGGGTCCCGCCCCCGTACATATACAGCATTTAAGGCTTCAATTTTTCCACTCAATTTTAAAAACAATTAATTAATTAAAATCATGTATAAAGTAATATATATATATATATATATATATATATATATATATATATATATATATATATATATATATATATAAGTAAACTTACAAATTGCTGATCCCTCCTAGTTATTTTCTTCTGACGGTTCTGAGTATATATTGGCGCATGGCAAAAGATTAACTTGTAAAATTAATTAATGTTTATTAAAAAATATTTGTCTTATTCATTGAAGCTGAATAGTAAATTTAATAAATATTATTAAAAACTCAGTTACAAAAATTGGTTTTAGGCATCGAATACGTTGGTCCTCGATGAAGTTAGTAAAGTTTGAGCTGTGGATATTACTATTTCGGCAAAGTAATATCATCTTCAACTAATTTGGCAATTATATGTAGCCAAAAATGAAAGTTAGTGTAAAATGTATATGATATTAAATTGATGAAATTGTTATAAGGAAGCTAGGAAGGAATAATATATATTAAAAAAAACAGATGAAGATATTCGCATTATTCGCCATGTTCCACCTGACAGTTGGTGTGTAATCTGATGAATGGAAGGTAGCTTAAGAAGATTTGAAATGAGATATAATATTCTCAAAACCTTTCGACCAAATATTCAAATTATATCATGACGTTACGTGTCTAAGTTTTGATTTATCATGTTATAAAGTAAGAGACAAACTTTCAAGACAGTCAATCTATTTTATGCTGAAAATTGCATTTTTAATTTACTTCAACCACATTCCTTTTTTCATTAATAACACCACTTATTATTGTGTTTCCAGTTTTTTGGTTTATCTTTTTTTCTAACAAAATAATAAACATTCGATTTCTGTTAATATAAATTCTTCTTATTTTATAAAGTTCAAATACGAGATTTTATTTAAAAGAAATATAATATGTACCATTTCAACTAACAACTCATCTATGTGTCAAAACTATCACTTATACATTAACCATTAACTGTAAATTAATTACCGTGACTTTTCAATATTTTTTGAGATTCAATTTAATTTGTCTCATTCAATCTTCTTTCTCTTTTATCCCAAAACTTAATTCATTTTTCTAATACCATCATTTATTTGTCCTAACTCTGTATGGAACGGTTCAAACCTGATTTCCACGCTCATTCATCTTTCTCTTTACTGCTAACTAAATAAAAAAATGAATCACCATTTCCTCTTTTTATGGGTAGATATATATATAGTGTGCTTAGCTAGGTTAATTTTATCTTCAATAGACTAATACAGACGTATTTTTAATTACCTATGACCTATATATCTATATTATTAATTAGCAATATTAAGATAAGAGTCAACATGTATTCAAACTCCACATTTATATTATATTAAAAAAAAAGCACACTTAGATTCTCCAAGTGTAGTACATTTCACCTGTAAAATACATAAACTTTTAAATAAATAATATTGAAATGTACGTATATGTATATATATCCATTTTGCATTTTGATATATTTATTTTGATTGTAGGGCAGAGTTTGTTGTGTTATTCCTTTTTATAATAATTAAGATGAAGTGGGTATGTGCCAAGTGTTCGAGCATTGGTCTAGTGTCGGAGTCTTTCAACAATTTTCCAACTCGAAAAAGAATAAAATGACGCCAACTTTGGAACCTTGGTTGACAATATGACAGCGTTTCGTTTTAAATTAATCTTCCATCCACTTTCTAAATTGCATCTTATTTTTTGTTTTTTATTAAAGCTATTCCATTTTAAAGGGTACAATTCCTTGAGTTTGATTTAAAGGAAGGATGATGAGAGAAGAAGATATTTTCTTAGAAGAAGTAGAAGCCCAGCTGGAATGGCAATTTGCTAGCTGTTGAATGGAATGCATCACACAAACTATATATGTGGCAACTTTATCGTGATTTTTAGATGAGTTGAGTTAAAAGAATATACACCTAAATTTAATGTGAGTTTTTTCTATTATTATTTCAGTTTACACAGACTAACCTATAACCACCCCACACGTGTTATATAAAATTTTTTAAGAAAATATTATCTCATTCATCATTTTATATTATTAATTATATTTATTGATTGTGTATTGTGAGATTGAAATGTAAAGAAAAATAAATTTTTTACTCCTTTTTTTAGCATTTTATTCATTTTTATTTTATTTATAAATTTTTAACAAGGTGAGTTAACAAATGAGCTAATCCAATAGGTTGGTGGGTTGAGTTGATCTAAAGTTTTAACTCACTTTAAAAATGAGTAGGTTATGTTAACCCATAAAAAAGTATATTAAAATTCTAAGATGATAAAAAGAATATACATATGACATAAACTTGATGTGGTCACACATTGTCGAGCTCAAAGTATACGAGAAAAGTACTATAAAGATAACTTATTGATTAGATTGAATAAAATGAAAATACAAAAGAGATTGCATCTATTTACAGGAGAAGAAGAATTAATAAGAGAGACTAACAAACCCACTTAACTAACTAATAACTTATTAACTAACATGAAAACTAACTACCAAGTTACTAATTAATATGGTAGCTAACAAACAACTCTAACATCCCTCCTTTAATCAATTATTAGCTTGAATACAATTGAACTCATATTAAAAAATATCTCTATTTTATTTTAAAGCAAACTAACTATTTTGTTTTCAATGAAACAAACTCATGTATATACTGAAAGGAAGACACCATTCACATTTCTAAGCATACTTTGAACCACACACTGCAACTATAGTCATGGAAATCCATTCTCAAATTATCATTCACACATTTGGGATTTTCTTTAATCTTTTTTGCTTTCTAAATGCATAAGTTGTCATGACCAACCTTTTGCAAGGCTTTCAAAGGAGTGATGAATAACTGGTGTTGTGGTTATCGAATCCAAGCGAGTTAGTTCATGAGACGTCGCATGATAGTAACCTTGAAGACTAATTATTTGAATGTCAAAATAATGCTTCTTCCTTAAATTGGTAGATCCATGAGCACCAAGATCAAATACCTCTATTGAAGGAATCCTACAAAGTGGTTCCTTACATGAACGAACCATTGTCCACTGCTACTACACTTCTTTGCATTATACATTACAGCCACTAAGGCAAGACACTTATACACAATGATTTCAAATGCCTTGTACGAGGAAATGAAGGGTGCATGGCTCATTTTCACCTGACCCCCTTTTTGAACACACCCATCGATTGGTCTCTTTGAAAATGATTCTCCTTGTGCTTTATATTTGTGCATAACCTTCTTGGCCTTTCATCTAATAGAAACACTACTTGACCAACCCCACTTCATTAACATACACATTGTTATGAACGGAGTAAGGTTCCCCTAAGGTATTGCTTAAGAACTCCTCACCAAATTTCCTAAATATGAAAGAACATAAACACCAGCAACATGTGTTTTCTTCCTTATTGCAACCATGGCTTGCATTGGAAAGTGGTCATTCATTCCTTCAACGTTGCAAAATGTCGCTGCTTCTTTCTTGCACAAAGGAAGCTTCATTTGATGGCTCTCATTCATGATGAATGATTCTTTAATGAACACCCATGGTCATTGATATTCTCCTTCATTTAGGTTGCCTCTTCAACAACCATGGCTCCCAACCTTTTGTATTCATCCCCTGTATATCATTTGCTCTCTCCAAAAGAGAGCTGTGATACCATATCAAAATTCTAAGATGGTGAAGAGAAAGATACATGTGACACCAACTTGATGTGGCCACACATCATAGAACTTAAAATACAAGAGAGAAGTATACTATAGAAGTAACGCATAATTGGATTGAATAAGATGAAAATACAAGAAGAGATTACATCTATTTATAGGAAAAGATGAACTAACAATAGAAGCTAAAAAAAATCCACTTAACAAACTAACAACTTATTAATTAACATAGAAACTAACTAACAATTCACTAACTAACAACTCTAACAAAGTATCAACTCAAGGTGGGTCAACCCGTATAGGTTGGGTTGGCTAGTTTTGACAACTAAATTTATAAGGCTTTATAAATTAATAGAATAAATATGAGATAAAATAATATTTTAAGAGTAATTTAGACTAATAAATTTAAAAGGTATATCCATCAAGTAGGCACTTTAGAGTTTGGTAGAGCAGTTGTGGCCTTAAAAATTAAATGATTGAAATGTTCTCCTTTTCTTATCTAATGCCAATAACGTTGCCTACTAGATTCTTAATTCAGCGTGTACTTTCTACATGATGCTTGACAATGGTTGGGTTATCACATTTTAAGAGATTAATGGTGGAAAAGTTATGATGAGAAATGATGATTTGTGTATCATAATAAACATTCATTTAGCTTAAGCTTCTGCGACGTAGCTTCTACGTTGGAAGTAAATTAGTATAAATCTACTGTGTGCAATCTCTCTTTCCCTTATCTCTTTAGTCTGATTCAAAGTCTGTTGTCTTTCTTGTTTAAAAAAGTTTTTTTTTCCGTAAAAAGAGTCAGTTTTACAGAATTGGAAGTTGGTATCGAGTTCTAGTCTATGGCTCAATTTAGACCATTAAGGAGTATAATCTGTACAAAGGGAGGCATAGGAATTTTGTAAAAATGAGCCTGAAAGGTTTTGTATGAAGTGTATTCACAAAGACTATGGTTGGAAGGCATTTGGAAGTAAGGTTGGGAGGATAAATGTTATAATGTTGAAGAGTTTTGGACATTAACATAATTTTCCAAGAGTTTTTGAAAACAAAAACCAAAATGCATAATGGGTGGGGAAGCTGATGTTAAAACACTTAAGGGTAAATCCTAAAATATCAATTAAAGAGATCATTAAATTTTTTAAAGCTCAGTATGTTGTGCAATTATCTAATTGGGCTACCTATAATGGGAGGATAGTTACACATGAGATCTTGAAAGGTGAGGCTAGTAAGCAGTACAGTCTGTTGTGGAGTTATAGTACCGAGTTGAAACGGGTGTCAAGGGGAAACGCATGCAAGTTACAACTGGAAAACCTGGATGGAGGTCTACAACCACGTTTTGGTTCATTTTACATATGTTTAGATGCTTGCAAGTAGGGTCACCTGAATGGATGTAGACCCTTTATTGGTGTAGATGAGTGCCATTTGATGAACAAGTATGGTGGTTAGGTTTTAACCGTAGTTGGAAGGGATGCCAATGACCAATACTTTCCATTCGCAGTGGTAGTGGTAGAAGTTAAAAACAAGCAAAGTTGAAAATGGTTTTTGAGCCTACTGTTTGAGGACATTGGTGATAAGAGAACCAAGAAGTATGCCTTTATGTTTGACCAGTAGAAGGTAATATCTTAAAATTCTACCTATATCTGTATGTGTTTAAGACTTTAGGGTGATATTTACTGGACTTTTTGTCATTGTAGCATAGGTATTGTGTCAGACATTTGTATACAAACCTGAAGAAGAGATATGGTGGAGGTGTGTTACTCAAACATCTTATGTTGGGTGCAAGCAAGGCAACACATGTTCAAGGTTGAGAGGCTAAGATGCAATAAATCAAGGAGCTGGATGAGATGGCCTATGAGTAGTTAATGGAAATTCCAACAAAGACTTGGTGTAAGCATGATTTTTCCTATTAGCCTAAATGTGATGTAATTATGAACAACAACTATGAAGCTTTCAATTTAGTGATATTGCCATCTAGGGATAAGCCAATAATTACAATGTTAGAATGGGTTAGGCAGTATTTGTTAAGTACGTTTACCAAGCTGAGATCCAAGATGTGGGCACTGGAGGGGGATATTATGCAAAGACCATGTAGGAAGTTGTTGAGGGAGGAAGAGTTTAGTGCGAATTAGGTTTCAGTTTGGGCAGGAGATATGCTGTTTGAGTTAAAACATACCAGGCTGATAATAGGTTTGTAGTTGATCTAGCCAAAAGACGGTGTAGCTGTAATTGATGGGTACCATTGCGACGTCCAAGATTTGCAGGCTAGTATTGCGCAAACTGTGATGTAACTAGTCATAATAGAACAACACGTCTAAATCCCCCTGTTACAAAGGTAAGCTGAGGTCATATATGTGATGTTATTCATACAGCCTTACTATTGAACATGTAGATCAAATCTCCTAACAACTCTGTCTTATTGTTTTTTCAAAATACAGGGATGGAGGCCACAAATGATGCTCATCACCCAACAAGACCTGATGCACCTATACTGCATGATGCACCTTTACAAACTGACATTGGTGGTCAATCTGATGCACCTGTAGACCAAGCTGCCAAAACAACAACATCAAGGAGGGGTAGACTTAAAGAAGAGGGAAGAGGAAGAGGAATAAGAAGGGGAGGAGGAAATGGGCCTGTGACAGTTGAAATCCCTGTCTAGCCAAAGACCACAACTGAGCCCTATGACTTCTTAGGCACTCAGCAAAATGTCAACAACAATTGAATATTTTGCCTTTTTATTCTGTTGAAAATACAAAACTTATGTATTAGTGTGGAATCTGACCAATAGGTCCTTCTATTGTGTGAATATAACATGTTAATTTACTTATTTGAGGTTTTATTTCATTTTGAGGTTTCATTTAATTTTGTATGTATTTGCACTTAATTTGCTTTCAGTCAAAACATAATGAACTAACCAAATCATAATGAACTAACCAAACCATAGCATTGTTCATTCTATTAAAATATTTGTTAATTACAAACCAGAACAACATAACAAATACAGACTCATAACAAACCCTAATGCAATAAGGGCTAAACCCTAAACCCTATATAAAACAGAGGCTAAACCATAAACCCTTAACATTATATAGGTTTTTTTTCTAAACCTTATTTAATACAAAAAGTCTTCTTACAAAAAAAACATAGGTTTTAACCCCAGCACCCAGCCCCCAACCCCCATTAATCCATTTATCCTTAATGGTTAGTTGCTACATAAAACATTATTATGGTCAACGTAATGACCAAAGAAGCAATGGTAACCATCACTAACTGAAGATTTGCTCTTCTCAGCCACCAACTTAGTTTTAATTTTTACATTCTTAATCTGAAATTCCCCATGCATCTTCTCTAGATCCCACTTGCAGGTACAATCGTGACTCCCGTCAACCTGAGCAGTAGGAACAGTAGAAGCCTACTTAAAAAACCCACAATCATCATTGCTATGAGACAAGATAATACAAACCATAAAAAAACCAGTTATTAAAATCCTAAATGAAAATGATGACATTCTTTCACTTACCAAGAAAAATGGACACCTCTAAAAGGTTATTCCATTGTTCTTCTTTATTTTTGAAACAAGAAACACAAGGTGCTTCCTACACCTACATTGAAGATGTTGAATTTCCATGGATGAGGAAGACCTGGTTGAAACATTTGACCTTGCCATCTGTATTTGTGTCGTGGTTCAAAGGTTGAAGACAACGTTCACAACTGGGATTAATGGTCCCATTATTAGTTTAATTAGGGTTTCTTAATTTGGGGAAATGTACCTTTACACGTGTTGCGCCATCTGGACAATGGTCCAATTAATTAATAATATCATATGACATATGTCACTGATGATGCGACATAGACGTTAGACACCTCATCAGTTAATAGTCAAACCTAACGTTTTCTTAATTTTACAAGTCCTAAAATTTTTTAAAAGTCAAAAGTGGATATTTTTTAAGGACTTATTTACAAAACCCTAAACTTTAAGAGATCTAAATTTATATTTTAAAAAAACTAATATAAATTTTGTCTAATTAATAGTTGAGTCTGAACTCTAAAATTCAGCTACAAGTTAATAATGTTTGGGTTTTGAGCCCGAGACTAATATATAGATATATGCACACTCTCGTATATATAATCATTCAGACCACTATTAATTATTTTACTAATCAATGTAAAATTTATTTTTTTATATCAATTATTAAAATAAAAAACATAAAAACTTAATTTTCACCGTGGTTGTTTTAATAACTAAATTTGGATGAATAATAAAAAAAGAGAGCATTGCATTTATCACCCATTGGTACTAATGAGCATTTCCCATAATCATTTTATCCTTTCCCATCTTTTTCATAACATCAATAGGAGCAAAAATAAAAAGTTTAAAGAGATCTAGAGAGAAGTTTTTTTTCCCTATATACTCTATCCACAATATAACCAATGGACCTTGACTCAGCCATGAATGGTAAAAGCTACGCAGAAAAATAATGACATGTGAAATGCGTTCAGGTCATGAACCCATATAGTACTTTGGAGTCGGCGCCGTGAGTTTAGTTTATTTTATTGTGCCGATCTCCATCGCGACCACTATCATGTTGCCCGTCGCTAACTATTGTCACCAACTTCGCCTCAATGTTGTCCTCCTTTGTCACGCCTCCGCATCACCATTATAACCGGTTTTAAGATTAAAATCTTGTAAGTGTCGCCCTCTTATGCAATTAATTTTTTTTGTAACTGATAAAATGAGTATGACTAATCCTTTTTTTTTTTTTTGTTATGGTTGTGTTTTGTTGGTTGTTGCAAGGTTTTAACCTTTGAGTAAACATGTTTAAATTATAATGTTTATGTGTAATATTGTTGTACCATATAAGTGTTGTTAAGTTGTCTTTATGATTTTATAATGAATCTCTGTTAACTTAAAAAAAAAAAAGTCATGAAACCAAGTTTTATTGCTTTTAACATCAATTTAAGAATATTTTTATATTTTTGACTATTTTTTACTATTTAAGTTTGTATAAAAATAAATTTACTATAAAATTAAATTTATTTATTACTTTCTGATTAAATAACAAATTAAATTATATAAAAATTCAAACAATTAAATCTTATTTTTAATTAAACCAAATGAGATTAAATTTAAAAATTATTTCAACCAATTTAAATTATATGTAAATAAAAATAGCAATGGAAAACCGCTGCAACACAACTAGGTTTGACAGGCGTGTACGAAATTGTTAACAATGCATGTGGGAGCAGTACCCCACGGAATGTCAACCGGATGCATTAATAATATAAAGATACTTTAACAATCCTGCAGATGTTTTGGTCTTTTGCGTGAATCTTACAATTATGGATGATTATTGCACCGTCAACCATATAATTATTAGACTAAAATTTGACCAGTAAATTAATTCTTCTGTTAGTCCTTAAAATATATTGTATCATCCTCTAAAATATAATGGCTTCTTTTTCATTCTTACCATGAAATTATGCTTTCCATCTCAAGTTAAACTACTCGAACACTTGGACTTCAAATATATTGCAAGTTTAATTAGAATATTGTTATATTAACTAAACAAATTAACATGTCATTAAAAATTATTAGTTATTGTGATAAGTATTTTTTAAATTATATATTTTAATTGATCATCGAGAACTTAAAAAATATTTATATTGATAATGGATGGAAATTAAACCATCTTATATAGGATGAAAAATAAAAATTAACTTTAATATTTTTTTCATCAATTAAAATATTTCACCTCAACCAAATCAATTAATCATATTAAATATTTATCTCATCAATTCACTAGTTAAAATTTTAACCAAAGGTATATTTTAATATTTTCACATTTGTTGTTTTAATAACTAATGTAAAACAAGTAATTAATGTTGAATATACAACATTTAATTATTATAATTAATAAGTATTATAAATACAATTCTAATCAATGTTGTTGAGAAATTAATGTAGTCAATCTAATTATGATCTATCATCTATAAATCATAACACATGAAAAGAAAACTTGTATTAATATTAGAAATAATGTATATATACAACATTATACCTTATATCTCTTGCTCCTTGTCCACTTCCTTCTCCTCTTCCTCATCATCATATCCTTTGAACCATTCTAGGATTCAGCCTCATCTTCTACATTAGTAATAATCAGATTGAATAGATGGAATTTCCTTGATTCTAGGGTAGCTAAACAACAAGAATAATCTATTAATAATCTTTTATCAATTTGGTCAACAATTCGAAGTCTATTGTTAATCTTATAGGTGATGTTTTAATGGCTTGTTACAAAATATTTTCATTGATAGTGTCAATTTCCATATATGTCCTCTTGATTTAGTTGTTATGGTCACATACCAACCATGCATATTTGCACATAAAGACATATATGATACATAATATATTTGGTGTGCATTTTGTGCTTAGATGAAAAGATCATACGGGCCATATCGTCTAGTTTGGTTGATTTTGATGATGTTGTATATTGTGGGATGATATTTGTGTCTCTTGGTGATGGATTATACCACTTAAAGAGGTATCTTCCTAAGAAATCCATTATACTCCTATTCAAATATCTCTAGTATATTACCATAAAAATCATCCTCACCCATGTCAGTTATGCCATTGAAACACATCATGGTTAACTTTTTTCTGATTATTTTCTCCATGACTTGGTATGAATCTTGTATCCATTCATGATGTAAGTGTGCCATGAAACTACATTTGAGCTTAGAGCCATAGATAAAGATTTCAACTATGGACTTGTAACACCTCTAGGATCATTAACATATACAATATATTAAATCAATGATTAAACTCAAGTTACATGATGCATAATCCATGATAATTATATGAATTGTTTAATAAACTTACATCTTGTTTGAATCAAATATTGATGTTAGAGGGCATAAGCGAAAATTAAGATCGTTGGTGATTCCGTACTGTTGCATGAATATGTATCCATGTTGATAAAACATACAAGTGTTTAACATATAACAACTTAGTATAGATATGGTTTGACTCCATTGTAGCTGATCAAAACATGTATCTGGACAGATATTTATTCTTCATAAGTCAACCAACACTTCTCATTTCTATGACTAGGTTGTCCATAGTTGAGTACTAAACAAATTAAGTTTTCAACATATCAATGTTCATTTGTGGATATTTCCTTGTATTAGTAGTCCACAAACAATAATTTTTGAAGTAATGAGAGGTGAAGTATGTTATCTCTTAATGCAAATAAAAGCTTGAAATTAAATCTTCAACTCATGCCTTATTTTTTTATTGCACATTTTGACTCTCTCATAAACATAGAAATCAAGTAGACATTTAAAATTAAGTTATGAAGTACAAAAATTAATTGATTATCTGGAGAATTATGTCACTTACTTCTTAAATGGATACATCTATATCTATAATGCAAAGAACCACTTAACTTAACTTATCTGGGTAACAAGGTAGTGGGTGGAAAATGTTCCATTGAATAAAAAAAGTTTAAAGGCATAATTCTTTCCAATTAACATAAAACCAATGGAATGTACTCCTCCAACATGATTAAATCACCAACTATTAGTGTATTTGAACATGAAAAAAGACTAACCTTAGCTAGTGGCTTCAAAATAGCATTTGGTAATAACTGAAATGTAATTGGAAATAAACACTTCATGAACACTTGACAATCATGACTTTTCATGTCCTGTACATACTACTTGTTGACATATGCGTAGCTAGCCAAGTTCAAAACATAACAATTTAGGGTTCTCAACTTTTTAATCCATTCATAAACTTCCTTTGTGTTGGAAAGTGGCCTCAGACTTAAGTAAGTGAATTAAGTCTTGGATTTTTCTCACAAAGAGCGGAAACAAATATTAAAGAAGTATTATTTTAAATAACTGTTTATATAAAAATAAGTTTGAAAGGATCTTTAAGAACTTATGATTGAAAAGATTTGGCAAATATGATTTAAAGAGTAAAGTGATGATAAAGAAAAAGGAGAAAGGATAAGAAAAAGCACATTATGATGTATCTTGGTTCGATCACTACCACTGTGATCTACTCCAGTCTCCCAGCATAAAGGCTTAGAATTTTACACTATAATATGAAACGATTACAAGGTTATCTATTTACAATTCTTGGACTACCTATCCTTTATAAATCCACCTCACAACCCGTTTCCCAAATCCAACAAGTTCAAAAGGCCTTAAGGTATCATAGAAATCACTATCTCCCACCTTAAACCAAAATACTTTAGTCCAAGAGCATAAAACAAAAACAGGATTACACCTGGGTTCTATGACAGAAAAAACTTAGAAGAGAGTAAGAAAGACAACAACTCATGCATGAGATTTATAGAGAGGTTGGTGTATTATTTTATAAGCACTAACACTTAATTTATAGCAAAATAATTCTCCAAAAATGGAAACAGAATATGCTCAGCTACTCAAACTAAGACACCTACCAGAAATAAGTTGGGGAGCCAAAAAATGAGCTAGATTCACTCATGTTGGTTTGAATCAGAACCACCATTAGTTAAAATCACCTAGTTCAAACCAACCAACCTACTTTTGACCCAAAATGCATTCCTCAGCCTAGTGCACATGTTTTTTTGGTCCCTTAGCCCACCTAGTTCAAAAAACTTTTTAAGGCTTTTGTTATTTTCTTTGACTCAATTCATGTCTAGTTTGCAAAAGACTTTGGAGTTTTTAGTATTATTTTAAAGACCTCAAGATTTGTTAATAACACACATCAAGGCATTAAATTAAATAAAGTCTGTCTATGTGTATCTAACCTCTCTAATTCAGTGTTTCAGGTAACAAGTCTGTGATGCATACGTTATAAAAGAAAGGAGGAGTCCATAATTAAAAGTCTGCCTTGACCTATGCAAAATATTTCAGAACAAGTCTGTGTGGGACTAAAATAGTCTACATACAAGTCTGTCCTAAGAAAAGTCTGATACGAGGCAATGTTCAAAAAGAGTCAAATTCAAGTATGCTCTCCAGACCTATGGACTGCTGAGTTATGCCCTTCATACATGTTAATTTTCAAAACTCAGCATGTATATTTCTTCAAGACATCAGACCCCGGACTCTTGAGGCACAAGAACGTTACTCTGAATTTGCATTAATTAACACAAGGATATTTTTGAAGATTCCTAGAGCTGGATCCTATTCAAGCTAGACTGCTCTTATCACTAAAAAGGGAAAGAAAACAAGTCAGTGTAAGAACCAATGATCACATAGAAAAGAGATTAAGGAAGCTACTCTACATAGATAAAAAGCTGATGAAGATCAATACTTGCGTCAGAAAGCATCAAAAGGTCAATCATGCCTATTTCTACACAAATTCATGATAGAAGAAAGACTACAAAAGGACTTTTGCTGTGAAGCACTCAAGGTACTTCATTTTACTGTAAGTTCTAAAGGTCCTCGATTCATACCTTTTGTCTTCTTTTTATTCAGAGTCCGGAAGCTTCAAACAACTACTTCTCTTCAATGAATCATCAACGTCCATCTACTTTGGCCTATAAATATGAAGAGAATTCAAACTTTGAACAGGTTCACGAGTTTACAAGACACCCATGTGAAATCAACAATCTGAATCTTCAAGCAATTCAAGCTTTCTTCTCAAAAGTAAAGACTTTCTTTGTATCTCTACTTCTTGCGGACTTAGTCTTTGTTGTTATACTTAGCATATTTTTTCTTTAAGATTCATTATCTTGTACACTAAGTAATCAAAAACACAAACACAATTTCAAATCACAATCTGCATCAATGTCTGATGTGTTTCTAGTCTTCATTTTTACGGGAAACATTGTTTGGCCTGAAGAAGCTTTTGAAAGAATACTTGGGTTTGAGCCAGGAGTGGATTGTTGAAAGGATACTTGGGTTTAAGCTAGGAGTGGTTGGAGTCAAGAATACTTGAGGCACGGGCTGTGTTGTGTTATGTAAAAAGACATTTTTACATAGTGTAAATCCTTCAAGTCTGAAGGTACTAGAGGTAACTTCTGTGTTAGACGTGAACCAATATAAATCTACTGTGTGCTATCTCTCTGTCCTTTATCTTTTTAAGTCTAATTTAAGAGTCTATTGTGTTTCCAGTTTGCTAAAGTTTTATTCTATGAAAAATATCTCAGGCTTATTCAACCCTCATTCTAAGTCTGACTTTGTAGAGAAGACTGGGTCTACTTAAATCTATCTCATGGCTAATACAGACCCAGACTCAAGCTAGCTTAAGTGACTCAGACTTGGAGGAAGTTAGTTATCTTGAACTCAAAGAGAACTATGATATGATGTTCAATGATTTTTCAACTTTACTAAAAAACTTTAAGAGTTTGAAAAGAAACTAGTTGAAATGGTCACTAATTATAAAAACCAGATTTCAAAGTTAAAAGAAGAAAATTTTGATGAAAATGCTTAAAATGAAATGGAAGAAAAGGAGAGAATGCATCTTGAGAAACTGCATAGAATCAAGAAGGAAAATGATCGTTTAAAAACTAAGTTGAATGATATTAAAGTTTGTTGCAACTCTCAGACTGAGGAGATCAACAAGCTTCAAAAACAAGTATGTTCACTCACTTTAGACCTAGCCAAGTTTGTTGATGACACTAAAAATTTAAACAAGCTTTTAGGGGAACGCCCTAGTGGCCATGATAGACTGGTCTGGGATATGTTAAAATAGTTGATCTCAAGCAGTCTCATTCTCCTCCATCAATTTCAAAGAAACACAAACATGTAAAATGTAATTATTATAAAAGGAATGATCATGTAATTAAAGACTGTTTGAAAAGAAAGAAAAGGAATTTAATGAACACTAACCATATAGGACCCAAAAGAATCTAGGTACCAAAGACATTAATTATTCCTGTTGCAGATGTTCTTAAAGACAAAAGCAAAGCATCAGCACTAGTATCTGGACAGTAGGTGCTTGCATCATATAACAGGAAAAAGGTCTATGTTCCTATACCCGGAACAATTTAAAGGAGGAACAATCACCTTTGGAGAGAACCAGACCGGGAGCATTGTTAGTAGTGGTAGAGTTAGTAAAATTCACTCTCTTATTATTGAAAATATTTATCTTATAGAAGGTCGAGACATAACCTGCTTAGCATAAATCAATTTTGTGATAGTGGGTACAAAGTCTCATTTGATCAAGAGAAGTATACTGTCATTAACCATGATGGAACGATATTCTTTTTTGCAAACAGACACAACAACCTGTACAAGGTTGATCTAAATAAATTGAATAATCAAAATATAACATGTCTATTTTTAATCTCTAATGAGAGATGGATCTAGCACAAAAAGCTTGGGCATGTAAGTCTGGAACATATTTTGAAACTTCACAAAAAAGGCTTAGTCAAGGGACTACCAAAAATCTCTTTTAATAGTTTATTTCCTTGTGAAGCATGCGAAAAAGGGAAACAACATAAAATATCTTTTGAAAACAAAAATGTTGTTTCAACAACCAGACCATTAGAGTTGCTACATTTAGATTTGTTTGGTCCATCTCAGACTCAAAGTATGGCAGGAAAGAAATATGGCTTTGTGATTGTTGATGACTACACAAGAATGACATGGGTATATTTCTTAGCCCACAATGATAAGTCTATGAAAGTATTCAAGATTTTCTATAAGAAAATTTAGAATAAGAAAGGATTATGTATTGGTACAATAAGAAATGACCATAGCAAAGAATTTGAAAATAAAGTTTATGAAAAATTATAGAATGAATTTGGCATTACTCATAATTTTTCTTCTTAAAGAGCACCTCAACAGAATGGTATTGTGGAAAGGAAAAACAAAACTCAGCAAGAAATGGCTAGAACCACGCTTTGTGAAAATAATCTTCCAAAATATTTCTAGGCAGAGGTTATGAGCAATTCTTGCTATATTCAAAACAGAATCCTTATCAGACCAATACTGAATATGACTCCTTATGAATTGTGGAAGGGAAAAAGACCTAACATTTCATATTTTCATCCCTTTTGGTGCACATGCTATATCTTCAACACAAAGGATCAACTTGAAAAATTTGATTCTAAGTCTGACAAAGAGATATTCATGGGGTACTCAACCATATCTAAATCTTATAGAGTCTTTAACACAAGGACTCAAACCATTGAGGAATCAATGCATGTAAGGTTTGATGATGTTCAAAAGACTGGTAGGAAACTGACAGATCTTGAAAATAATGATACAGGTGTGCAACAGCAAGAGTTTGAATTAGCTCAGCAAGAACCTGAAGAGGATGGAAACACAGAACCTGAATAACAACCATTTGTGTCTGAACCCGAGAAGCCTAAAGATTGGAAGTTCAAGGCTTACCATCCTTTAAACTTAATCATTGGAGATCAAGCTGTAGGAATAAGGACCAGATCAAAACTCCTCAACCAATTAACCATTGCTCTTGTTTAAAATTAAAACCCAAGTCTGTGATAGAAGCTTTGGGGGATACAGACTGGATCATTACTATGCAAGAAGAGCTAAACCCGTTTGAGAGGAATAAAGTCTGGACCTTTGTCCCAAGACCCAAGAACAAGGGAATAATTGAAACAAAATGGGTCTATAAAAACAAACTTGATGAAGATGGGAAAGTTGTCAAAAACAAAGCTAGACTAGTAGCACAAGGATATAATCAGTAAGGAGGTATAGACTTTACTAAAACTTTTGCACCTATAGCCAGACTTGAGACTATTAGGATGCTTCTTGCATTTGTTGCTTTTAAAGGTATAAAATCATATCAGATGGATGGTAAAAGTGCTTTTCTAAATGGTTTCATTGAAGAGGAAGTCTTTGTGAAACAGCCTCCTGGGTTTGAAGATAAATCTTTTTCAAACCATGTCTTTAAACTTAGTAAAGCACTGTATGGTCTAAAATAAGCACCTAGAGCTTTGTATGATAGACTCAGTAGCTTTTTAATCTCAAAAGGCTTTTTAATCTCAGAAGGTTTTACTAGAGGCAAGGTTGACACCACCTTATTTAAAAAAAGCTCAAATATACACTTTATAATTATGTAAATTTATGTGGATGATATTGTTTTTAGTGCTACTGATGAAAGTTTGTGCAAGGAATTTTCAAAAATGATACAAGCTAAATTTAAGATAAGTATGCTAGGAGAACTTAAATTCTTCCTTGGTCTGTAAATTAAACAGACTAATGATGTTATTTTTATTCATAAAAAAAAGTACACCAAGGAGTTGCTCAAAAAGTTTAAAATGGTTTATGCTAAGCCTATGGGCACTCCTATGCATCCAAGTTGCATAATTAGTAAAGATGAGTCTGGTACATCAGTGAATTAGATTCTGTACAGAGGAATGATTGGTTCACTTTTTTACTTAACATCAAGCAGACCTGATATAATGTTCAATGTCTATATGTGTGTAAGATATCAGTTAGACCTCAAGGAATCACATTTGTCTATAGTGAAGAGGATTTTAAGATATCTTGTAGGTGCTATTAACCTTAGGCTATTCTATAAAATGACATACTCATTTTTTTTGTGTGGTTATTATGATACAAACTTTGTAGGAGACAGAATGGATAGAAAAAGTACAAGTGAAGGATGCCACTTCCTTTGTCAAAGTTTGATCTCCTAGGGAAGCAAAAAGCAAAATTCAAATAGATGAAGCTGAGTACATGTCTGTAGTAAGTTGTTGTTCTCAACTTCTTTGGATGAAGTATTAGCTTGAAGATTACTCCATCAAGGAATAAGAGATCCCAATGTTCTGTGACAACACAAGTGCCACTAATTTGTTAAAGAATCCCATCCAACATTCTAAGGCTAAACACATAAAAGTGAAGTACCACTTTATAAGAGACTATATGCAAAAGGGAGTTCTGGACATGAAGTTTGTTGACATAGACCATCAATGGGCAAACATCTTTACAAAGCCTATGGCTAAGGCCAGGTTTACATTTATCAAGCATAATTTAAATTTGAAAAATATTGCTTAAATAAGTATACCTCACGTATAAGCCTGTTAAATGTTTTAAATTTTTTACTTTATGTATGCATGTTAAGTTTGTGTCGGGATATGCTTATACTTGTTTGTTTTTCATGACTTAACCCATAAGAGCTAAGGTTACTTTTCTTAATGCTGAGAGATTAAACCACTTGGAATTACTTTTAATCTAAACTCGTTTCACCTTTTATGGTCATTAACTTTAAAACGTTCATATGTAGCAATATTATTGCTTTCGTGTAATTGTATCTAAACTATTTTTTTTCTCTCGTCTCTCTAGTACAATTATTGCCTTTTAAATATGTGCCTATGAATTTCCTTTACCTCTCTGTAACCTTTCATTTCTATGAGTTTCCCTCTCTCTTTGTGCTCTCTCTATTTTTGCAAAAAACCTTTCCCAAAACCTTAAAATCTTTTCACCTTCTTTAACCTTCATCTTCTTAAATAGTTGTCATTTTTGCTGTGGAAGACATTATGAAGTCTGCCTATTTCTATCCCTTGCAACATAAGTTAGATGGCAGAGATGTTACAGCAAAGCTTGAAGGGATTGACTAGACCAAGTTTTATGTTGATCGAGAGCCTTTCTCTCTTTCCTTGGTCTTGGAGTTCTACATGATTTCTTCTATTTGTAAGAAATTGAAAAAGATTCCTTACCCTGTTGTGCTAACAAAAATCTTTTCTTTGGAGAACATCCTATACCAGATTGTTGGGGATATATGACTTAGAGTAGCTCCTTAGTGAGCAAGTTACCCACATTTTGTCATTTTTTGGACTAGACTATAGAAAAGTCTGTTGGAGGCTCTGCTTCAAAAGGAAGCTAGCTGAAGAGCCAGAATGGATGAAGCCTGTAGTAAAGAAGGCTAGGACTGCTAGGAAAATAAAGTTTAAGCGTGAGAAGTCTACTTCTCCAGTCCAAGCTAAGCCCCTTCAAGGTATTGCCTCTCCAGCTATGGATTCTATTCCAGACTCCTCTATATTTGTTGTACCCATCGAGTTGTCAGACTCTAATGATCAGTAACCTATTTGGCATTTGAAGAAACAGAAAGCTCCATCTCTTTCTCCTCCCAAGACCATCCAGACTATGTCTGAAGTAATACCTACGTGGAAGCAGATAAATCATTTCATCGAGACATATATCTCAATGAATCCGTCTGCCAACATGAAGAATTGGTCTACTGAAGATTGGTTTAATAAGTATAATTCTTTGCATAAGTTGTTTAAGAAAAAGAAAAGGAAAGGTCCAGAAGGAAAAAAAAAAGATGGAACAAGAAAAGAAGGAAAAGGAAGAGAAAAAGAAAAAGAAAAAGAAGGAAAAGCTAAAGAGAAAAATAAGGTCTGACTCTGTGAAGTTGTTTCTCCTTACCTATCTGAACCCCTCTCCTCTCAAACACCCCAGACCTTTATCCCCCACATCCGCACATCACAAACATAAACACCTGAACCTTTTAATCCTAAGCCTCAACGTGTTATCCTATTATTTCTCACCCCAGACCTTACATAAAACCAAACGGTGCCTTACCCCTTACCTTGGTTACCCCTGGTCTATAACACCTTATCGACATTAGACCTATCTTAGATCCAATTGAGCTAAGATACCTAGACCCCTCCAACCAAGCCACCCCAAAGTCTCCCAGTTTTGACCCTTAAAAGATTCCAATGTTCACTAACCCTCGCTTTCCACCTCCAATGCCCCTGGAAGAAATTTTGATGAACACCTCTCTGACCACCGCATCAGACCATGCCATGATCTATGCCTTCCACCAAGAGCAGTAAAAGATTATATATGATATAGAATAAGGCCGTTTCCATTATGGTGCCTACCTTTATCTGTTCATGCTAGGCAAGAAGATTTTGATTGCGCCCAACAGACTCTGCTCTAAGGTCCAAATCTACAAAAAAGGTAGACTAAAGCAGCCAGTTCTACCAAAATCTGACTACTTCCAACCACCTTGGTATAAGCTTAGGCCTTAGAAATGTTCCAAGGCATCTCTGAAGAGCGTACAAACTTCCCCTGAACCTAATGAAGACCATGCCAGAGCTTTGTGGAATTACATCTTGTGGTTTATTGGAAAAGAAGGTGAATACTCCAACTCTCTGAATGACAACTTTAAGTTTCTTTTGGGATATTCGAGGTCGAGTGTTCAGAAACAATGTCTTTTCTTATCCAGACCTTGGAGCCCTCATTCCTAATTCTTTTTGCTCTCCTTCTGTCATTTTCATTTCCTCTCCTTATTTCTTGTGTGCTCCATATGGACGTCTAATTATTGTTTCTCAATCTACGTCATACCTCATTCTTCGCAGCTCATCTCATGGTTTCCAGATGGCTCTATGATGTCTCTTTATTTTGTTAATATTAAAAGGGGGAGAAAAGTCTAAGTCTTTTATGGGTTGAGTTTCAGTTTTTTAGGGGAGAAAAGTTATAAATTTTATTTTATTAAGTCCTGTAAAAATCTTTTTTATGTTTTTAATAAAAAGACTATTCTGACTCATATATAGCTCTGAAGATTGTATGTTCTAATCATTAGAAGTTTTTATGCTATGATATATGCTTCTAATGATAAAAATTTTGTTCTCTATGTTATGCTTTGATCATTCTTGTAAGCATGTATGCCAAGAGTGTGCTCTGATCCTTATAAACTATGTAAATATGCATGCCCTAATCCTTATGATTGCATGAAAATCTATGGTCTGTTGAAAATAGTATTTATGCGCTTTATTGCTCTAATCACATAGATGCTTTGATCATTAAAAGTCTGTTTTGCATATCTGCTCTAGCTATTGCTTAAAATCATTAGTTGTATGAGCTATGATCTTTTCTGAGTATACTCTATTATCAATACATGCATTCAAGTATTCTAATAATGCTTTGATCCTATGACAGCATATGAAGTCTCATGATTTGTTGGTCTCTCTCTAGAATATATTTGCTTGTCACAAACTCTATTTAATAAAAACTTGATGTTTGCTATTAATAAATAAGGGTAGATTGTTAGAACCAAGTTTGGTTTGCAAAAGACTTTGGAGTTTTTAGTATTATTTTAAAGACCCCAAAATTTATTAATAACACACATCAAGGCATTTAATTAAATAAATTCTGCCTACGTGTTATCTAACCTCTTTAATTGAGTGTCTCAGGTAACAAGTATGTGATGCATACATTATAAAAGAAAGGGGGTCCATCATTAAAAGTCTGCTTGATCTATGCAAAATATTTTAGAACAAGTTTGTCTGGGACTAAAATAGTTTACATACAAGTCTGTCTCAAGAAAAGTCTTATACTAGGCAATGTTCAAAAAAATTCTAATTCAAGTGTACTCTTTTAGACCTAAGGACTACTGAGTTATGCCCCTCATACATGTTCATTATTAGAACTTAACACACATATTTCTTTAAGACATTAGACCTCAAACTCTTGAAGCACAATAGTGTTACTCTAAATTTGCATCAATCAACACAAGGATATTTTTGAAGATACCTAGAGCTGGATCCTGCTCAAGCTAGACTGCTCTTATCACTGAAAAAGGAAAGAAGATAAGTCAATGCAAGAACCAATGATCGCATGGAAAAAAATCAAGAAAGCTACTCTGTAGATCAAAAAGCTGATGAAGATTAGTACTCGTGTCAGAAAGCATCAGAAGGTCAATCACGCCTATTTCTACACAAATTAATGATAGAAGAAAGAGTACAAAAGGACTTTTGTTGTGAAACACTTGAGGTACTTCATTTTAGTGCAAGTTCTAAAGATCCTGGATTCAGACCTTTTGTCTTCTTTTCTTTCAAAGTTTGCAAGCTTCAATCAACTACTTCTCTTTAATGAATCATCAACAATCATCTTCATTGGCCTATAAAAATAAAAAGAATTCAGACTTTAAACAGGTTCACGAGTTCACAAGACACATGCGTGAAAGCAATAATCTAAAACTTCAAGCAATTCAAGCTTTCTTCTCAAAAGTAAAGACTTTCTTTGTATCTCTGCTTCTTGCAGATTTAGTCTTTATTTTTCTACTTAATGTATATGTTATTTAAGATTCATTGTCTTGTACACTAAGTTATCAAAAATATAAACAAGATTTTAAATCACAACCTGTGTTTAAGTTTGGTGCGTTACTAGTCTTAGTTTTTATAGGAAACACTGTTTGGCCTGAAGAGGCTTTTGAAAGAATACTTGAGTTTGAGCCAGGAGTGGCTTGTTGAAAGAATACTTAGGTTTAAGCGAGGAGTGGCTGAAGTCAAGAATACTTGAGGCACGAGCTGTGTTGTGTTGTGTAAAAAGACGTTTTTACATTGTGAAAATTCTTCAAGTCTGAAGGTATTGGACGTAGCTTCTACATTGGAAGTGAACCAGTATAAATCTTTTGTGTGCTATCTCTCCATCCCTTATCTCTTAAAGTCTAATTTAAAAGTCTATCGCATTTCCAGTTTGCTAAAGTTTTATTCAGTGAAAAGAGTCTCAAACTTATTCAACTCCCTCTTCTAAATCCGACTCTGAACCATCACATCTTAAGAATTTTAAACAAAACCTAAGGCTTAGATAAAAAGATCAACAACATTGAGGCACTTATGGTCCTTAAGGCTTAAAGCTCTACGTATGTACTTTACTTTATAGGAAGCATCCAATTTATTTCCTTTTATTGAGCTCAACCACACCTTAGTTTCATTTTATCTTAGGTTTTATTTGGTTTTTCATTATCAAAATACCTACCTTAGTTTTATGTACTTGATTGACATTCTTTTTTAATGATCTTTTACTAGATCTGAAAGATGACACATTGGTAAAAATAACCAATGATAGTCAAACTATAAGGGTTTCCCTTACAGGAAACCACAATGACTTAACATCATCCATATAAAATGTTTAAGGTTTTTCTAAACCCTAAACCCTAAACCCTAAACTCTAGACAACATGCCATCAACAGAAAAAACATTAATTATCCACAAGACACATGCCTTCTTCATAAAATTTTATTAGGTAGACACATTATAAGTTAAAACCCCAACATGTTATAATTTCTATAGTTCTATACACATTTTTTAATGGAAGGTTATAAGGTATAAGAATTACCAATCAATAAGAATAAAGTGAAGTTAAAGTTTGAATATATAGTGTAAAATTATTAATACATAATCCCAACTTAACATTTGTTGGCTTATTTACAAAGTCAGATGCATATCATAAAAATGATGTCAAGCCTTACCATCACATTGTTGGTGTATGCACTATGAGCTTTTATGTCTTTTCATTTGTATCATTTTTCTGCTTATCAATAAAATAAGTATTTCAGTTTAAAATTATTTTAAAACGTATTTATCCTTAGAGTAATAGGTCATATAAAAGTTATTCCTAAAATGTCCCTAGTCAAGTATTTACATGGGGACATGTAAATACATTGAGACTAGTGTTTGAGTGTACTGATGATCTGATCTCACAGATCATAGATATAAATGATATCAAGTCTTCACACGGGTACACATTAAAAGTAATGATGTACTAGATAGACCCACCATGAGAACGTTGCATAGATTGTTACATGAATGTCATAAACGATTCTTAATATGATAATGGTATATGTAGTCCTTCGACCTGAAGTCACTGTGATTCCTACATGAGGAGTTTGTTATTTTAATACAATTAAACGTCTTCTGTAACAAGAGGACTATAAAGGTTGTGATTAGGCAATGAACAAAGTATGCAGAGGAATATGAGTGATATAGATGAGATTTGTCTCTCCTATGTGACAGGAGTGACATCTGTAGGCCACTTGATAGAGTGAGACTAAGGAAACGCATGACCATGCTAGAAAGAATAAATATTAGATATTTATTCAGATCAAGTCTACTCCGGTATCAAGTAAAATAAATTGGGCCATACAAGGATGACGCGACCATGCCTTGGGCCCAATTATGATATCGTGACAAAAGGAACAAACATATAAAATAATTATCACTTATAGGTTATGTTGATATTAAATAATATTCAAACATAATGATGCATTTCTAGATATTTATTTTATATTAATAATAAAATAATTTATTATTAATATGACTGAGTATTTTACCTATAGGGTCACAACATAGAATAAGCCCATCAGAAAATGTTTTGTTTTATTTTAGTTTGACTAAAATAAAGTTATTAGGCCTAACTCATTTAGAATGAGTAAGGAGTCCACTCTTTAGAGAGAACAAATTAGGTCAAACCTAAGCCTATAAATAGAGCATAAGATGCAAGAGCTATATGCCGTCAAACTAGCAGTTGGCAAGTGTTATGATTCTGGTGGGAGTGCTTGTGTGGACTCCTAAAGGTTGAGGGTACGACTTCTTCGGTGTTCTTCAAGAGGTAATCCTAAAAATGAATTTTTTTGTGTGTGTTTGTCTTATGCTTTGAAACACGGCGCTTTGCAAATCCTATAAGAATTATTGTATTTCCGCTGCTCATGTACTAGGGATTCTCTAACACACATCAATGACATAAAAGATCATTTGTTTTTTTTTATTATCATAAGGTCCTTTCATATATCCACTAAACTCCTTAGACATATACAACATCTACAACCTTGGAGTAATTAAAATATAGGACATTCTTTTACAAGGAATGTTCTTATATTTCCCACCAGCATTTCTTAGATAGAAACCCTAACCCATGATAGAACTTTCATTCAATTAACTCATTATGATCCTTCCAACAAAACATGCACAAATTCATGAACAAATTACCTTGTCGTGCAGTTAACCCCAACTTACCTACCAACCTTGTGGCTTCATAGTAACCTCAGGGATATTGTCCAAAGTCCAAACATAATCATGTAATAGTTGTATAAAGAAATTAATACATTTTTTAGAACCTTCCAATTGATATTCTAGTAAGTAGTTTAACAATAATTGATAATTTTTACCTGGTGACACCCCTTCATAAATAGGTTTATTAGTAGACATTAACATGTTAAAAAAAATTCAACCATGAGGATTATGCTCCTTTGATTCATTACCTTCATCTCACTATACACCTCATCACCAACATTTTCATCATCAACATGGGGCATGAACACATCTTGTATCATTTTATTCATATTGTCAATATATTATTTTCATTTTCAGTTACTTACACAAATGAGCTTTAACCTCACTTTCATGTAGTATTTTCATAAAAATGACACTTAATATAGGACATCTAATATCACCATTAGATATGACAAATTATTGTTCCTTAACCTTGTTGATGAATTCATTAACCCTATTAATAAATTCATGTTTCAAATCCCCTCCTATTATGAATATCTACTTCCAACAAAAGTATTTTTTCTAATTAATATTAATATAAAAGCTACTTAGTAGCCTAATTAATTCTAAATGGATTAATACATTGACAATAATGGAATCCATAAAAATTACAATTATTAACATTTTAAAAAAAAAATCTCAACTTTGAAAGAATATTTCACTTCAATTCATAATCACTAAATATAATTTCTAAAAAATTAAACATTATAACCTCTATTATATAGACATCCTAAAATAAATATCATCAATAATAACCAGAAACCATTCTAAAATAACATTCAATAATCATCTAATTTTAATAAATTTATTCTATATTCTGAATCAATACAAAATGCAAGAGTTAAGAAAAACTCTCCTGAAAATAAAAAATATCTAAAATGTTATACTTTTTATCACGAACATAATAATATATTTTTATCATAAAATGAAACACTCAAAAAATAAAAGGAATACTGGTTTTTACTCACTCTTGAATAAAAAGAAGACAGGAAGATAGGCGTTGTTGTCATCATTATACGCAACATTTCCTACCCGAAATTCATAAACTCTCATGAAACACACAACATCAACTTTTTTTTTGTTTTTTGAAAATCGTATGCATTTTGTTTCTGCTATATTTGACGCAACGCCACACTTGAGCATTAAAAAACTAACACAACAAAGCGTCCTTGCTTTGTGAACATTACTTATGCAACTCTAAAATATCAATTTGTTGTAGTGGTTCCACTGGAGATAAAAACAATTTCACACACACTTTACCTGATTTCAAACATCTTTAACACACACGTATATTTTCTAACTTGGACAAAGTTGCATATGAAAAGAATATAAGAAAAGCATAGGATGAGTAATAAAAAATAGAAGCTTTTATTAAAAATTATGTTTGATTTGTTTTGAAAATCACAACTACGTTGATATATTAATTTTAAATAAAAAATTTCTATTTTATTTTTAATTATATGCAATCTTTCACAATTTAATTTTTTTTAATAATACATAGAGTAAGATTTGTTATTATAATTGAGGTAACTCCTAGTTAGCTAATTGGATGGATTACAAAAATTGTCCCCAATTTTTGCTTATATTACATTACACCCGAAAATTAAGAAACTACACTCCGCTCTTGAGGATGAATTTGTGGCGATTCAACCGTCACAGAACCAAAAACAATTGCCACAAAATTAACCCTACGAGAAGAAACATATCTTTTTAAAAACTTTTAGGGTAGAATGTAATACTAATAAATCTTATGGGTGGTTTGTGTAATTCATTTAATTACATAATACGTCTAATAAGTCTAAAATTTTGATCATGATAATGAGCTCCTAAAAAATAGGTGTATGTGAACATAAAGTATGTTTAATTCTAAGTTTAGGTTTTTCAATTGGGGTTAACCTAAAGTTATTTTTTAATCTATTAGTCAAATTAAGTTTTATTGTTAGTGAGTAATATGATCAATATTAATCATTAAATGACTGTATTCCTATAACTTCATTATAACTAATTACTAAATGAACATAAATTTCAAAAATGTTGTTTACTCCATATATGTGTGAATTTTTTTTCCTTAAACAAAAGAAATTGTAGTGAAACAAAAAAAAAAATATAGTGTGTAGACAAGAGCTTAAGGTATAAACGTTTATATTAATTGTCATATTTGTTAACAATATATATTTAATAATACATTTGATAATGTATTTTAAAAATATTTTTATAATTAAGAATTATATATATATATATATATATATATATATATATATATCAATGGAAAATTTCGATCGTGGTATCTAGAGGCTATGGTAATTTTATGTTTGAGTCTAACGAGCAATTTTAAAATTTTAAAGTTAATTAAACCTTCAACTAAGCAAATTTTCACATGAGTTTTAGACTTTCTAGTGATATGTGTATCAATCAAAATCAAATTATGGTATATGTTTTCGGCTTGCCATATTAGTAACAAGAGTAATACGAAACTGACAAAACCACTAAATTAAAGCTTTTAAAAAGCGATAGAGGTCAATTTGAAATTCTTTTTTAAAGGACCATATTAAATGAAGTTAAAAGATATATGATCAAATTATGGATTTAACTTTTTTTAAAAGAAAATTTTGCTGGTAGATTTTTTTCTTAGTTGAATTATATCTTTCAACTAACAGTCAAATACTAATTCCGTTTAGGTGTAAAATTATTAAGATGATTCTTGAAATGATTCAATTATTTCCTATGTGGTGAGTGTTTAAATCTGTGTTTATTACTAAAGCACTAATTCTATCAATACTTGAGCATTGGTACCCATATCTGTATATAGAAATTAACGTTCGAATTTGGAAAGGGCCATCCCTTATGTACAACATGTACTGTGACGGACATACCCTCTAACTATATATCACCACACAAAACAATACCTTTACATTGGAAAATATCATTCTCATGATGAAACATGTTAGGCAAAGTGAACACACACGTGCAAAACCTTCAATACATGAGTGACAGGAGAGTTAGAATTGGGACCTAGCTTGGTGCAACTTTGCATTAATTCGATAAGTAGGACAAAATGCACTACTCAGTGCCAGGCCAAGCTTAGGTGTAAAATGTGTGATTCTTCATCAAGCTAGGCAACCAACCAGAATTAATCTTTATCTTATAATTTAAAGGTTTCATCAATCATGCACCAGAATATCCAGTAAAAGGAGAATCAGATCTGCATTTACCTCATTAAAGTTTTTTTTTGTAAGGCTAATTTCATCATTAACTTATAAACAGTTCAATAAATAAGATATTTATGAGAATTTTAAAGTTACTTCATACTTAATATAGGGATGAAATGAAACCCTTATCATTTAGTTAAAAAATAATGAGTCTCTTACATTAAACTAATCCTAAGTATATCCCTATTAAAATTAAGTCACGATGTGTTAAAAAATAATAGACAGGCATGTAAAATTAAGGCTTTAATTTTAGCAATATCTTTATTGAGATGTGATAATTAAGGGGGCACAAAGGACCCGGATAGAGAGGTGTAAATTATAACCAATTAAGGTCCCAATTGGTGAGGGACACATGAAAAGACAGCAGAAAACTTGTCCATAACTCTTCTTTTTCCATCAAAATCCTGGTTCCACTGGAAACCTCATTAAATGGTGCAAATCTAAATGTTAAAACTTCGTGACTTATTAGTTGCTGTTATACTAAAGTGAAGCATCCACTAGTTCTGTCATGTTCATCATGTTTTGGCTTTTGTATGTGTTTCAGTGCAGATTGGCCAATGTATTTAAAATTTCTAGTGAGCTTCATCCTATTATGTCGCTCTCATATCACAAAGTGGTACCGCATGCTAGAAGCCAAAATGGCTCGTCTATTTCCCTATCTCGTTCTCCATCCCATTCTCCTTCTGTCCTTTGTTGCACCGTAAGGCCAATTATACTCCATCATCCACTTTTTACCCTTTTAATTTTTCTATTTCTCTAAGCTAATTATATCTATGTGATCACCTTGTACACAAAATATCTAAATCTCAATCAACAATTTTTTTTTTAAATGTTAGATATTAATATTAATTACCTTTACTGCTATATATAGTTTTTATCTAATATATATAAATTAGATAAATAATGGGTTCATCTGAATGAATGATATTATACGATTTTATTATTATTATGATGCCTTGCATGTATTGATACAAGGTACATCTATTTTCATAGGATTGGAATAATTGTTGGTATGATATATCTATCATATTGTTAATATAGGTTTACAAAATTTATAATAAATAGAGCTGGCAAAATGGGTCTATCTGTATAGGTCGGCCCATAAAAATGTAGTGCACGGGTCTAAAAAAAATTCAAAATCAATAAGCGGCAAAAAAGCTCAACCCTAAAAAAGCCCCAAAAAATGGACCGACTGCGGGCTGTGTGACGTCCTACGTCAATTTTACATTTATCTACATCCGTTTAATTATGTTTTCACAATAAATTTTTCGCGTTTACTGATAGTTAATTAGATCCTAATGTAAAACAACATTTATTTTCCTTAAGCACACTCAGAATAATAAAAGATAGCAAATAAATTAAATAATAAAATGGAATTCATTAGAATCAGCTGAAGAAGAAAAAGAAGACAGGGGACATTCGCCTGAGCGAGACCCTGATTCGCTTAGGCGAACCCCTGAAGGTCACTTAGGCGAGTTCCGACTCGCTTGGACGAATTCTACATTTTAAACCTGAGCGAACTACGAGACTTACAAGGAAAATTAACAATTCGGTTTTTACTCGGAAATGGGTCCACTCGGTCATATCTCACTCGGAAACATTCTAACTTTCCTTCACTCGAAAGAGGTTCTCTCGGGCATACCTCGCTCAGAATATTCCTAACCTTCCTTCACTCGGAAGAGGTTCTCTCGGTCATGGCTCACTCGGAAACGTCCTAACCTTCACTCGGAAGGGAGCGAGGGATACTCGCTTGAGCGAATAGGCATAGAGTCAATTTCCCCGGCCCTCGCTCGGACAAGACTGAATCCGCTCGGTCAAGATTCGTCCGGTAATCAACTATACTACAACAGACACAATTCATCCCGTTTTCATCATTCATGACCCACACTTATTCACAAAACCTGCCCATAGCAATTTATCATATACACCTACTATTGGCTCCGTGCCAATATATATATATCTACTCATAAAAATCAACACCGACCACATTAACATCAATACCATACTACTTCAGCACCATGAATTCATATTCAATTAATCAACATACCAATTTCTAAATTAGTTCAACACACAAGCAACATAATATATCATCACATACACAGAAAACTCATTATGCATTACACACAATTCATTTCATAATCACTTGGTTCCTTGACATCAATCCTCCGCTTGGCGCACCTCTAGGGCTCCGACCTCTTCCCTGTCACTGGTTACTAAATTGAAAGAAAGCCACAACAAGGGTGAGTGTTTGGCATCATAATTAATCTAGAACGGAAATTAACAAAATACATGTATATAAACTCTGTCCGACTGCTTTATCCACAAATTGCAAATCACACTCGGCAAATATAGCAAATCACACTCGGCAAATATAGCCAATCACACTCGGCAAATATAGCAATTCACACTCGGTGAATATAGCAAATCACACTCGGCAAATATAGCAAATCACACTCGGCAAATATAGCAAGTCACACTCAGCAAATATAGCAAATCACACTCGGCAAATATAATTAGGTACATACACCATCACACAATACTAATAATTCATCAATTATCACCATTGACTCTCACACAAAATCGACGCCTAGTATCCGGATACTAAAGGATCGGCCTTCAGCTGGGGGTCCTACGTGACACCCCGTGAACCCTACTTGGTTCACCGAGTCCTACTTGACTCTCCACCTCAACCACTGTGTCCTACTTGACCACTGGGTAGCTCAACTAGGCACAAAAATCACGGGAGCCGGAAACAAGGGGCTATACATACCGTCGGCCATCCCACACCACATAATCATACATATATCATTCACATTCATCATATTATATAACAAGTGGCCATCAACAACATCACATACTCATCAAATGGGTGACCTACTTGTCAAGCCCGCCATCACATTGCCACTGGGCGACCTACTTGTCAAGCCCGTCATCACAACGCCACTTTACACATCGAATCATCACAATGTAAAACACTTTAATCTCACACTCATCATAAACCATACACAATTCACATTCATATATACATACACATGCAATTATTATCCACAATCTTTCTTACCGTTTTAATACTTAGTTCGGCGACCCGAACCCAAAATACGCACCTATTCTAATTAATTACAACCCGAACACCCCCTTACCTGGATTCCAAGCTTCAACGATTTGTTCTTGATGCCGATTGCATCCTCTAAGCGCTGGGTTCAAGGTTCCACCTCCGAATCCAACACCAGCTTCGTCACTCGGTCCTCCGACATTCGTTTGGCTACCTACGGAGGTCGAACGCAAAACCTATTAACATTATACTACTCTAATTGTTCTAATTACCATTTTCAAGCTCCCATGCACTGGAGGAGTGGAAAACAGAAGCTTCTCCCACCATGCATGTCCATCGGCTAGAGAGAGAAAATGAAGAGGGGAGACATAACTCAACTCTAATGGGTCCATTGTACTCACCTCGAAGTCACGATCTCAAACATGGGGTTATTTCGAAGTTTTGACGCGAACAAAGTCTTCCCTTGGAGCATGCAACTCTCGGCAGTGAGGGAAGAGAAGAGGAAGAGAAGGAGAAAAAGAAGAAGGCTCGCGTGGATAATGAGGAAGAAGAAAGGAAATCCTTATTATTTAAGACTTAGGGGCAAAACTGTCTTTTCCCCATTTCTTTCATATTTTCTTTGAAAGTTTTAATTAAACTTTTACCTCCTTCTAATTACACCTCATTTAACCTTTTTGTAATTAATCAACCAAATAAATTTATTTATTTTCTCACTAGTTAATTATTTATGATTGCCTAATAATTCATAAAAATATCAAATAAATCTCTAAATCAATTATTAATATTTTTCGCTCATCATAATTTTACTAAAAGATCAGGGATGTTACATCCACCCCCCTAAAAAGGGATTTCATCCCTGAAATCAATGAACCTTATTGAAAAAGATTGGGGTACACCCGCCTTATGTCCGATTCTAACTCCCACGTGTAGGTTATCCCATTTAAATTTTGCCACTTCACCTTTACCAATGGTATTTCCTTATTTCTTAACCGTTTAGTCTGGTATTCTTCAATATCGATAGGTGTGACTTCCACCGCCAGGTCCTCCTTCAATTCGATAGAATCACTTGGCACAATCATGGAATCCAAGGAATGTACTCTCGGAGTTGTGACACATGAAATACATTGTGGATATTAGTTAACGATTGGGGAAGATCCAATCGGTAAGCAACATCACCGATCCTCTCCAAAATCTGATATGGCCCAATGTATCTCGGGTTAAGCTTATGACTCTTCAGTATCTGACCTATATCTTTGGTCGGTGAAACCTTCAGAAATACCCAATCTCCCGCCTAGAACTCAAGTGGTCTATGCTAATTGTCATAGTAACTTTTTTGTCGGTCTTGGGTAATCTTCATTTTCTCATGAATCAAAGCAACCTATTCATTCATTTCCTGGATTAACTTGGGTCCCAAATGAATGGTATCACTATTTTCATTCCAACACAAAGGTGTACGACACCTTCTACCATACAAAGCTTCATATAGAGCCATCCCAATGCTACTGTGGTAACTGTTGTTATATGCAAACTCCACCAATGGCAAGTATCTTTCCCATGAACCACCTTGCTCTAATACACTGGCTCTAAGCATATCCTCTAAAGTCTGAATTGTACACTCAGACTGACCATCAGTCTGAGGACGATAAGCTGAACTCAGTCTTAGTTCAGTACCCAATTCCTGTTGCAGACTTCCCCAAAATCTGGAAGTAAATCAAGGATCCCGATCGGAAATAATACTCGAAGGCACACCATGCAACCGTACAATTTCAGTAATGTACAACCTAGCCAGTCGGTCCAATGACCATTTCATGTTCATAGCCAAGAAGTGAGAACTCTTGGTCAATCGGTCTACAATCACCCAGATTGTATTACACCCGGATTGGGTACGAGGTAACCCGGATACGAAATCCATAGTAATACTCTCCCACTTCCAAATCAGAATTTCCTGTGGTTGGAGCAATCCAGGGGGTCTCTGGTATTCAACCTTACATTTCTAACATATCACACAAGACTTCACATATTCAGTTATTGCTTTCTTCATTCTCGACCACTAGAATTCCTTCTTCAAATCGTGGTACATTTTTGTAACACCGAGATGAATGCTTAAAGAACTCCTATGTGCTTCAGCTAACACGGCTTGCTTGAAATCACCTTTTGCAGGCACCACCACTCGGTCTCGGAATCTCCAAATTCCATCATTACCTTTGGTTAATTCCATATCTTTTCCTCTTGCTTGAGTGTCAAGCAGTTCCAGCAACTCTTCATCATCCTTTTGGGCCACAGCTAAAGATTCCAAAAATTCATTGGAGATCTTCAGCATCCCGACTATCATTTGATTCAGAGTGTTCATAACAACCCCAATGTTCATATCACGAAAGCTTTCCAACAATTATTGCTCCTTGCTCATCAAGAAAGCTGCATGTAATACTTTTCTACTTAGAGCATTGGCCACAACATTTGCCTTACCAGGATGGTACCTCAAATCGAAATCATAATCCTTTAGGTACTCCACTCATCTCCTTTGTCTCATGCTTAGTTCCTTCTGATCAAATAAGTATTTCAAGCTCTTGTGGTCACTAAATACCACAAAGCGAGACCCATATAAATAATGGCGCCAGATCTTTAATGCAAATACTACCGCCGCAAGTTCAAGGTCATGAGTCGGGTAATTCTGTTCATGCGGTCTCAATTGCCTTGAAGCATAGGCAATAACCCAGTCATCCTGCATCAGCGCACATCCCAAACTAAACTTAGATGCATCATAATACACCACAAATTCCTTCGTCACATCAGGTAGTGCAAGTACAGGGGCAGCAGTCAAACACCGCTTAAGAGTTTGGAAACTCAATTCACACTTGTCCGACCATACAAATGGACTCTCCTTTCTCGTCAACCGAGTCAAAGGAAGCGCAATACGAGAAAATCCTGTAATAAAGCGATGATAATACCCAGCCAATCCGAGAAAACTCCTAATTTCAGTCACCAACCTAGGCTTTTCCCAAGCCATAATTGCTTCAATCTTGGATGGATCAACAGATACGCCCTCTCGGGAAATCACATACCCCAAGAATTGTACACTTCCTTCCTAGAAATCACATTTAGATAACTTAGCATACAACCTTTTCTCACGTAATATTTGCAAAACAATTTGAAGATGTTGTGCATACTCCTCAACCGACTTTGAATACACCAATATGTCATCGATGAATACTACCACAAATTGATCCAAATATGGCTGAAAGATCCGGTTCATGTAGTCCATAAAGATGGCAGGAGCATTTGTCACTCCAAAGGGCATTACAACATACTCAAAGTGTCCATACCGAGTCCGGAACGCCGCCTTTGGAATATCTTCCGACTTCACTCTTATTTGGTGATATCCCAACCTCAAGTCGATCTTGGAAAATACTACAGCGCCTCGCAATTGATCCAACAAATCATCGATTCGTGGCAAAGGATATTTATTCTTAATCGTTAACTTATTCAACTGTCGGTAGTCGATACACATCCGCATACTACCGTCCTTCTTTTTCACCAATAGTACTGGAGCGCCCCACAGTGAAGCACTCGGTCGGATAAACCCCTTCTCTAACATCTCATTCACTTGTTTCTTCACTTCAGTCAATTCTACTGAAGACATCCTATAAGGCGCACGGGACATAGGTTCGGCCCCGGGAATCAAATCAATGGAAAAATCAATCTCCCGACTGGGAGGCAACTCTGGAATTTCTTCCGAAAATACATCAGGGAAATTGCACACTACCGGAATATAACTCGGCATAAGATTATATCGTCCTTCCAAAGTAAATAAAATAACATAAGTTGCGGAGACGTCACTCACCACATTCTTTGTGTCGAGCTCCTGGGAGAAAACGATGGTCTTCCGATAGCAGTCCACCATAACATGGTTAGCAGCCAACCAATCGAGACCTAAAATAATATCTAGGTTCTTCAATGTCATACAAATTAGATTCACCAGAAAGGTGCGATCTTCAACTTGCATTGGCAATTCCCCATACATAGTGGTTGCTCGGAAAGTAGAGCCAGTAGGAGTGGAGACACTAAGAGCATTCTCCATTAACACAACCGGCAAACCAAGCCGTCATACACAACTCTCAGAGATAAAAGAATGGATCGCACCCGAATCATAAATTACATTTACTAGATAGCCATGAATAAGGCACTTACCCTGCACCAAGTTATCGGTCCTTGCAACTTCAGAAGCATCAAAGGCAAATACTCGCTCGGCCATAACATTTTGAGCGCCACTAGATTGAGCATCAGACCTCCCCGAGTGTTGGCCTCCATGACTAGCACCGCTTCTACCTCCTCTCGGAAAATTAGCACCACGAGCCCCAGAAGTATTGGCTCGGTTACCATGTCCACTCGGTTGCTGCCTCTGTGGGTAGTCGGGCCTAAGGTGCCTCGGCTGTCCACATTGGAAACACACAATCTGACTAGCCAGACAATGTTTCGTAATATGGCCCTCCTGGCCATAATTATAGCATGCGCGCTACCCGACTGACTACTCGAACGGCCAGTAGAACCCCGACCAGAAGAGGAAGAAGACGTAGCGGAAGACTTGCCGCCATGAAAGAGCTGACCCATTTTCTTAAAACTGAATCCTCTTGCCTTCAACGGTCTCTTATCTTTTGACTAAAATGTTCTCTGTAATTGCACTTCCTCAGTCAGCCTAGCCTTATTTACCAAAGTCGGATAATCCTGAATCTCCATCGGCACAATCACACTGTGAAGTTCAATTCGTAATTCGGCTTCATACTTAGCACATTTACTACCCTCGATTCCTTCCAAAGAGAAAGGGTGATAGAAGTCACACAACTCATCAAACTTGGTAGAATACTGGGCCACTGACATTCTGTCTTGTTCTAGCCTCAGAAATTCCATTTCTTTTTGGATTTTGTAATTATCAAGAAAGTATTTGACGAGAAATCTCCTATGGAAATTTGCCCACACCAGCGGTTCACTGGCTGTATTCATTTGCACCTTGGTCCTAGACCACCATATCCTAGCCTCGTCCTTCAGCTGATAGGTTACAAAGTGCACTTTCTGCTCCTCCGAGCACTCAAAATACTCAAAAGCTTGTTCTATCTCCCGTATCCAAACATGCGCTCCGTCATAGTCATCCCTCCCTTATAAGCAGGGGGATTCCTTTTCAGGAATTTGTCAAGAGTGGGACCAGATTCGGTCCTACTCATCCATTGGAAAAATTTCAAGAAGAAGTCATCTCCTCCACCAGAACTAGTTCCCTCAGCCATAATGTAATTCTACAATAAACAAACACATCACCATTAATAACCAATGATCCACCAGGGAGTCCGATATTTACCTCACACATATAAAATACAACACCGCAGGAGTTCCTAGGGAATGATGCCAAGCTACACAAACAACCACAAGCACAATACAGGAGAATGCAAAAACAGTCCAGTATAGGACTCACACAAATTATTGGGTTCACCCATGTACCCGACTCTAGAAAGAACCGCTTTGATACCACCTGTAACGTCCTACGTCAATTTTACATTTATCTACATCCGTTTAATTATGTTTTCACAATAAATTTTTCACGTTTACTGATAGTTAATTAGATCCTAATGTAAAACAACATTTATTTTCCTTAAGCACACTCAGAATAATAAACGATAGCAAATAAATTAAATAATAAAATGGAATTAATTAGAATCAGCAGAAGAAGAAAAATAAGACAGGGGACATTCGCCTGAGCGAGACCCTGATTCACTTAGGCGAAACCCGTGAAGGTCGCTTAGGCGAGTTCCGACTCGCTTGGGCGAAATCTACATTTTAAACCTGAGCGAACTACGAGACTTACAAGGAAAATTAACAATTCAGTTTTTACTCAGAAATGGGTCCACTCGGTCATATCTCACTCGGAAACATTCTAACTTTCCTTCACTCGGAAGAGGTTCTCTCGGGCATACCTCACTCGGAATATTCCTAACCTTCCTTCACTCGGAAGAGGTTCTCTCGGTCATGGCTCACTCGGAAACGTCCTAACCTTCACTCAGAAGGGAGCGAGGGACACTCGCTTGAGCGAAATAGGCACAGAATCAATTTCCTCGGTCCTCGCTCGGACAAGACTGAATCCGCTCGGTCGAGATTTGTCTGGTAATCAACTATACTACAGCAGACACAATTCATCCCATTTTCATCATGCATGACCCACACTTATTCATAAAACCTGCCCATAGCAATTTATCATATACACCTACTATTGGCTCCGTGCCAATATATATATATATATATATATATATATATATATATATATATATATATATATATATATATATATATATATACTCATAAAAATCAACACCGACCACATTAACATCAATACCATACTACTTCAGCACCATGAATTCATATCCGATTAATCAACATACCAATTTCTAAATTAGTTCAACACACAAGCAACATAATATATCATCGCATACACAGAAAACTCATTATGCATTACACACAATTCATTTCATAATCACTTGGTTCCTTGGAATCAATCCTCCGCTTGGCGCACCTCTAGGGCTCCGACCTCTTCCCTGTCACTGGTTACTAAATTGAAAGAAAGCCACAGCAAGGGTGAGTGTTTGGCATCATAAGTAATCTAGAATGGAAATTAACAAAATACATGTATATAAACTCCGTCCGACTGCTTTATCCACAAATTGCAAATCACACTCGGCAAATATAGCAAATCACACTCGGTAAACATAGCCAATCATACTCGGCAAATATAGCAATTCACACTCGGCGAATATAGCAAATCACACTCGGTAAATATAGCAAATCACACTCGGTAAATATAGCAAGTCACACTCGGCAAATATAGCAAATCACACTCGGCAAATATAATTAGGTAGATACACCATCACACAATACTAATAATTCATCAATTATCACCACTGACTCTCACACAAAATCGACACCTAGTATCCGGATACTAAAGGATCGGCCTTCAACTGGGGGTCCTACTTGACACCCAGTGAACCCTGCTTGGTTCACCGAGTCCTGCTTGATGGTCCTACTTGACCACTGGGTCCTACTTGACCACTGGGTAGCTCAACTGGGCACAAAAATCACGGGAGCCGAAAACGAGGGGCTATACATACCGTTGGCCGTCCCACACCACATAATCATATATATATATATATATCATTCAGATTCATCATATTATATAACAAGTGGCCATCAACAACAGCACATACTCATCAAATGGGCGACCTACTTGTCAAGCCCGCCATCACATTGCCACTGGGCGACCTACTTGTCAAGCCCGTCATCACAACGCCACTTTACACATCGAATCATCACAATGCAAAACACTTTAATCTCACACTCATCATAAACCATACATAATTCACATTCATACATACATACACATGCAATCACTATCCACAATCTTTCTTACCATTTTAATACTTAATTCGGCGACCCGAACCCAAAATACGCACCTATTCTAATTAATTACAACCTGAACACCCCTTACCTCGATTCCAAGCTTCAACAATTTGTTCTTGATGTTGATTGCGTCCTCTAAGCGCTGGGATCAAGGTTCCACCTCCGAATCCAACACCAGCTTCGTCACTCGGTCCTCCGACGTTCGTTTGGCTACCTAAGGTCGAACACAAAACCCATTAACATTATACTACTCTAATTGTTCTAATTACCATTTTTAAGCTCCCATGCACTGGAGGAGTGGAAAACAGAAGCTTCTCCCACCATGCATGTCCATCGGCTAGAGAGAGAAAGTGAAGAGGGAAAACATAACTCAACTCTAATGGGTCCATTGTACTCACCTCGAAGTCACGATCTCGGAAATGGGGTTATTTCGAAGTTTTGACGCGAATAGAGTCTTCCCTTGGAGCATGCAACTCTCGACAGTGAGGGAGGAGAAGAGGAAAAGAAGGAGAAGGAGAAGAAGGCTCGCGTGGATAATGAGGAAGAAGAAAGGAAATCCTTATTAGTTAAGACTCAGGGGAAAAATTGTCTTTTCCCCATTTCTTTCATATTTTCTTTGAAAGTTTTAATTAAACTTTTACCTCCTTCTAATTACACCTCATTTAACCTTTTTGTAATTAATCAACCAAATAAATTTATTTATTTCCTCACTAGTTAATTATTTATGATTGCCTAATAATTCATAAAAATATCAAATAAATCTCTAAAACAATTATTAATATTTTCCGCTCATCATAATTTTACTAAAAGATCAGGGATGTTACAGGCTGGCCTGAGTATTTTTACAAACAAATTTAATTAGGTGCGTTATGGATTTTGTTCTGGCCGAGGTGCTGATTAGAAGTAACTCTGTAACAATATATAAATAGATTAATGCAAAGATAGAGCATTTAAGGATTTCAGTCATTATTATGTTAACTATATGCTAGCCAACATGCTCTCACCATCCTAATTACTCTAAAATTTATCTTCATTAAGAAATTGTCATGTCTCATTCATTAATTCCTTTCTTTCTCGTTGTTATCTCAACTACAATATCTAAGTTTATTTATTTAATTTAACATAAAGTAAATAATAAAAAGAATTTAGGTTCTGCTTAATTTTCTAGGTAGCATTTCACATTAGCCATTATTTTAGTATATCATTAATTTTTTTTATGAATATTTATGAAACATTTTAAAATTTTTTACAAATGTTACGTAGTTTTAAACTTTTGTGGATAGAGTTTTAATTTTTTATAAATTTATTTTTTTAACATTTTTTTAAAGCGAGCCGTCCGATCAAGCTCACAACCCGTTGAAAACTGGGTTAGGGCCTTTAATTTTAAGGCCTGACTTTTTACGAGGTTTTTTTTGACCCAGCCCTAAGTAGTTCACAGCCCGAGTTGTTTATGAGTGTCCGTCCGAATTTCATGTAATATCAATTAGATAAAGTTATATATGTTCTTTTCTTATATAATAATAGGCTTGAATAGACTAAATTAATATGCGTTAAGTATTGATCCGGTCTGGATACCGGCCCCAATGTTATGACGTCAGGACGATCTCATATAAGAAGAACCGGTGTTATGGCCCAGCAGCGCCACACCGGATATCCGATATCCTTCGTTCCATTCTTATCTCATCAGCCGTTCCACTTGCTTTCTCCATAACGGATGATCGTTCGTTCTCACTGAACGTCTATATAGTCGTTAGTCTCCCAGTCACAGCGAGATAAGAGTTCCTAATAACTTATCAGCGAAGATACTCTATGTAGCAAAATATGTCACGTCAATGGCCTCAGAGAGCAAGTACATGTGTCAGCGGATTATGCGGAAAGGTGATTATCCTCCATCCTTCCCATAGGATCGTACTCTGATAATTGACCTACCCTCCTGACACATTCTGAGTGTTGAGCCACCATGATTGACACAATTCACACGCTATCAGAACTAAGGGTCCCACCTGTATCCAACGACTCATTTCTTACGTTCAACTATAAATGGTTCATTTCTATACACATGCAAGGTTACGTTGTCCTAACTCACTCTTTACTATTGTATCGCTTGAGTATTCATTGAGTCCTTACGCTCTTCTAACTTGAGCGTCGGAGAATCTTCACAGGTGGCACCACCTTTCGCCCCCTTCAACGCGAAACGTTGGTGTGAAGGATCTCCAGGACAACAAGACCGGTCTCTCCCACTGAGAGGCTGGATTATTACATCGGATACTCTCAGTACCGGTGTGCAAACCCTCAAAACACCTATATTCTTGTGGCTGGTCCCACACCGGATCCTAGACCCCGGTTCTGACCAGTTCAAGTATCAATTAGATCGACCTAATAGGGGGTAGCACAAGTTCTATTATATACGCTGGGTCTACCCCCCTAGTCAAAGCCCACAAAACCCACATTAGAGTTTTTTGGCACAAACTAAAAAGACTCACAAGGTACCAACCATTTTAACAGCTTTAGCTGATCATTAAGACAGCACGATATAGATATAGTAATAATAGAAATGAAAATATCCAAACAGTGGTCAACAAGAAGTTGTGATGGGGCATACCGGTCAAAATTAAGTATTCGAAGCAAAGCATATAGTTATTGATTGCTTTTATCATTTGACGAATATTTTAAAAGTGTTGCACGCATATAAGGTTCATCTCCAGCAAGAGGAAATGAGAACAAAACATTATGCTTGATTGGTCATTTCAACAAATAGTTTATTCCCTTCTTCGGTATCTTCTTTGAGGGTCGAAAACCGTCCACTTGGGAGGCTGTTGTCCGTTCTTCTTAAGTGAGGAGGGAATTCGAAGCTAGCTATGAGTTAATTATAGTTTTGATAATTTAACATTCACATGTATATTTTGAATATATTCACCCAAAAAATACGTATAATAATATGAGTATACGGACCTATCTTTTTATAAAAGGCATTTTTTATGTCAATAAATTATAAAGGAATTTCTATCTATAATAAAGGCTTAGGTTAATATACCCCTTCAAAAATATAAAGCTGCTATCACTACTAAGTAGCTCTTTGAAAGGTGCTGAAAGCTAAGTTAATTGATTGGATTGGAAATGTTTGGTAGCCAAAATATATAAAATATGTTTAATTATCTAGATAAAACTTATTTTTTTTATATACATAACTTTTAATTTTTTTTAGATATTTTAATTAATACAAGATTAAAAGATAATTTTTAAGTTTTTTTGTTTCTTTATAACAAAAGAATTCATGAAATATAAACAAATAAAAAAAATCACATAGTTTAAATATGATAATTCATATGAATATTCTTTTCATAAAAAAATATTTACAATAATAATAATAAATAATATAAATATCAAAAAGAGCATTCCATAATAAATTAGTATTCCTATAAAATAAAGATTTAATCTTTTAAAAATAAAATAAATGGTAGCTATAGGAATTATTAAAAATATACATGAATAATAAAGTAAAAATAGATTTCAATCAGTAGCTGAAATTGAAAAACATTACTTCAAGAAGCATTTCAAAAAATATTACTAACTAGCTAAAAAGTGATATTTTAGCTACCCACATAAACACCTCTAATTTATACTTTGTGACATTTCAGTACTGATTTCAGCTTTAGTTAGCTAAAATACCTTATCAAACAAAACCTAAGTAATTAATGGAATAAAAGCCAATGAGTATGAACTGTTCAAGAACAATCCGTCTTTTAAGTAACAAATAAATTGTTAGACATGTTAGAGAATCCCTCAGGGTCAGGCAGTGTTACACCCCCTTATATACACGAGATATATATCTATTCTTCTTGCTTTTAATTTTTTTTTACAAAGGTATATATATTTATCACTTCCTATCTCGCGTATACAAGGACATATATACATCTGATTTTCTTTGAATTTTGAAAGTAAAAAGTTTCAAATTATTCAGAATGATAAAATGAACTTTCAGAAAATCATAAGTGATCAAAGTTTACAGTATCATATCCAAAGAATAAGGTTTATGAAAGTTTAACCTTTTCATTGAATTACAATCATCCAACTTCATATTGTATTAAGGTAAACTAAAACTAAAGATTTAATACCTCTACTTCGACTGTAACCAATCATTTCCTTATCTTCAAACCATGTGATTTTGAAATCCTACTCTTGTCACATCTTTTCTCATATTCGGTTGAGGATGAGATCAATTTACCCTCTTGTAATTTCATCCTTTCATCTTGAACTGCTAGCTATATATCATATAACATATATTTTGGACACAAATTCAAACAAGGAGTGAGAAACATAATATAATACTTTACAGATAAGACATAAGCATAAGAGTTTTTACAATCTATAATAATTTCAAACACAATCATATACATAATCAATTATGAATGTAGAGTTTTCATAACATAACAATTATACTTTCATTCACAATCACCCACATAGAATGTCACAATCACATGAATGTCATGCAATGTTTTTAATACTACCATCTCATTCATTTTATGCATGTGGGCCCTTAAAGTTTTAATTTGCACTGAGCCAACCAGGAGTTTATATTGTTCCATAATTCCGGATAATAACATAAATGCCTTTGTAGCATATGAACAGCTCAACTGGCGTGGAAACACTTAGAGACTAGTCAGACTGAGAAGGTTTTTATTGTGAAAATACCCGACACTAGGGAGCGACCCCAGGTCACCTGAAGCACCCTTTCACACCCTCTCATCCCAAGGCTCGCAATTAAGCCTCCTCTAATGTATCCTCGGTTTCTATAATCCGTCCCCAGGCAATATCACATCTCATTTCTCTTTAATGATTCATGATGCATGAACTACTCGCATATTTAGTTGGTTAAGACTTTTAGAAACTCAATTACTAAATACCATAAAGGTTCACAAAATCATCACAATAAACTGTACATTCTCATAAGTTCTTCTTTGAACTTCTGTTATACAAAAATAATTTAGTATAGTCTTCAAATTCAGATCTCACCAAAATTGAGTTTCCAAGTCTTAAATATCTCAAAACTTTCTCTTAAAAATCTTCACATATTTACATAATCTTTCTCAATTTGAATCTTAACTAGATTGAGTTTTAGAAATCTCGACAAAATATCCTTTAGTTATTTCGTTAGGGAAAACCAAAATAATTTACTTTAAACTTCTAATTTCTAAAGAAAATAATTTAAAATCATTAACTAAGAATACTTAAAACTATAAAAATTTTCTTTAATTCAAGAATTAATTATCTCAACCTCTGATTTTCATAAAATAGCTTCTTTCTAATACTAGATTTTATTCTAGAGATTAAAAATAAAGTTAGTGAAAATTATTTCTAAGAAGAAATAAAAGACTAAAATAATTATAAAATACTTTCTCTTGGAATAAAAATTTAAAGAGTAAGGTAAGAAAATTCTTTCTGAGTTTTAACTTTTCGTCATGCTTGCTATATGCTCAAACTTCATATCACAAGGTCATCAATCATTCATCAACCACAATCAAGTATTGTAATATCATCAATCACAATCAAATATCATCAATCATAATTGCATATTATTAATCACAGTCTAATATTATAAATCACAATATCATTAATCGGAATCAAATATAATTAATTATAATCAAGTCAAATCAACTAAATATCGCTCATAAATATAATTCAAATTTTAATGGTTATTTAAATTAGTAGATTTGATTTTGAGTCCTTATAGTTCATTCCTCGCACAGGTCTATATAAGTCCATATATATAATCCAGTCTTTACATGGGTATAGTTCAGTCTAGACAGGTCATAATAGTCCAAGTCCTTGCATAGGTTTAGTTCGATCCATATAGGATATAAAAGTCCAAGTCCTTACATAGGTTTAGTCTAGTCCGTATAAGTTATAATAATTCAGATCCATGCATAGGTATTTCAGAATAAGTTACACAATATATTAAATTTATTATTAATTTTAAGTTGAGAAGTTATTACTTTAAAATAATAATATTATTAAATTTAAAAGGAGTAGGGGACTCCTCCCATTATTCTTATGTCTTTCATATTATATTCTTATCTCACTCCCCCTTACCTCTTGTATACCGATTCGTTATTGAAAATCCGTGCGCGCCTTATCTCCGAGTTCTAAAACATACGAATTCCATTTTAATATAGTTACAAGATGAAAATTAAGATCACTACTTAAAGCAGAAATGGTAAATTTTAAATAGTGAATAGTGAATAGTAATAGTAAATAGTAATATGTGAATAGTAATGGTAAATAGTAAATCGTAAATAGTAACGGTAAATAGTAAATCGTGAATAGTAACGGTAAATAGTAAATCATAAATAGTAACGGTAAATAGTAAATCGTGAATAGTAAAGGTAAATAATAATAGTAAATAATAATTTACTATTTGAATAGTAATTTACTATTGAAATAGTATTTTACTATGCAAAATAGTAACTTAAAATAATATTATTTTCAGTATAATAATAGATTTCTAAAAACGATATAAAAATAACCCTAAAAAATATAAAAGAGATGTATTCGTACCTTAGAATTTTAGCAGAACCTTCTTCGAAAAAAATTATTTCTCTCTCTTATTTCCACTATTATCTCACTAGCACTACTATATTAAGAAAACTTAATCTGAAATTGTGAATTCTAAAGAAGAATTCCTTCGGTATTTATAGGAAAAAAATTACTATGCATTCCATTATTTTAATATAAAAATACTGTGCGTTTTTTGAAATTTAAAACCCGGTTACTGTGCACCTTTTGAAAATTTCGTACATGCATAGTGTTTTGCATAGTAAATGTCGGTAGAATTATTAAGCTAAATAGTAACCTTTCACTCGGTATATTTTAAATATTCAAAATTAATCCTTTTTGAAATTTAGCAATATTATACCAGTTCTTACTAATTTTATGATAAGTAATATAAAGTTTAAATTTTAAAAATCTAAAATTTTCTGTTAATAAAAATTTATTAGTACGTTTTCAATTTTTTTACGATTGGTAAAAATCAAGATTTTACTCAAACTGATAATTTTTAGATAAGTCTACTTGAAATGAATTTTAAAAAATTTTCTTATAATTTAACTTTACATTCTTGTAAATATTTTTAATTTTAAGTAACTTTATATGAATTTAAAATTATTTAAAATATATTATTTTATTAAAATATTTGAAAATTTTCAAAAAATTCTAGAAAATCATAAATATTATGTAGATCAAAAAGTTCTAAAGAACCATAGTCTAATTCCTTCAAAATGTTATTTTAAAATTCTAATAAAAGTTAAATCTTAAATATGTAAAAACATAAATATAAGAACATAAAATAAAAATGGTGAATAATAAAGATATTAAAAATTCTTAATATAATTTTCTTAATTAGTGAATACTAATTAAGTCATTTTAAAATTCTCATTCAGAAATATTTTCATTTTTTATTATTATTATTTTAAAAAAACAAATAATTAAATATAAATACCAAAATTTCAAAAAAAATGATGATAATAAACTAACTTATAGTAAGTATTTCTCAAGAAAGATATATTAATATCTATTTTCTATTTGTGTTGAAAATGGGATGTTACAAGCAGCGGAAACATAAAAGATTCCCAAAAAAGGAATTGCAAAAACAGATGTCTCAAGACATTATATAAAATTAAAATTTTCGTTTTAGAGTTTACCTCTTGTAGACGCAAAACGAGTTCCACAATCGAAGCAATTGTAGCTTCGCCCTTAGGACACGGGCACTCCCACCAGAAACTGAATTTCTGAATGCTAGTACAGAAGTTCAGAGAGTAATCCTAATATTTTTTGAGCAGCTGCCTATAAGCATCTCATGCTCTATATATATGCTTAGGTCTTAACTTGGTGAGCTCTCATCAAACATTGGGCTCCTAACTCATTCTAAATGAGTTAGGCCCAATAGTTTTATAGTCCAACTAAAATAAAACTAACCTCTGGTGGGCTTACTCTATGTGTGTGACCCTAAGAGCGACATCTAGCAATACATCATTATGTCCGAATAATTTATCATCGACATGACCTATAAATGATAATTATTTTATATATTTATTCCTTTTGTCACGATATCTAATTAGGCCTAAGGCATGATTTTCGTCATCCTTGTACGGCCCAATTCATTTTACTTGATACCAGAGTAGACTTTACAGAATAAATATCTAATATTTATTCTTCCTAGCATGGCCATGCATTTCGTTAGTCTCACTCCATCAAGTGGCTCATAGATATCATTCTTGTCACATAGGAGAGACAAATCTCATCTACATCACTCACATTCCTCTGCATAATTTGTTTATTGCCCAATCACAATCTTTATGGTAATCTTATTATAAATGACGTTTGATTGTATTAAAACAGCAAACTCCTTATGTAGGAATCGTAGTGACTTCAGGTTGAAGGACTATATACCTATCACATTGAGAACTGTTTATGACACTCATGTAACGATCCATGCAACGTTCTCATGGTGGGTCTGGCCAGTACAGCATTACTCTTAATGTGTACTTGTGTGAAGACTTGATATCATATATATCCATGATTTATGAGATCAAATCATAAGTACATTCACACACCAGTCTTAATGTATTTACATGTCCCTATGTAAATACTTGATTAGGGACGTTTTAGGAATAATTCTCATATAACCTATTATTCCAGGATAATAGTTTTAAAACAATCTCAAAACTTAAAATACTTACTTTTTTGATAAGTTAAAATTGATACATTAATAACTCGTAGTGCATACACCAACAAGACATCCTAGCTCTCATCATATTCCCATCATAAGCAATATAACAATTGTTCGCTCTAAGTATCTAAAATATCAAACCTTAGAGAATACTCCAAGGATTAAAGTTTATTCCTCAAGAATGTCACTTAAGTAGATAAAGGCATTTGAAGACCTATTTTTACATGACAGGGTGGTTTCATGGGCCTGACTTGATATCTCACGACTAGAAAAGACTATTTTAGCTACAAGGATTTAGCCACTGAAAATGTTTCATCACTAATGACGACCAAAGAATAACGACTATGGGTTACCCCTAATGGAGGTTTGCAACATGAATTAGTGATAGATTTCAATGTCGTATTGTTGGTCAATCTCCAATACCGTCACTAAATATGAAATTTATATGAGGTAGACTGATCTCGTCATTAATTCACTTGTTGACCATATAATGGAGTAATAACCAACCATTTGTCGCTATGTTTTCCAGGTTTCTGTCTCCCTAAACGTCATTGAATTAAAAAATAGGACTTATGACGACATGAGAACGTCGTTGTGTTTTTCTTTGCCAAAGACAGTCGCCACATACATCACTAGAGTTGGCGGGCACATTAAATAGAGAAGAGGGATATGAAAATATTAGTGATAGAGGATAAACTTGTTGCTATATTCTTTGCCACACATGTTCGTCAAGCCTGTCGCTAAGCAAAAAAATAATATGAAAAAATGTCCATAATCAAATACGTTGCTAGAGTTGGTGGGCATATTAAATAGGGAAGAGGAAAATGCAAATATTAGTGATGTATGCTAGTCCTATTGTTGTATTCTTTGCCATATGTCATCGCCAAGCTCGTTGCTAAGCTGTCAAAAAATCTGAAAAGATGTTTGTTGCCAAAGACATCGCTAGAGTTGATAGGCACATTAAATAAAGAAGAGGGAAATGCAAATATAGTGATGGAGACCAAACTTGTCATTGTATTCTTTGCCATATGTCGTCACCAAACCCGTCGCTAAGTTGACAGATAATTTGAAAAATACTAGTCACTAAAGACATCATTAAAGTTGGCGGGCACATTAAATAGGGAAGTGGGAAATGTAAGCTTAATAAGCTTAATAAATAAGTCTATTTGAGATTTATCAGTGAGTGAAAATATGTTCAAAAGTTATTGGACATTGGGCATAAAATAATTCACGAGCATTGATTGGCTAATAGATAACCCCATTGGTGTATCAAAATACTTTAGTGTGTTATTTATATGCTCCGTTATTAATTGTATCTATTTTTCTCTTCTTCTTGGCCGATCATTTTGTGTTTGTTCTATTTCTTTCAGAGGCAATGGCTCCTATGAGGATTTCAAGGTAGGGGATTTTGAAATATCTTGAGGATAGGCAAAAAGCATAAACAACAACAGCTAGTGAGGTGGCAGGAGTTGAGTCGCCCTAGGATACACATGAAGGAGAGTCTCACAAGTTGATCTAGGCTAACTCATATGTCGAGAATAAACATCCATGGTAGAAGCCAATTGTTGTTGTACTAGTGCATATGATTCCTTCTAATGAAGAGAGTGATTCTAGAAATCCAGGCTATAGATGGCCGCCTAAGATGGCTGAATCAGGAGCTAGTGGAAGTGGATCATCTCTATGGTATCTAGAGTTTGACGTAGGAAGTTTGATTGATCTTCATTTGTTGGGTCCATCTAATAGGGAATTTTTTTCCAATTGTTGATTAAGGACTATGGAGCAAGTTGGAGAGTGTAATATCCTGGTTAATTAAATTAAAAATTTATGATTGACAAAAAAATATATTAATAATTGTCTTTAAATTTAATTTATATTTCAGAAATTATTATTAAATAAAATATATATATATATAATTCTAAATAATTAGATGTTAAAAAATTAAAAAAATTATTTGATTGGTTGATTATTAAGTTTAAGAATTTAATTAAATGGGTGATGGTAAATTTTATTTACCAAAAGGTTAAAAGGTAAGTTTTAATTAAAGTTTAAAAGGAAAATGTAAAAGAAATAGGAAAATGACCATTATACCCTTTGGACCATAAAATTCAATTTTTCCTTTCTTCTTCTCCATTTCTTCACGTGTGAAAACTGTTTCTCTTTCCCCTCCATTGCCGTGAGCTATTGGCTCCTAATTGGAGGCTCATTTCGCGTCGGAACCTCGAATCGATCGCGTTTCTAGAATCGTGGCTTCAAGGTGAGCATCATGAACTCATCAATTTTAAGCTTTCTCTCTCCCTCCTATTTTCTCTCTCTAGCCGAATTGGCCATGCATGGTGGGGGGTTTCATTTTTGCTTTTTTATGCATGTTAAAGCTTTGAGATGGTGTTTCGTAGTGTTGGGTATACTCGAATATTGATGGGTATGCATTTTGGGAAGTATAGATAACAAACTGAACGTCGGCAAGTCATTAAGCGTCGTAGAGCTTAGAAGAGAAGCTGAAATTAATGGTGATTGTTAGATACCGGACGCAATCGGCATCGATAACAATCAACGAAAATTTAGAATCAAGGTAAGGGGGTGTGCTAGGTTAAGGTTAATATAGAAATGTGATTACGCCATTGGCGTATAGGAAAAGAGTACATTATAACTGCTTTTATGTGTTTTAAATTAATTTGAGCAATCTATGATAAAAAAATTATGTGAAATATAAGTAAATAGAAATATTAAAATGGTGAAGGTAGGATGACTAATAAATTGACTAAAGAATAAGCAGTATAATATTGTTATAATGTTAAGGAGATTAAAGTATAAGTGGATAGGTAACTGGTTATGATATGAATGGAAAACTAATCAATTTGCACACATGTATGACTATATATGTAAAGGTAAAAAGAGAATGAGTGAGAAACAAATAACGAGTAATAGGAGAAACTTATGATTGATAATGCATAATTAATGTTAGTGAGAGAATAAGATTATGCGAGTAGGTATAAAGCCATAACTTATAGTGAATGATGTTAATAAGAAACTAATTTAGATGAAATCCATAATAAAATGGCAATGACTAAACATGAATAAAATGACGATATTGATAGGTACATGTATGATGTGATGATATAGATGGTGATTATATTTCGTGAGATTGTATAATAAGTGGTGTAAATATTAATGGTGATGAACCATATGATTGACATTGATAGCCGTTGTAGAATTGATGATTGACATGATATATGGGTGTATAATGTGATCTTGATTTAGAATGTATAAGATGTTTATCATGGAAATTGTGTAGCGAATCACATTGATGGCATTAGGGGTGTCCAATTTCACCGTTATCCGTGTGAACCCGAGCTACCCGATTTTAAAGGTAAGAACGGGTCGGTTTGTAACGGGTTTTCGGGTAAAAAAAGGTCATTTAAACGGTTTATTGTGACTAAAATTGGGCGGGTTCGGGTTAAAAAAGTAAACCCGATGATACCCATTCTCAACCGACTGCTACTAAGAATATCATGTAGTTATTTCTCTTTACTGATTTCTAGATATATTGACGATACTTTCTTTAAAATTAGTCTTTGTGTAGTCAACCTGAAGTCATACATGAGTTTATCATCAAATTATCATATTCTAAATGCATGTGTTAGATTTGAATACTTAATAACTTTTAAGCTTTTTTCTGGTACTAGTACAATCTATGATTTGAAAAAAAGCAATCTAATAGAATTACTTCCTACTACTTTAATGCTATGTCACTTTCATATTCCATAAGGCTTTAGTTCTAAAATGTGAAATACATCATGTTTATATGCAAGTTTTTGCTAAAATTATTTTATACATAAAAAGTGGTAAAAATAAAAATTAAATTTTCCTAAGAAACTTAACCGAAAAAACCGACTTAAAAAATCGAGAACTGCAATTAACCGAACCCGACCAAACCGACCATAGTATTGGGTGAAAATGGGTTATTATTTATGTTTCATGGATAACAACGGGTGGACTCAAAAGTAACTGAATCCGACCAAACCCGACCGATGGACACCCCTAGATGGCATTGTGGTATCTGATGATAGAGATTTATACCTATGATTGGTTATTGGTGAACTGATGCTCTGAGACATGTGATATTATATTTGGGTCAGGTCTGTGTGGCCGCCCTGAATGATTAAAATATGAAGCTCGTGCCATTTGAGTAGAGAAACTGAGGTAAGTGTTTGATTACATGATTATATGATTTATGTGATGGAGGACGATATATGGTATATGTTACCCTCGTTTTTGGCTTCCGTGGTAAGTCGGACCCAGTTGAGCTACCCAGTGGTCAAATAGGACCTAGTGGTTGAGGGGGGAGCCAAGTAGGGCTCGTTGAACCAAGCAGGGTTCATGGGGTGTCAAGTATGACCCCAAGCTAAAGTCAATACTTTTAGTATCCGGATACTAGGGTGTCATACTATTTACATGAGAGTTAGTTATGTTTTACGTGCCTTGACTTGTATTGATGTTTATAGTGGTGTAGTGTATGTGTGATGAATTGTGTTATTGAAGGCTATATCGTGAATGATTCCATGCCCAATGAGTTATGTTATATGTATATATATGATGTATGATTCAGATGAGGGGAATGATTGGTACTGACGTTTGATGATGGTTCGGATATAATCCTTTAGTATAATTACAAAATATGATATTATAATTGAGTTAGTATAGTAGGTGAAAACGAGAAATGATAAGACTGTGGTGAACAATTGAATGATAATATTGAGGCTCCATATTAGTGGTGAACTTAATATGCTTGAGTTATTATTAATATAGAGGAAAAGGAGAATTAAAGTAGCCGGTAAAAGCATAACATGAGTGTAAAGTAATAATGGGGAGTACCTTAACTAGGAAGGTAGCTAGATTACACTTTTCCTTAGTATATGTATTTGTTTCTATGTTGATCTTTAATTCCAGTCACTCACCCCCTTTTCTATTGTGGTTTTAGTGACTGCTGACAAGTTGTGGATGCATACCACGGAGGCAAATGCTAAATGAGGCCAAGGCAAAGAGGAACCCAGAACGATGGTTATATATATACATATGTTTGTTAATTTATGGAAATATGGAGGTTTATTAATGAGTTAAGGTTGTGTATGCAATTTCAAGTTGTATTCATAGGTATAAGGGTACCAAGTGGTATGGAGCCACTTGGGTAATTGATCATTTAGTTGTGTGTATGATTGGCATGTTGATGGGGTAGATTGTTTATGTGATTATGATGTCCAGGTTATGTTTTGTGATGTGTGGTGATGTGGAATTTTAGTATGATTAGGATGTGTAGATACATGGCACGGAGCCATTGAGTGATTTCATAACATTGGCAGGTACTGTGATATGTGTATGATATGTTTGATGAGTGTGAGTGTGAATTGAACGGTTAATATAATGGTGTTTTAGATTGTGGTTTGCATAATGGTGGAAAGTGGAAAACATAGTCATATAGGAACTGAATAGGTGGTTTTAAGATTCTGTGGGTGTTTGAACCCCCAGAAGGGACCGATAGGTTCCCCATATCATTTGTGAGTTGTGCATATAGACCTTGTCTAGTTTAAAGGTTATCTAGTTGGTTTGGTGCATGCATTTGCCTTATTTTGATTTAAATGCAATTTCGTGTATAACTCACTCATATGATGGAATTTTGGTGAACGGACTGTGTCAACAATTCCGGAATGGGGAAAACATAGTGCTATGAAGTTTTGTTGTAATTGGAGTTAAAACGAGCAAATTAGGTAGGTTGGAAGTTAATTTATAGGTTAGGAGTTGTCAATCTCGCTCAAGCGAGCCAAATCTCGCTTGAGCGAGCCTTTATATGAATTTAGGTGTACATTCTGATCAGGGTCATTTTTGCTTAAGCTAATGTCATTTTCGCTCAAGTGACTGATCAGGGTCTGATACTGCTGAATTTTCGCTCAAGCTCGCTTAAGCGCCTAAAATCTCTCTCAAGGGAGATGATTTGGCCTTTTCTTTTTTCCTAAAAGTTGTAGAGAATTTTGTCTCCGTCGTTTTGATACCCAATTTGCGACAATCGGAGTTCGGTATCCCGATTTACGCCCAAAATACTAAAGGTTGTTCACGCTGAAAATTTCAGCAGGGCTGATTTCATAAATTGGTGAATTAGGCAGTCTTAGGGGCATAACTGGCCCTTGACTTCTTCGTAACAATTGTAGGTATTTGAATTACGAAGGTGTACCAATTAGGATCATCTCAATTGGAGTTGTGTAACTCCGATTTGACTCAAGTTAACGAGCGGTGCGCAAGGAGTTAACATGCTAAAAGATTTTCTTTGAGTAGTTTTTGGTTCCCCAGGCCTAAGATACATTACTAGGGACTGTAGAGCCATATGGCGACATCCTAGGATAGACGCAAATAATTTTGAAAAATTTCCTTTGTGTTTTTATTAATTGGTGTAGCATTTTATATTTAATTGACTTTAATTGTATGGTTAGTGTTTAATAATTAGCCGGGGATGTTACAGAGAGTTGCTGGCACTATTCTTAGCATCCATGTTTTGTTATTCCGTGGCTCAAACAAGATGAGAGGTTGAATTTATGCTGATACTAAGAGAATCGTAAAGCACTGGAGTCTAAGATAATAGAGGCAGATGAACAAAAATACGAGACTGAAAAGTTAATAAAGGAGCTTGTTGATCTAACTAAAGCATATGGAGAGTTGTAGGCTTCTCCGTCCACTTTAACTGAGGAGAGAGATTGGAAGAAAGTGATATTTGACAATCATTACTCAACTTGCAACTAAGAAGAAAAGACATGCTGAGGATTTTGAAAACTTTAAGTAACAAGTATCAAATCAGTATATGAAGGGGTTCAAAAATTATGAGTATCAGTGTAAGTTGTTCAATTCTTTTTTTCTTACTAAAGATCGAGAATTTCCTTTTTTGATTTTTGGTCGTGATATCCACTCACTAGACAACTTAATTTCATATTTAAGGTTACTTTGTTACTCGACACTTGTTTTTTTCTCATTGAATTTTTTTTGTCTTAATGCCTTTCATTGTGCTTTTTGTTTTGAGAGTTTTTCTCTATTTTTTCAAACCTGAGTAAACATTTCTCTGTTTTGTTTGAGTACTTAACTTAACACTTGTCAATGAGAGTTTTAAACTGAGTGAACCTTTCCTTGAAGGAGATTTCATTTTGTTTAAGTAAATAACTTGATACTCTTCACTAAGAGTTGAAACCGAGTGAACCTTTGACTGAAGGTGAGTTCATTTGGTTTTGTTTCGTTTAAGTGGCACTTTTCATTGAGAGTTCAAAATCAAGTGAACCTTTCCCTTGTTTAAGTACTTAACTTGGAACTCTTCTTTGAGAGTTTGAAATCAGGAAAACCTTTCCCTAAAGGTTATTTTGTTTCGTTTAAGTATTACTCAACACTCTTCATTGAGAGTTTGAAATTCAACAAACCTTTACCTGAAGATGATTTCGTTTTGTTTAAGTAATTAACTTGACACTCTTCACTAAGAGTCTGAAACTAAGAGAACCTTTACCCAAAGGTGATTTGGTTTCTCTTAAGTAATTAACTCGACATTCTTCACTAAGAATTTCTAACTGAGTGAACCTTTCCCTGAAGGTGAATTTGTTTTGTTTAAGTAACTAACTTGACACTTTTCATTGAAAGTTTAAAATCAAGTGAACCTTTTCGTGAAGTTGATTTTATTTTGTTTAGGGTTTAGGGTTTAGGGTTTAGGGTTTAGGGTTTAGGGTTTAAGTACTTAACTTTGCACTCTTCATTGAGAGTTTGAAACTGGGTGAACCTTTCCTTGAATGTGATTTTGTTTCGTTTAAGTAATTAAGTTGGAACTCTTCCCTGAGAGTTCAAAACAGAGCGCATCTTTCCCCTAGGTGATTTTGTTTTGTTTAAGTAATTAACTTGGAACTCTTTATTATGAGTTCAAAATTGAGCGAACCTTTCCCTGAAGATGATCTTGTTTCGTTTAAGTAATTAACTCGACACTTTTAATTGAGAGTTCAAAATCAAGCAAACCTTTACCTAAAGGTGATTTTCTTTGGTTTAAGCACTTAACTCAACATTTTTCACTTAGAGTTTGAAATCGAACAAACTTTTTCCTAAAGGTGATTTCGTTTTGTTTAAGTAATTAACTTGGTTACCTTTTTATTGAAAGTTTGAAACCAAGTAAACCTTTCCCTAAAGGTGATTTCATATATCTGGAGGTTCTTTCTTTATTGATAGGAGATAAAAATAACAAAAAATGTGTGAATTAAGAATTTTCAATGAAAGTAATGTTTTAATGAATCAAAACAAACTTGTAGATTATTGGAGAGTCCTTGTTGATGTCTTCTGTGTGGACCTCGTTAAAACCTCATTTAGAAAAAATCTATGGAAAAAATTGTCAATGAAGAAAAATAGTGCCTTGCTCGTCCGCTAAGTATAGTACTTCCATAGATGGTAAGCATTCCATGTTCTCGATATCTCTTGGCCGCTCAATTCTTCCAGTTGCTAAGATCCCTTACCCATATCCCCTAGGATTCTGAATGGACGTTCCTAGTTTTCTACTAGTTTTCCCTCTGATCTTAGCCTTCTCCCTGGTTTCATGATTCTAAGAAATGAGTTCCACTTTCGGCTATCCTTTTGCTTGCTCGCTAATGTGTTATTGGGGGTGATATGAGTAGGGCAAGTTTTCCATGTCGTATTATAGTATATTAGAGTTTCGTTCCACTGAGGAGTGGTGTTTCAACAATATGATTTCATATAATTTAGGCAGGAAACATAATTTTAATTCATTTAATAAAATATGACTAAAAATCTAAAGAAAATGTTGAGCATTAAATAAAACAAGCAAGTAATAACAAGTACGAAAATCAAATAAAAGAAATTAGGACTAGATTTCATCTATCTCACCCTTCGATACATTGTATATATTCAAATAAATGGTTTTTGAACTACGGCTTTTTATGTCACAATCAAAGTCATTCATATCGATTTATCGACTACGAAATTCATAAGAATAACCTCAGATATGTTGATTCCTAAATCATTTTTAACTTATTCCAACATTAAGATCAATTATTTTGACATTCATTCTGTCGATTATTATTCCTAATAATCGTCGTAACGAGCATTCCATTTAGATCCGTTTTTGAAAGTCATTTCCCAATAACCAATGGAAACTCAAATCAAGAACCTATTGATCAGGTAGATTCAGGCATTAAGCGTAAAATGGAAAACAAAAAGCTACAGAATGAAAGTACCAATTATATAAATATAACGAGCGTACGTCGGGTTCGAGTTGATTACATCCAATCCCAAAGAAAAGTTTAGCTATACATGGTAGCCATTAAAATCAAGCTTACAAAATGGAGAAAAGAAATGAGAATAAGAGAAGGTCTTGATGATGCATTCCTTTGATGATTCGATGATACTACGATCCCCTCTTCAGAACATTTTCTTCACTATTTATAGTTTCATCAACTCGCTCAGGGGAATTAGCAGTTCGCTCAAGCAAATTGCTTTCTTCACCTTGAAGGAAGATTCTGCTCCTTGGTTTTTCCTATGCAGACTCGCTTGAGCGAGTGGTTTGCTCAAGCGAGTTCACATATGCACTGTTTCCTCTATTTCCCAGAAATGGAACCAAGTTTTGACGCCGCCACCAGGGAACGGTGTGATTTTGACAAGCTTGATTTCATATCTTTAGGCATTGTGAATATTGCGAATACTATAATCATTGTTGTTACTTGTCCTTTTTCTGTATTGATGCTTGTCGTAGTAGTTTTGGTTTATGTTATTGAGAAGTCAGGGATCTAAATATTAGCTATAATTTGATCCTAAACCTGAAAAATCTCTAAAGAAAAGCAAGGGTAAAGCAAAGAAACAATAGCAAGAGCTAGGACAATCCTCTTCTACACCTATTCCAGAATCAATTAGAAAAGAAGAAATAGAGAAAATGGCAGAAGAAAACAATAATCAAAATCCTCCAAGGATAACACTGGGAGATTATGCTAATCAACAGGGTCCTAGATATTTTTCTAGAATTTCCATTCCACAAACAACATGGGCTTTAGAAATGAAGCCAGCTTTTGAGTCTTATAAGTGCACATCAATTCACTAGAATGTCACATGAAGATCCATAGACTCATTTATCAACATTTTATGAGTTGGTTAGCACAATGGGTTTTGAACCAGGTAATTTAGAAGCTACTTACTTAAGATTATTCCCTTTTACTTTAACAGGAAAAGCCAAGGAATGATTGCAATCTCATCCAAATTAGAGTTTGGGTAACTGGTCAACTGTGGAGGAGAAATTCTTAAAGAGATTCTTCCCTCCATCTCAGTTTATCAAAGCAAAATCAAATATTTCTACCTTTAGATAGGGAGCAGAAGAATCTTTCTGTAAAGATTGGGACATATTCAAATCATTGCTAAGAAAATGTCCCAATCATGGTTTTGAAGACATAGCCCAGTTGAACATCTTCTATAATGGACTGAGAGTAGATACGAAGATGATTTTAGATGCAGTAGTAGGAGGTATGATGATGACAATGGATGCCGATCAAGCAACCAGAATCATTGAAGCTTTGTCTTCTACAGATTATCAGGCTCAACATGATCATCATCAGGTTGAGAAAAAAGGAATTCTTGATTTGAATACTACTGATGCAATTCTAGCCCAAAACAAAATTTTGACTCAACAGATAGAAGCATTGACTCAGCAAATGGTTAAGCTACCTCAACCATTACATGTTGTGCATTCTTCTTCTTCTATGCAGCAGTAGTTACCATTGAGATATGATTTCTGTGGGGGTGAACATGCTAATAGACACTGTGGTTCTCCAAAAAAAATGGGGCATTACATGGGAAATCAACCAGGCAAGGTAATTTCAATTCCAAATATTTTTAACCAACCATTTCAGGGCTTGAGAAGCAACCAAAACCAAGGAAGATGGAAACAAGAAGCTGGTCCATCAAACAGACCAAACTCCCAACAGAATTATCCTTCCTTGCATGAAAAGACTTCAAAGCTAGAGGATACACTGGAGAAGTTTATGCAGGCTTCACTGACCAACCAGATAAATATTAAGGCATTCATTAGAAATCTTGAAACTCAGGTGGGACAGTTAGCACATCAAATTGCTGAACAAAAAGGACTTAGTATGGAGCAAACACTTAGCCAAATCGAAAGAAGAATTGTAAAGTAGTGACTACAAGAAGTGACAAAATTTTAGGAGGATAGTTGAGTGAAAAAGAAAAAATTGAGGAAGAGATTCTGAGTGAAAATGAAAAAGCAAGAGTGGGTGAGGAAGAGAAAGAAAAAGAAAGAGTAACAAAAGAGAATAAAGAAAAAGAGTGTAAATAAAGAAAAAAGTGAAAAAGAAAAAAAATCAAAAAGAGACTTTGAGAAAGGTAAGGAAAAAGCTGATGATGCATTGCCACAGCTGAAGAGTATGCCTTACCTAAAAAATCCTTCAAAGCGTGATAAAGAAAGGCAGTTTCCTCGTTTTATGGACATTTTTAAGAGATTGTAGATTAATGTTCCATTTATGGAGGCTATGGAGCAGATGCCTACCTATACTAAGTTTATGAAGGACTTGTTATCAAAGAAGAAAATATTTTTAAAGGAGACAATAGAACTGGAAGTTGGATCCAGTGCTATAATTAAGAAAGCATTACCTTAGAAGACTAAGGATCAAAGCAGTTTTACTATTCCTGTTACCATTGGTGCTCTACTAGTGGGAAAAGCTTTGTTGGATCTTGGTGCCAGTATCAATTTGATTCCATTATCCATGTTAAAAAGGATAAGAGATATGGAGATAAGACCAACAAGAATGACTTTGCACTTGGCAGACAGGTCGATGAAGTTTCCTTAAGGAGTTGTAGAAGATGTCCTGGTAAAGGTAGATAAGTTTGTGTTTCCCGTGGACTTTGTCATTATGGATATAGAAGAAGACTCTGAAGTACCTCTAATTTTGGGGAGGCATTTCATGAAAACTGCCAAGGTGATATGGATGATGGAAAATTAAAAGTGAGAGTTCACGATGAGGAAGTGAACTTTAATGTTTTTGAAGCTATGAAATATATAGCAGATAAACAGAGTTGTTCCAAAGTGGATTTAGAAGATGAAGTGGTTCAGAATGAAATCAATAAGTTGAGTACTTCAAGCATTCTTGAAAACGCTCTTGTATGTGTAGTTGAGGAGCTTAATGATGATGATGCCAAGGAAGTGGAGGAGATTCTACAAAATTTTGATGTCAGTAAATCAATTCCTCTTAATAAAGAACTTGTAGAGAAACTACCTGAAAATCAAGAAATTGAAATTCAGAAGTTGGAGTTAAAGAAGTTGTCTTCATATTTGAAATATGCTTTATTGGATGATGAAGGACAAAAGCCAGTTGTAACTAGTAGCAGTTTGTCTAAGTCAGAAGAAGAGCGGTTGATTGATGTGTTGAAGAAAAATAAAGGAGCAATTGGATGGACATTGCAAGACCTAAAAGGTATAAGTCCTTCCTATTGTATGCATAGAATTTTTATGTAGCAGGAATATAAACCTATAGCACAACCTTAAAGGAGATTAAATCCAACCATGAAAGAGGTGGTCAAAAAGGAAGTCATGAAATTGCTGGAAGTAGGGATGATTCATCCGATTTCAGACAGTGCTTAGGTTAGTCCTGTGTAAGATGTTCCAAAGAAAGGAGGCATGACTGTTATAAAGAATGAAAAGAATGAGCTGATTCTAACCAGGACGGTGACTGGGTAGAGAATGTGTATTGACTATAGAAAGCTCAATCAGGCAATGAGAAAAGACCAGTTCCCTTACCATTCATGGATCAGATGCTGGAAAGATTAGCTGGTCAGGCTTATTATTATTTTCTGGATGGTTATTCAGGTTATAATCAGATAGTCGTGGCTCCAAAATATCAGGAAAAGATAACATTTACCTATCTTTTCAGTGTTTTTGCTTATAGAAAGATGCCATTTGGACTTTGTAATGCTCCAGCTACTTTCCAAAGGTGTATGTTTGTCATTATTGTAGATCTTGTTGAAAAATGCACTGAAGTCTTCATGGATGATTTTTTTGTATTTGGTACATCATTTGATCTTTGTTTGGAGAATCTGAATGTAGTTTTACAGAGGTGTATGAAGACAAATTTAGTGCTTAATTTGGAAAAATTCCATTTTATGGTTACTGAAGGCATTGTACTTGGCCACAAGATCTCAAACAAGGGTATTGAAGAAGATCATGCTAAAGTGGAAGTCATTGCAAAGTTACCACCACCTGTTAATGTTAAAGGAGTCAAAAGTTTCTTAGGGCATGCTAGTTTCTACAGGCGATTCATCAAAGATTTCTCTGAAATTGCCAAACCCCTGAGTAACTTGTTGAACAAAGATGTTTCTTTTCATTTTGATAATTCTTGTTTATCTGCATTTGAATTATTGAAGCAAAAGCTGATTTTTACGCCTATCATAGTTTCTCCTGATTGAAAAATTAATTTTGAACTCATGTGTGATGTGAGCGACTATGCCATAGGAGCAGTTTTGGGGCAAAAGAAATCTAAAATTTTTCATCCCATACACTATGCTAGTAAAGTTTTAAATGTGACTCAAATTAATTATGCCACAATTGAAAAAGAATTACTAGCAGTTGTGTATGGTCTTAAAAAATTTAGATTGTATTTAATTGGTTCTAGAGTGATTGTTTTTACAGATCATGCAACTTTAAAGTACTTGTTAAACACATCTGATTCAAAACCTAGTTTAATCAGATGGATTCTTCTTTTGCAAGAATTTGATATGGTTATTCAAGACAAAAAGGGAAGCGGGAACTATATTGCTGATCATCTATCTAGGCTTGTTAGTAAAGAAGTTACAAGGTTACAGCCTGGGGTGCAGGAATACTTTCATGATAAAAAGCTATTATTGATCCAGGAAAGCCCATGGTTTACAGCTATGGCCAATTTCAAGGCTGTCGGAGTGATTCCTGATGATTACTCCTGGAAACAAAAGAAAAAGTTTTTGAGAGATGCCAGACAATTTATTTGGGATGACCTCTACCTATTTAAAATTGGTGCTGATAATGTTTTGCGTAGGTGTGTATCTTTGCAGGAGGCTAGAAGTATTCTATGGTATTGCCATAGTTCTACTTATGATGGTCATTTCAATGGAGAAAGAACAGCCACCAAAGTTCTCTAATCTGGATTCTATTGGCCATCTTTGTTTAAAGATGCCAATACCTTTGTGCAACAATGTGATAGCTGTCAAAGATCCGGAAGCATCTCAAAAAGGAATGAAATATCGTTAACAGTAATCTTGGAAGTTGAAGCATTTGATTGTTGGGGCATAGATTTTGTAGGCCCTTTCCTTGTATCCTTTTCAAATGAATACATTTTGGTTGTAGTAGAATATCTTACTAAATAGGTAGAAGTTGTTGCTTGTACTAACTCTGATGCTAAAACTATTATTAAATTCTTGAAAAGAAATATATTTTGCAGGTTTGGCACTCCAAGAGTTTTGATTAGCGATGATGGTTCTTATTTTTGTAACAGTTAACTTCAAAACTGCCTTGAACATTATGGGGTTAGGCATAAAGTTGCCTCTCTATATCATCCACAAGCCAACGGGCAAGTTGAAGTCTCAAACAGGGAAATCAAGAAGATTCTTTAAAAGACAGTATCCCATAGCAGAAAGGATTGGTCAATCAAGCTAGATGATGAATTATGGGCATACAGGACAGCATTCAAGGGTCCTATAGGTTTCTTACCTTACCAGTTGGTTTATGGTAAAAGTTGTCATTTACCTGTGGAGTTGGAGCACAAAGCATATTAGGCGATTAAGATGCTGAACTTTGATTCAAAGGCTTCAACAGAAATGAGGAAGTTACAGATTTCAGAGTTGGAGGAATGAAGATTGCAAGCGTATGATTCTTCCAAAATTTACAAAGAGAAGATGAAAGCATATCATGACCAAAATATTATAAAGAAACACTTTTATCTAGGGCAATTTGTTTTGTTGTTTAATTTAATACTCAAACGTTTCTCGGATAAGCTCAAATCCAAGTGGTCGGGACCTTTCTTGGTGAAGGAAGTGAAAGCATATGGAGCAGTGGAGTTACAGGATCCAGAATCGAAGAGGACTTGGACTGTGAATGGCCAAAGGTTGAAGCCATAAATTGGTGGTGAAGTGGAGAGGCTCACAATGCTCATCCACTTACATGATCGATGAATCCAAAAGGCATCGAGCTAACAACGCAAAACAAGCGCTTCCTGGGAGGCAACCCAATTTTATATTGCATTTTGTTTAATTTGTGTGTTTATGTTTGTGAAATCTAGGTTAGTAATATTATTTACCCTTTTTATGATGCAATGCATATTTTGAGTTGGAAAGGAAGAATGAGGTATTGATGAGAAATATTGATTGGGAAGTTAAAATTGGAGAATTGACATGATATGATGTTACTTGTGTTACATGACATAGTTGATATGTTAATTGAGTGAAAAATAAGCAATATTTGGTTTGAACTTGATGCATATGTAAGGAATTTGACAAAAGTTGTGAAAATTGTTGTTGCTTGTGCAAATAGGATGAGTTAATGTCAATTTTCTTGCCAAAATGTCCAAAAACCAAGATTTGATCATTTGATTATGCATATGTTGATATATTAATGTCAAATGCAAGGATTTGTTAGATTAAGTTGTGATGTTTCATTTGGTATGTTTAGACTTTGGAATTAAGTCTTGATTATGTTTGAATTGATGTTCAAAAGTTGGCAATTAATTTTGAAATGGTCAATTTTTAATTGTGTAGCAAGGATTTGACCAAGTTTTAGTGCAAATTTGGGTTATTCGCTCAAGCGAATCTGCGATCATTCAAGCGAATCTGCGATCGCTCAAGCGAATTTTATAGACAACCTCATTAAATGCTCATAAATGCATGTTTGCTATATTCGCTCAAGCGATGTAGTCTTCTCCCAAGCAAAAATGCCAAAAGTTAGCTACGCTTAAGCCAAATGAATTTCGCCCAATAGAGTGAGCATTAAATTGTTTCTGGATAAAATTCACCTAAGTGAATTTAAGTCGCTTAAGCAAATTTCAAGGGAATCCATTTTGTTAAAATCTCGCCTAAGCGAAATCAATTGGCCCAAGTGAAAAATAATTGAAAGTATTAAGGGGTTGCATCAATGTTAAGTCGCCCAAGCGAGTTTGTCTTCACTTGAGTGAATTCATGGCAACAAGATTTTGTGAAAAATTCACCTAAGCGAAATTGGACTCACTTAAGTGAATTAATTAAAATTTACACACTGCCAAAAATTTGCTCAAGCCAATCTAACTCGCCCAAGCGACACTTGAGTAAGTATCAGGGATGTGCTGTAAGAGCAATTTCGCTCAAGCGGTTACTCCTTCGCTTAAGCGAATTAGTTGTAAATTTGATTCTATGAAAATTTTACCCAAGCGGTTCTTACTTGCTTGAGCGAACACTTTTTGGGAATGCCACTGTTAAAAATTTGCCTAAGCGAAAGGGGTCGCTCAAGCGAAGAAAGGGGGAACCTATTTCTGAAGGATTTTCGCCTAACCTATTTCAGTTTTTAAAAAGGAAATTCAAGACATTTCTTCAATTACAAAATTTTAAACCCCTTTTTCTTTCTTCTTCGTGCATTTCCCCACCTTTCTCACTGATTTGCTTTAAGTCCATCTTCTCTTTTCTTCATCTTTCAATCAAGTAAGTATTCCTATCCTTCTTTCTTCTTTCCTTTCCCTTTTCCCATTGCATGTCATTGTGGTATTTTCTTCCCTTTTTCATTTTTCCTTTTACTGTTAGTGCTTAGTTGATTTTTCTTTTATGCGGGTTCATAATTAGATTTTACGAGGTACATTATGCATTTACAAACATTTTTGTTTTACTAGCAAGTTGTGAGAATGTTATCACATGGTTTTGGGTTGTGATGCTCTATTTTTAGAACACCATGGGCATTTGAATGTTCATGCTCTGTTTTTGGTCCTTGAAGAATTTAGACTGCTTCTTTTAACTTGTTAACATGGATTTTACATAAGAAGCTTAGTGATGCATGTTTTGCGTGTGTTGAATGCTTAACTTATTTTTGCATTTTTGATAAGCTACCTTGGTTCTTAATTATATCACAGTGTAAATGTTGAACTGCTGCTACAATTCTTGATTAAGTCCTGAATTTTTTATCATAGGTTATGACTCTGAACTGTTAAGTACTGAGAATATTAGGATCAATCGGTATGCTGAGTTGCCTTTAATTTGGGTATTGTGAGCTGTAAAGTGATTGTAGGAAGGATGTTGTAATTGTATATGGTGCATGTTTGGTGTGAATTGTATACATATAGCTACATTACATGATTGGGTAGCTGCTTCTTTTAAGTGAAATTATTAGTAGTGCCTACTTTATTTTTGTTTTGGATTTCATTATGTATAGTTGGTGTTTTAATTTGATAAAATCTTTTTGAACTGTACTGGGAACTTTTTTTGTGTTTCAGGATAGTGCAAACCAAAACTATAGGTCCTCCTCCACAACACCAAGGCCAAGGGTCCGCTTCCGAGCAGAGGTGTGATAAAGGCAAGCGCAAAAGGGTTTCTGAGCTATCTCTACCACGTGGACAACGCTATAAAGGTCAGGAAAGGGCTGCCAGATTCGAGAAGTTACAAACTTGGACTTTCATTCTTGAGAGACGAGTTGATCTCCATCGGGGACGATTTGATGCTTTTATGGACGTCTTACAAGACAAAGATTGGCTGAGGCTCGCCAACCCAAACCCAAAGTTTGATCCAGAAGTCATCAGAGAGTTATATGATAATGCATGGAACAAAGAAGGTTCTTTGGAGAGGAAGACCTATGTTAGAGGGACGTGGATTTCATGCTCCCGTGATGCCATTAGTAGTTACCTTGGGGACATTAAGACTTCCTGAGGGGATCTATGTACATATGGTACTCTGAGGCAGAGGAACTATATTTTCTTTACCAGTGAGCTAGAAGACAAGCTCTGCAGACCAAGCCATCACTTGCGGAAAGGACCTGGGGTTTTTTTGTTCGCCTGCTGTTAAAGGATATGAAGGTCCTTACCAGAGTTTGGACCGCCTTCCTGCTTGCTAACATCATCCCTACCAATCATGTCTTCGATCTCCCCATCCCTCAATGCAATTTGTTGTGTTGCATACTAAAGCCGGACATGACAGTGGAATCGCCGCTATCATTTCTGAGGAGCTATTTTAGTTTGCACAGTCATACTCGAAGACCACTATTCCTGGAGTTGCACCAAAGGGAACGCCAGGTATCCCCACTTTTATTATAGCTTATTGTGCATCTCATGGGGTTGAGGTTAACCCCACCATTCCAATTCGACTATCCATTGACTGTAAGTTCATTGAATTGAACTACAGAGGAGCCCCTACCATCACCGGTTCACCTTCCACTCGACCTTCTTCACCATCACCTACATCCTCACCTTAGTAGCCAACACTACCACCTTCAGCACCTATCCCAGCAGTTCCTCCTACGGACCCTACTCTACTGGTTCATCTGATCCATATTCAGAAGTAGCAGGCTTCTAATCATAAAGCTTTCCTTCATCTGTACAGAGGCCTATACTATGGCATTCCCACCACTACCCTATGGTGTCCCTCTGAGTTCGAGACTTATATCGCTTGGCCTAGGGATAGTTCTATTCTTCCGGAGAAGGGTGGCCCTTCAGCTTCAACCTCGGTACCTAAGGCATCTACAACACCTACTGAGGAGAGAGAAATACAGGTTGTAGGGCCAGGGGACACTGGAGAAGTTGAGGAGTAACAGTTTGAGTAGGACAAAGCAATAGCTGATCCTGAGGACCGAGAGTTCATGACCCAGCTGGACAGATTGGTTATGGATATAGTAGCTGAGGAGTGTCAGGATATGGCTCCATGAGGGGTTTGTTTGTTTTATTTTAATGCATACTTTATTTTAGTTTTATTTATTTATTTATTTCAGCACGTTATTTTACTATTTGCTTTACCAGATATATTTTCTTTTGGTTTATATATACGTTTTGGATCATTGCCTGCTAGTGTTATATATATAGGCACGGTATTTTATTTTGATATATCTAATATGTTCATAGTATTTACTGTATAAAGTGAACTAGGATGCCATATAATCATTAGATGCATAAGGTAGAAATAACCTTATTTTGAACTTTGTCAGTATCCTGATTGAATTTAAGTGAAATCAATTTGAATCTCAACCTGTAAAATAACTTAACAGTGTTTGAACCTTTGTCTGTTTAAATAAAGAAATCAGGCCTATTAACCGGGTAAGTGAGTGAATCCTAAACATTGAGAATTCGCTGATTTTGTATGGTTGTTATTGTATAATTTTCTGTCAGAAGTCAAATGCTTAGACAAGCAGGGATATGATAGAGACAATTTTGCATAGATTTAAGATTAAGCTAAAGCCAAAAAGCCAACAGGTACATAAATTAAATTCCATTTTATTTTAACCCTTTAAGCCTTAAAAATTTTGTTCTGAATCCTTCACCTGTAGCAAGTAAAAATTAATTCCCTACCTAAATAGCATGCTATAGGCACGGTATTTTGGTTCATTAGTAAAGAATAATAAAAGGTTGTAAGATAAAAAAGTAAAGATGAAAAGAAGAAGAAATTCCTCAAGTGAAATCAATTGAAAAATTACAAAATCATTAGAAAAGGAATTTGGAAAACCAAAAACAAAAGATGAGCTTGATAAGATAAATACTGTGAAAGAAGGGTAGCTAAAGTTATGGATAAATGTCATAATCTCTTCTCTTTTAGCATGCTCTTTGAATTCACAAAAAAACAATGAACTTTATTGTTTAGCCAAGCCACATTACAACCCTTTTGAAGACCTTTTGATCCTTGCTATTTAGGTAATTATTCTTCTGAAATGAAATGACTTGTAATTCTAACTAATGCATAATCAGTGAAATTGTGAATAAACACTTATCAGTAAGACTTAAGTGGATTTCTTGTTTTTATAACCAAATGGTTACTCTCATTTATTTTGTGATTTGCAGAGTTGGGTATTTAGCTTGATGGATTTTTAAGGATACCAGGAATTGTTATTTGTATATAGTCTAGGTTGTTTCTCATCTTATGCATCGATGTGATTAGACAAAATCTAATGATCACTTTAATATTTTAAACCTTTTGCTTGAGGATAAACAAAGTTCTAGGTCAGGGAGAGTTGATTAATGCCCAAATTCTGTATATTTTGGATATTAATTGGGTATGATTTTGATAAAATGTTTTTGTATCTGGATGTTTTGTGCACTGTAATTGATAAAATATGAAATCCAGATATTGTTTAAAGATTTAATGTAAATACGTGTTTCTTATTCCAAAATTTTGTGTATTTGTAGATGACAAGGATGAGGAAGAAAAGAAGGAAAAGAGTTAAAAGCATTTTCCCAACAAAGCCCAAGAAAAAGTGCACAAATTGATGAATTTAATCAGATCGCTTGAGCGAGTTAAGGAATCCAAGTTTTTAAGCATTAGAGGTGAATTTCGCTTAAGCAAACTTACAATCGCCTGAGCGAATTTCTTCCAGAGAGCAGAATATAAGAATTTGCTTGAGCGAGCAAAATTAGCTCAAGCGAAAGTCAGGCAAAGTGGAAAACAAGATTAATTTGCTTGAGCGAGTTTATTCCGCTAAGCGAAATTCTTCCAGAGGCTAATTAAAAAGACTTCAATTAAGAGGATACCAAATAGCTCAAGCGAATAGAGAATAGAGGAAACAGGGCATACGTGAACTCGCTTGAGCAAACCACTCGCTCAAGCGAGTCTGCGTGGGAAAAACAAGAAGACAGACAAGAAGGTAGCGAAGGCAGGGAAGAAGGTGGGTGCAAAGGACATGAAGATTGCATGTCAAATTTGGTGAATTTTGGATAAGGGTAAGATAAGAATAGATAGAAAGAAGTTTGGATAAGTATTTATCTTGATATAATAATTAAATAATATTTATTATAATACTCAATAAGTAATATTTAAATTTATATTTGTAAAATATAATATAATTCATAAATTTATTAATTATTAAGATTTTTAATGTTTATTTTCATTTATTTTTTTTAATTGAAATACATTAACTGTATATAACTTATTTAAAATGATATATTTAAGTTATTAAAATTTAAAAATATATAACAATGAGATCTTAAAAAGTTTCTTGAATTCAATGGTAATCCATAAAACTAAAATAAAAATTTTATAATTTATACTCATCTTGTTTAAATCCTAATAGAAATATAAATATGAATATTAGTGAGTTAACTAAGATGTCAGTTACTGATTATTAATTTGTTATGTGATTATTCAACTCAATCAATATAATGAAATGCATTTTCTATGAGCCATCTTTTGTACTTAAGCTCTGATGCCTAGAATTTTATCAATTATATAGCCACCGTTAACTTGCTCATTTGGTAAAATACAAAAGAAAAGCAGCATGGTTCCTCTAAAAACCAATAACCAATGACTATAGCATAAGAAAAGCTAAAATTTAAATTATGTCTCTTAGGGGGCATGAAACAAGATTGCACAATGTACAGCAGAATCGCTTCTACGACTAATTTAATCAAAATGCCTAATTCCTTTCAAGGGTTTAAAAGACTTAAGCGAATCACCATTCCAAAGAATCTTCATGAATGATGAAGTTGTTTCACATTACTAATCACTCCTCTTTAGGAATAAGGGTAATAAAAGTACTATTAATCTCAACAACTTTAGATGGATCATCTCTTGCATTTACATTAAAGAGTAGAAGCACAATATGATAATCTTTGTAATTATTTAGTACTCCAGATAGACTTAGCAGTACAGAATAACCAAGGAAATACTATCTAACAGACTTAATACCCTAGACAAACTTAGCAATATACAGAATAACAGACTAAGCTCCTAATTAGCAAGCATGTTTATATCAGAAACATAACAGAAACAAAAGTAACATTCATTCTCTAATAGACTAACATAAACAGAAACAGGTTCCTAATTAACAAGCATGCTTATAACAAATAAAATAATAGAAACAAGAAGTAACCTTCATTCTATAATAGAGTAATACAAACAGAAATAGGTTCCTAACCAACAAGCATACTTATAATCGAAACAAACAGAAAAGAAGTGAGGCAAAGCTTTACTTATTTAAATGAGAAAAGAAGAGAAGGATTGGAGTAGCGCTTGTGTGGTGGCACGGTTATGACAAAACGTAGAGACATAACCCCCAATGGCGTGTGACGGGAACAATAAAAGCAAACCTGCAAAATATACACACATAACCACGTTAAGAGAAGGACACAATACTTGAATGGAAATAGGAAAACAGAGAAGAAAAACCTTAGAGAGATAGAGGGGAGAAAGCTTGGAGAGAAAGAAACTTTGAATGAGGCGTGACATTACGAAAAATGAAAACAAAAAGGCTCTAGTTAAAAGATATAAGCACGGTTACTTCTGAACCCGTTGATAAGTCTTGAAAAGACTTATTTATTTGATATTTATTTAAGTAGTATTTAAGTAATTTTAACCTTTAAATAATTAATTTAGTAAGTAGGAATTGTTATTTTTGTGTCATGCTTGGAATTGTGGTAAAGGGTGTATTGGGTTAAGGTTATATAGAAATTTTCCTGCGCCATTGGCATATAGGAAAAAAGTATATCATGGCCGCTAATGATTATTTTAAATTAATTATGATGGCCTATGACAATTGACTAAAAAATTGATGATCAATTTGAAAAGGAATAATGAAAAGATTAAATTTTAAGTATGAATAATGATAAGTGGAGTATGTAAAATATGAGTAGATTGATCCATTAAGAGTCGTGAGGGTAAAGTGAATTAATGAAATGACGTATGATTAATAGCAATAGTGCTTGAGAAATTAAGAAAGTTAAATAGTAGTTGTAGCAATTAATTTAAACTAGAAAAGTCATGCAATATGATAAAAAGGTGTAATTGTATAAATGGTATATTATAATATAAATGAGTAATTCAAGTTGGTGGTGTATATGAATATGTAAATGTCGAGTTGTGATCATAAATATGCGAATTACACTACAACAGAATTTGCAAAAACTAGCGCCACTATTGTCAGCGGTTCCGTCCAACCGCTGACATTGCTTCAATATTCATTGTAAAGTGAGCGGTTATTGTTGTAAGCGCTGATAATGTTTTTGTCAGCGGTTCCTGTAGCTAACCACTGACAATAGTCAAATTATTTAATATTTCCACACGCTACACTCGCTGGACGACGCTCGCTGAAGCTGAAAAAGGTAAGTATAATATTTATTTTTTCTTTTTTATATCATGTTGTCTTTACAAAAGTAACATGTACTTTCCCTTTCCAAAACCAAAGGTGCCTCTTTGTTTCCCTCCTCTCTTTTCTGCTGAGATGCTGTAGCTTTCTTGTGGTCCATCATTTTGTCATCTTTATGGTCCATCTTTCTGTGCGTTTTGTAGAAGGCTTCATTTTAACATTTGTTTTTGTTGTACCTGCTGTCCTTGCTCCCTGATCTACTCTGTTTTCTTCCTCAAAGGTGACTTGTTTATAATATATTTTTTGGTATCTTATTCTATTTTTGGTATTTGTAGCAGCAAATTTATTTTTTATTATTAATTGTTATGCCATTAATTTTGTTTATGAGATTCCTCTTACAAATTATGTTGTCCACATTTTGATGGTTGAATGTCACTTAGCAGCCCCTTTTCTATTCTAATTGACGTTAGGAGGTGAACAAGTCCTGTAGGTTTTTTTTTGTTATTGCTTTGGGCCATATATTTTAGCCTATGTTTTGTTATTTTCTTGGTCAAAGTTCTTAAAAAGAATAGTAATTATTCTTGTTAATATGTAATGTGTATGGGTAATTATTATAGGATACCACAATAACAATAATAAATACTAGAAAAAGGGGACATATTATGGGCATTGAGATGTAAGGGTAACTTATTAGTAAATAAATTCTTTTTAAAAATTTAGGTGAAGAAATATTCAATCATGAACTTTATAAAATATCTGAATATTGAGTTTTACAAAATTATAATGAACTAGAACCTTACAAAGTATTAAAATATTAGGTTTTACGAAATCATAATAAACAAGAACTTCTAAATTATAATGTTTTCAAATACATAATGGATTAGGGACAAACAAGTTTATGGAACTAAGTGAATTAAAATTTAAGTGTTTATTTTAAGAAATAATAAAATTGCTAAATAAGGATTCTTAGAACTAAATAGGAATCTATAAGAATCATGTGATTCATTGGTTCTAAGTTTTAAATTTTTAGCCTTAAAAACCGTTCATAAGTAAATTGATAACAAAAAAAGAGGTTTTAGAAAACTATAAGGGACTAAGTTAATTCAAGATTGTTAAGGATAAGTTAAGTTAATTCAAGATTGTTAAGGATAAGTTAAAGACCTTTTTGGTGATAGGAGAAGTTAATTCAAGATTGTTAAGGATAAGTTAAGAAATGAATTTGTGATTAAGAAATTATTTGAATATTGAGTGTATGGATTTAGATGTTTGATTTATAATTATATGGTTGTATTGTGTTGTGTTGTGATGAATAAGCATGATTACCTTTACCCTTGTGATTTTGCTGACTAAAATCATAGTATAGGTTGGTGATGTTTTGAGATAAGTGTAGTCTAACTATCCTTGAATTTAGTATTTCGATGCATATGAGTTGAATTTAGTTATTTGATGTATATTAGTTATTCAAATAAATCCAGTTAATAGTAGTATAACAAGCACTATTCAAATATGTTCAAGAAACTCATGAATGTAATTATCTTTGTTTCCTTCCAATAAATTTAACTCTATATTTGGTTTTTCTTGCATTTACTAAGAATGGATTGACGTTGGATGTATGCTAATCGTTTGTCTCAAGAGTATGAGGATGGAGTGAAAGAATTCATTAACTTTGCAATTGAATATGCCAAAGACCCCAACCGCATTCCTTGTCCATGCTGGTGTTGTTCGAATGTGAGGCGGGTTAATGTTAATGAATTAAAAGATCATCTTATGTGTAACGGAATTGCTACAAGTTATACATGTTGGACAAAGCATTGTGAGCTAAGAGCTGGGTGTAGTGAAAGTTTAGGAAGTACTGTGAACTTGACAGCCATGGATACTGACACAGATAACATGTACATAGGCGATAATGTTGAAGTGATTGCAAAGGTTCTTGAGGATGATCTTCAAGATTGCCCTGCAATGTTTGACAGTCTAAGAAATGATGCAAAGAAGCCATTGTATGTTGGTTGCTCGAAATTCATAAGGTTGTCAGCAGTGTTAAAGTTATATAACTTGAAAGCAGGAAATGGTTGGAGTGATAAAAGTTTCATAACTCTACTTTCTCTTCTGAAAGAGATGCTTCCAAATGATAATGTGCTCCCAGGAAGAGCTTATGAGGCTAAACAAATGTTATGCTCTATCGGGTTGAGTTACCAGAAAATACATGCATGTCCCAATGCTTCATGGTCATTTCAATGATTACCTAGAAATGAGAGACTTGTTTAATGCGTGAGTATATTATTTATCTAGTAAAAATTTTCATGAGTGTATCCAATAATAGAATTTATTAACATATATTTCTTGTTTTAATAAATTTTGTTAGAGGTATATGTATTTATCGTGCTTTTCGAGGAATCAAGATACCCAAATTCAAGACCCAAATAAAATGGTGCAACGTGGAGGTATATGTTTTCATCTTTTACCTTTTATGATTTATCAATCCAAGAAGTGCTTTTAATCTTTAATTACATTTTCTATGTGTAGTGCCCTCGTCAAAAGAATAATATAGACTGTGGATATTATGTAATGAGGTTCATGAAAGAGATTATGCAAATGAGACAAACAAAGATTCCAAGGACAGTATGCCTCTAACCTTGCCTAGTATTATACACTCATTATAATTTCATTTTCTTAATGTGTATGTGTATGTTAATCTCCATAATTTTTTAAATGTTTACACTTGTAGTATTTTGATGAGTATCAGTGTGCCACCTATAACGCTAAACAGTTGGATGAAGTAAAGGATGATTGGTCTTCATATGTTTTCAACACATTTTTGAATTAGGTCAACTTTTAAATTTAATAATTTCTTAGTTCCTTTGTTCATATTTCCTACTTTTACCATATATGTATTCATTTACTTATGTTTTTGTTAATTAGGAAACCAAGTAACTCATCCTTTGCAGTCAAAGTCTCTACATGAACAATGCCAACAGTAGATAGTACCACCATGTTTTTTGGGCTGCACATGTTATATCAATCTTGTCAGAAGTAAATATACTCATATGTTATATGAATCATGCAAACAATTGATATTACTCACTTATTTTTTGGATAGCACATGTCGCATGAATCATGCCAGTAGTAGATATATTGAACTCATACTTAAAGTGCTATATTTTGGTGTCGTATAATGCTAACTCTGTGTGTTACTCATTAGTATTGTTAATTAATGATGGTTAAAAATTCATTACGATACAATGTATGTCTTACTGAAATAATGTTCATTGATCAATTATCATGTGCAAGAATTAAAATTATTTAGACTAGAATATACTATAATGACATATATGTATACTTTGGCTTGATCAAATTTATTAGTGGATGTATTCATGTTGCGCTGATAATATTGTTATATTTCATTTTTGGGAAATAATTATGGAAATTAGTATATTTCTGTCTTTAATATAGGTATATGATACTGTAACCATTAGTTCATGAATTATGTTTTTGGTATCACTTAGTGCTATAATGTTCATTGGTAATTATTATATGCAGGAATTAGTATGAATTAGTATTGTAGTGTGTAATATAGGTACATAAAACTAAACCAATTTTAAAAAATTGTTAGTTGGTGTTTTACTTTTCTTTAGGTATTCATATTGCTATATCAATAGTTCTGAATCTGTTTATTAAAATATTTAATACAGGGGTAGGGGTTAGTAAACTAAACAAACTGAAATTTAAAAAAAAAAACCAAACTATTGTCAGCGGTTCCAGACTACAATCGCTGACATTGTTTGACTATTGTCAGCGGTTCCGCACTACAACCGCTGACATTGTTTGACTATTGTCAGCGGTTCTGAAGTACAACCGCTGACATTGTTTGACTATTGTCAGCGGTTCCACACTACAACCGTTGACATTGTTTGACTATTGTCAGCGGTTCCACACCATAACCGCTGACAATACATAGATAATGTTAGCGGTTTAAACGCTGATATTGTTTTTAGTGCTATTATCAGCGCCCTTATTGTTAGCGCTTCTTCCGCTGACAATAGCAATAGCAGAACCGTTGACAATAGCCTTTTTTGTAGTAGTGTTATCTTAATGTAAGAATGAAACGGTACAAATTGATGTTGATTTGAAACTATAACGATGTGTATGCTATGTGTTATACAGAAAAACATAAAGATATTAATAGTGTTGTAATTAATATGAATTGAAGAAATGAAATTTAATATATTAGGAGTCAAGTATGTTATCAGGAGTAATAATGAAATATGACTGAATCTGAGTGGTATTTGAAGGTAGGTTATAATCTTAACTGAGTAGATGTTGGTATGGTTAGTATAATGGAAATTTAGAATTTGGGATAATTGTTTTAATGATGGTTGTGCATATATATATATACATATATATATATATACATATATATATATATGATGAAAAGATATGGTAGTGATGCCTGAGTGAGAATTAGATTAATGATGAATTATTTAGTAATATGATGAAACAACCTTATGCTCTTGTATGATAGAGTAATGATGATGTTATTGATGCAAATTCCCACCGTTATGCGTGAAGGTAAAATTAATATGATAACTTGTGATGATTAAATGAATTGATATGATTATAATTATGGTACATCAATGGTGATGAACTATATGATTGATGTTGATAATTGTTGATGAGTTTATGATTGTGATAATACGGTGATTATTGATATATGATAGTGCGGTTTTGCACTTGGGGCCTAGTCGATGTGGTCGCCTTTTTCCTGCTTTTAAATTTGATATTTGGTGATAAGATAATAATATGAGACATTACGTTATAAATGGGCCGAGTCAAAGTCAATGCTAAGAAAGGAATTGGTGACTATGTAATTTGTCACAGTAATGAGTCTTGATAATATTGATAACTTGATGTGGTGTGTAAAATGTAACACCCTCTGTTACACTTTAATAAAATATATAAAAATTCATAAATTTTTTTAAAAAAAAAATATGATTGTTAAAAAGAAACTATCGGAATAAATTACATACATTATTTCTGAAATACCTCATAAATATTATTAAAACTTTATAAAGTATTTGTACATTCATCCGAAGAAAATAAACATTAAACATTATAAGAAAGAGAGGAAACTCCATGGCCCAGAAGCAGTTACTTAATAACATTATTTATTCATTGGACCACGGTATTCATACCGAGCTCCCTTTCTAGAACGTGCTATATAGTTACTGCCGATATTCTTTGATTCTTCCCTCTGAACCATCAATTTAAAACATGTGAAACAAAAACACGAGAAAGGAGTGAGAAACAGAATATAATATTCCTGAATAAGACATAAGCAACAAAGGGTTTTCACAAACATTACATAATAATATCAATCACAATCACATACACAATCAATTATGAATGCATGAATGTTATGCAATATCTTCATCATAACTTACCTATATATGTGGGCCCTTAAATTTTAATTTTGCACTGGGCCAACCAGGAGTTTACACTGTTCCATAAGTCCGGATAATAATATGAACAGCTCAACTGACATGGAAACACTTAGAGACTAGTCAGATTGAGAAAGTTTTTATTGTGAAAGTACCTGACACTAGGGAGCTACCCCAGGTCCCCTGAAGCACCCTTTCACACCCTCTCATCCCAAGGCTCGTAATTAAGCCTCCTCTAATGTATCCTCGGTTTCTATAATCCGTCCCCAGACAATATCATTTTATTTCGCTTTAATGATTCATGATGCATGAACTACACGCGTATTTAGTTGGTTAAGGCTTTTAGAAACTCAATTATTAAATACCTTAAAAGGTTTACAACATCATTTCTATAAACTGTACATTTTCTGAATTCTCTGAATTTCTGTCCCATAGAAATAAATTTGGTACAGTTTTCAAATCTCACTGAAATTGAGTTTCTAAGCCTTAAATATCTAAAAACTTTCTCATATAAAACTTTACATAATCTTTCTCAAATTAAATCTTAACAAAATCAAATTTAGGAATCTCAATTATTTCCAAATATTTTTAGTTATTAAGTTGGAAAAAAATAAAATAATTTTCTTTTAAAAAAATTTTATTTTATTAAAAGAGAATAATTATTAACCAAAAATATTTAAAATTACAAAATTTTTCTTTAACTCAAGATTTAATTAATTAATTCTCATAAAATGTTTTCTTTCTAAAATAACTACTAATTTTTTTATTCTAAATATTGAAAATAAAGTTAATAAAAATAATTTCTAAGAAGAGAAGATTTAAAGTAAAAATTTAAAGAGTAAGGTAAGAAAATTCTTACTGAATTTAGCTTTCCGTCATGCTTGCTATATGCTCAAACTCCACGTCACAAAATCATCAATCAAAATCAAGCATTATCAAATATAACTAAATATCATCAATCACATCAAATGTTATTAATCATAATTAAATATCAATCAAAATTAAGTCAACAAAGCATTATTTATAAATATTATAATTCAAAGTTTAATGGTTATTAATATAGCCAATTTGAGTCCTTTTGGTCAATTCCTCGTATAGGTCTATGTAAGTCCATATAATTCAGTCCTTGCATAGGTATAGTTCAGTCCATATGGGTCATAATGGTCCAAATCCTTGCATAGGTATAGTCCAGTCCATATAGGTCATAATGGTCCAAGTCCTTGCATAGGTATGTTAGAGTTAGTTAAACCGGACATTTAATTTAAAATTTATTAAAAATTTTAAGTTAAAAAGCTAATATTTAAAATAATAATATTATTAAATTTAAAAGGAGTAGGGGACTCCTCCCATTATTCTTATGTCTTTTCATCACAACTAAAAAAACCCCAAACAGCTACCTCAAATTAGCGACCACCACCTGCCGTCGCTAAATAGCGACCGTGTTAGCGACCGTTTCATACCAAAAGGGACCTAAAAGTCTTTAGCGACTAAATTAGCGACTGGGTTAATACGCGGTCGCTAATCCTTATCAACACCGTCGCTAGAAGGGTCGCTATATTTTAACTCCAACATTTTTTCTTTCCCGCCCTGGTTTTCAGTTGGCGGCAAACAGTTGCGACGGTGAGCTACCGTCGCTAATGTTCCCTCCAACTAAAGCGACGGTCAATCCGCGTCGCTATGGTTTGTACTAGTGACGGAGGCGTACATCGTCGCTACTGTATGAAATAATTAGTGACGGCGATGCAATACCGTCGTGAATAATAGTGACGGCATTCTCCAACCATCGCTAAGGTTTAGGATATTAGTGACGGTTGGGAGATACCGTCGCTATTTGTGAAGAGATTAGTGACGGTACGTTCTACCGTCGCTATGTTTTCGTCTTCCCTCCACACTATTGAATTTAAATAATGGAAGGTAGTGACGGGGGTGTGAAACCGTCGCTAAGATTCAGGATATTAGTGACGGATTCGTCCGCCCGTCGCTATGTATTTCACTTCCCTCCAATTTTTCCTTTTAATGATTGAAGTTAGTGACGGTGGGTTGAGGCCGTCGCTACGGTTCAGGGGATTAGGGACGGAGTTGGTTTACCGTCGCGAAGTGTTTAAAGGTAGTGACGTCTGTAGCGACGGCCTGAATGCCGTCGCTAAATTTTTAATGTCACTCGACAGTAGCCCCTCTCCCTCTCAGTTGCCCTAACTTTCCCCCCTCTCAGCTAACCTCTCCGTTCACCTCTCCCTCCCCCTCCTCACCTCCGACTTCCCCCTCCCTCCCTCCGTTCACCTCTCCCTCCCTCTCGTCACCTCCGAGTTCCCCCTCCCTCCCTCCGTTCACCTCTCCCTCCCCCTCCTCACCTCCGACTTCCCCCTCCCTCCCTCCGTTCACCTCTCCCTCCCTCTCCTCCACCTCCACCAAACTTCCACCTCCACCGGAGCTCCACCTCCACTGAAGCTACACCTCCACCGCCTCCGTGAGCCCCTCTGAGAAAGGCTTCGTGGTCCACCTCCACCTCCACCTCCACCTCCACCTTCGTCGAAGCTCCACCTCCACCGCCTCCGTGAGCCCCTCTCACAAACTGGTTAGTGAGCAGCTTACTGGTTTTCTAGTTCATTCTTGTTTTCTTCTTTTCTTCTGTTTGAATTTTAGTTTCAGGGCATTATTTCTATCCTTACATGTATGTTTGATTCCAGGTGTATATCAGTATTTATTTTCACCAATTGTCCACCTCCTTCATTCCATTTCATTGTTTGTTTGTGTAAATCAAATTATTGCTTGGTTTCCTTGTTATAGTTTGGCCTGACTATATAGAATTCAAGAAGTTATTGTTTCTATTCATTGTTAAAAAAATCTGAACACCCCTGAAAGTTGCTTTAGCTTCTGCTGGTTTAAGGAAAACAACCTGAATAATCATTTCCAAACAACCTGAATAATCTGTAAAGTTTCTGTCAACTAAAGCCTGAGATGTATATCATTTTGCTGGGTAAAAATATTGTATATGATAAAGAAATTATTCAAAATAGTATGGGTATATAGTTTGTGCTAAAGGGACAAGATAAGATATAATGTATAATAGAGACAAGTGTTTTTTAATTTACAAATTCATTCATTCAAGTTATGCCTAAATTAATGTATTTAATTCACTTCTCTGTTGAATACCAGACTACCAATTCAGTTGTGCTATATTCATTTCATTATAGTATTTAAGAAAAGAGATGCCTGAACATAATATAGTCTAATCAAATTGCCTCTTGAAATCATAACACAAAATCGGATAGTTCAAATGCTATGATACAACATGAATAAAATGTAGCCTGTGATGCTATCTTATGTAATTAACTAGTTGGCGAATACTAAGGCAAAGTGTGCATTTGCTAACCCCACTAGTTGCGAGATACTGCCAGCACAAATAGAAAAAGGATTCATTGAAACACAGTGAATGCTCTTGAGATGACTTGATTGGGCTACCCAATTTTCATGAGGCTTTTCTTTAATAATTCCATGGTAAAACAGGTATTTTTAACCTATAATAATAGTTATATCTTGGCATTTGTCAATGGACATAATTAGGCATGTTGTTTATCAACACCATTCAAACCAACAAAAGAAGGGATGATTTGGAATGTAACCCAAAGCACAATACTCTCTTCACTAGGACCTATAAGGGTTGAAGGAAACACACTTTCTCATTGTTTCCAGTTAGGCTAGGATCAACAAACAAACTCATTTCCTCTACTTCAATCTCTTTTCCAACAAGATTTACTTCCATAGCCTGAAGCATTACTTGTCTTCCATCTTGTAGGATCACAGAATCTTTACTTGTGATCAGTTCTAACAGCACCACTCCGAAGGCATAAACATCCATTTTGGTTATGACCATTCCTTCCTCGAGATACTCTGGAGCTATATAACCCTTCGTCACAATATATGATGTGGCATTAGCAGAAGTTATTTTCCTATCGTAGGTTATATATCTCAAAGGATGTGTTATTCAATGAGGCTCGCTTTCCCTATCCTAAATTCACCACTTCAGTATCCCATTCCTGTTACACCCACCGCATCCAACTGTATTATTTTCTCCTTGTAACCAGCTCCTCTACTTCCACATCATCTCCCTCTGTACCTTCCACCAATGAGTCTCAGTTCCCACCTGGTTTTCCCCTTAATTCTACAGCTCCCTCTACACAACCAACCAACACCCTCAACATCACAAACAACCAACATTGATCCTATGGTCATGACCGTTAAGATCCCAAAATCGGTAAAATCCCAAGATTTTACGATTTTGTGGGATCGGGTAAAAACCATTAAAAACCCATTTTAATTGGGTGACCCAGAAAAAGACCCGATTGTGTTAGGGCACCCTTCTTCCTTCTTTCTCACTCGCACGCGACTTCTCTTTTCTCACTCTGCTTCCAGCGCGACGCGACTTCAACCTCTGCTTCTTCTTCTTCGTTTCTTCTTCGCGTTTGGTCTTCTGTTCCTTCTTCTTTGCGTCGCTGTCTGATCTGTTCGCTTCTCTCTCTGATCTGCTCGCTTCTCTCTCTGCTCTGCTCGCTTGTCTCTCTGATCTGCTCGGTTCTCTCTCTGCTCTGCTCTGTTCGCATCACTCTTAACTAATTAACTCATCTAAAAAGAGTCTTTATAAATTAACTCATCTAAGAAGAGTCTTTACAAACAACCTTTAGAATGTTTAATAATGCAAATGTAGTCTCTGTTGTGTCTCTCATGGACTCATTCTCATGTGGATCCCAAGTGTCTAGATCACTAAGAAGTCGTTGCTGTGTAATCTATAATTTGCTTTGTGTGTCTCTCTTTGTTTAGTTTCCTTGCTACTTGTAACTGTCTAACAACTTCTTGGTTTGTCATGTAGAGTAACACACATCACGTATGGTCTCTGATTGTCTCTTTTGAGCTCTGTATTCATCGCTGACTTTTTTCCCTAGGTAATCCCCTAACGCTGACTTTCTCGATATATGTATGCATGTCAATTGTTGTTTGTTAGTAGAGAGCAAAGCTCATTAGGAACTGGTTTTGATATGTTTATAATGTGTTCTATGCATGTGTAATGTTGTTCGTTAGTGGAGAGCAGAGCTCATTAGGCATTGGTTTTGTGTGCTGATAACATGTGAAGTTTATGCATGTGTAATGTTGTTTGTTAGTGGAGAGCAGAGCTCATTAGGCATTGGTTTTGTGTGCTGATAACATGATTCTTTATGCATGTGTAATGTTGTTTGTTAGTGGAGAGCAGAGCTCATTAGGCATTGGTTTTGTGTGCTGATAACATGCTTCTTTATGCATGTGTAATGTTGTTTGTTAGTGGAGAGCAGAGCTCATTAGGCATTGGTTTTATGTACTGATAACATGATTTGGTGTTCATAACTTTGAATATCATATACAATGCGTACGGTATGTATATTTATCTATACTGGAAAGTTTTCTGTATGTAACAGGTCGTTCGTAAATTTGGGAACTGTCTAGTTTACAGGGGAGACTCTGCCAAAATTTTGACAGGCTTCCTTTCTTAGGGAACTTAAAAAATGAAACTCATGATTTAATAATGTAGAGTTTAGTCGTGTGTGTACCCATTAGATTCCCGTTCAAGTTTCAAAACAACCGGCTGATGTACCGTGTTGTGTTGGATCTTGAATTGTCCCAGTTGGACAGTTTGGTATGAATTTGTAACCAGTAGGGCGTAACCCATCAATGTTGTATATAGTCTATCTTAAGACGTTGAATGTTCATATGAAATTTCAGTTATGGTGTTTCGTATTGTCCCCAGGGTGCATGTCTGCGTGCGGTGTTTCATACCATACGTATCTCTGTGTACTCGGGGACTAATGCGAAATGCTGCCGAAATTTTAAATGAACATCAACGACATAAGATAAACCACATACAACAGAGATGGGTTACAGTTGGTTGCATATTCATCCCGAATGGGATAAGGCCCCACCAATTTGTAACATCAAAGAGATAGAGAGTGATTTACAACCGATAGTCAAATAAAATTACAATAATTTAAAGTAACAGAAATCGTGCTCGTTAGATATTGTAAATGGAGGTACCGGCAAATCGGCGATGGATGTACAACCGACTAGATCGCAATCGGCGAGTGACTGAGGAGTTTATGATAGGGCTATTGGAGTTCATTCCGTTCGATACGGCAAACACTCCTGGATTTGAAGTGACTCAGAAGATTCGTTGTCCGTGCTCAAGGTGCAAATGCATGAGTTTTGAATACGCGGATGATGTCATGTGCCACCTAACTGAAAAAGGGTTCATGGAAACATACCATTGCTGGTACAACCATGGTGAGCAGTTACCGCGTAGACCATCAGACGTAACCGTGCAACAGTCTTACTATGAGGTTGGAGGAAACAGGGATACGTACAACAACATAGAACAAATGGTGATGGATCATGTTGGACCCTCCACCGGGCGTCTGCTGGAACATAATGACCAAGCAAGTCATGGAGACTCTGACAATGTAGAGGAGGATCCTAATCCGGAGGTGAAGAGATTTTATGATTTGTTAGAGGTGGCTCAGACTCCATTGTGGGACGGGTGCAACAGTCACACTGAGTTGTCCGCCTCCCTAGCTGCTTTAAGCCTAAAGGTAGATTATAATCTTTCTGGAGGTTGTTTTAATAGGATGGTCAATCTGATGGGTTCCACCATGCCTAGTAATCACAGAATGCCAGCAAACCTGTACCGTGCTAAGAAACAAGTGGCAAACTTGGGGTTGGGTTGTGTGAAGATAGAGTGTTGTGTTGGTGGATGTATGTTGTTCAGAAATGAGTTTGCAGACAAGAGTGTCACAAAATGTCTGCATTGTAATGAGGAACGCTACAAGACCGTTAAAAGGAGAGGGAAGGTAACCCGAACGGCCAGGAAGAAAATGTGGTACTCCCCTATAACACCGCGTCTTCAACGCCTGTATGCCTCATTGTCCACGGCAAAACACATGCGTTGGCATGCTCTGAACCGAACACAAGAGGGGTTTCTTTACCATCCTTCCGACGGGAAAGCATGGAAGTGTTTGGATGAGCTATATCCGGACTTTTCTGGCGAGCCGCGCAATGTAAGACTTGGCTTATGTACTGATGGGTTTAACCCTTTCGGTCAATACGGAAGGGCTTACTCTTGTTGGTCGGTCATCCTGACCCTATACAATCTGCCTCCTGATATGTGTATGAAGAGGGAGGTCATGTTTCTATCTATACTGGTTCCAGGACCCAAAAATCCAAAGGTGAACATAGACGTGTTTTTGCAATCGTTGGTTGAAGAGTTATCACAGTTATGGGATGACGGGGTAATGACATACGATGCGTCTTTGAAGAATAACTTTATGATGCGTGCTGTTTTGATGTGGACTATTAACGACTTCCCGGCCTATGGTATGCTTTCTGGATGGTCGACGTTTGGGAAGCTTGCTTGCCCTGTATGCATGGAACATACCGGGGGGGAATCACTCCCTGTTAGTGGCAAGACAAGTTTCTTTGACTGTCATAGAAAGTTTCTACCGTTGGATCACCCGTTTAGGAGAAACAAAACCGCTTTTAAGAAGAACAAGGTTGTTAATGAACCTCCACCCCGTAGGTTATCTGGTGCACGGGTTTGGCAGAGGGTCGAAGAGTATCCTTACATCTGGGACAAGAGTGTTAAAGAGTTTACGGGTTACGGTAAGGAACACCACTGGGTGAAGCAGAGTGTCTTGTGGGATTTGCCATATTGGAAAGACTTGTTGTTAAGACACAACATTGATGTCATGCACACTGAACGTAATGTTTTCATGAATATTTTTGACACTGTTATGGACATCAAAGGGAGAACAAAGGACAACGAGAAGAGTCGTTTAGACCTTCCGATTTGGTGTTCTAGGAAGGAGTTGGAGTTGAGGGATGCGGGACATGGAAGAATGTTTAAACCCCATGCAAAATATGCTTTAACTAGACCACAACAGATTGCTGTGTGTATTTGGATGAATGGGTTGACCCTGCCGGACGGATTCGCTTCTAACTTGAGTAGATGTGTCGACGTGAAGGAGGGCAGGGTGTTTTCATTCAGTATTTATTTTGTCATTCTTTATTTATTATGTCAATATTTATTGGTAATTACATTCAAATCAAAAAGCCTTATTGTACCTATCATTAATAATTCAACCTATTTGATAAATTAATTTAATCTATTATTTTGTTTTTAATAATAATTTAATATTTTAAAAAAATTATTTAAATTTAATTATAAAATTTTATCAGCCAGTACAAAATACAAAATATTTAACAAAACCTATATAAATATTAAAACCAATTTCCTAAAAAAGAAGATTCCAATTAGCGACGGACACGGATGGTCGCTGTATTGTTAAAAACAGCGACGGAATATCGTGGTCGCTGTATTGTAAGAAACAACGACGGAATATCGTGGTCGCTGTATTGTTAAAAACAGCGACGGACCTCAGTGGTCGCTGTATTGTAAGAAACAGCGACGGAATATCGTGGTCGCTGTATTGTTAAACACAGCGACGGACTCAGTGGTCGCTGTATTGTAAGAAACAGTGACGGAATATCGTGGTCGCTACATGGCTTCCCACAGCGACGGATCACGTGGTCGCTACATGAGTACCCATAGCGACGGCGTGTGGTGGTCGCTGGTGGCTGCTAGTAGCGACGGGGTCTTGAGGTCGCTGTATGGCAACACTTAGCGACGGCTGGAGTTATTGGGGCAGAGACGATTTTAGCGACGGCCTTACGCCGTCAATATGGTAGCGACGGCATGTATGTGGTCGCTGATGTGTTTTCGACGAGGGTTTTAGCGACGTCCTCTGTCCCGTCTGAGATGCCGTCGCTAATGGTTTTAGCGACGGTCATGGCATGGATTAGCGACCAATTACTTCCGTCGCTAACAGGTGTTTTTTTAGTGGTGCATATTATACTCTTATCTCACTCCCCCTTACCTTGAGTTGTTACCAAAAAGAGATTTGCTTTACGCCTCCGATTTCTAGAAATATTAATACCAATCTTATTTCAGTATAAGCATAAGACGAAGATTAAGATTAATACTTAAAACAGAAATGGTAAATTTTGAATAGTGAATAGTGAATAGTGAATAGTAAATCGTGAATAGTAACAGTAAAGAATAGTAACGGTAAATAGTAAATTGTGAATAGTAATGGTAAATAGTAACAGTAAATAGTAATTTACTATTTGAATAGTAATTTACTATTGAAATAGTAATTTACTATTGAAATAGTGTTTACTATGCAGAATAGTAACTTAAAATAATATTATTTCCAGTATAATAACAGATTTCTAAAAACGATATGAAAATAACCCAAAAAATATAAATGAGAAGTATTCTTACCTTAGGATTTTGGCAGAACCTTCTCTCCAAAAACTTTTCTTCTCTCTCTCACTTCCACCACTATCTCACTAGCACTACTATATTAAGAAAACTTAATCTGAAATTGTGAATTCTAAAGAAGAAATCCTTCGGTATTTATAGGAAAAAAATTTACTATGCATTCCATTATTTTAATATAAAAGTACTATGCATTTTTGAATTTTTTATTCCAGGTTACTGTGCACATTTTGAAAATTTCGTACATGCACAGTGTTTTGCATAGTAACTGTCAGCAGAATTATTAAGTCAAATAGTAACCTTTCACTCGGTATATTTTAAATATTCAAAATGAGTCCTTTTTGAAATTTAGCGATATTATATCGGTCCTTACTAATTTTATAACATGTAATATAAAGTTGAAATTTTAAAAATCTAAAATTTTCTGTTAATAAAATTTTATTGATACGTTTCCAATTTTTTAACGATTAGAAAAAATCAAGATTTTTCTCAAACCGACAATTTTTTTAGATAAGTCTACTTGAAACGGATTTTAGAAAATTTTCTTATAATTTCAATTCACTTTCTTATAAATATTTTTAATTTAAGTCACTTATATGAATTTAAAATTATTTAAAAAATATTATTTTATTAAAAAAATCCAAAATTCCAAAAAATCATAAATAATACGTAGATTAAAAAGTTCTAAAGAACCATAATTTAATTCCTTCAAAATTTCAATATAGAAATAAAAATAGGGTTGTTACATAAAACCTTATAATTAATTAAATGTAATATGTGTTAGGTTTGAGACTTGATCCATGATGTGATATCTAGTAGCTAATTATTGTGTTGTGATTTAATGTTATGGGTTTGCGATTAGATATGATGTGAGTATGAAGTTTGTGAGTGAAAGGCATTGAGTCTTAATGTGATTAATTGTAATTATGTGTTGACATTGAACTTTATGTGCTTGAATGGTAGCAAATGATGATTGACAGATATTGTGTGTGTGTGTGTGTGTCTATATATATATATATATATATATATATATATATATATATATATATACTTGATGTGATAATGGATAATTATGAAATTGTGAGAATTAGGAATGAAATTGATTAGTTGTGATTAATGAGGCTTTATGTTTCATTTTAGGCGAAATCATGTCAAATTAGGAACTGGAAGGATAAAATGGAGAGCCGATGGGAATCTAAATAGTACACATAAAGTTTCATAGCAATCAGAGTTAAAACAGATGATTTAGGTAGGGTAAAAGTTAGTCAAAATATAAAATTCTATATTTTGTTGATTTTGTTCTAGTGGTAATCAATTACCATTACCAGTTGTCAAACATGGGGAAATTACATTCTGTACACTAGTAATCGATTACCACTTGCTGTAAGGAATCGATTACTAGAGCCTAAAATGAGGATTTTTGAATCGTGTAGCCCTTAAAGTCCTATTATTTATTGTTGGGAATGTTAAATGTGAAAAATTTATTTTGATTTTAAATGAATCCCGGGATAAATTCTAAGAATCTTTAAGGGACGTCATACATATAATCGTGGTTATATCATATTTTAACCACAATTACTATATAACCGTATTTATATTGTTTTCTTTAGAATTTCAAAAATTTCACTACACATTTATTAACTCTATTATCTTTAACTGTATTGAATCTGTACTTATATCTATATTTTACAATAGTAAAAATGTTAAATCTAATCTTACAATGATAAATTGAGATTAACTTCGTCAAAGACCTATCAATAAACGATCTTGTCTGGAATTGATTAATGTATTCATTCTCTGCTATCCTTATGAGTGCACTCTGCAAGTTTCCTCTGGATGCGGCTGATTTCATCAGCGGTGTTGTTTCTACATGTGATGAGTATAATTTCTTACACGTGGCTGTTAAAACGAATGCTGCATATATTGCAGAAGCTAGTCAAAGTCAAATCCCTAAAGTGGTTATGTTCAACTTCGTTCATGTTTAATTTTTTTACAGGTGGATGAGTTTCGTACGAATACGTCTAATTCAAATCATAACTTCAACTTGGGTGATATTTTATGAGTAAAATTGATAACTGCACCTGAGTATTCTAAGGGTTGGTTTGATTTTCAGTTAGAAAAATGGAATTGAGGAAATTAAAAAATTTAAGTGTTGATATTGATTGTTTACGTTGTTCGAGACAATCAAAACTCCGTTTGACCATAGGATTTACTTTTAAGTTGGTCAACCGAGGTTTGACTAACTAAGTTGGAAAAACGAAAGATCCAAACATACCCTAAATGTTTTTTAATCGAACTCATATAATATGGTTCCTCAAATCCCAGTTATTCTTATATTTATATTATGTGGAAAGCATCCTTGTTGACTAGGTTTAAAGCTTAATTATTATCTTTTTTTGTTGACTTTCTTTAGTTAATCAAGAATTTATGAGGTAGCTAATAATGATTTTGTTTCCAAAATGAATTGGTAATGGAAGGAAGACAGTGCTGTTTTTACTTTCTTTTCCTTCCACCGCTTGGATAGCTTATATGCTTTGTGCAATATGACATAATATATAACACAATTGCGCCACTTCAATCACTTTCCTTTTCATTCTATTTCGATATTGCCTCTTTCTTATATATTTAACTTCTACAATATTGATAACTATTATTTTTTAATAATACCCAGATCAAAATAACCTATTTTTTAATAATATTCAAATCAAAGACAAAATATGATAAATAAAAAGAAATAATGTAATTTAATAATAAAATATATATATGTGGAATTTTGAGATCATATTCACATGCATAAGTATCTTCATTCATGAGTTAGTAGGCTTCAAATCTGATTAATCTGTTTATTTCGACACTTGAAACCTGCGAAGTCCTTTTTATTTATATATAGTTTTATTATTTTTACATATTCACCAATATCACTAGTTAAACGTTGTGAAAAGTTCTGTCGATATATTCTAGTTTATTATTATTAATATCGATATTATATAGCTTTAGATATTAATTAATTACATAACGTTATTTTTGGGAAAACACTGAAACGTAAACTAATTTCAATTATTAGTTAAACATAAAAAAAATTGGCATACACACTCATTTAAGTGAATAACTGAGTATTAGTTACATTTCTTTTCTAGTTAACCTTATGTTGAAATTAGTCATCTTACATAGAAATGCGGGAAATTGTACTTGGATAACAATAAAAGAGATAAGAAAAGAAAAAGAGAAAGATAAAAGATAGAAAAAGAAAAAGAAATTTTATTTTGAATAATTAATATTGGGAAAATTTATTATATGAACAATGTAACTCAATAAATTGAGTAATGTAACCTTAAAGAATGGAAGGAAGGAATTATCCTCTATATACATTGCATGCGTATGATTTAAATCAACACATGCAGTAGGTAAATAGTTTCTTATTTGGGTATCTTTTAGTTGTGACTAACTTTATTTATGAAAAACTTTTAATACTTTATTGTGAAAGGAAAAAAAAAAGGGGAGAGACATAGGACAAAGGACTGGACTTAAAAATATCATTATAATGTCACTGAAGCGATATCTGTTTTATGATTTTATGGACAAACTCTGAACCCATGTCACTATGAGAAATGTTTGTCCCATTAAAGTTAATGGAAATCTTTCAAACCTTGAAAGTGGAAGGAGACAAAATACTCTTGTCCAGATACATCATCATTGTCATTTTATTTTCAGCAACTTGCATTAGGGTAGTACAATTGAAATTCAATATAGCAATGGTCCTTTTGAGTCGTGAACCTGAAGCATAAGGGATTCTTAATCTTAGGCTGTAGATTACTATAATCTTCTCCACAAACCAATGTCATGTAACTGCCTAGACCATATATACCATACCCTCTTGTGATATTGCAAAACTATGACTATGAGAAATCCAGGTCCAAAAACTTTATTGGTCAAAAAGCTTAAGTGGCTAGAATAATTGAAATTTGGGAAGCACCTAATGTTGCACGCTGATGTGTTGAGTAGGGCATGTAAATTGAAAACATGTAGTGGGTTTGGTCATCATGAGATATTGTATTAGTCATTCGCACTAATTTTATGCAATGAAGAGACAAGTTTTCATTAATTCAAACTCCACTTTTCCCCCCTTACTCTTGAACTCTTCTGTTCACACTCTTACCTCTCTTCTTGCACTGGCACTTTAAAGTGGTGATGGAAAGCAGACAAATAAGCCTTTCCATAAAGTTGAACTCTCATGCACTCTATGCAAGTTTGTCTATAGTTCATAGCAGCATTGCTCAAAGTTTGAAGGAATGAAACTGGGGTGTTCAAATTGAGGCACTGTAGTATTAATTGCAACAAAGTGAAGAAATGCCAAAGTGGACCCATCCTAGTCCTTTGCTACATGTGTCATGTTTATTTGGTTTTCGGTTTAATAGATAAAAAAAAGTTTTTAATTGGTGGGACAAGCAGACTTAGAAAATGTTTAGATGACATACATGATAAATGTTGACCATTGGATGATATTATTTGCCAAACCTTGTTTGTATAACTGTTATTAAACAAGTTTAGTTCCTGGTAACTCAGTATAAAAATAAAGTCTCGTTTGGGTTATAATGTAATTGTTAGTATTGGTCTATGTGTATTGTGTACATATAATATTCAAGATGTGAATTGATAAGGTGGTTTAGTAGTTAAGGTTTCATGAAATAGAAAGAAACAAGAGTGTTTAGAGTCGGATTAGTTCGTTTTTAGACAAAATATCATTTGATACAATCACATTATTTAGTTACGGTTCAGTTCAGTTCGATTCATTTGGAATTTATGATATTGATAGCATCCAATCGATCAAATGTGATATTCCGGTTATATCAATTTGTTCGATTTTATATTAATTATAAGAATATGATTTTAGCCTAATAAAATAAAAAATAACTACTTCAAAAACTGAATCATCACTAGAAAAATAAGCATAATGAAAGAATCACTATCACCACCTAAATTATTTTAAGTCTCACTTTAAAACGTATATAATTTAGCAAGATAATATAAATATATGAGTAATATATTGAAGATTACGATTTGATAAAGTTTTATTCAGTTTTCAGAAATAGATATGAAATTCGATCCTAACCAACACATAATACGGATGTTTTTGACTGGTTGGTTGATTTCTAGTTATTTTGGATCAGTTGAGTGATTTTATTTGATCTGAATCAGATTATAAACACTGATAAAAAGAAAGTCACATGTTTAACTCTCACCTTACAAAAATAACTAACATTTATTAACAATTACCTTTTTATATTTCAAAAATAATATATTGTTGAAGATATCATCCAACTCCCTTTAATAAATAAATCAAGAATTTAATTGTAGTTGCATAACCGAAGACACTTGAGTTGGTATATAGTTTTTAGGTTTCTTTATTTTGCTTCAAAATATTAACATATTGACACTTGTGCATATTCAATCTCCACAAATTTTTTGGATGATAAAATGCATATATAAATATCATTAGTTCAATACTGATCCAAACAGGTGTCAATATTATTCATATTTAGCGTTGAAGGCTTTGACAACAGAGGCTAACAATGCGGGGTTTCATTGATTTAATGCTTTTTGTTTTGTGGTCTACGATTGCCTTAATTAAAATGATTTCCTGTATGAGAAATTATTCCAAACTGTTAATGAACAGATTCAACTTATTCTATTCCATTTTTGAAAAGACTTAGATTATGCTATGTTCCATCTGACAAATGTGGCACATAGCTTTTGTATACTTGAGTTAGGCCTGTTGGGACCTGAAAATAAACTATCGGGTCAAACATTGCATTTCACCCAAATTCTTCAATAGGATTATGGAAGTCAGAATCCAATAATAATGATAATAGCAACAGAAATTAATTAAAGAAAAATGAGGTGACTTAATTAAGAAAAAAGAGGGGAGGATCTCTCAGTACAATGCTGGGTATTAGTCACTCTTAAATTGGCACTTGAGCTAGCACTGAAATAGGTTGGCAGCATGCTACTGAGTGCATAACTCAACTTGCAGCGAATGTTCTAGTTTAACTAGTTATCTCAAGTTTGAGTATTTATAACACAGATGTAGTATAATTCAGAAAGAGTTTTGTTAGTTTCAGTGATTTTGTTAATTCAAACAGGATATATAGGTTGGATACCACAATGAGAAAATCTTGTATTTGGTTGTGGCAAGTTTCAATTATAGCATTTCGTTGCAGTCACCTTGATTGAACCTCACTCACAGCCTTGAATGCTGGCACGGTATCTCCTTTAAACAACATATGGCATCTTCGGATTTCTGTGAAAGGAGGATACTGAAATGAAAAAGTTGGAGATATATGCATGTAAATTTGGTGATCAGATTCCATTTCTGTGGGGGACCCTGATTTCTTATTCAAATAAGAATTAATGAAGTTAGAAAGAAAACAAAAAAGTGAAACACAGCAGGTTGTAGCCATTAAAGGCTACCACATGCCTTCTTATTACCACATTTAAACTAAAATTGTGAACCATAAAATTACATTGCAGGCTAGCTGTGTTAAGGCAGCTATGAGTTAGCCTTCAAAATGCTAGCATTTTCGTTCTAGTTTTTTTTTTTTTTTGTCTTGTTTTAATGTCATATCTAAAATCATATGTTGGAGATAATTGACCGTAATATGTTTAGTTTTGTTATTAAAATTAAATCGGTTCAAGTGATCTAATCAGTTGAGTTATGAATTGACTAGGTGATCAATTCAAATTATTTCTTTTTATTGTTATTGATTTAATCATTATCTAATTTTTAATTTGACTACGCTTTATTTAAATTTAATAACCGTTTTGATTTTTAAAATATTGATTTTCAAGAAATATTAACTTAGAATTGAAAGCCTAAGATCATAGATTGTCATCATTTTGAGATGACAGGACCAATCACCATCAAGCTTGTGATGATAAATACTGCACTAACATATAGTACAACTATTGGAGCTTAATGAGTATCCGTTGGGCCTAGCTGAATTTCCAACTTGAACCAAAATCCAATGAAGGCCACATACACATAAGATATGTAGGACTTGAGGACTCAGAATCAATTTCCATTTGAAAAGAATCAATTTCTTACTCAAAAAAAAAAAAGAATCAATTTCTATCCTCCAAATCACTTCTTTTTTATGGCCTAGTTAACCCATATGCATGACATAAGGGATGTGATTTCTATCAACTTGGTGCACTTGGATCCCAATAACTTTCCATGTCTCTTTCAACAACTCCTTGTAAACATGATGACACGAGGGGGAAAAAAAAGAAAATACACAAGATTTTGACGAATGAGTGAACAATTTTTTGAGTAAACAACAATGGCAATGAGTGAGAAAACAATTTTTTAATATAATTTCAAATATAATTGACAGAGGTTCCTCTGTACAAAAATAAACTTAAAATTTTGAAATTATTTCAGTTGAACACTTTGGAAGGTTTTATCTCATTATCTTATCCTATTCAAATTAGTCAAGATAAGTTTAATTCCACGTTTGTAAGCTATAAATATGGATCTATTTCAACATCAATAAGAGTAATTTTCACACTTTAGATCCATATTTATTTTGATATGATTTATTTCTAAGCAAGTTGATGTTAATATTAAAATTTAAGCTCATTCTTTTTTATCATCTAAAATGTTCTTAGGCAAATTAAAACAAGCAATCCTAGCTATAAATAACCCAACTCATATTTTGACATTCCAAGAACAAATTGAGCATTTGATTAATGTGATTATTTGATTTTACTTGGTGTTTTTTTATCACTATTAGTTATAGGGAATTCAAGTTCACCACATTTTTCCCGTTTTATCTCTCATGTCTCAATCACTAAGCCAATCTTACATCGTGACTTTAGTTGAAAATATCCAACTAGAGTTAGGTTTGTTAGAAACAAGTTATCGATTCAGTAGTCAAATAAAGTTAAATAATACCTTGATAGATGTAAGATCAACATTATCGAATGCTATCTCTAAATTTACAATTAGGTTACAGAAACACACGTCTCTAGACTAATGTCACTAGGCACACCCAAAAGTTAAACAAAGGACGAGTGGGATTAGATCCACTGGCTAATCCCATGCTCAATTTATCTCTAGAGAGGACCCATATCCTTCCAATTCTTAAAGTCGCTCTTATCTGAATTCAAGTACCCTTTACCTAGCTTTCAATGCTGGACTCTAACGCAGCCACTTTTATAATTGTATACACTCCGTACAGTTAGCATACTAAACCTTCCTACTTCAGGTCAGTTAACATATCAATGACAGCCAAAAATATAGCACACGTATGTCCATGGAAACCCCGAAGAGAGGGGACCAATTAGTTCAGAGGATTTGACCATGAGAAATCACAATTAATGTGGCAACAAATGGATTAGCTCTCCAGAGAACTGTCCAATCATATACTACATGAAAATTTATTGGATGTAAAAATACTATCTCAAATAGTTGATGTATTGGATGACAATCTTAGAACTTTTGGAATTCAATCACTGCACAAAGCAAATTAGGAATAATAAGCACTTCGGGAGTTGAAATTTAGCTCCCTTATTACTAAATGGTGTTTGGCACTCTTAACACTTGATTTGTCCAGGTAAATTCTCATTTGTCCACCCAAATTAAGTAAGAAGTTAAGAAATTTCATCAAGTAGGAACCAAACTGCAGGAAACACTTAATTTTACATCGCATTCTTTATTCTTATATTACAATACTACAATATGTCGTCTGAATACATAACAAACCATTCACCATTATAGCTATGCCAATCCTTTCTTAGATAACCTACTATTATTATAAAACAAGGGTGAACATAAGTGAATTACTGAAAGCTTGTACATTATAGTCCTTGAGAAGAAGGGTCAACCTGTATTCTTCATCCCAGCAGCAATCCCATTTATGGTGATAAGCAAAGCATCTCTGATTTTAAGATTGTCATCATCATGCCTTAACCTCTTCAGTATTTCCACCTGCATCATGTTCAAGGGATTGAGAAAGGGAAGCCTATTCTCAATCAACCTCCTCAAACTCCTATTATTCTCCTGAAGTTTCTCATGCCCACTAATGACCAGAACAAACTTCTCAGCTGTCATGAGCTCATTTCTCAGTTCATGACCAAGCTCTTGCCTCTTCTGTGACACAAGGACTTCATCATAGTGCTTAGCTATAGGAATGTCAGCTTTCCCCAAAACCATCTCAATAAGGTCTATTGTGCTTTGGAAAAAAGGCCACTCTTTGTACATGGCTTTTAGCTCTTCAGTGTGACCTTTCTCACAAGCTCCTTTCAAACCTGCCCCAACTCCAAGCCAAGCTGGGAGAACAAATCTTGTTTGAGTCCATGCGAATAACCATGGAATTGCACGAAGGTGTCCAATTCCTGTCGAGCTCTTCCTCCTTGCAGGTCGGCTACCTATGTTAAGGAAGCCAAGTTCTGCTTCTGGTGTGGCTTCATGAAAGTAAGAAAGGAATTCTGGGTTTTCATAGACAACACTGCGGTAACACTGGCAACTGATATTTGAGATCTCTTCCATGAGATTACGCCATTTTTCTTCTCGGGGTGGGATAGGTGGACGGAGGGTTGCAAGTAACACTGCTGTAGTGTATATTTCAAGCTGTCTAACAGCTATCTGTGGCAACCCAAACTTGGCCTCTACCATCTCTCCCTGCTCAGTAGACCGAAGTGTTCCCTGCAATGCAATATGGAAAAATAAATTTGTGCTTACAAATAAACTATTCAGATGGAAGCACATCATATAGGTAACACTTACTCCTTAATACTATTAGTAACATGATCTAAAACTCCAAATCATAGTGGTAAATATTACCAAATGTTCACCAAAATTCAAAGTAGTAAAACAATTTAAACAATGTGAACTAAAGAAATCAAGCATGAATGATAAATTATAAGTTAACCATTTATGCTATATCACTTTTATCACAAGGACTCGAGCCTTGAATCAATTAACACCTCAAACTGGAGTGATAAGGTGTCTAGTAGTAAGGAGTCAGAAAGGAAGGAGAAGGTCGTGTCTGCTAAACAAAAACTAACAAATTAACAATTGACTTTGCCCTATCAAAAAAAAAAATTAACACCTCAACCCCTGAAGTGTGTAACTGTTGGATACTAATAATCTACCAAAAAACTAACAACATATCACATTATTTAGTTCCAAACAGAATTTTTTTTAAAACTATAAATAATATTACAGAAATACATATTTACTCAATTTTTTAAATGGAAAATAGGACTTCAGACTTGCAGTGATAGAATGCATAACCCACCATCACAGAGCCAGGTGGCTGGGACTGAATAGCCAGATATGTTGGGCCACCACCACGACCAATACTGCCTCCACGGCCATGGAACAGTGTAACCTTTATGCCATAATCATTACAGGCAGCAACAACATCCTCTTGAGCTTTGTAAAGTTCCCAAGCAGCAGTAAAGCGGCCAGCATCTTTACCGGAATCAGAATATCCAACCATAACCTGCATAGACAAATTTATAATAATATTGCATGAATTTCACATAATAGCCATAACAAGAAAAAAAATGAAATGAATCTCTAATTACAAGGTACCTCTTGATGTCCATTATGGTTCTTAATGATGTGTTCAAGGTACCATTCTATTGATAAAAGTTTTTGAATAACTGAACCAGCTCCTCTCAAGTCTTTCACAGTTTCAAATAGAGGAACAACCCGCAACCTATTGAAAGCATGTCAGTAAATTTCAAATGTCCCATCTAACAAAGATGTTTAGACAAATTAGCCAGTAAAATACCAAAACTCAAGCTACTTGGACTTGGCATGCACATATAGCTAACTTGTAATACATAATTATTGATAGAAGTAAAACATTTAATTCACGTTTTATTCAAGAAAGAATCTTCACATAAATGATATCAATAATGGACAAATAAAAATTCTAATCTCAGGCTCCATTTTTATCAGCCAATTATAAAATAGAGATAAGTTACAAGTAAGGTTTCATAATTACGTTCCACCAGGACATGGTTTTCCCATCTCCCCAATAGCAGCCAGTCGTGCATCCTTCTGTAAAAGCTCTACTGCAAGAACATCACTTGCCTGACAATCAAATATAAAATCATATTATTATTACAGTGTGAATTATTTGATGTCGAGTTGCATATTTTTAGAACCAAAAGGCTAGGTGACAATTGATATGCACAGATTATATGCATAATTTGGAAGAATAACAGCAATTAATCATACATTTGAGGCCATAGAGATCACATAAGCTCCAAGTGAATCACTCCCCAGTTCAGCAGCGATTCGGAATGTATCCAAGACTTCTTTCACATCAGCAGGAACCTAAAAGAAGAAATCAAGTTATCAATCAGAAAAGGCCAGGAACTTTAAACAGAAAAAGAATTAAATGATCACAAGTACTTCAACTATTGGTTACTTTAGATCAATAACAATGGAAAAGTATAGGGGACTTTGATCAGGTAGTTGCTGGTCACAATATCATGAATAAGAATCTGCGAAGGGAATGAAAGGCACAACCTAAAACAAATTTAAATTTCAACTTAATCATGCTCAAGCTAAAAATTAACTATCATATATTGGCTGCATTTTAGAAATAACATTAGATTTTGGCTTTTGATTACAACGGGGAATTGGGACATGGAATTTGATATTTGTGCAATGATTCGCATTCGAATGTAAAAGTATACATTTATTAATTCATAATAAAAAAGAGATTAAAATGAGCATGCAGAAGATCAAGGATTTTTATATTTATATTTTGAGAGAATATCATTTTAGTCATCCAAAGGTATAGGAGCCATCATTGTTGTGATTTGATCATAAATGTCATAATGATCTTTCAATGTCATTTTCTTCATCAAATAGGTCCTTCAACTCACGGTTTTTTTTCCATGAGTGCAACAGGAACTTAATTCAATACTGAATTTCTCAGAGTTTGTTTATAATTGTGATTTGCTCAAGATACCAAATTATGCGTGTTGAGGTCATAATAATACCAAGGCTACTATTCCACCTTCACCTAAAAAGATCAAAATGGTGGCTATGAAACTAGTCAACACTAAGGCAATCATGTTGAAAAGGAAAAAGAAAATTTTTACACATCAACCATGAATCAAATATCAACTTCTTTCCTTTTCTAAAATGCAGATAGAAGCTTTCCCATCCCAAAGACGTATATCTTGTTCAATAGATGCTTTGTATACAAAAAACCCTAATCACCTCACCTCTATGCTAACAGGAACCAGTGGCCTCTTCCCTTTCAGTTCTTTCGTTAAGAAATCCAACTTCTTTTCTTCATCCCATTCACTGTAAGTACCCATGTCCAAATACCCTGTAATCGCATCAAGTGCTTCTGCATGTCTCCCAGATTCCTGTCATACTGCTCTTTTAGATCACAACTAATTATCAAATATTTAGTAAACATACAATTTAAACCATACCTGACGCAAATCAAGTTTCATTAACACCATTCCAAAGGTAGCAACTCTACGAATCAGATCAGCAAGTCGACCATCAGCTAGCATCCCAGATCCACACGATTGCTGAAGAAACTAAAAGTTAAATACCGATTGTGGATGATCCTTTGGGAAAAAGGAGGAGAAAGATTACCAGAGACTCGTAACAGAGGAGAAGGGGTTCCAAAAGCTGATCAGATGTTTCATAGTAATCTGAAGGATCATAGTCACATGCAACATCCTCAAGAAGAAGCTCTAACCTTCTGCGGCTTTTCTCAAGCTGAACACATGGTGCGCAGAAGATGCAGTTTTCTTATTAGATTGATAATGTAAAATTAGTTTTAAAAATACTGTCAATCAAATTTACTTAGAAATTTTCAACAAAATCCTAAGTTGCAGATCAATAAGAAAATCACTCAATCAAATATTAAACATCAGCAGCATTGAGACGGTCACATTTTGAAAATTTAGAACTCAAATAAATTTTGAAGCAGCACCTTGTCCTTAACATTCCCCAGGACAACTCTATAAGGAGCAATTCCAGGAAGTTGAGGGAGCTTTGGTTCCAAAAGCTTCTGAAAGCTTGACTTCCCTGACTGTGATTCTGCAAACAAATTCCTCTGAGCAAGCAGTTGACTAGAGTTGAAAGGAGAGTAAGAAATTGCATATAAAGATGCACTGGAATTACTGAACTTGTTACTGATAATTGAATATTGGGAGTGCCACTTCTGGATGTAGTTGAATTTAAAGAAGCCCCATCATCCTATCATTGAAAACTTAGGAATTATCCGCAAATTCAGAAATACCAAAATCATTGAATTGATCTACCTTGTGATTGACTTGCGTGTAATCAGGTCCTGGAATGTCAAGTCTGGGATATGGAGATTCACCATTTTCTACGTGAAAGAATATATACACACAGAATTTGAATCAAATAACCCCTTATTCCTCATGCATGACACAAAAATAAGTTATGTGTAGGATTGAAAAAATTCAAAATATTCATTTCTCATGCAATAAATGGGTTTTCCTCAAATTAAAATTACAGCCAAGAGAGCACAAAAACAATAATATTCTAGAAAACAATAATATAGGCATTAAAGACATACAATATTATTCCCAAAGAGCTATACAGAAAAATTAACACTGTTATGTCTACCAGCAAAAGAGGGTAAATGGGCTCTAGCAGGAAGCTGGGTTGGAAGTGCCTGACTTCTGTTCGCAGACTGGTTCCAAATCTCACGGCGATTCTCATGGTTAGCTTCTGCAGAGGAAGAAATCAACATCAACTCTTTCAAGTGGATTACAATTACATGAGTATAGAATATATCTTCAAGGATGAAAGAGTGACAGGCCATGCACTACAAGAACAGTTCCCTGTTCTAAAAACATCACACCTCATGGCATACCATATTTACATTTCAAGAAACTATCATTTATACAGAAAGACTGCTATCTCATTCCATGAATACACAAAGCTCTCATGTATTTACCACTCACACAAGGATCAGTAAATCTTATCTCACTAAACTAGTCAAGATTTGATACTGAGTTGGATGTAAATGTGCTGCTGCTATTCATTCTTAAGTTCAAATTTTTGTGTTATTTAAGAAAACAAGACATGGGCTAAAATAGCAAGGCAAATTTGGACTTAAGAATGAATAGCAGCAGGACATTTACATCCAACTCAGTATCAAATCTTGACTAGTTTAATGAGACAAGACATGGGCTAAAATAGCAAGGCTGAAAAGAGACGATGAGGTTTATGGCTCATATGATATCTAACAAATCAAATTAAAAAGATTGAACTGGATTGATTTCATATTTGTGTGATCACACAGGAGGCTGGGTTACTTTAGACAAACAAAGGTTGGTGGGCACATAGCATAAAACAATGATTGCTAACATCAGACAAACCTTCTAGAATTTCATGTGCCAGTTCTGACACCCTGTCACTGCATTTGTTCATGGATAGCTCAAATCTGAGACTATCAACTTCCCGTATATAGAGGTCAATTGCCATCCATCTAGATAGAAGTGAAACATCTTTTGTGACCTGAGGACCAAAAAGAAAAACATATACAGAGGAGTTATTGACTCTGTCAAGATTTGCAGGATTAAAAGCAAATCAATAACATAAATGTTCTCCACCAAGAAAATCCACCCAATGTTGGACAAATGATTTGCTGATATTGTTTAAGGATTTTTTGTTAACCTTAGCCTTTAGAACTTAGTTTAAACTTCTAAAAACAGAAATATTTTATTGGAAAATACTACAATTGTTCCCCCGGATCGGGAGGGGGGCCCGCGGGACTCCTCTCTTCCTCTCTTTTAGGAAAAATATCTTTAATATTCAGATTCCCCCTGATCTTAGGCATTTATTGTTATCTCATAGTAATTGGGTCGAAGTCAAGGCCCCCCTTCTATTATATAAATAAGGCCTCAAAACCCCCTTGTAAACTAAGTGACATTTTTGAGTAATAAACCCTAATTTTTCTGAAGTAATTCTCTAGGGTTTTACTCTTACGCACTCAAAGTGAACAATAATGATTCCATTGAAAATACCTAACGAAATAAATTTAACATGTAACCAAAAACAATACATAAGTGTACTAAATGTATTTTTCTGTAAAAATTACCACTTTCAAGGCCAAGATTAAGAAAATTCTTGTTTAAATTACAGGCAACAGATTTCAATGTTTAAACCTGTAAAGGACATTCTTACCACCCTAAGAAAAAAGTTAAAAGAATGATTTACAGAACTATTTAAGATGATAACAGGTAACATATCTTTTTCCCTTCTACACTCTCCCAGTTTAACATGCATTAAAATTTCCCTTTACAAAAACACATGTTTAAACTGTCGAGTAATGAAATTTTATTACAAAAGAATACAATCACTCCAATGTAAAAGTTCTCACCCATTCAAAAGAATCCTTCACTTATTTAAAAAAGCAAAATCACTCAGTAGCACACAGGCAACATGCACTTGAATGGATGCTGTAAAAACTTCACCTTTGCTGTCACATTTGGGTTTCCATCTCTATCACCTCCCATCCAAGATCCAAACTTTATGGGAGTGCAAGTCAATGGAAGTGGCTTTCCTGTATGCTGCAAGGGAGGATTGATTGTACTTGATCTTAAGAAAAGTGTAAAGCCAATTGACCATAAATTAAAGATGACAGACCTTCTTTAAAGCATTGCTGACTCGACGTAAATAATGAGGAACAGCTTTCCAGAGTGACTGCTCCACAATGTTCAAACCTGGGGGAATTCATAAAACAAGCTGTTCTTTATATGTCAAATATTTGATAGAACCAATTGATGAAACCGGATAGAAAGAATGCTCTTTATTGTTGGACCTAATTCCCAATGCAATACCAATGTGTTAGAGATTAGGAATCGGAGGTCAGACTACAAGATTCAGTATCCTGAGGTAATTTGAGAGACCTCACTCTCCAACCAGCCCTAGCCCTGTTTCAGAATTTCCTATCTAGACTAACATTGAACTTGTGCTCCTATTTATACTACTATTAAGCCAGCTGTCTTAACTAACTTAAATTAGTTAGTTACTCATCTAATTTCCTGATTACCCTCTTCTCTTTCTGCTATATACATTCTTGAATCTATCAATATTATCATTCTCTTTTATTGTGAGCCAATGTTTGCAAGAGCTGATATTACCTGCTCTAGCTTCATCAACTGGAGTCGGTTTTTGGCGCCTAAGCTCATCTGTCTGCCATATTGAAGTTATCTCTCTCACCTACCCAATTGATTGTGATTTATTAGAATAGAAGAAATATTTCCAGAAAAAGATTTAGAAATTATCTCCCCTTTCAACACAGTACAGTGAATTCTGGAGTGAAAATGTAGCTCAGGAAAATTACCAGATCTTCAATCACCATTTCTCGATCTTCAGGGCTAAGATCAGGTCGATCATTATAATCCAAAAGATGCTACATGGAGGAAGGGGAAAGTAGTTAGAGACAAAGCTCATTTGATATTTGAGATTTTAAATTTCAAGTCTTTTGTGGAAATTTTTGTGGCCAAACAAGGACAAGAAACTCACAGCAATTCTAACGTGTTTGAATTGCAAAGTACGGCGATTAATCTGTGTGGGATGAGCTGTAAGAACAATTTCAACCTCCTGTTGCAACAGAAACAAAATCCAGATTACTAATTGAAGAACCACCAGCAATATAAGCACTACATTCCAAATTAATTATAAAAGACAAGAACTATAAAGAATAAAAATAATTTGGTTCAAATTTTCTAATATAGCATTAAGACACAAAGAAGAAAATAAACCTGCTTGCAGACTGTATCATAAAGTTCATCCGGGGAAACTCCACCCTGCACCAGCTGGTTAAATATATCATCACAAGATTTTGCAATTTGTGCCATATTCCCCCTTTTACGAACCCTGCAAAAACAGAATTTCTTTTAAAGATCACCCTACCTAGTAATATACTCAGAGTATTGCAATAAAATTTAATTGTTTCAATGTTCACAACACCATGGCATAAAAAATAGAAAGGCACATAGCATTGATAAGATGGTCCAGTGATAAAGGAGTCGGGAGAAGCTTGGATTCAACTCCCTCTACTAAAATAAAAACTAACAAATTAATAATTAACTTTGACTTATTTAAAAAAATGACACAAACTAATAACCAAAAATGGGATAAAAGAAAGCGCAAAATTTAGTGAGTGAAAAATTACCTATGATGAGTTTCAGCTATGCCCATCAAAGTAAGATAATGGCTGAAGGCACGAGCAAGGGTGAGAGCTTCTTCTAGTGTCATCTTTGATAACTCTGAAGCCAACTGCTTCTCCAGCAACTCTGCCATGTTCACAATACCTGCTTGCCTCATATTACAACCACTCTGCCAAAAAGAGGAATCTCAGCACTTTCCACGTCCAAGAATATTCTCATGATACAAATTCACATCACATGCATGCATCACCAAGATTCATAACAATTAACAACAACAAAAATCTCAAAATCACACACATAGCAGTCCTTATCATACAAACTCCCTCCCATGCATCAAGATTCATGAAACACCGAACCGCATAACATCCACTTTGAATAAGAATCTCCACAAAAACAGTAGAAACAAAGTTACTAAATAGACCCAAAAAAATTACCTATCAAAGTAAAAGCACAAAAAATAACAAGGAATCGATTAATATTAAAAGATGAAGCAAAACAACGAAACCCCATTTGAGAAAAACAAAAAGGGTATAAAGCAAAACACAAAAAGATTGTTTCTTTTTGGTTTGGTTTGTCTTGACCTGAGCAAGAACGCGGATCCTTTCGAGTTTGTCAACAACGTTGGTTCCAACCTCACGCTGGAGAATGTCGTTGAGGAGATTTCCGAGCAATCTGCAGTTGTCATCGAAGCTCTGGAAAGAGATTTCCTCAGCAATATCATCAGTGGTGTCCGTCATTGAGTTGACTCAACAAAAAACACAAAACAGAAAACACAAGTGAAGTGAGTAAAGAGTGAGAGAAGAGAAGAGAAATAGGAGGTAGAGAAAGAAGAAGAAGAAAGAGAGGTGGAAAAGAAGAGTGGTGTGGGGTCAAACGTCGAAGAGTTAGATTGGTGTACAAAAAGTGGAAGGAAACAAGTGACACGTGGCAGCGTATGGCGGGAACGAAAGTGGCCGTTTGTGAAGACATAATTGCGATTGTTTTCTAACCTTGTAAGTTGTAACTGTCTCTCTCACTCTTCATGTGATTCTTTCTCACCTTTTTATTTTCTTGTTCCTTTCCATTCAACCGTCCATTTGATCACCACCAGTCTATTATCCCTTCCTACAAATCATTTCTTGTTTCATCCCTTTGTTTATTTTACCCATCAACTACACTAAATGCCTTCCTTATGAAAATGGAAGAGTTAATAATTTTTTGCTTGGAAAACCTAGCTATAAATCAAACAACCTTCAATCCAATCTTAGCTTCAAAATTTAAATCATGGTTCCAGTTACACACCATATATGAGTCCGATTTTATATTAAGTTCGGATGTGATTGTTTTTTATTATAAAATATGGATAACTTTCAAAATAATTTTTGGATACTATGACTGAAAATTAATAGGATAAATAACAGTTTTCTATCCCCGAGGTTTACATAAATGACAGATAGAATATACCTGTCGAATATTCAATACTTAACCGTCAATTTCAAAAAATATTGTTAAATTTGTTTAGTGCTGGAACAGAGCATGCGTTTTCTTCCATTTGTTTATTTGGTGGAAAGTTTTCTTACATTTATATAAATTTTAACCCGAGGCGTAGTAACTTTTTATTTTATTTGAATACATGTAATTATGTTATCACAAAAATAAAGGTATAATAAAATTTTATTTGGTAAAACGAACTTGTTTATAGTAAACTTAAGCAATCTAAAAGTGTATGTGTGTAAATAATTAGAAGACTAAATAGATTAAGACATTTGTGTGAGTGTAAATAATTAGAAGATTAAATAGATAAGGACCTATTTAGTTGACTTAAAAAAAACCACATAAAAATTAAGCTTTATGGTAATCGATTTGACTTAGGTTACTATGAATCTAAGGACATTTGTGTGTGTGTGCATAAATAATTCAAAGACCAAACACATAAAGATCTATTTAGCCCAACTTGAAAAAAACTACATAAAAAGCTAACCAATCAAACTTGGGCTACCATAAAGCTTAAGTTCAATCAAGCTCACGTAAGCTTGATTTTTTATCTAGGCCCAATATTGATTTCAATATCCCAGTGCCCATACCAATAGCAAGGAGCTTACATTTAATAAGGAGCAGACTTACATCTATACCATGAAAAGCTACATCTAATATTAGGATGCCCCATACATTATCATTCCTATAAATCCTAAACCCTAAACACTCACTAAAATTGGTATCAATAGCATTAGGTAGAGGTCAAGGAACATATTAGAGACATACCGGTCAAATCTGCAGAGGTTTCAGAAATGTCTTCATCTGCATAAGTTTTTTTCAAACTTTACAAAAAAGGTGTTGACAAAGGCCACGTATGGTATAGCCACCACCCAACTCTATAAATACCATTCATTTACTATAGTTTTGAGGGACGTTCACTAACTCATCGCTTGAACGCCAATATTAAGTACCGTACTAACTTGAACATTAGAGTGTATTTGTAAGTGACATTTTATTTCACCTTACAACGCGAAACACTGATGGTGGTTGGACAAAATCCCATCAAGACCTTGAGATCTCCATTGGACTTAAGAATATAATACCAAAACCTCACTGAACCAGTGTAAGTGATAAAGCATACAATACTCGGTATCTATACCGGAAGTCTATCCCCTATACTGGATAGATCATTGGCATGTTGGCATGCCAAGTGGGACCTGCTAAAATTATTCCTACTTTTGTAATCATTGAAATGGATTCAACACATCAAAAATCTTGCTCCCCGGATTATGAGGTGTAAGATGTGACACGCCCAGAACCAACCCATTGGGTTAAACCCTAGGATTCATGAAAACTAAAAGGCCAGTTGCTCAGACTTCAAGAAGACCTAAAGTGGTGACACAGCGTGACTCACATGATGAGATCATTCAGCGACTTTAAGAGGAGGTACAAGAGCTAAGGCAAGAACAAGGTCAACCTTTAGAGAACTGTATGTTTGTACAACCAAGAACCTTGCCCGTTAATTCCCTCACCCTCTCGTCACAATGTTTCAACATCATTGGAATACTCTAGAATTCGAACGTATGATGGAGATTATCAAGAATCCACATATCAGACTAAGCGTAATTCGCCCCAGTATCAAAATTTGTAAGCCTCTAATGGCTCTTCAGGATACAAGTTTAGCATTTCATTCACTTGATGCCTTATGAGAATTTTGATCCCATGACACCTCCAAACTCCACATTCGTTGTCCATCGGGAAGTATGCCAGTGAGACTAATCTAACTACACACTTAGATGCCTACACGAATGAATCGTTGTTTCTAGGAGCAAAGGGTGATGTCATGCGTAGAATAATTTTCCCTAGGACTCTTACTAAAGAAGCGCTTAACTGCTTTAAGGGTTTACCTATAAGGTCGAAAAATTCCTGGGTTGACTTGGCAGATGTCTTTGGCAATCACTTTATCGTATCAAGGGATATGCCAAGAACATCCCACACTTTAGCTAAGATCAAGCAAGGTGAGACAAAATCCTTAAAGGATTTTCTAAAAAGATTTTATAATGACACATCTATGGTTCCAGGGTTGATGGAACCAATACATTGCCACTAAGGCCCTGCTTCCAAAGTCATCCATCACCCTGTACTTAGTAAAAGGGGCACCCAAACTCTTGAAGAGTTTAGGAAGAAAGCAGCAAAATATATGGGTTGTAAAATGCATCTAGCCGCCGCTAAGCCAATACCAGCTCCAACACCCACACCGACTCTAAAAGAAAATCCCCAAGTAGGGAAAAATTACTTAGTAGGACCAAGATGCTTTCTTCATCCAGAATAAGTCATTGAAGTTATGACGTTTCTGAATCTTAAACTAAAGGAAATAGGAGATGGTTGATTCAAAGAAGTTGGCGGGATCGGTTTTTGAAGGCAGAGGCAGACTCCCAGGCTTTTCCCTTCTAGAGTGAGATTGTCTCGAACCTTAGGAAAAAGATAGAGTGTTTAATGCTCTGGACCTATTTAGTCCTCTTATTTCGGCCATGATCAGACTTGGGTCTTTTAAGTTGTCTTTCAGTAAGACCTTTCCCATGATGGCATTTCTTTTTCCCTTCGGCTTCAGTAGGTTACTCCAGCAAAATGTACAACTTTCCAATAGCATATGCTAGAATTTTGACAGTAGGAGCCTTCATCAGTTTTGCTATTAATCTGTTCTCTCTATTGGCATCAAGGGTTTTTGTGTTATTCTCTTCTTGCATCATTTAGAGGACTCTATTTTGTTTTCCTATCTTAGTTGAAATAATAGTAACATAAAAATGGTTAGTATAAGTCCAATTTAAAAAAAAAACTTGACAAATTACAGGACAAGGGGAAAAAGTGAGATTAACCAAGATATTCCTTGCACATGTCGACATCACCCAAAAGGGCTTTACACTGGATTTTATGAAACTTAGGCACATCACCCAAAGCAATGACTACTCTTTGGGATTTCTTTGAGAGGTCTACCTCATCGGTGGCATAAGCAGTTCCTAGAAAAACTAAAGTTCTCCTAGAATGTTGGTCTTCCCTCATTCACCACCACCTTGATATACAAATGCTTAAAACTTATACCATCTATCTTGGCGGAGTTAAGGTAAGATTCAAAATTGATTATGTGACACAAACATCGTAATTTTATATGACTTAAGCCATTATCAACATTCCCTTGTCACATTAGAGTGCAATGGAAAACATCACCAATGTGGGCATGAACTTGAAATATTCTCCCAGCACTTTAAGGGATCTCACTAATACTTATCCATTGGGATGCACTTGACTAGGGGCAACATCCAAAATCCTTAATACCCTCATCTTGAACTCATTCAATTGGAACTTCACCTTAACTTTAGTGAAGACTATCTCATACATGAACAAGAATCTAGACCCTAGCACATGGCAGATCTGGTCTGTTATCAGAGGCGATATCACTATAAAGTCATCTTTATTTTCCTCTTTGTCATGAATTGAGAAATTAGGCACTTCCACTATGTCTACCTCTATGACATACTTTGAGGACAAGGCTAGTGGTATGGCATGACCCTAAAAATAATAGTCTCTAGCGTTCTCTGCTATCTAATTTCCTCTATGTGTCAAGACATTAATATTTACATTGTCCATGACTACCTACGTGAATCAATTTTAGAGTACCCTACAAACGCCAACAAAATTATGTAGTATTGGAAGAAAGGAATGCAACTATTAAAAGATAAATCATTAGTGTGATAATATTTGTTGCTGAAATCAGTAACCTAGAAGGAAGATAAGGACATTGGTGAAGACAATTGCGGTTTTTTATTATGAATTAGAAGATAATTCCTCAACAAACCATAGTTCCTAATGGGAAAGTTTTTCAAACATGCAAGGTCATGGGGACAAAATGTCTAACAATCCTTGTGGATTCTTTTTCTAAAAGCCGACGTAAATTTTCTTATGGCACCTGAGGCTTACGTTGGGATGTCACAAACAGCCACGACAATGGCTCAAACAAAATCTCCACTAATTCATTGCTTTAGTGGTCATTTCCCATCTCAATTTTAAAAATAAGATCTTGAACAACAAATTTTGAAAAAAAGATAGGATAAGAGGATACCTATAGAGACGCGGCAGTATGTCTACCTTATGCAAGCCAATGATGTAATTTGGAGATTCCATATTTTAATATTGGAGCACTTAGAATTTCAAAGAGAAGTGAAAAACGAAGTAGTTTCAACACTTTTTCATAGCAGAGCCTTAGAGGGAGAATGGACGAGAACAGTTGAATGTAATGAAGACAACATGCGTTTGTATCATTTTGCATACTGAATAATGGTTGCATAGAAATTGAAGCATCACACCCGCTCACCAAATGCCATTACTCACATTCAACACTCAACTATAAAAATGAATCACTCTAGTGCAAAAATCTCCCAATCGATGAGGTATTTTAAAGCATATAGTAATATAAAAATGAATCACTCTAGTGCAAAAATCTCCCAATCCATAGAGATTTGCGTGATATTTGATAATAATATAATAATTACTTGAAAATTACAAAGAATATATATACATTATGTTGAAAGTTTTGTTCATTAGTTGGGTTTGTTGAAAGTGATTGGTTTCAAAGTGAAAAGAAATAAAACAGAATAAACAATAAATAAAGATAGTGGGATCAGACTCCCCCTACTCTAATTAATTGTTTAGGATCTTATATTATGTAAGGGTACACATTTAATCAAGTTAATGTGACATAAAAGTTATTAAACCTAATCTTTTAGTGAATAAATTCTAAACCCTAACATCAAATATCAATCCTTAAGTATTCAATATTAGTATTTTCATTAATAATATGCTTTAGCAACTATAATAATTAACTTTATTCCTAGACGAAGAATATAAAGGGAATTTTATCCCTAAAATCCATTTGGAGACCCAAAAACAAGCATAAATTATTCTCCTATTTGAAATTAGAATTAGGAAAAAAGAAATAAAATGTTAACTTGATATGAATGAATAAATGATGAATCTTTAGTGGACTCAATTATGACCCTATTTGAAGGCTAGCTATCCTTATTTATGAACATGATTATTCCAATTTCTCACTTTTTGTTCATAAGCAAGGTCTTTGTGAAAGAGTATTGAAGTTGTAAATTATTGGAATTTAGTGTTAATTTATTGATAAAGCATGTGAATTTTACAAAAGGTTGCTTGAGATACAAGAAAGATAAGATTTGGAAGAACCAGGTTTGAGTGTTGGCACGTCAGACCTAGACGTGACCATGTTGGGCCTCATGTGCTGAAAAGTCAATCTCTTTGTCAATGGGCGTTACCACGTTAGTTCTAACATAGGCACACCAATTTTGATTTTCCCTTGCACCTCTGATGTTAGGCTTGCCCATACCCAATCTTTTTTTCCTTGTATATGTATTTGTGTGTGACTATGCTTGTGTGAGTGTTGGTACACCCATTTCCTGCCTTAATTATTCATTTTGTAACTACTTGAGCGTGGTGGCCTTAGTGTTTTGTGTTCACATGCCCATTACTTATATTTCCCAATATATAGGTTTTTTATTGTAAAAATGTACATAATTTTATTCATTATAATAAAACACTTTAGATTTTATTTAGATTCTCTCTCAATTTCCCTTTTCTTACTTCTGATTTTGCCTATTTTGGAATCTTCCACCATTGAACACTTATCCATCTCATCTTCATTCCTTCATCTCACCATGTATGGCTAGATCCTAAGGTTAGGATATGATGAATAATGAAGTGATGTTTGTGAATGTTGTGTTGAAATGGGTTTTAATGATGTCATGATGTCAGGCTTTATTGATGACAAACAAAGATTTAAATTATGTCAATTTTGATAATGGCATACAAGTTATAGTGGGTGGACTAACATCCTAGAGTGACCAAAATATCAAAAGAGTTAAAGTCATAAGTAAAGCTCAACTCTAGAAGATTGATGATAGCAAGAAGAATCAAGCTTATCTGGAAAGAACAAATCTAATGGGTTTAGCAGTCTTTGATCTTATCTGGAACATGAAGTTGTTGAAGACTTCCTTTAGATTTATGTAAGAATTAGGTAATAGTTTAACTGAGTATACTAAGTCATTTGACTCGTAATTAATTAATCTTGTGCTTTAATTTGGTAATTAAAAAGATTAATTAATTGAACCAAGTTTAAGAAAAATGCATCAGAATTCAAAATATGTCTAAGCGATTAGGACCACTAACCATAAGCGGTTGGAACCACTGAGCAGAAAAGGTTGGAACCACTACCAGAATAGTTTGAACCACTACCTCAATGGATTGAACCATTACCTCAATGGATTGAACCACTACTTGACTAGTTCGAACCAATATTGTTGAAAAGGCTACTTCAAACCAATGCTTAGAATAGTTTGAACCACTGGTCAGAAATGGTTCAAACCATTGATTGGAATGGTGTAAACCACACCCACTGATATAAAAATGGAGTATTTTAAATTATTGACTTATTTTAGGAACCTCAATATATTTTATTTCCATATCCGGTGACACTTTTCACTATGAATATAGTGTTTTGCCAAAGGAAAAATGGACCTTTTTTATGTGAGAAAATTATAAACGAGTTTTAACTTTGCTTACTTAAATTATTATTAGACTCATAAGCTTATTTTTTAAGTAGTTGCTCAAAGTTTTTAGAGATAAAAGTTTTCATTTTCATGTTCTTGGATTGAGAGTTTTGGGATTGGAGTGCAAGAAGATTAGGCAACCGTTCTCTAGAGAAACCTCAGACTAGTTGTTGAAAACTTGCAGTTGTAAAGGGGATTATGCTTTGGATAGGTGATCCAAGAGTTGAAATCAAGCCTTGTAACCAACTTTGTTATAGTGAAGAAATTTTAACCCTTTGTGTTGGGAGATCATAGTGGTATTGATCGAACTAGGATATATTGCAGTGTTGTATCTCTCTTCCTTAAACTCTTTACTTAAGCATTTATATATCGTTCGTATATGTTATAAGTTAAATAATCGCTTTGCATCATTTTAATCTTTTCATTCTTTTATCAAAAGGTTTTAATCTATTTTATAGTTTTTCTCTAATATACTTGGTTAAATTATTTGTAACAAATCTTTTATCTTTATATCATGTTCTATATTCCTTACTAAAAAGGTTTTGAATTGCTTTCATCTTTTATATATATATATTTTGGTTGCATAAAGTTTCTATTTTTATAAAAGAAAAAAATTAGTTAAAGTTTTCTAAAATTAGCATTACCTAATTCACATCTCTTCCCTCTCTTGGGTAATGGTTGTCAAGTCTAACAAGTGGTATCAAAGCTTCATGCTTTGATAAAAGCTTAACCGCTTAAAGTTAAAGATCCTTGTTTGGCAACTGATGAAATTTTTGTTTTGTTTTCTTCAAAAATGTCTAGTTATGAATTTGATAAACTACCAATTTTTGATGTTCTGAATTTTGTTTATTGGAAAGAAAGAATGAAAATTTATTTATAATAAATTGATCTTGATTCATGGGATATTATTCTTGTTGGTTCTTCTTTAAAACCCAAACTGTTTAGGAATCCTCTTTATAAGAAATGTTTTTTCTTAAAAGTTAAAGTAATGGATATTTTAATAAATTATGTGGATGATGTTTATATGCACATTATAGATTGTTATTGTGCCAAAGATATTTGGAATGCTCTTAATGTTCTTTATCTTGCGATTGATACTTTTGTGCTTGGGAGGTTAAAATTAAACCAAGATAAGCAAGAATAATTTAAGAAAGACGACCATGAGGAAGTGATTGGAGATCATATGGAAAATGACATTGGCATCACAAGTATTCTTTGTGATCTTAACTCTTTCAAATTTCAAGAAGAATCAAAGCCAAAAGAAATTTAGAAAGAGCATGATTCAAAGGCCTTGATGAGTGTCAACAAATGATGATGGGTAGTGAAGAGCCAAGCAAGCTTCGAATTAAAACTTTTATGGCTCAAAAAGACTATGAGGTAAATAATATCAAACCATATTATAATTCATGTCATGATGTGCTATAATATGCTTGTAAAGAATTGATTGATGGTTTTCTTAATTTAAAAGATAAAAACTTGGCTTCTTTGTAAGAGATTTCTTGTTTAGAAAATCAAATTGACACTTTGAAAAAATAAGTACCTTTTCCTTACAAAAAGGATGTCTTTAAACTATGAAACCTCAACTATATATGATAAATAAGTTGATCTTGAAAATGAAATTGAAGAATCTCTTCTAGAAAAATCAAAGCATATCATTTGTGTAACACCCTTTGTTTGTTTGTGATTGGTCTGAGGATCAAAGAACGGATAATTGTATGTGTGATTTTTGTGATATGAATATTTGGGCCTCGGCCGGATTTATTATATATATTATATGCATATAAGTGTGGATTAGAAGCTTGTCTAATAAAATAATTAGGTGCAACAGAAAATATTATAATATGTCGTAATCAATGTGGTAAGTTGCGTGATTGGTCTGAGCATGCTCCGATAGTTTAGTATAAGACCCAAAGGTTGTTCTTACCCTGAGCAAGTGTTGGAATAAGGATTGGCGATGGTCTTAGTAAATTTGAATACAAGAGTGGTGTCTGTAAAGAAATCAAAATAAATTCCATATTCGTTTATAGTTCTGCGTATGAGTATGCTTCACCAATTCTGGCCAAGCAAATGCCAAAGGTGCCCGATCTGAGTCATTTTCATTTCTAAGTGTCCAAATTAAAATGTACAACATTTCCCGTGAAGGACCCGAGGTCCAATTCCTAATGCTTTGATCCCTGAAATTTATTCTAAGAGTTTAAGTTTGATACTCATTTTGCTTCTACACACCCCTTAGTATTTTTGATCTATCCTTCTGCTCCTATTGTTCACAATATATTCAAATTGTTAATAGAAAACATATTAAGTCATTCATAAAAAATGTTTAACAAAATATACTTACAAATCTCTTTTAATGCTCAAGTGTAGATAGAGGTTGCAGTATCAGCCGTTTTGTTTACCTTGTTCCGAGCACTCGCCTGCTGGAACAAGACACTCCCTGCTTCTAGACCATCCTGTCCCAATGGTCCTCGGGGATCCAACGGAGGCGCTTGCTCTTGTCCCTCACCTTCCAAAGGGTACTCTTGATGATTTTGGAGGTCTTTATGGCAAAGACCCTCCTAATCTCATTAATCATACCTTCTGTCCACTGATAATCACGCTGTTACATGAAATGAGATTTCAAAATTAAAAACAAGTGTATGAATTAGCCAAATTCACAACAAAGGGAAGTGTTAACATACCGAAAAGGTGTCAAACCACTTATCCTGGACAGCTTCACAACATCTATCCAAGAGATGTATAGACCATCCTACTGGACCTTCAGAACCTTAGTAATCGCTTTGGTAGTGCGACTACTATCAACAAAGTTGTAATAAATAATAGTTAGAAACAAATAAAATAACTTACACACAGGAAGGCTACCGAAATTTTGGTAGAGTTTCCCTTATAAATGTAATATTTCCAAATTTGAACGGTTTCCCTGTTACAAGCAGAAGAGTTCCCAGTACAGTTCAATGTATACAAGTACTAAATAACTAACATACAATAAATCAATTTAGGTATTATGTGAATTTTATATACAAAGCAACTAACAAGCTACCAACTAAGAAACTTAAAAAAAATTATTTAGTATACTTACTCGACAGTAGGACCAGAGTGGGTAAGGGGATGCTGGAGGTAGGGTCGCCTTGAGGCCAGGGTCATCCAAATCTCTAGGTGAAGGAGTCTGCTCTGGGGTGGTCTACTGTGTTGTGGTATGTAGTGGTGATAAAGTGGTGATCTATCGTGGAATGGTGGTCTACTGTGGTATGGTGGCTTGTTATGGGGTAATGGTCTACTGTGGGGTGGTGGTCTGCTGTGGTATGCATAGACGAGATCCTGGAGTCCTTGAACCATAACCCCGGCTGAAGGGTAGCCGACGTCCTTTCATCTGTGGATAAAACCATAAAAACAAGTGTTAGTCTCAGACTATAAAGATATGTATATATGTTTAACAACTACATATTGTGTCTATTTCAGTTTGAAATTCTCCCTCAGTTTCACTGTCACTATGGCTATTTATTTCAACTAGTTCCTTAGTCTCCAAATCGGCCCTAGACCATTTTGATTGGGAGACAACATCTTTGTCAATGTGTTCACCCCCTGTAGTGGTGAGTGTCTCATCCAGTATCACTGAATCAATGTTGAAAAGCAAATGACTGACATTGAACTTGTTTGGAGCGAGCTGATAAGCATCCTTAACCTCATCGGAAACATTATCAGTGATTTAACTTCAGGCCTTGGCCTTGATTACTGCATACTGATCTCGGTGCCTTCCAGGAAAGTCTGTGTAATAAACCTACTCAGCTTATTGGGTAAAAATGAAGGATCAAACCCTTTATATCTACCGCTTTTCTTGACCTCAACTAAACCTTAGTTTTTGTCAACCTTTGTTCCTACACCGATTGTGTTGTCGTACCAATCACACTTGAATAGAATTATATCTCTTCTTAGTTGTCCAAAGAAAGAAACTTCAACAATCTCTATCAAAACTCCATAGAAGTCTTCCTCTAACTGTCCATTTGTGCCTTTAACACAAACCCCGTAGTTATGGGTGTACATCCCTTCACTCCATTGGAAAATGTTAAACTTGTAGTCGTTTACGTAGTAAATGGGCCACTTTTTAACAACTTTCACTGGCCCCAAGAAAGGGCTTGGAGTAAGGGATCTTCAATATGGTTATTAGGGTCTTGAATTTATTTACAACATAACACATGGTTCATCATTAGATACGTAAAATTTGAAGTTCAACTAAAAAACAGAAGGTATACGGGTCTTACGTGTTGTGCAAACCAACCGATGAATTTGGATGACACCTTACTATGAATTTGGTCATCAGTTATATCATTTTGCTCTAGTTTCGACATATCTGCATATAAGTTATTTAAGGAACAACAATTTAGGTACAATAAAAGCTAGCTTTAGAATGCAAACTATAAGTTTGTGACTTACTCAAAATAGGGTTCCACTTCCGGGCAATTCACAAGAATGTACAAGTGAGTCGCCTTTTGATGTTTCTTATCAATGTAACATTCTGTGACCTTGCCCCTAGGACAACCGGGATAGTTGCAAATTGAGCTTTGATCATCCAACCCTGCATTTATGGCCACCCCAAGGTTGCGGGGAATTCTACTCATTCTAGTTTCTATCTCCGTCGAAAAATAGAAAGAAGCAAAAGTGGTCATTTCTTCCACTAAGTATGCCTCACAAATTAATGTTTCAACACACGCTTTGTTTGACACTTTGTCTTTTAAAGAGCTTAAGAATCTAGAAAAACATAAACACATGTTAAGTTACATAATACTATTATAGCAAAAAAATTATTCAACAAAATTAAGTAGTTCTGACTGTCACCTTTCAAACAGATACATCCAACGATACTGCACTAGACTACTAATTAAGGCCTCGTATGGTAGATGGATAGGCAGATGCTCCATAGAGTCAAAAAACCTAGGTGGGAAAACAGCTCTAACTTACAAATCAAGACCAGAATACTTTCCTTCATCTTCACAAGTTTCTCCTCAGTTAACAAAGTTGTCGTCAACTCCTTAAAGTAGTGACTCAACTCAACCAGCGGTTTTCAAATAGGTTTCGGTAAAGCATGAAACGCGTACGACATCAGTTGTTGCATAAACACATGACTTTTCATGCCAAACACCCTGTCCTCTTTCATGTCGACATATCTACTCAAGTTAGAAGCAAATCTGTCAGGCAGGGTCAATCCATTCATCCACACATATACAATAATCTGTTAAGGTCTAGTTAAAACATATTTCGCATGTGGTTTAAACATTTTTCCACGTCCCGTATCCCTCCTTCCTAGAACACCAAATTGAAAGGTCTAGTCGACTATTCTCATTGTCCTTTGTTCTCTCTTTAGTGTCCATCACAGTGTCAAAAATATTCATGAAAACATTTCGTTCAGTGTGCATCATATCAATGTTGTGTCTTAACAACAAGTATTTCCAATATGGAAAATCCCATAAGATACTTTGCTTAACCCAGTGGTGTTCCTTCCCATAACCCGTAAACTCCTTAACATTCTTATCCCAGATGTACAGATACTCTTGGACTCTCTGCCAAACCCGTGTACCGGATAACCTACGAGGTGGAGGTTCATTAACAACCTTGTTCTTCTTAAAAGCGATTTTGTTTCTCCTGAATGAGTGATCCAACAATATAAACTTTCTATGACATTTAAAAAAACTTGTCTTGCCACTAATAGGGAGTGATTCCCCTTGGTATGTTCCATGCATACAGGGCAAGCAAACTTCCCAGACGTTGACCATCCAGAAAGTATACCATACGTAGGGAAGTCATTAATGGTCCACATCAAAACAACTCACATCATGAAATTGTTCTTCAAAGATGCATCATAGGTCATCACCCCGACATCCCACAATTGTAACAACTCCTCAACCAACGGTTGCAAAAACACGTCTATTTTTTCCTTTGGATTTTTGGGTTCTGGAACCAGTGCAGTTAGAAACATGACCTCCCTCTTCATACACATATCAGGAGGCAGATTGTATGGGGTCAGTATGATTGGCCAACAAGAGTACGCTCTTCTATATTGACCAAATGAGTTGAACCCATCAGTACATAAGCCAAGTCGTACATTGCGCGGCTCACCTAAAAAGTCCGGATATAGCTCATCTAAATATTTCCATGCTTTCCCATCGGATGGATGGCACAAAAGACCCTCTTGTGTTTGGTTCATAGCATGCTAACACATGTGTTTTGCCATGGACAATGAGGTGTACAAACGTTGAAGACACGGTGTTATGGGAAAGTACCACATTTTCTTCCTGACCTTCCTAGTTACTTTCCCTCTCCTTTTAACGGTTTTGTAGCGGTCTTTATTACAGTGTACACATTTTGTAACACTCTTGTCTACAAACTCATTTTGGAACAACATACACCCCCTAACAGAACACTCTATCTTCACACAACCCAACCTCAAGTTTGCCACTCTCTTCTTAGCATGGTACAAGTTTAATGGCATTCAATGATGACTAGGAATGGTGGAATCCATCAGATCGCCCATTCTATTAAAACAATCTCCTGAAAGATTATTCTGCCTTTAAGCTTAAAGTAGCTAGGGAGGCGAATAATTCAGTGTAACTCTAGTATCCATCCCATAATGGAGTTTGAGCCGCCACAAAAAATCATAAAATCTCTTCACCTCCGGATTAGGATCCTCCTCTACATTGTCATCCTCATTCCCAGCTTGGTCATCATATTCTAGCATACGCCCGGTGGAGGTTCCAACATAATCTATCACCATCTGCTCCATGTTGTTGTACGTATCCCTGTTCCCTCCGACCTTGTAGTAAGACTGTTGGACGGTTACGACCGGTGGCTTGGGCGGTAACTGCTCACCATGGTTGTACCACCAGTAGTATCTTTCCATGAATCCCTTCTCACTTAGGTGGAACATGACATCATCCATATATTTAAAACTCATGCATTTGCACTTTGAGCACGGACAACGAATTTTCTAAGTCGCTTCAAAATTAGGAGTGTTCACCGTTGTAAATGGAATAAACTCCAACAACTCCATCATAAACTCCTCAGTCACTCACTGACTACAATTAAGCCAGTTGTACATCCATCGCCGATTTACCGGAACCTCCATTGGATGATATCTAATAAGCATATTTCTAGTTACTTTAATTTAACCATTATGTGACTATCGTTAGTGAATCACTCTTTATCTCTTTGATGTTGTAAGTAGGTGGAGCCCTATCTCGTTCAGGATGAATATGCAACCATCTGTAACCCATCTACGTGTTTACGTCAACCTTATGTTATTGATGTTCATTTGGAATTTGGGCAACATTTCACATTGATCCCCGAGTACACAGAGATATGTGCGGTATGAAACACCGTACGCAAACATGTATCCGGAGACAATGCAAAACACAGTAACCAAACTTCCAAATGGACATCAATAACACAAGATAGAACACAAACAACAGCGATAGGTTACGCCCTACTGGTTACAAATTCATCCCAAATTGTTTAACCAGGACAATTCAAGATCTAACACAACACGGTATGTCGGCTGGTTGTCTTGAATCTTGAATGGGAACCTAGTGGATACAGACACGACTAAACCCTACATTGTTAATTTTTAATGTAACCTAAAACAGGGAGCCTACCAAAATTTTGACAAAGTCTCCCCTGTAAACTAGACATTTCTAATTTTTTTTTCCAACGCCCTGTTACACAGATTCTTTCCAGTACAATTCAATATATACGCTACGCATTGTATATGAAATTGAGGGAGGTAATCACCACAACCTAGTGAACGATGCTCTCTACTAACAAACAACAATACACATGCATAAAACGTCATGTTATCAGCACACAAAACCAATGTCTAATGAGCTTTGTTCTCCACTATCAAACAACAATACACATTCACACTTTTAACATATGATATCAGCACACAAAACCAATGCCTAATGAGCTCTGCTCTTTACTAACAAACAAGAATCGACATGCATACACGGCGAGACACAACATAAATCACAAGAATGTTAGTGACAGGGGATTACCTGGGAAAGATACACAGCAATAAAGACGATGCTGAAGACAGACGAACAGAGACCACGCGGTGTACTGGTCTGCATGACAAACCGAGAGGAGGATGATAGTTTTAATTTTTTGTTTTCAAATGACAAATTGAAAAGGCACAACAAATTAGTAGCATGCAATTGGGTAAGAGAGGATAATAGTGATTGTATCGTGGAGACAATGCTTCAATTCATATACTACAAATCCATCCCTACTTCAAATAGTTGCTATCACATAATAGTGTTTTCTGGGTCAGCTACTTTGTACTCTGCGTAGCTATTTGGGATTGATTTTCAATGTGTCATGAATGCTTGGGATTTTTAAGTTTAGTATTTTAGATGTTGAATTACAATTAAGCTTGTAGATTGTAGTTATTGTTCATATTTGATTTTTGTGAAGAGTGAAAACATATGTAGTCTATGTATGTTATATGATTGGAAAGGAATAGAAGGATATATCTTCATCCACATAATTTTAGGGGGAATTCCTAGTTAGCTTCTCAAGTTTCATTTTTGATAACATTGATTACTTAAGAGAGCACTTAAAGGTCACGTTGTCATGTTTTGGTTACCACAAAGTACCCAATACAATTATAACTATTTTAATGTAATTTTTATAATTTTTATTTTTAATTATTCTCATAGTTACTTGTTATTCTTATTCACAAGGATGATTATAATTTTGTAATAGTGCTTCTATATGAAGGAACCTAAGCGTTTATTGCATTTATTTTTCTTATTTGTGTTTGTAGCTTTATAGTTTGATGTAGTTCGCAGTTTTTGTTTTTATTCTAATTCTTAAATCTCTTTTCTCTTTCAATTTTTGACGCATAGATGGGAAAGATGTATAAGAATAAGAAACAAGGTGGCGGGCATGGACCTACAAGAGAACATACTGATTTTCAAGAACAAGAGATGGACATAACGAAGATCATGAAAGATGTTGGGAATTTTAGCAATTTCCATTTTCATCTTTTTTCATGTTTACTTTCTTTTCCTTTTTCTAGACTGTTATTCTTATCTCTTTTTTTAGACTTGATTTCTGTTTTTTGGTCCATTTTGAATATACATTCAATGGGGAAAATGCATAATGAAAAGTGGATGATGATGTCCTTGCTTCTTAGTATAATGTTTTATATGAGCGAAGTTGGATTTATTTGGTCTGCTCTTATGCTGCTTGATTCTTCAACTGCTATACATAATTGGTAACCAAATTCTTTGATATTTAAACTAAATTTTTATAGATTCTGTTGATTTGTGTGGCTGGGTATGTGATCTTGATGCCACTACTGATTTCATAGTTTGCAAGTTGTCTATTATGAGTAGATGAAGCTATGGTTAATTTGTTCAATTCTTTTTTGGTTTATGGAGAAATTGGTTACTTTGAAATATTTTTTTTTTCGTTGTTGTAATTTATGGATGTTGGACCTGGTTTTGTTTGTTTTTCTATTATGTCCATCAGATATCATAGTGCAGTTGCTTCCTGTAACAGCTGCTAATTATCATTTTTTCCAGGTTATTCACATATGAAATGGAAAGAACACAAAAAGATTTAAGATAGAAAGGTTGTTTCTCTTGGTGGGAAGGTGGGTACTATTTTTTATGCCTGTGTTTCTACATTATGTGCTAGTGCAAATAGAATTACAAGGATGCTTAGGCAACAAAATTCTTATGTGTTTCTACATTATGCCTGTGTTTCTACAATATGCTGTTGTTATTTTTTATGCTAGTGCAGTTGCTTTTGAACTAAATTTGGGTAGTATTATCCTGTGTTAAAAAATATATATATATATCCAGAAAAACTAATTCAATATGCTGCAGTTTTTTTAGTATTAATCAATGAAGATTAATATGAGAAATAGAAATGGAATTAGAATTATTCTGCAGTTTAATTGCGTTTTTTAGTTTTTATGCTGTAGTTTTTTTAGTGTTAATTCAATAATTATTCTGCATTATTAATTCTGTATGAGAATTAGAAATGGAATTAGAATTGCTCTAATGATAGTTAAAGACAGTTATTATAGGAGAATAATGTAGTTTATATTGACGAGTCATGTGTAGTGGACCAACCCACCTAATTACATTGGAACAAGAATACCTATAATTAAAAAAAATCATCACATATGCATGAAATGAACATAAAAGTATCAAATCTGGGTATAAATCCAGATAACCTTAACTATCTCTGTACCTTTACTGAAGGATAACAAAAATCAGACCATGGTCTACAATTACTAATAAAATTGATGAAAATATACAATTTTATGAATCATTCAATAAGGAAAATGGTGGATAAAAAAAAGCATGCAAACTTTTACAGGAATAAATAGGCCCAGTTTTGGGTACTTTTCAAGAAGCATTCACGGGAGAAGAAAATAAAGAAGTGAAGTAAATCTGATTTTTGTCATATTAAATTAAAATCAATATATGCACCTCATCTTTTTAAGAACCTCTCATCTAACTTGTCTAAAAGTTGAGTGACACAAATCAAATTCAAGTTATGGAACATTTTGATTCATTTTTATGCGCACACACATTCATTTTACACTTACTAGCGAGATTGTTGTTAAAATTGGCAAATTGTTGGCGCTGCTGTTACAGCTTCACAGAATACAGAGCTAAGGACAGCGCTGAATAGTAAAGCCACGTGCTGTAGGCTTGGAACACCACGCAGGAGTGTCAATTGTGAAACGCACGATTTTTCCAGATTGCACGATTTCATTAAATGTTGGCAAATTGAGTATGATTATAGGAAATGAGGCTACAAGCACAACAGGGAGATGCATCAAAAAAGGTACATGTTAAACAAAGAAGGGGATTGCAAGTGTGCTTCTGGGGTTCATTCAACTTAACACCATTGAGGTGGACTGGTGTTGATATGGTGACTATGCTTTGGGATCTCCAGGTGTCACCAGCCAACAGTAGACAGGGGCAATGGTTTAAGGAAAAGATATGGCTGAAATGACATCGGTGAGTAGTTAAAAGACTACATGTTATTTAAATGGTGGAAAAGAAATGGCATCTGTGAGGATTAAGTTTAAAAATAAAAAGGAAAACAAGAAGAAAGAAAAGTAACTGGCAACTACATCAAAGAGGGAATGAGTGACAAGTCATGTGAAGTACCGCCAATCTATCTCTCTCTTTGTCTTTGGGTCAATCAAAAGCTTCAACCTTTACACTCCAATAACACACCCGCTTTGGTCTTCTTTAGTTTTTAGCTTTTTGTGTTTAAATTATTCTTAGAAGTTGTTGCACTTGTTCTTGTGCTGGTTCAAATGCCTTCAACTGCCTCAAAATTCATTGTGTCACTGTTGAGGATGGAGCTGTAGGGAAGACCTGCATGCCCATATGCTACACTAGCAACAAATTTCCTACCGTACGGGTTCTTTCTTCACACACTTTGTTTTCAAGAGATCAATTTCTTAAATTCTTTACCTTTTTTTTTTGCTATCATTTACTATTCGTGTGTATATGTTTCCTGAATTCTCAATTCTGTTGAAATAATCAGAATGAAGGTGAAAGCTATCTAATTTTTATGTATGTGTGCTGAGGAGTCATTTTCTCATTTGATGTGTGTTAAGTGCAGAATTGAATTGACCCATTTGTTGTTATCTTGTAAAGTTCCACAATTTGTTGCTTCTGTTGGGTTTGGTCTGATTTGTTTTATTTCCACCTATGTTGACCCATTTGGGTAAGTCATCAATCACTTGTGTTAATACTTGTCCCAGGGGTGGACCCTCCTGATTAAGATTTATGCATTTCAAATTCTTTGCTAAGCATTGCCCAAATATGAGGGGGGAAGAGTGAAAAGAGTTAATAGAATAAATTAAAGTTAATAGCTGACGAAGTTATTAAAGTAAATATTAAAAAAAAGAGTGAAGCTTCTATGAAAAAGAAGGGATAATGCTCCTGGTTTTATTTTCTAAGCAAACAAACACATTAAAAGTCACCCATCTTCCACAAGCATTCTGGTTTCGACAGAGGTCCTTACTCCTTCCAATTGCAGAAAAAAGAAAGGGACGGAATTAAAGAGTGAATTATTATGTTTTTGATAAAGCTTAAGCACAGAGAGGAATAAAGGAGAGAAAAGGAAAGCACAAAGTTTATAAACCAATATTACACGAAGTGAAAGATCATGGATGCAACCATTGCAACCTTGAATGCCTGTGCCAATGTAGTTACTAAGGGAATTAGAAGACACATGTTCTGTGTTTTGGGGTGAGAACACAAGAGGAAGTCTTAATTCCAAGTTTTGTAATATTCAATCATGCAAGATATCAAATGGTAGAAAGTTCAAGCCTGCCACAACATACGCTGTTTACATACCCGATATTGACAAAGACTCTCTGGTAATATTAAGTCTTTTAATTCATTATTTTAAGAACCTCAAATGTTCATTTATCGGTTTCCACCATTCAAAACTGAGAGAAGTTCATATTTGTCTATGGCTCAATTATAATTTCTTCATACAACTAATAATCATTTTCTAGTAAAAAGTTCCTCATAACATTTTAATATGCAGGTTGAGTGGCAAATAAAATTTCAAATTACTGCTGAGTACACCCTAATTGAACCTTATGTTGTACATGTGATGTCAGAAGCTCTTTCCTCTGAGTCTGCTCTTTTTCTTGGTAACGACATACTTATTCGTGATGCAAATATTTATGGAAGTGGTTGGTCCATACACAATCAAAGTGTTACTTCTCTCATGTTAAATTCAAACCTACCAATTAACTTGATGGGAGTGGCTGCTAACAGGGGGACTATGCTCTTGATAGGATTCATAGTGAATAAATTAGAGGTAGAAAAGAGTTAGGTGGCAAACCATGAGTTGAACCACCAGGAAAGCACAGTGTTTTTCAAATATCAGCATTCTTGACTCAAAAAATCAAAACAACAACCATTCATACAACAAACAATCAAAAGATATGTTCTCAAGTTTTCAAAAAAAAATCATTTATAAATTACCTGATTTAGCCAAAATCCTTCAGATTCTGTCTCCCCAACAAAAAAATATAATGTATGTCAACACTTTGAAGTCTATTACGTAGCTCCAGAAACAATAGATGATCACGAAACCCCTATACATTATTGACCAAGAATTAACTGAAGATCACCAAATATACACCCACAACTAACTCTCCTAACACAAATAAATAGAGAAATTTTAATACTAAAACAAAAAACAAAATTCCCAAGGACAAATAATCCTTCTGCTATCAACTTCATCTATTTTAGTACATTACCCTCTTCTTACCTGGGGATGCTCGCGGTCACAGGAGTAGCTCGCGGTGGCGGACAACGGCGTTGGCAGACGAAATTGTGGGAGTAGTTCGAAGATGGCACACAGAAGTGACGAAGCCCGCGGAGAACGGCAAGAGGCACACGGTCGTCGAGAGAGACAGGGTCGCCGAGAGAGTGGAGAAGGACGGAGGAGCAGGGGGTAGAGAAGAAGAGGGGTGTTTAGGGCTCGAGAAAGTGGCGAAGGGGAAAGGTTGGGGTGGAGTAAGTTATAAGATTTAGCGACAAATAGACACCGTCGCTAACACCGTGGATATTTTAAAAAAAGTTGACACGTGGATGTTATACCGACGACGAACATACATATACATATGCTATATTATACTTATCATATACATGGATGGATCCATGGAGATTAGGGTGATATGCAATATGCCAAAAACTGCTATATAGTGCATGCATTGTTAAATTAATATGATGGGCGGGGAATTGTGCTTGGTATATTGCATTTGAGATGTTGAGCTTGATGGAATTGGTTTAGTGCCATTGGAGTTGAAATTGGCAATTGCATATGTGTGAATTAATGCATAAATATGAACTGAACAAGTTAAAATAAGATCTGTGAGGTTTTGGGACCTTTGACTCAATAGCTTATACTTGGTGATTCGAGTTTGTGAGAATTGGATTGGTCCAATTCCAATAGGATTTGATGGATTAGATCATGTGGAATTGGCCTAAGTTGGCCTTAATGCATTCTTTTGCATAACTTGCTTATTTTTTGGAATTTTAGGGTGTGGCTTATTGCCACGGGCCATAAATGATAAGAAGTAGGTAGTGTTAAAATTTGGTAGGATTTGGTGGCCGAATGAGCAAGTTAGGGTGCCAAGAAATTGGCCTAGGGCCAACTGTTGCAATTCTCACTTAAGCAAGCCCCCTTCTTGCTTGAGCGAGACTTTGTGTGAACTAGGTTTGACCTCCGTATGATTCTCACTTGGACGAGATGGTTCTCACTTGAGCGAGATGAGGCTGGTTAGGTTTTGGGATGTTTTTGCTCAAGTGAGGCCCCTCTAGCTTGAGCAAGATCGTATAGTGTGGTTGCTAGTGTGATTTTTGCTTGAGCGAGTAATTCTCGATTAAGCGAGCAAGGCCTTCACTCAAGGAGCAAATTCTTGTTTGAGCGAAACCACCGAAAACTCTAATAGCTATTGTTTGATTATGATGTCACAAAGGAGACCACCGAAAACTCTAATAGCTATTGTTTGATTATGATGTCACAAAGGAGACCACCGAAAACTCTAATAGCTATTGTTCGAGGGGTTCTCAATCCATGAAAAAACATGTGTATAAAAATCCTCCTAAATGACCCTATTTTTCTAGAGGAATTATAATTTATGGGTTCCACACCATTTTAATTCACCCAACTAGAAAACTCCCTCCATCCAAACCATAAATTTTTATAATTTCATCCAATTCCCTTGGATTATAATTCTTACCCTTAAAATAGCCCCTACCAAATGATGCATTACTGATTATAAGAAAAAATAAGGGAGGGAAAATAAGAGGGAAAAGAAAGTTTTTATTTATTTGTTTGGAAGGAAGAGGACAAAAGAAAAAGTAAGTAAAGTTTGGTAGAAATTAATTCTCTCCTTGTATGGAATGAAATAAAAGAAAATTGAGTGAGATTTTTGTTTAATAAATATTGATAATTTATAAATATTATTAAAATTATAAAATAAATTAAAATAAATTTTTTATATACTAAAATTTATTATAACAAAAAAATTAGATTTTTATACATAAAATTTAATTTATTTCTCAAACAATTATTTTATTTCTATTCATTTTATTTTCATATATCCAAAAAAAAATTTATTGTTTTCTTTTCTATTTATCTTCATCCAAATAACATATTTTTTTATTATTAATTTTTTTATGTTGTTTTGCTTCCGATTTTTGTCTTCCTGTTTCCTTTGATCATTCAGACGAATCATGCACCTAAAACATAATAAATCAATTAAATAAGGATCTTTTGTATTACACTAAGTAACTTCAACTTCTGCGTATACAAAATAAGGATTTGTTATATATATTACCTCGTCCAATAGATTACTACCAAACAAGATGAAGATATTAATAGCGAAGTGAGAAACAAAATTAAACTTTAGAATTATTTTTCTTAAAATTGCATAGCGCCTATTAAATTCAAAGGCTTTTTGTGTGTGGATATTAAATATACTTTATCAACGATTACTTGATTGAATGAGTAAATATTTAATTTCTTTTAAGTAATTTTAGGTTTTAGCCTTTAAAAAATCTTCACTAAAAAAGTTAATTTTATCATAATATAATTTTTTTTAATTCGAACATGATTATTTTTAGAGAAGAATACATATGGTTAAAAATAAAAATATATTTTTTAAATTAACGATGAGAAACTAATTCTCTGATGATGATAAAAGAAACATTAAAGTAAACTCGGTTTATTAATATATATATATATATATATAAATAACATTTTGATATCTTAAACTTACTCTCCCAAAACTTTGTTGGTAATGGTAATTTAAAGAAAAATTGGAAAGAAGAGGAGGACACTAAAAGACTAACACTAATTCAACGTGCTTTCTGATAAGTCGTTGTAGAATGAGTTATCAAGAATTACCATATTATAGAAGAAATTAGAGTAGGAACTAGGAGCATTTTATTTTATTTTTTTGCGTGTCAAAGAGTAAATTCAACTAGGAGAACTTATTTTATTTGGAAAATTATTCAATGGTAATTAAGTAGCTTATGCCTATATAAGTATAGCTTGCAACAAAACTGGGCCCAATCAGCATGGTCCTCTAACCCAGCCAGAAAAACTATGTAACAAATATGAGCTCAAGGTTGTTGACAAAAAAAAAAACATGAGCTCAAGGTGCGACAATCAATTTATTTACCAAAAATATTATTTTAAAAAGGCCTAACTTGTTTTGAGTTTTTTTTTTCCTTTTTGAAAAGTTTAACATATAAAAAAACTTATTTTTAATAAAGAAAAATTTAGAAAGATGTTTTTAATTAAAAGTTAATAAGATTAGTTATAGTTTCTCCTTTTTTTTAATTTCTTCTAACACCTCTATTATTATAACCACCGTAGTCGTCATCATCACCACTACTATTACCCTGGTTGTCACCAATGTCGTTGCTGCCGCCATCACTCATTCTTTGCCATCACCTCTGTCATTGTCATCGCCACCAATACTGTTGCCATCAACGCCACCAACGTTGGCATCACCATTGTTGGTACCGTTATCATCACCACAACTACATACACCATTATCATTGTTATTGTTGCCGTCATCATCACCCTTAATTTATTTTAGAATTATATTTCCACATTTAAATTTTATATGATGTAAACATAGAATTAGTAATTCCATAGAAATTCTAATTCTATAAGAATTGGAATTGAAACTATAATTCCAAATCATAATTCTAATTCCATGCGCTAATGTGTGACATCTGTTGCTCTGATACCAATAAAATGTGAGGAAATTTTTTTCAAAAAAAATATCATCTGACCTAGGATGGCCTCCTAAGACACTACAAGTCTCTAATGATATAGTCTAGGCTAAGAAGGATTAAGGCCATATCATTACATAGCCAAAACAAAGGATTTAAGGTGCCCTGACAGGTGTGTAATTGATTACACAATCAGTGTAATCGATTACCCGTAAGAGCCTGCGCAGGATTTCAGATGAGGGCCTCTGGTAATCGATCACCTAGTCTACAAAATTATGCATAATTTTAGCCTTCAAGCTAACTTCTCCAAATGACCTTCAGCCACCATCAAACATTGACACCACTTAAAACACACCATTTATGACCTGTGACAACAAGCCACACTCCAAAATTCTTACAAACGAATAAGTTATGCACTAAAATACATTTGTGCCAATTTAGGCCATATCAAGGGATCAAACCACTCAATCTCTATCCAATTGGGTCCAAACCACTCCTAACATGTTTCAATCACTCAAAGGGAGTTATCCAACCTATTCGGAGGTTCCAGAATCTCATGGATCCCATTTTGACTTGTTTTTTCACTTTATGCATGATTTCACAATAATCTACATGCCATTAATCATTTCCAATGCTACCTAACCATCCTTACATCATTCAATCATTATATACTCGTCCATCATAACATTTTAGGCTCAATACCATCACACAAGACCTACCCATCTCATGAGTTCTTTGGCCTCATCGTCCTCAATGACGATGACCTTACCCTTGACAGAATCCCCTTGTTGGCGGCAATCTTCTACCTTTTGCTAGGGCCTTCAGAGTTATTTTTCTTCTCCTTATTCTTGGAGGCAGCATTAGTTTTGACCGGTATAGTTCCACCCGAGATTTAGAGAGAGGAGGCTTTCTTCATCTAGGGTGTAACCCTATGCTTTTGAGAGACATCGACGTCCATTCCAACTAGAAGCTTACGGAGGGTGTCCAATGCTTCGTCAATCATGTTGCTTGAAAATCACAAGTTGGAGAATCAGTTATAACCGACATGGTAAGATTTAAAGTAAAAGGAGGAAGAAAGAGCGAATACCCAAATGAGAAAGGTACTTATTTCTCATCTCTACACAGCCAAGAAGAGAGCGACATTTTATGGGCGCACCCCAGGAGATGGTGTGTAGGGTGTCGACGACGACCCTGGAACAGTTTGAGAGATAGCGTTCCTCCATGGCATACGCAGAGCTCTCAAGAAGGAAGTGCTTATGAGTCTAGCTGGTATGGAATAAAAACCAGCCTTCCTCATCTTTCCAAAAGGGGGGATCGGTCCCTTTGGTGAACACTTTGAAGTAGGAATTTTTCAAGGAGGCTCCCGTGATCTTGCAAGAATCCATGAAGGCCTCAAAGTTGACGATGTCACTCTAACATCGAAGATTGACAAAACCCATTCCAACACTACCACATCGCATCACCCGAGTATACCGAAAAAACATGGTAACGGTCGGAGTGAAGCCCAGATGCTTGCCTACAACTTCAAGGGCGACGATCAAACCTATCCATTAGGGTGTAGTTAGCTGGGGTGGTGTCTAGAAATTTTAGCACCCCCATCTCGAATATGGTAAAGGGGAACCAGACTCCCACCTTTGTTAGGGTATAGTCATGAAAGAACATAAATATATCACAGGGAATGTGGCAGACCCGTTCTGTGAACGTTGGAGCGTATAGGAGAAATGACTTCTCATATTTCTTGGAGCGCAAAAAAGAGCCGGCCTCGAGCTTCACGCCTTCGTTGCCAGTAACATGTCGGTTGTAGGTGGCCATAACGTCTTGAGCAACCCAGAAGTAAGGATCTTCAACTTTCCAGGCTAGCTAGTTCACCTTGTCTGCGATCATAAAGGTGTCCTCAGGATCGTTTCTCATGGAGGAAGAACCAACAACGTCCATAGTAATGACGTGTTCTAGAAAGAGAATAGTTAAATAAAAATCAATGTCGTCTGCGTATTAATGCACTACGCTGGAACTCGTATCTCGGTTTGGATGCAAGAGTGGTAATGGCGATCGGGGTGAGGGAAACGCGAAAGAAGGAGAAGACTCTTGGTTAGGAGGCAAAGTGTTTTGGTTTGTTAAGTTAATATCCCCAATGAGGGCGCCCCAGTTACCCTTCTTAACCCATCTGCATATGTCCACTTGAGTAAATCGCGAACCTTACCGGGGTACCTCAACAGGCTAAGATATAGAAGGGTTAGAAATAATTTCTATCGAACTTTCTCTTCCTTGGCCATTGTTAGCAGATAAATCATACATCTTAAACAAAAGAAGGAAAAAGGGCCGGGATGTAAAAGGATACCTATGTAGATGGTTCTAATGGTTTTTCTATTATGGACCAGGACAAAGTAAAAATTGACTGGGACATCGGCGACGAAGAGTTTCAGGATAGAAGATACAAGTGAGGAAGCAACTAGAACAACTCGCCTTATATAGGCGTTGAGGTTTCCATAAGCCGAAGGTCAACCGTCGCGGCCCATGGACGGGGTAGAAGGCGAAACGACACAGCCCATAAAACCAATGTCGTTTCATCTCCAACAGTTCAACCGGTTTGACATGATGGCACGAGTACGGAACGCCCAATCACAGCCCGCCACGTCAGCGATCCACGTGTCATATCATTTTTTAGAAGAATGCTAAGCGATGCGTATTTAATGAGACCCTCACTGGCATTCAATTAACCTTAACCACGAACTAGGAGCTCAATTTCATAAGCCTATTACGACCAGAAACTACCACAGCGGCCGCAACATTGGAACATCAGAGGTTACCTAAAGCGCAAAGGTAGCTTATTATTGCAACACTATCGCAATAACAAGTTAGGGGGTAAATGATCTGATGTGCATATCGATCCCAATAGACTGGAGACACCAGTCAACGCAGTAAATGAACAATAAGCACTAAATCAATCAAAATATCGAACGAAGTACACCCAGATCGATGTGATTATTAAGACCCAGTACAGATTCATGATCATGACCCCAGTCAAAAAAACTGCCACCTGAATCTGAGTCAGGTGCAAGTGGGTAACTTACACCTGCAAAGGCTGCAGTCATTGTTCATTGTTAGAGAGTTCAAATCACCACTTGCATTCAGGGAAGTTCTATAAATACAACCTATTTATTAACTTATAAAACATAACATTTACTAAGCTTAACCATGTCACAGCCCAATTTTTAATAAAATTTGAATCGGTAATTAAATAGTGAAAAATTAAAGTTTCTTAGAAAAATAAGAAATAAATCTTAGAAAATAGGAAATTTCATTCCGGTTACAGGGATATTTTTATTTTGTAAATCAGATTTAAAATGAGACTAAACGAAAATAAAATGTGACAATAAAATGTAGAAATTATTAAGGAACCCGTTATTTTAAAAAAATGAAAAGAGAAGAAAAATCTTATCTGATATTTCCTTCGAGGCTTCTACCTTCTTCTTCCACCGCCAATAACCACTTATAAATACCCTCCACCCCTCTAAATTTCTTCAATCCAAAAACACTACAAATTCCTTAACCCTTCATCATCTTCTCCAAGCTTTCAAAACCTCCATTACCACACTCAAGTTCTTCAATTTTGACATCTTAGGAATAACACTTACTTGAAGATTTGAGGAGATACAAGGGAATTTAGCTCAAGGAAAGCTTAGGGATCTTCAATTGAGGTAAGAAAGAGGAGATAGAATATTAAATACATAGAAATTAAGTTAGAATTGCTTGTTTAATTGATTAATGGTTTAAAAACTCATATAATTAGATTTTAATTTAATTTGAATTAAGTTGTAAATTTGATGTTAATTAGTTTAGAATATGTTATATGATATATTTTTGATGTTGTATGATGATTTGGAATCAATTGGTATATTTAATTTGCATTTAAAATCAATTAAAACAGCAAAAACAAAGAAACAGAGGTGCTGTTTGCGTTATGCAGAATCAAACCTTTTAACAGCGGACATTTTCAAGCGGTGTTAAAAACTGGAAGCGGTGACATTTTCATAAATAAAAACGTGCGGTGACATTTTTGTAAATATATCAGAAGCGGTGGCATTTTTGTAAATAAATTAGAACGATGGTATTTTCGTAAATAAGACTAGTGGCATTTTCGTAAATATGATTAAAAACTTAAAATAATGATTTTTTTTATAAAAATCAGAATTTTTATTATTATTGGATTTTTATTATTCTAGAGACTTTATTTTGAAATAAAATAAATATAATTAATTAAATTAAATTTAGAAGTTTATTTAAACATTTAAAGGGAGAAAACTCTTGTTTTTTAAATTATTTTAGTGGTATAATTTTATATCATGGAAAATATATTTTTCATATTCTTTGGAATATGATATTAAATAATTACTATAATATGGAAAATGTGTTTCCATATTCTTTGAATTATTAAATATTATAGAAAATATGTTTCCATATGTTTTATGTTATAAATATTATGGAAAATGTGTTTCCATATATTTGAATTATGATATAAATAATATGGAAAATGTGTTTCTATATTCTTTGAATTACAAATAAAGTATGCTTATTTAATTGATATAATAATTTTATTGTTAAAATTAATTATATAAAGGAATTTGATAATTTAATGCATTCATGCATCATATGCATTGGTCGTTCAAAGAATCCGCAGGGGGGTTCTTTGAGGGGGTTCCCGGTGGGGGAACGCGCTCTGTTGAGCAACAGACCTCTGCGGTGGTTTTATACCACGGCCGTCTTAAGGGCTAAGCAGTGTGTCCTTAAAGGGGGTCTCACAACACTTGTTATTGATATTATGATGTTGTTATCCGATGTTGGTGTTGCATTATGGGGCGCGGAATCAGTTGGATATCCGTAAAAATGTTATTGTTGGAAATCACTGCAGATGTTTCCACCAGAATGGATCCATCATGCATTTTTATTCATATAGAGAATAAAAATATTAATATAAATATAATATAAAATACTTGTTTGGCATCTGCATCGCATAGCATCCTACTTGTGATTGTGTATGTTCTAATTTAATTTCTATTTATTTGATATTTTATCTCACTCTTTCTGTTACTTGTGGCAACCCTTTAGTGGTTAATCAGGAAGACATGTGACAAAGTGGATGATGCTTGATGTGGATGAATTATGAAGGCTTTTGATATTGATGCTTGCTTGCATGACTACTATGGCTGTATTATGTGTATGCTATGTTTTGGTAATTTACATCTTTATATTTTATATGATCTAGGTGCCTGTTGTAAAATATAATATGTATGAGACTCTGATATTATGTATAATAAAATAAAGTTAGTTATGTAAAAAGTTTCACACTCTGATATTGTATCAGTAACCTCTGGAATCAAGTTATGAATCATTTGATAATTATCAGGCGAAAAATAAGTTATCCAAGAGATTTTATATGGTGACGGTAATTATCTTGGGATTTGCAAGTTGGCTCCAGGGTGTTACAACTGAAGTGGTATCAGAGCAATGGTTTATAAAATATAAAGAAAACCTTAGAAAGTGACTAGAGATTAATATAGAATGACTTGAAGTATGTGAACCATGATTGCTATCTGTTTGAAATTTATGTGCTTGTGTGTTATGTGTGCTCTTTGTATGTTTTTGTTTAGTATAATAGTTAGTTAGATAGTGTAAAATTGTTAAAACTCTGAGTATATTAGATACTTGGTAACTGAATGCAGTGGTACCCATACCTGTAGGATAAGAAATGGCTAGACGACAGAATGGTGATGCCATGGCAGCTGCATTCAGTCGATTTGCTGAGATCCTTGAAAGGCAGGAACAGTAAAGGTTAGCTGAAGGAACCCATGGACTTGACCGTTTCCTGAAAAGGAAACCTGCCCAATTTAAAGGCGACTATAATCCAGAGGTGGCTTACCTATGGATTAAAGAAATGGAACGTATCTTCCGATCCTTACCTTGCACTGAAGCCCAGAAGGTAGAATATGCTACCTGTATGATGGTAGGGGAAGCAGAGAATTGGTGGATTTTCGCTCGTGATAGGTTACTAGAAGCTGGTAGACTACTTAACTGGGAAAATTTAAAGAAAGTTTTCATGAGAAATATTTCCCTGCTAGTGTCAGGAGCAAAAAGGAATTAGAATTTTTAGAATTAAAGCAAGGAAATATGTCTGTCAGAGAATACACTACCAAATTTGAAGAACTGTCATTGTTTTATCCTCCTTTCCAGCAGCCAGGAACTGAGGCTTCTAAATGCGTCAAATTTGAAAATGGCTTAAGACCAAAAATTAAAGAAGCCATAGGACATCAAGAGATTAGGAGTTTTCCCACTTTAATCAACAAATGCAGAATCTTTGAAGAAAACCATCGGGCTAGGATTGAGCAGGAGAAAAGCAATAAGCAATTGAGACCTCAATTAGTAAACTTTAAAAGGCAAGGAGCATTCAATCAAAATCGATTTCGAGGAGGATCATCTTCATCATCTGGAGGACGCGTGAACCAACCAATCACATGGAACTTTTATAAATGTGGAGGAAATCATAGAACCCGTGATTGTACACAAATAGATGTTACCTGTTTCCAATGCAACCAGAATGTACATATTCATCCCAACTGCCCATAACTTCGCCAAGGCACTAACACTGTGAATGTTAAAACTGAGAAAAAAACAATGGAGCCAACAGAGGAGAAACCAACATTTGAAATGGACATAATACAAATGGTCGCGGAGGACATAATGTCAGAGGCACATCTGGTCAAGGATGAGAAAATGGTCAACTAGTGAAGAATCAAGACAAATCACCCGCAGCTGGCAGAGTATTTGCAATCAGTGGATCAGAGGCATCACAAGCAGACGACTTAGTACAAAGTGAGTGCATTCTTAACGACACTACCTTATCTGTCTTATTTGATTCTGGTGCGACACATTCTTTTATAGCTGAAGAATGTGTTAGGCGTCTGAATTTACCTGTGAAATCTATGCAATACAATTTGCTTGTCTCTACTCCTACTGGTAACCATCTTAGGACAACTAACGTGTGTGAAGGTTGTTCTATACATATAGGAGGTAGAAATTTTAATGTGAACTTAGTATGTCTACCATTAAAGGACTTGGAAATCATTTTGGGGATGGATTGGCTATCAGCTAATCATGTCCTTATGGATTGTCGTAATAAGACAGTGATCTTTCCACCTGACAACATGGAGTGTCAGGAGTATGATGCCTCACAAAACCCTATAGGATATTCCTTGAACAATGGAGCCCAACTATTCATGGTATTTGCACTTACAGAAGGGAAAGTTATTCCTGATGTAAGTAAGATACCAGTAGTCTGTGAATTCTCAGAAGTATTCCCTGAGGATGTTCCAGGATTACCTCCTAAACGAGAGATAGAATTCTCTATTGACCTAATTCCTGGAGCAAAACCCATTGCTAGAGCACCCTATAGAATGTCTCCAATAGAATTGATTGAACTAAAGAAGCAAGTTGAGGAGTTATTAGAAAAACAATTCATACGACCCAGCATATCTCCTTGGGGAGCACCTGTACTACTAGTCAAGAAGAAGGACGGTAGTATGAGACTTTGTGTTGATTATCGCCAACTGAACAAAGTCACGGTTAAGAATAAATATCCGTTACTGAGGATCGATGACCTTATTGATCAACTACGAGGAGCTACTGTGTTCTCCAAGATAGACCTGAGATCGGGTTATCATCAAATTCGCGTGAAGAAAGAAGATATTCCAAAGATAGCCTTTAGAACACGTTATGGCCATTATGAATATTTAGTTATGCCTTTTGGTGTAACTAATACTCCAGCCGTGTTCATGGACTACATGAATCGGATATTCCATCCATACCTTGATCAATTTGTCATTGTCTTTATAGATGATATTCTTATCTATTCCAAAACCAAGGAGGAGCATGAGGAGCATCTGTACTTAGTACTACAAATACTAAAGGAGAAGCAGCTATATGCCAAACTATCCAAATATGAGTTTTGGCTTAATGAAGTAAAATTCTTAGGCCATGTGATATCTAAGAATGGAGTGTCAGTCGACCCTGCGAAGATTGAAGCTGTAATAGCTTGGGAAAGGCCGAAGACTGTCACAGAAATCAGGAGTTTCTTAGGACTCGCGAGCTACTACCGAAGATTTATTGAAGGATTCTCCCGAATCGCCCTACCAATGACTCGATTAACTTGTAAGAACAAACCTTTCGTTTGGACTCCTGAATGTGAAGCAAGTTTCCAAGAATTAAAGAAAAGATTAACAACTGCACCAGTTCTAGCTTTACCAAACCCCCAAGAAAACTTTGAAGTTTATTGTGACGCTTCAAAGTTGGGACTTGGTTGTGTCCTAATGCAACAAAGAAAAGTAATTGCTTATGCTTTAAGGAAATTACGACCACACGAACTTAATTACCCTACTCATGACTTAGAATTAGCGGCCATTATTTTTGCTTTAAAAATTTGGAGGCACTACTTATATGGCGTAAAGTTTGAAGTTTATAGTGATCATAAGAGTCTCAAATACCTATTTAATCAAAAAGAATTAAATATGAGACAACATCGATGGATGGAATTTCTCAAGGACTATGAATTTGAGTTGAAGTACCACCCGGGGAAAGCCAACATGGTTGCTGACGCACTTAGTAGAAAAGCTATTCATATGGCAGCTTTAATGATAAAAGAATTGGAAATGATTGAACAATTTAGAGACTTAAACATAGCAGTTGAGGAGAAATCTTCAGTAAATATGGTTGTCAGAGTTTTGAAAATCACTAATGATTTTCTGAAGATGGTGTGTGAAAAACAAAGATTGGATGTATGTCTCCAAGGAATGATTGAGACACAACATAATGGGAAAGATCTGGGATTACAAGAAGATTCAGATGGAGTATGGAGGATGAAAGGAAGAATATGTGTCCCAAAGGATGCAGAACTAAAGAAGATGATTCTAGATGAAGCCCACAAAAGCATGCTTAGTATTCATCCTGGATCTACGAAGATGTATCAAGATTTAAGAAAGGACTTCTGGTGGAAGAGGATGAAAAATGAGATAACTGATTATGTTTCATCTTGCTTAATATGTTAGAAAAGTAAAGTTGAACATCAAAAACCATCTGGTGGATTACAACCACTAGAAATAGCAGTATGGAAATGGGATGACATTGCCATGGACTTTGTGTCAGGCTTACCTAAAACACAAAGAGGCAATGATGCTATCTGGGTGATAGTTGATAGATTAACCAAATCAGCCAATTTTCTTCCGATCAACATGAAGCATTCACTTGAGAAATTGGCTCAAGTGTATATAAAGGAGATAGTGAGATTACATGGAGTACCGTCAAGCATAGTGTCTAATAGAGATCCTAGATTTACTTCTCGATTCTGGGGAAGTTTGCATAAAGAGCTTGGTACTAGACTGAAGTTAAGCTCTGCCTATCGTCCACAGACTGATGGACAGTCAGAGAGGACTATCCAAAGTCTGGAGGATTTACTAAGAGCATGTGTGTTAGAACATGGTGGAAGCTGGGAACATTACATTCCACTAATTGAATTCACATATAATAAGAGTTATCATTCAAGCATTGGGATGGCACCATATGAAGCATTGTACGGTAGAAAGTACAGGACACCAATTTATTGGTTAGAGAAAGGTGAGAATCTAACTCTTGGACCGGAAATTGTTCAACAAACGACAGAACAAATTCAGATGATTAGAGAAAGGATGAAAGTTACGCAGGATCAGCAAAAGTCATATTATGATCAAAGGAGGAAGCCATTAGAATTCCAAGTTGGAGATTATGTATTTTTGAAAGTATCACCGAACAAAGGAGTTGGAAGAGTGTTAAAAAGCAAGAAGCTTACTCCAAGGTATATAGGACCATATGAAATTCTGAAAAGAATTGGTAAAGTGGCATATCAAATCGCATTACCACCTCACCTTTCCAATCTTCATAATGTGTTCCATGTCTCACAATTACGGAAGTCTGTACCTGATCTAAGCCATGTGATCGAGAATGATGACATAGAAGTTAAGGAAAACCTTACGATTCCAATAACACCAGTAAAGATAATGGACAGAGATGTCAAGCAACTAAGAGGCAAGGAGATCTCATTGGTGAAAGTAGCTTGACAACAAGGAGATGAAATAAGCATGACATGGGAACGAGAAGACGAGATGAGAAGTCAATACCCTGAGTTATTCTAAACAGGTACGTTTAAATTTCGAGGACGAAATTTTTATAACGGGGGGAGAGTGTCACAGCCCAATTTTTAATAAAATTTGAATCGGTAATTAAATAGTGAAAAATTAAAGTTTATTAGAAAAATAAGATATAAATATTAGAAAATAGGAAATTTCATTTCGGTTATAGGGATATTTTTACTTTGTAAATCAGATTTAAAATGAGACTAAACGAAAATAAAATGTGACAATAAAATGTAGAAATTATTAAGGAACCCGTTATTTTAAAAAAATGAAAAGAGAAGAAAAATCTTCTCTGACATTTCCTTCGAGGCTTCTACCTCCTTCTTCCACAGCCTCATTCTGTAACACCCTCTGTTACACTTTAATAAAATATATAAAAATTCGTAATTTTTTTTTAAAAGATATGATTGTTAAAAAGAAACTATCAGAATAAATTACATACATTATTTCTGAAATACCTCATAAATATTATTAAAACTTTATAAAGTATTTGTACATTCATCCGAAGAAAATAAACATTAAACATTATAAGAAAGAGATGAAACTCCATGGCCTAGAAGCAGTTACTTATTAACATTATTTATTCATTGGACCACGATATTCATACCGAGCTCCCTTTCTAGAACGTGCTATAGTTACTGTCGATATTCTTCGATTCTTCCCTCTGAACCATCAATTTAGAATATATGAAACAAAAACACGGAAAAAGAAGTGAGAAACAGAATATAATATTCTCGATTAAGACATAAGCAACAAAGGGTTTTCATAAACCAATACATAATAATATCAATCACAATCACATACACAATCAATTATGAATGCATGAATGTTATGCAATATCTTCATCATAACTTACCTATATATGTGGGCCCTTAAATTTTAATTTGCACTGGGCCAACCAGGAGTTTACACTGTTCCATAAGTCCGGATAATAATAATATGAACAGCTCAACTGGCATGGAAACACTTAGAGACTAGTCAGATTGAGAAAGTTTTTATTGTGAAAGTACCCGACACTAGGGAGCTACCCCAGGTCCCCTGAAGCACCCTTTCACACCCTCTCATCCCAAGGCTTGTAATTAAGCCTCCTCTAATGTATCCTCGGTTTCTATAATCCGTCCCCAGACAATATCATTTTATTTCACTTTAATAATTCATGATGCATGAACTACTCGCGTATTGAGTTGGTTAAGGCTTTTAGAAACTCAATTATTAAATACCTTAAAGGTTTACAATATCATTTCAATAAACTGTACATTTTCCTCAATTCTCTGAATTTCTGTCCCACAGAAATAAATTTGGTATAGTTTTCGAATCTCACTGAAATTTGAGTTTCTAAGCCTTAAGTATCTAAAAACTTTCTCATATAAAACTTTACATAATCTTTCTCAAATTAAATCTTAACAAAATCGAATTTAGAAATCTCAATTATTTCAAATATCTTTAGTTATTAAGTTGGAAAAAAATAAAATAATTTTCTTTTGAAAATTTATTTTATTAAAAGAGAATAATCTTTAAGTTATTAACCAAAAATACTTAAAATTACTAAATTTCTCTTTATCTCAAGATTTAATTATTTCAATTTATTATTAATTTTCATAAAATGTTTTCTTTCTAAAATAAATACTAATATTTTTATTCTAAATATTGAAAATAAAGTTAATATGAATAATTTCTAAGAAGAGAAGATTTAAAGTAAAAATTTAAAGAGTAAGGTAAAAAAATTCTTACTGAGTTTTAGCTTTCCGTCATGCTCGCTGTATGCTCAAACTCCACATCACAAAATCATCAATCAAAATCAAGCATTATCAATTATAACTAAATATCATCAATCAATCAATCAATCATAATCAAATCAATTAAATATCATTAATACATATCATAATGCAAAATTTAATGATTATTAATATAGTCAATTTGAGTCCTTTTGGTCAATTCCTCGCATAGGTATATGTAAGTCCATATAATTCAGTCCTTGCATAGGTATAGTTCAGTCTATATGGGTCATAGTAGTCCAAGTCCTTGCATAGGTATAGTCCAGTTTATATAGGTTATAAAAGTCCAAGTCCTTGCATAGGTAGGTTAGAGTTAGTTAAATCAGATATTTAATTTAAAATTTATTAAAAATTTTAAGTTAAAAAGTTAATATTTTAAAATAATAATATTATTAAATTTAAAAGGAGTAGGGGACTCCTCCCATTATTCTTATGTCTTTTCATATTATACTCTTATCTCACTCCCCTTTACCTTGAGTTATTACCGAAAGAAAGATTGCTTTGCGCCTCCGATTTCTAAAAATATTAATACCAATCTTATTTCACTATAGGCATAAGATAAGGATTAAGATTACTACTTAAAACAGAAATGGTAAATTTTGAATAGTGAATAGTGAATAGTAAAATATGAATAGTAACAGTAAATAGTAAATCATGAATAGTAATAGTAAATAGTAAATCGTAAATAGTAACAGTAAATAGTAAATCATGAATAGTAACAGTAAATAGTAAATCGTAAATAGTAAAGGTAAATAGTAATTTACTATTTGAATAGTAATTTACTATTGAAATAGTAATTTACTATTGAAATAGTGTTTTACTATGCAGAATAGTAACTTAAAATAATATTATTTCTAGTATAATAACAGATTTCTAAAAACGATATGAAAATAACCTAAAAAATATAAAAGAGAAGTATTCTTACCTTAGGATTTTAGCAGAACCTTCTCCCAAAAAATTTACTTCTCTCTCTTATTTCCACCACTATCTCACTAGCACTACTATATTAAGAAAACTTAATCTGAAATTATGAATTCTAAAAAAGAAATCCTTTGGTATTTATAGGAAAAAAATTTACTATGCATTCCATTATTTTAATATAAAAGTACTATGCATTTTTGAATTTTTTATTCTTAGTTACTGTGCATCTTTTGAAAATTTCATACATGCACAGTGTTTTGCATAGTAACTGTCGGGCAAAATTATTAAGTCAAATAGTAACCCTTCACTCGGTATATTTTAAATATTCAAAATGAGTCCTTTTTAAAAATTAGCGATATTATATCAGTCCTCACTAATTTTATAATAAGTAATATAAAGCTGAAATTTTAAAAATCTAAAATTTTCTGTTAATAAAAATTTATTGATACGTTTCCAATTTGTTAACGATTAGAAAAAATCAAGATTTTTCTCAAACCGATAATTTTTAGATAAGTCTACTTGAAATGGATTTTAGAAAATTTTCTTATAATTTCAATTCACTTTCTTATAAATATTTTTAATTTAAGTCACTTATATGAATTTAAAATTATTTAAAAACTATTATTTTATTAAAAAAATTCCAAAATTCCAAAAAATTCTAAAAAATCATAAATAATATGTAGATTAAGAAGTTCTAAAGAACCATAATTCCTTCAAAATTTCAATATAAAAATAAAAATAGGGGTGTTACAACTCTACTCCCCTTAGAAAATTTCGTCCTCGAAATTTACATTAATCAGTAAAACAAATGAGGATGAGACTCTTTCATCTCAGTTTCTAGTTCCCATGTAGCATCTTCTCTTCTCGTTTCACTCCAAATGACCTTTACAAGCGGAATTGTCTTGTCTCTTAATTTTTTTATTCTTCTGTCACTTATTCTAACAAGTGGTGCATCATATGTAAGATTATCTTTAACTTGTATGACATCAGGTTCAATAACATGTGTAGGATCAGATATATACTTTCGTAAGTTTGACACATGAAAAACATTGTGGATATTAGAAAGAAAAGGTGGTAATGCTATTTGGTAGGCAAGGGGACTAACTTTATAAATTATTTGATATGGACCAATAAATCTAGGAGTTAGTTTTCGAGATTTCATTGCCCGACCGACCCCAGTCATAGGTGTGACTTTCAAGAATACATGATCGCCTTTTTGAAATTCAAGCGGCTTTCTTCTTTTGTCATAGTAACTTTTCTGTCTGCTCTATGTTGCCTTCATCTTTTCCTGAACTATTTTGATTTTATCCGTGGTTTGTTGTACCAACTCTGGTCCTAGCATCAAGTTTTCACCAGTCTCAAACCAACATAGCAGGGTCCTACATTTTCTTCCATATAATGCTTTAAAAGGTGCCATGCCAATGCTAGCATGGAAACTGTTGTTGTAGGTAAACTCCACATATGGTAAGAATTGATTCCAACTTCCTTTATGCTCTAACACACAAGCTCGTAACAAGTCCTCTAGAGATTGGATTGTTCTTTCTGATTGTCCATCCGTCTGAGGATGATATGCTGAACTTAGACGCAGTCTTGTTCCCAAAGCCTTGTGCAAGCTCTTCCAGAATTGTGATGTAAAACGAGGGTCCCGATCAGAAATGATACTTGAAGGAATTCCATACAATCTCACAATCTCCTCGATGTATAATTTTGTCAGTTTCTCCATAGAGTAACGAATATTGATGGGAATAAAGTGGGCAGACTTTGTTAGTCTATCAACTATTACCCATATTGAATCATGTCCTAATGGAGTTTTAGGTAGAGAAGTCACAAAATCCATAGTAATGTTATCCCATTTCCATTCCGGTATTTCTATTGATTGTAGCATTCCAGGGGGTTTCTGGTGTTCTACTTTAACCTTTTGGTAAATTAGACATGCAGCCACGTACTCTGCCACCGCTTTCTTTAGTCCAGGCCACCAAAATAACTTCTTTAAATCTTGATACATTTTAGTAGCTCCAGGATGAATGCTCATATAACTTTTATGGCCTTCTTCCAGAATTGCTTTCCTTAACTCCTCTTGATTAGGGATACACACTCGATCGTTATACCTCAGCAATTGGTCACTTCTTACATTGAACTCGACTTCTTCTCCTTGTTTCAAGAGTTCTTTCTTTTCTTGCAGGAATTCATCATCTCTTTGAGCCTCTAAAACTTGCCTCAGGAATTCACTTGTCACTTGTAACGCTCCTAATCTATAGCTGTTAGTATTAACCTTTACTGCTAGGTTAAGATCTCTGAAGTTCTATATCAATTCCAGCTCTTTAATCATCATTGTGGACGCATGTAGAGACTTTTGACTCAAAGCATCAGCTACTACATTCCCTTTTCCAGGATGGTACTGTAACTCAAAGTCGTAATCCTTTAAGAACTCCATCCATCTCCGTTGCCTCATGTTTAACTCCTTTTGGTCGAATAAATACTTGAGACTCTTATGATCGCTAAACACATCGAATGTTGCACCGTATAGATAATGCCTCCAAATCTTTAAGGCAAAAACTACAGCGGCTAACTCTAAGTCATGGGTAGGGTAGTTAATATCATGTTACCTTAATTGGCGCGACGCATAGGCTACAACCTTCTTGTCTTGCATGAGTACACTTCCTAGTCCTTGTTTAGACGCATCACAGTAAACTTCAAAACTTTGATGTGGATCAGGGAGTACTAACACCGGCGCAGAAGTAAGTCGATCTTTCAGCTCTTGAAAACTATTCTCGCATTGTGTCGTCCACACAAAAGGTTGTCCTTTCCGTGTTAGCTTGGTCAGTGGGTATCCTAACTTTGAAAATCCTTCAATGAATCTCCTATAGTATCCAGCCAAACCCAAGAAACTTCTAATCTCAGTGATTGTGGTTGGTCTCTCCCATTTTAAAACTGCCTCCACCTTGGAAGGGTCTACAACTATTCCTCCTTGACTAATTACATGTCCTAAAAAGTTCACTTCTTCCAACCAGAATTCACACTTCGACAGCTTTGCATACAGTTGTTTCTTTTTCAGGATTTCCAACACAACCTTCAAGTGTTCAACATGTTCTTCTCTGCATTTAGAGTACACTAATATATCATCAATGAACACCACTACAAATTTATCTAGATATGGATGAAAAATCTTATTCATGTAATCCATGAATATGGCTGGTGCATTAGTTACACCAAAAGGCATTACTAGATATTCGTAATGGCCATAGCGTGTTCTAAAAGTAGTTTTTGGTACATCTTCTTTCTTTACCCTTATTTGATGGTATCCAGACCTCAAATCAATTTTGGAGAACACCGTGGCACCACGCAGTTGATCCATCAAGTCGTCAATCCTTGGTAGAGGGTATCTGTTCTTGATTGTCACCTTGTTCAGTTGCCGATAATCTACACACAATCTCATGCTACCACCCTTTTTTTTAACCAACAACACTGGTGCACCCTAGGGGGATACACTGGGTCGTATAAACTGCTTCTCTATCATCTCTTCAAGTTGTTTCTTCAACTCTGCTAATTCTAGAGGTGACATTTGGTATGGTGCAATTGAAATGGGTCCAACTCCAGGTACTAGATCAATGGCGAATTCCACATCTCTTTCTGGGGGTAAACCAGGGATATCTTCAGGAAAAACGTCAGGAAATTCACACACAACCGGCAGATTTTTGATTTTTGATTCTTGCTCTCCTTTCGTTGAAAGCAATAGCATGAATCCTTGAGCCCCTCCTTTTAAAGAGGCACTCACTTGGTTGGCGGTTAGAAATCTCGAATCCTCAGGATTCAAATTCACTGGTTCTTTAAACATTCTGGTTTTATTATGACAATCTATTAGAACATGATTGTCAGACAACCAATCTAGCCCAATAATAACTTCTAAGCCAGAAAGGGGTAAACAGAAAAGATTAGCCTTAAAGTCCCTACCATCTATGACAATAGGGCATTTCCAACAAGCTTTAGAAGTGACAATGGGATTGTTTCCAGGAGTATGTACAGATAAGTCAAATGGCAGTTCTATCACAGGTAATTTTAGTTTTTCTACACAGTCATTGGAAATAAAGGAATGTGATGCACCTGAGTCATACATAACAGTTAAAGGAATCTTATTAATGATACACTTACCTTCCACCATGGAATCAGAATGAGATGCTTCTTCTCCAGTGATTGCAAAAACCTTTCCTTTTGCCTTCGGCCTTCCGACTGCACTATGCGTGCCTCCTTGAGTATTTATGCTTGTACTTGCACCTTCAGGGTTTTCCCTCTTCATCTCTGGACAATCCTTGATGTGATGACCTGGTTTGTTACACTTAAAACAAACATAAGTGTTTTTAGGATAATCCCTTTTTAAATGGGGTCCTCCACAGATAAAACATTTAAAATTTGGTGCAGATGTCGGGTAATAGCTTCCAGTTGAAGCTTGGGGTCTGTTAGGAACAGATGCTGCTCCAAACCGGTGAAATGGTGTTTGGTAAGGCTTATTTCTCCTGAAGTCTCTTCTTTGGTGATGGTGAGGTCCTCCACTTCTCATTTCTCCTGCCTTGTGAATGGGCTCACGACTTTTGGTTATTCTATCCTTATGGTCTTCTTCAAAGATCCTGCAGCGATTTACCAATACAGAAAATTCACGGATTTCCTGCATTCGTATAGCTTCCTTAATTTCTGGCCGCAGTCCATTTACAAACTTTGCACACCGATCTCTTTCATTAGTAGCATCATTATAATGAGAATGAAAACGAGATAGCTCTTCAAACCTGGATGCGTACTCTCCAACGGTCATATTTCCTTGGGTTAGTGACAGGAATTCGAATTGTCTTTTCTATTTAACATCAGCTGGAAAGTATTTCTCTAGAAACATATCCTTGAAATAATCCTAAGTGATCTCCACGTCGTTGACTTCGAATTGTCTACGCATGCTATCCCACCAATGTTCGGCATCCTCAAATAAGGCATAAGTAGCGAAGACTACCTTATCAGCTTCATTACATTGCAATGCTCGAAAGATCTTCTCTATCTCTTGAATCCAGATTTGTGCTCCATCAGGGTTATATCCTCCCTTGAAACGAGGTGGATTGCGCTTTTCGAATAAGTCCAGCCATCTAAAGGCATCGTTACCTTGACCTTCACGTGCTCCCATTGCATTGATTAAGCGTTCTACAACTCCAGCAATATCGTTTCCAGCCATTAGTTTCCTGTTTCACAGTAACTGAGATTTGTCATATCAATCACAATTACTACCAAGTCAGATATTCTATTCTCTATCACCTATACAGAGTTTACAGATAAAGCAAGATAGACCTTTTCCCCAGGCCTATTAGATTAACTGCTCTGATACCACTTTGTAACACCCTCTGTTACACCTTAATAAAATATATAAAAATTCATAACTTTTTTTAAAAAAGATATGATTGTTAAAAAGAAACTATCGGAATAAATTACATACATTATTTCTGAAATACCTCATAAATATTATTAAAACTTTATAAAGTATTTGTACATTCATCCGAAGAAAATAAACATTAAACATTATAAGAAAGAGAGGAAACTCCATGGCCCAGAAGCAGTTACTTATTAACATTATTTATTCATTGGACCACGATATTCATACCGAGCTCCCTTTCTAGAACGTGCTATAGTTACTGTCGATATTCTTCGATTCTTCCTTTGAACCATCAATTTAGAATATATGAAACAAAAACACGGAGAAAGAAGTGAGAAACAGAATATAATATTCTCGATTAAGACATAAGCAACAAAGGGTTTTCATAAACCAATACATAATAATATCAATAACAATCACATACACAATCAATTATGAATGCATGAATGTTATGCAATATCTTCATCATAACTTACCTATATATGTGGGCCCTTAAATTTTAATTTGTACTGGGCCAACCAGGAGTTTACACTGTTCCATAAGTCCGGATAATAATAATATGAACAGCTCAACTGGCATGGAAACACTTAGAGACTAGTCAGATTGAAAAAGTTTTTATTGTGAAAGTACCCGACACTAGGGAGCTACCCCAGGTCCCCTGAAGCACCCTTTCACACCCTCTCATCCCAAGGCTTGTAATTAAGCCTCCTCTAATGTATCCTCGGTTTCTATAATCCGTCCCCAGACAATATCATTTTATTTCACTTTAATGATTCATGATGCATGAACTACTCGCGTATTGAGTTGGTTAAGGCTTTTAGAAACTCAATTATTAAATACCTTAAAGGTTTACAATATCATTTCAATAAACTGTACATTTTCTCAATTCTCTGAATTTCTGTCCCACAGAAATAAATTTGGTATAGTTTTCGAATCTCACTGAAATTTGAGTTTCTAAGCCTTAAATATCTAAAAACTTTCTCATATAAAACTTTACATAATCTTTCTCAAATTAAATCTTAACAAAATCGAATTTAGAAATCTCAATTATTTCAAATATCTTTAGTTATTAAGTTGGAAAAAAATAAAATAATTTTCTTTTGAAAATTTTATTTTATTAAAAGAGAATAATCTTTAAGTTATTAACTAAAAATACTTAAAATTACTAAATTTCTCTTTATCTCAAAATTTAATTATTTCAATTTATTATTAATTTTCATAAAATGTTTTCTTTTTAAAATAAATACTATTTTTTTTATTCTAAATATTGAAAATAAAGTTAATATGAATAATTTCTAAGAAGAGAAGATTTAAAGTAAAAATTTAAAGAGTAAGGTAAGAAAATTCTTACTGAGTTTTAGCTTTCCGTCATGCTCGCTATATGCTCAAACTCCACATCACAAAATCATCAATCAAAATCAAGCATTATCAATTATAACTAAATATCATCAATCAATCAATCAATCATAATCAAATCAATTAAATATCATTAATACATATCATAATGCAAAATTTAATGATTATTAATATAGTCAATTTGAGTCCTTTTGGTCAATTCCTCGCATAGGTATATGTAAGTCCATATAATTCAGTCCTTGCATAGGTATAGTTTAGTCTATATGGGTCATAGTAGTCCAAGTCCTTGCATAGGTATAGTCCAGTTTATATAGGTTATAAAAGTCCAAGTCCTTGCATAGGTAGGTTAGAGTTAGTTAAATCAGATATTTAATTTAAAATTTATTAAAAATTTTAAGTTAAAAATTTAATATTTTAAAATAATAATATTATCAAATTTAAAAGGAGTAGGGGACTCCTCCCATTATTCTTATGTCTTTTCATATTATACTCTTATCTCACTCCCCTTTACCTTGAGTTATTACCAAAAGAGTGTTTGCTTTGCGCCTCCGATTTCTAGAAATATTAATACCAATCTTATTTCAGTATAGGCATAAGATGGGGATTAAGATTACTACTTAAAACAGAAATGGTAAATTTTAAATAGTGAATAGTGAATAGTAAAATATGAATAGTAACAGTAAATAGTAAATCGTGAATAGTAACAGTAAATAGTAAATCGTGAATAGTAACGGTAAATAGTAAATCGTAAATAGTAACGGTAAATAGTAAAAACGTGAATAGTAAAGGTAAATAGTAATTTACTATTGAAATAGTAATTTACTATTGAAATAGTGTTTTACTATACAGAATAGTAATTTAAAATAATATTATTTCTAGTATAATAACAGATTTCTAAAAACGATATGAAAATAACCTAAAAAATATAAATGAGAAGTATTCTTACCTTAGGATTTTAGCAGAACCTTCTCCCAAAAAAATTTACTTCTCTCTCTCACTTCCACCACTATCTCACTAGCACTACTATATTAAGAAAACTTAATCTGAAATTGTGAATTCTAAAAAAGAAATCCTTTGGTATTTATAGGAAAAAATTTACTATGCATTCCATTATTTTAATATAAAAGTACTATGCATTTTTAAATTTTTTATTCCTGGTTACTGTGCATCTTTTGAAAATTTCATACATGCACAGTGTTTTGCATAGTAACTGTTGGCAAAATTATTAAGTCAAATAGTAACCCTTCACTCGGTATATTTTAAATATTCAAAATGAGTCCTTTTTGAAAATTAGCGATATTATATCAGTCCTCACTAATTTTATAATAAGTAATATAAAGCTGAAATTTTAAAAATCTAAAATTTTCTGTTAATAAAAATTTATTGATACGTTTCCAATTTTTTAACGATTAGAAAAAATCAAGATTTTTCTCAAACCGATAAGTTTTAGATAAGTCTACTTGAAATGGATTTTAGAAAATTTTCTTACAATTTCAATTCACTTTCTTATAAATATTTTTAATTTAAGTCACTTATATGAATTTAAAATTATTTAAAAACTATTATTTTATTAAAAAATTCCAAAATTCCAAAAAATTCCAAAAAATCATAAATAATAAGTAGATTAAAAAGTTCTAAAGAATCATAATTTAATTCCTTCAAAATTTCAATATAAAAATAAAAATAGGGGTGTTACACATTCCACCGCCAATAACCACTTATAAATACCCTCCACCCCTCTAAATTTCTTCAATCCAAAAACACTACAAATTCCTTAACCCTTCATCATCTTCTCCAAGCTTTCAAAACCTCCCTTACCACACTCAAGTTCTTCAATTTTGGCATCTTAGGAATAACACTTACTTGAAGATTTGAGGAGATACAAGGGAATTTAGCTCAAGGAAAGCTTAGGGATCTTCAATTGAGGTAAGAAAGAGGAGATAAGATATTAAATACATAGAAATTAAGTTAGAATTGTTTGTTTAATTGATTAATAGTTTAAAAACTCATATAATTAGATTTTAATTTAATTTGAATTAAGTTGTAAATTTGATGTTAATTAGTTTAGAATATGATATATGATATATTTTTGATGTTGTATGATGATTTGGAATCAATTGGTATGTTTAATTTACATTTAAAATCAATTAAAACAGCAGAAACAGAGAAACAGAGGTGCTGTTTGCGTTCTGCAGAATCAGACCTTTTAACAACGGACATTTTCAAGCAGTGTTAAAAACAGGAAGCGGTGACATTTTCGTAAATAAAAACGTGCGGTGACATTTTTGTAAATATATCAGAAGTGGTGACATTTTTGTAAATATATCAAAAACTGTGGCATTTTCATAAATAAGACCAGTGTCATTTTTGTAAATATGATTAAAAACTTAAAATAATGATTTTTTTATAAAAATCAGAATTTTTATTATTATTGGATTTTTATTATTCTAGAGACTTTATTTTGAAATAAAATAAATATAATTAATTAAATTAAATTTAGAAGTTTATTTAAACATTTAAAGGGAGAAAACTCTTGTTTTTTAAATTATTTTAGTGGTATAATTTTATATCATGGAAAATATATTTTCCATATTCTTTGGAATATGATATTAAATAATTACTATAATATGGAAAATGTGTTTCCATATTCTTTGAATTATTAAATATTATGGAAAATATATTTCCATATGTTTTATGTTATAAATATTATAGAAAATGTGTTTCCATATATTTGAATTATGATATAAATATTATGGAAAATGTGTTTCTATATTCTTTGAATTACAAATAAAGTATGCTTATTTGATTGATATAATAATTTTATTGTTAAAATTAATTATATAAAGGAATTTGATAATTTAATACATTCATGCATCATATGCATTGGCCGTTCAAAGAATCCGCAGGAGGGTTCTTTGAGGGGGTTCCCGGTGGGGGAACGCGCTCTGTTGAGCAACAGACCTCTACGGTGGTTTTATACCACGGCCGTCTTAAGGGCTAAGCAGTATGTCCTTAAGGGGGGTCCCGCAACACTTGTTATTGATATTATGATGTTGTTATCCGATGTTGGTGTTGCATTATGGGGCGCAGAATCGGTTGGATATCCGTAAAAATGTTATTGTTGGAAATCACTGCAGATGTTCCCACCAGAATGGATCCATCATGCATTTTCATTCATATAGAGAATAAAAATATTAATATAAATATAATATAAAATACTTGTTTGGCATCTGCATCGCATAGCATCCTACTTGTGATTGTGTATGTTCTAATTTAATTTCTATTTATTTGATATTTTATCTCACTCTTTCTGTTACTTATGGCAACCCTTTAGTGGTTAATCAGGAAGACATGTGACAAAGTGGATGATGCTTGATGTGGATGAATTATGAAGGCTTTTGATTTTGATACTTGCTTGCGTGACTACTATGGTTGTATTATGTGTATGCTATGTTTGGTAATTTACATCTTTATATTTTATATGATCTAGGTGCCTGTTGTAAAATATAATATGTATGAGACTCTGATATTATGTATAATAAAATAAAGTTAGTTATGTAAAAAGTTTCGCACTCTGATATTGTATCAGTAACCTATGGAATCAAGTTGTGAATCACTTGATAATTACTAGGCGAAAAATAAGTTATCCAAGAGATTTTATATGGTGACGGTAATTATTTTGGGATTTGCAAGTTGGCTCCAGGGTGTTACAAACCACTTCTATAATCTCTTCATTTTTCCGCAAGAATCGTACTGACTTAAGCATCAGAGCCCCTTTTGCAGGTACACCTCCGGTGTGTCCCCTTAGACCGTGGTTGGAATTGACTTACATTAGTACCTTAATGAGAAGAGCACAGAATTCCAACTGGACCTATGTGTATAATACCATACTCCCATTGAGATAGTGTAAAAGTGAGAGGGTTTGAAACATATTTGACACCGGTTCAAAAAAGGGAACTTCATATCCCGTACACCGGTCAAATCATTTTTCTCCTTATAATTATGATAACAAATGTTTAAAATTACTTAAACATGAAAATCTCCCGACTGTGTATTTCTATACATATATGTAACATCTTGTAAATGATAAATCCAAAAAAAGTATTAAGAAAATGGTACATAAAAGTATCAAGATAAATTATTTAAATAATTTATTTTCAATTATTTCTTTTTTTGTTAAGTCCAAGAACACTATTTAATTTTAAGTATTTGACATCTCCTAGTCTAGGTCATAAAGTGTCTAACTTTATCCATAACAAGCAAGTGTTCGAAGTTGTGACTTTTTATGAAAAGAAGAGGTGGAATATCATTTAAATTATAGTTTTAGTAAATTATATAATAATTAATATAAATAATTTATATTTTAATTCATATTATCTCAGTGCATGTGTAGTACCATATTGAAGTTGAAATTTGGAATCCGTGAAAGCTGAAAATCGTACACCATTCTGCAGAAGGCAAATATGGTCATTGGCTCTTGCAATCATAAATTTTACTTTTTTTTATTGTCTATTAAAAGTTAGGTATAAAGAAATATATGCTTTTACTTGTAAGCTATACTAATTGCCTTATTACCAGATTCAACATATATTTTATTAGATATAAATGTTGGAGTAATTATTAGTTGGTATGAGATTATTATATTACTCATGATTTTAACTAGTTATTATTTAAAAGATGTAGAAATTAATAAGGATGAAAATATATAATATTATATTTATTTACATATATCAATTGTAATATATTTTTTCGGAATGTTGGGCTTCATTTTCTTGAACTAAGTGTTTCATTCATCAAGATTTGTTTTCAATTAAATTGTTTTATTCTGACCCGTATATAGTTGAAAGGAAAGTATACATTTTTCTAACCCAATTTCAACTATGAGTATGATTGAAAATTATTGTTTCGTGTATATCTCAACTTAGAGCAGTAATATTGATAATTAAAAAATATGCAATATGCATTGATACATGTCCAATGTCTTTAATTGAATACATTTACTGTCATTTCCTACCCAACTAATTTTTTAAAAGATACATATATATCAATTTTCATTGATTCTCCAAACAAGTCAAGATGGGGTGAGAAAAAAGTCTAAGATTACGTGTGTTCCTGTATAATGTTTGATTGATGAATACATCAAACTATGATTAGGTATTTCGCATGTTCAGTTCTGTGTCCATTAGTATATCTAGGCGATTCATTGGCAGTTTACATATGTATACCAATACCCTTTACTTGCTCATGATTATGGTGAGAATTTAGTAATATTCGGTTAAACTATCATAAGGTGCCACTAATATCCCTTATGATCCATGAAGTATGATTCCTGTGTAGAAGCGGGGACCAACACCGACTTCAGATCTGTTTTTAGCATAGCTTTAAAAATTGGAATAAATCATTTGGTGCAATCAAAAAAATTGGTGAACCGGTTATTAATTTAGTCAATTTAAAATAATAAATCAGTTTATCATGGAACCAGTATTTTGAGCAATTCAATAAAAAATATGTTTAGGTTTTTTTATGTTTAGGTAATGTTTTGAGTTTATATATATATATATATATATATATATATATATATATATATATATATATATAAAAGATATATTTTATAAGAAATGTTATATTAAATAAAAGTTAGAAGGAGAGTTGTACAACTAGACATGAATGATCATAATTAAAAGTTTTTCAAAATCACTTAATCACTTAAAAAGTCACATGATCAATATGTTTTAATCTCAAGCATTCATGATATGATGTAACAGTTCAAATTTATTCATCTCATTCTCACCTAAGAAAGTTCATGTAGTGAGAACAAAGTGATACAGTGAGAAATGAGAACTATTAAGCATGACTATTTAAATCAGATCAAAGGACTTGATTAATTTACATTAACAATAATAATGTATATTCTTATTCTATTTTAACTAAAAAATGATATTTTGTCTTTTAAAAAATTTAAAAAGTTGTTACTTTATTATCTCTAATTGATTTTTTAATTTGAGATAGTTTTTCTCATTTATGCTTTCATTATTACCATCTCTTTATAAAATGTTTCATCATCTTTTTATGTGAATACTATAAATGTAAAGATTTTTAATTTAATATCTTTCCTTTAGTCCTGTATTAATTTGATATAATCAATTGAGATGATAATGGAAAAAGTGATGACGTTTAATTAAAAAATCAATTAGAGATTTTTAAAAAAAATTAGGAGATAAAATATCATTTTGTTAGCTAGAATAGAAAACAAGACATACTATTATTTTAAATTTAAACTAACCAGATCATTTGATCTAATTAAAATGGTCATGATTAATTGTTTCAATTTCTTTGTTCTCACGATGTTCCATATATATACACACACGCATACATACGACGTTAGATCTAATCATGAATAATAATAACTCTCAGATTAAAATAAGAGACGAAATCAATTTAAATTAAAAAATACCACACACGGTTTCCTATTTTATCTAGATTGATATCCTTTATCTAATTTAAAATTCACCAAAATAAAATTAAACCTCTCACAGTTAAAAACAAAGCACTCTTTGTTTTTATCTTTTATTTTTCTTCTTTGATATCTTCAGAGTTATAAAAACTTTGTACGAGAGGGATAAAAGCATGTTTTATGTTCATACATTGATTTCAATCTCATTCCAATCTTAAGTGCAGCGTAGTTGTGCTTTTTAGCAACCCTTCATCTTTATCCCAATTTTTTTCTATAGCTTTGACGTAATCACTATTGAATTCATAGATCCACTCATATCGATTAGTTGGCATGAGCCTCAGTCTCAATATAAAAGTTTCCACGCGTCTGGTATTCATCTGTTTTGTTTATTAATAGATATAAAGCATTTCAATTCAAGGAGAAAAGCAACATATGCCATGGATAATATAAATCTGTGCATCCTTGTGGGGTTTCCATTTTTCATTAGCTTTTGTTAATGGTGGCAAAATGTTTGAATTCAATGACAAATTCCGTTTTGAATTTTAATTTAGACTATAAAAGGGGGAAAGAAGTTAAAAATCTATAAATATGTATTATTTTTAACTTTAGTATTTTAAAGTAATTATAATAAATTTTTTTATTAATATTACTTTATATAAGATATAATTTTTAATAAAAAATATTATTTTTAATATTATTTCTCACATATATAATTTCTTATTTTAAAATATTTTTTATTAAAATAGTTTCATTTTATTAGGGTAAAATTAAGTTCCTGGGTAAAAATAGAGATTTTTTGGGTGCTCTTAATTTTAAACATAAAGATCTTTTAGATACTCATTTATATTAGTTGGTGGGTAGAAGATGTTGATTTATTGAAATAAATTTGGGTCAATTTGTAACCCTCAATTAATCGTTAATATTTAAATACTATTACTATCAATTAAAGGTCTTAATTGAGGAAGAGTAGAGAAAGAAGCAAAGAGTACCAATATATACATGCCGTCAAGTCAACAAGTATGCCTTCAAATTTGGCAGATTTCAAGTTGTGGCCAAATTGCTCCTCATGATAAGGATGGACTCAACATATGTTTAAATAATTAATTTGAGTAGTTTTGAAAGCTAAGCAATCATAGGACATTTGACATTACATGGTTAAAACACATGGGTAACTTCCCATGTAGAGAGAGGGGGGAACTTATAACATCCTTATTTTTTTAAAATTAAATTTCAAAAATCCAAATAAATTTTTCATAAATAATTTAAATTTCAAAACAGGATTTGGATTAAATAATAACACAATCATTTTTACATCAACCGACCGGCTCATTTAAGTATACAAATAAATATAACAACTCGGTATGCACAGGAGCCGGCCAAGGCTACTACAAAATAACTATGTGCATCATGTACTATACATATATATACATAATGCTCCCTGCAGGCTGAGTGACTTCATATGTCATCGCTGTGTCCTATATCCACTATAAAAATAACATAATAGGGGTGAGCATAAACATGTCAAATGATAGTTCTTGAATCAGATTAAATATCCAATTCATAACTACATATAAATCAAACTCATATCACACCATCTCATCATAAATCATCATGTTATTCACAATAACATATATCAATGCATTCATATGCTCAATCAAATGGATCCATTATTAAGTCTTTTAATTTGTGTTGCAACACTGGCTCTCAGCCATAACTCAGCTCTCAGCTGATCCGGCCGTTTTACTGGTACCAAACCGTTTACCCTCTCACGTGACACAATCACTCCCAGCGACAACGGTAGTGCCACGGGCTAAACCCCGAGCCCCGCTCAAGAGGTTTGCCTTGAGTCCCACCCAAGGTCTTTTTGTGGAATCCTTGAAACCATAATAATATTTCATATTTGTTCATCACATAAGCATCCCATGCTTCATCAATATGCATCACATGCATTTATATACATCATGAAAACTTCATGAATATCATTCATATCATCATCATCAATCACATATCAACATCATATTTCCTACTGCATCTCATGCATAGGAATAATCATAAATTCATACATCACATATACAGTTCATATCTCATATAAATTCAATATCAATACCACTCACATATGAACGGAAAACATCATATCTCATAACATATCACACATATCACATATATTTGGGATTTCTCATTGAAGATAACAATATTATCCCGATTCCGTTCATAAACTATACATTTAAAATGTAACGCTCCCCCTACCTGGAAATAAGGAGTTCCAGCAGCTTTTCAAGCTATATCCAAATCACTGCTCACGAATTCCGACTGGAATTTATAGATCTGAACCAGTCCAAAGTTTCTTCATGAAGAGAAGAAATGAAGATTGATTTTCTTCTTTGTTTGATAATTTCTAGTAAAGATTGGAGAGAAAAGGATAGAAGTGATGTTTTACACTTTCAAAGTTTCTAAACTGATTCAACAGTAAAAGTTGATATATATATATATATTGTTTATGCAAAAGAGACGTGAACAAAATGAAGAAGTCTGCTACACGTATCTTTAAATGATAAGGAAGAAACTAGATATTTAATGAAAAGAGGACAGGACATCAGAGAGGGTCCCATGCTTAGAAAAGACAAAAAGAGAATCTGCTAGAATTTAGAAGAATAGAGTGACGTGGAAGAGCATTAATGACTGAAGTAATTATCAGTTCTGTCTCGGTTTCGGTATCTTGAGCATATCCTTCTTTCTGAGAAAGATTCATCAGAGCCTCTTTCCGTTCAGATTTACTTCACTCGGAGGAAATTCACTCGGAGAGGTTTCCACATGAAACATTCACTCGGAGAGGTTTCCATATGAAACATTCAGAAATGTCTCATTCGGAAATACCCGATTCAGACATATCTCACTCGGATATATCTCTGCCCGAGTCAAAGTCTTTCTCTTGCGTCACTCGGAAGTTTTTATAACTGAAAGATCACTCGGAATCCGAAGTTCAATCCTTTCTCAGAAATCTTTCCACTCGAAAGGATCACTCGGGGTCGAGGACAGTCTACGAACCCGAGCACAAACTCTCAGCAACTCTGAATATGGACCCGAGCACGAATTAAATGAATTAACCACTCGAATATTTTCTTCCCTCAGAAACTATTCACTCAGAAACGTACTCGTTAAAATTTAAAGTCTTTCTCCATCCAGAAGTAGTCTCCTTGGAAAAACTCACTCAGTATGTCCCAATCGGTGCCATACCACTCGGAAATTGGAAATATCTCGACGCTATTCCATTTGGAAACGTCTCACTCGGTGACAACCCACTCGGGAATTCACCACTCAGAAATATCTCGGCTCGAGAAGTACTTATTCGAAATCAAAGCTTTCCTTCATTCGGAAGTACTTCTCTCGGAAAAGGTCCATTCGGAAACGTTTCACTCGGAGACGTTTCACTCGGATTTACCTCACTCAAAAGTGTCTCATTCGGACACAGTCTTTCTTAACTCAGAAATGATTCTCTCAATAATGTTTCACTCGGAAACATCTTAACTTCACTTGGAATTAGTTTTCTCGGTCTTACTTCACTCGGAATCATATCTATTTTTCACTCGGAATGTCTTATCTCAAACATTATTCACTCGGAATTTCATTCGGAAATTCTCCATTAATCCTTAATAAATTATTTTCTAACATTCTAAAATTTAGGATGTTACATTTCTCCCCTCCTACAAAAATTTCGTCCTTGAAATTTAAACATAAAGACATACATTAATGAAATAACTCGGGATATTGTTGCCTCATAGCGTCTTGACGTTCCCAAGTATGCATAATACACTGATCCTGCTGCCATGCAACCTTGACCAGCTGGACATTCTTGCTTTTCAAGCGTTTTACCGATCGGTCCACACCAGTGGGCTCGGCTATAGTGGTCAGGTTTTCCCGGATTTTAATATCATCATCAGGCATCTCATGGGTAGGATCCGACAAATACTTTCTCAGTTGAGAAACATGGAATACGCTATGCAAATTTGACAGATGAGAAGGCAATGTTATCTGATAAGTAACAGGGCTGACTCTCTTCAATATTTCATACGGACCAATATATCTCGGGCTCAATTTCTTGCTTTTCAAAGCTCTCCCAATGCCTTTACTAGGAGAAACTTTCAGAAAGACTAGCACATATACATATACATGTCCATCCAAAAATGTATATATGATATCATAAATATATACTCTGCATATTATAACTCTTCTGGCATTGCTCCACTGCTCACTTCGTGCTAGTCTTTGCAACATCTACAATGTCCCTCTTCTTACTCATTGTAAAATAATTATAAGGGAGAGTATCTAGCATTATAAAACAATACAAATAATTGAAACAGAAACAATATCACCTGAAGGATTTCACACACCTCCCTCGTATACCAATCCATTAATCATTTCCCTTATAACATCGAGATATACTCATAATTCATCATAATCATCATAATTCACAATCAATTCAAATATCTTAAACACATCACATAATATTATCATCATAAATCAAATCTTAATATCATAATTTTATCACAACTGACTCTCATGGTCAAATCATATAAAATGACACCTAGTATCTGATACCAAAGGAACAACCACCAGTTGGGGGTCCACCGATATCCCATGAACTCTACCTAGTCTACCGAGCTCTCCGGCTCCCTACCTCAACCATTGGATTTCTCCATGGACCACTAGGTAGCTCAACTGGATCTCTACATGAACTATTAGAGCCAAAGGCGATGAGTAATACATACCGAATGGCTATTCATACCACATATCATGCATATACAACATATAATCATCAATCTTATCATCAACATATAATTCTTGGCATAAAAACCATCTCCTTTGAATATCATAATCAAGCCATCACCAGACATAAATTCCATATCATCAACATCACATATATTTTAATCATCCATTATCATTCTTATAAACCTCTCTAGGCATATAATATAATCACCAATTCTCATCATATTCATCATAACCACATGTCACATAATCACAATTCATCACTTTCTCATTATAATCATCATTATTAAATCAATCATATTTATGAAACTTATCATACAATAGTTAACATATTTCATACTATATAATTTCCAAATAAAACATTCACAGACAAAATTTTTAACTCATTATAGAATTCTCAAAACCTCAGCTAAATACATGCTAAAATACTCCCCTTACCTCACTTCCAATGCTTTGTATCTTAATCGCAAGAATCGTTACGCCAAAACACTAAAAATGAAAGAATTACAAAGGGGATTTAGCTATTTAGCTGTTGAAATCTTAATTTAATTCAATAATTCACTTGAAAATCAACGCTTAAAGCTTCATAAGCTTACCACAATCAAAACTGACGGTTACTTTAAGAAAACCCCTTTTTCGCTAAGCTTCCGACACTCTGTTCGTACCTACACAGAGCGAAACTCAATCCCATCACTTAATCTTTCAGTTAAGAGCCTTAAAGGACTCTTTAACCAGTTTAGAATCTTAAATTTCAAACCCTATTTGCTTTCCCAAGAAAAAAAAAGCAAAAGAAGGAAACTCCCATGAAAATTGAAATTGAGAGATTTCACATGTTTTGTAACATCCCTAATATTCTAGTAAAATTTTGAGTGGCGGAAAATATTAATAATTGTTTTAGAGATTTAATTGATATTTTTAGGGATTATTATTATAAATGCAATTATAAATAATTAAATATTATGGAAATAAATAAATTTATTTGATTGACTAATTACAAAAGGTTAAATGAAGAGTAATTGGAAGGAGGTAAATTTAGAAGTTACCAATGGAGGTAAAAGGTAAAAGTTTAATTAAAACTTTTAAAGAAATCATAAAAGAAATGGGGAAATGACCATTTTGCCCTTGGATCTTAAATAATAACAAAGCTTTCTTCTTCTTCCTCATTCACGCCATCTTCTTCTTCTCCTCCCTCACATTGCTGTGAGCTTGCATGCTCCAAGGGAAGGACCATTTTGCGTCGAAACTTCAAATTAGCCACTTTTTGAGATCGTGGCTTCGAGGTGAGTGCAATGAACCCATTAGAGTTGAGTTATCTCTTCCATCTTTACTTTCTCTCTCTAGCTGATGGCCATGCATGGTGGGGGAAGCTTCCGTTTTTCACTTCTCCAGTGCAAGGGAGTTTAAAAACGGTATTTAGAATAATTAAAGTAGTATAACGTTAATGAGTTTTGCGTTCGACCTCCGTAGGTAGCGAAACGGGCGTCAGAGGATCGAGTGGTGAAGCGGGTGCTGGATTCGGAAGTAGGACCTTGAACCAAGCATCTAGAGGATGCAACCGACATCAAGAACTAAACTGTTCTTTATTGGGGGTGTAAAAGTATGGTTGATGAACAATTCAAAATGTACATGTAATGTCAATCTGGTACAAGGAGATATTTGTAAATGTGCAAGTACAGAGTATCCTTGTATACTGGGGCGGAATACAATGCACTCTGGGCGGTGTGACAGTCCGCCTGAAGTAACCTCCTTTGCCTTGACACAATTGGTGGTGGTACCTGCAATTATTCTCCGACGCTCAAGTCAGTATTCTGAAATACTGTAAGACTTAGAAAGCAAATCTGAGAGAATTATGCAAGTAAAAGTGTAAGATTCAGAATTGAGGGGGGATCCCCTTATACCTTTTGCTGAGGTTTATATACCTGTTACTGGTGCTCCATTATTGGTAGGACCCGTTCCTTGTTTTCTGGCATAATGCAAGAAAGGTAGTGGGTCCCCGTGTCGTTCACGAGCACCATCACTGTAGTAGGTATTTCCACTTGCTTGGAAAGCGTTAATGCCTTATTATTTTATTCATTGTTCCCTTTTATGCGTGACAGCGTGATTCCCATTTTCAACCTCTCAAGACAGAGTCAATCTCGTGCCGGGGTTATAAGTATGGGCTCGCTACGCAATATAGGAAATTCAATATTCCGCCTATGGCTTGGCGGAGTAGTATGCATTGGAAATACTTTATGCATGTGTATAAGATATTCAATATTTTCCACCTTGGCGGAGTAATAAGCTTTGGCGGAGTAACGTGCTTTGGCGGAGTTACGTGCCCTGGCGGAGTTACATGCCATGGCGGAGTTGCATGCCTTGGCGGAGTAACGTGCCCTGGCGGTATATACTCCGTATAAAAGTAATTATAAGGTATTTGAGACGTACTTCTCCTGTTCAAAATGCTGATCTGGCAAAGCATTAAAACCATGCTCTTGGGGACCGGTGTTGGGACCGGATCATATGCCCCCTAGCTTGTTATAGTGACTGACGGAGTTACTTTAATAAGCTATAACACTTTTAGCTTTTATAGGCATGGGTTTAGGCGGCGTTTGCTAGTTCAGGATTTACGGACAAGTGTTTTCATGCATTTATTGCTTTTGTCGTTACTTGCCACGCCTGTCATTAAAGCACCTTGAAACCACGTTTTGCCGCTTCAATATCTCATTGCCACGTATGCCCTCGTAACGATTGCCATTCCAATGATGGGACATAAATGCGTGGGATGGCAGTTGAAATACGTTTTCGAGGTTATTACCATGGGCCTTGGATTTTGAAAATGCGGCCCAGGAAATACCTGCCCTTAGATTTATCTATCGGTTTCAGAATCAAAGGAATCGTCAGTGAGATTCATCCAATGGCTGTAAACACATCTTTGAAGTTTTTGAGGTTCCGCTTATTTCCCCCCAAGCCATGCCTATAAATAGGTAAACTCTTGGGAGAAGAAATGTTTTGCTTCGTCTTCTACCTTGCGTTTTTATGCTGAAACTGCTTTTGGGACGCTACTTTCTCGCAAGTTGTTTGTTGTTCTCAGTTCATCACTTCTTCAGAAATTTTAAGGTAACTCTCTTGTTCCTCTGTTTTCTGTCTTCACTGTTATTGGGTTAGTTTTGTTTTCTTTATATGTGTGTTTGTTGAAACGAGGATGAGAGGAAAAAAGTCAGAGTCGTGCTCTAGGGTTTCTGTTCGCCCCATGTTTTTGGATATTGAGAGTGAAGATGAGGCTTTCTATACTGGGAGGGATTCAACATTTTACAGCAGCGTGGCGTGTTTTAGTAATGCTGTACATTCATTTGTATCAGGAGGTATTTCCCAAATACAAGTGATAACGATGGCAGAATGTCAGAATGTTGTGTTGCATGGGTTGGACTGGGAAAAAATGCTTGAAACTGACCCTTATTGTTGGGTTGAGGAAGATGTTAAAGATGCTTCCTCTCGTCATGCAACAACAAGTGGTGGGGTGATGGAGTTGTCTGTGCCAATCTGGAAGGATGAAAGGTTTGAAAGGAGGTTCATCGTCCGTTGCCGAAGACGTTTGAATGTATATGCCATCGTCCTCAAGATGAACGTACATTATACATGTACGATATTTTGTTTACCCAGCTGGGGGTACGATTTTCACTGAATAAGTTCCAGATGGGCGTACTCAGATTTTTGGACTGCGCCCCTTCTCAGCTGCACCCTAATGGTTGGGGGATAGTTCACAGCTTTGAAGTGTTGGCTAAACATCTGGAATTTACGCCTACTGTGGCGTTGTTCTTTGCTTTCTGTCGCATCATGAGGAGGGTGAATACGAGAACTGGCGGTATGGGTTTTATAACTCTTCAGGCGGAGCCGAAGATTGTGAACTTTAAGGCGTTTGCTGACTCTGCCAAGAAAGGCGGACTTCACTTCAGAATGAGCTTTGTAAAAGTCTCTGTCAGGAAGAACAAGCCCGTCTTTTGGCGGAGTAAGGAGGGAATTGATAAATTCCCAGTAGCGTGGACCCACGAGCACTTCCTCCTAACCAAACAAGCTTATGAAGTTGAGGAGAGTGCCCTATCAGCTACTTCCGTGGAAGTCCTACGGACATTGAAGGAGTACAACTCCGTCCATAAGCAGATTTTATGCCGAAGGCTGCTTGGGCGGGATGTTGAGGGATACTTGAGTAATGCTTTATCATTAACAATTCCAATGTTGCTTGAATATTACTCCTGTTGTTTCCTGCAGCTTCTAATTGTATTTATGTATGTTATTTTGCAGGAGAAATCGCTGAATTTCCTGGGATGGAGCGTATCAAGCAAATTCGCATGAGTCGCCAGGAAATCGATGCGGAAAACAATGTGCAGCCTAGGAGGAATCTGGCTGCTGCTCTGACAAAAACTCTCCATTTCCCTGCTTCCACTAACATAGTGACGTTAGAGGGTGTTGCAGGGTCCTCGATGATTGAGGTTGAAAGGCGATCTAAAAAACGCCAAGAACCAGAAACTGTTGAGGTGGAGGAAGTGGATCCCCACCCCTTGCAAAAGAGGAAGACTAAGGGCAAGGAGAAGGTTAGGGAAGTGGCAGGGGCATCATCTGATGCTGCCATTGATGTGGAAGAGATTCCAGAGACACCAGTTGTGGATGTCAATGCTGAAGTGGGCGGTATGGAGGGAGTTCCTGAAGAAGATGTTGTGGAGGAGGAGATGGAGGGAATTCAAGCTTCTCCAGTCCGCCAAGCTGAGAGTCCTGCCCTGGACTTGACTGCTCGAGGAACAACAGTTTTCCTAGTCAATGTTCCAGGGGAGCCATCTAGGCGATCCGTCTCTTTGCCTCTAGCGGGGTCTCGTCTGAACCCTTATTTGTATTTCTCAAATGTGGGATCCCGCCAGTCAGAGAGGCGTGATCCGAACTTCATTCTCCGCCCGGACATCGACTTTGAGGAAGTTGCAGATGCCACTGCTGCTGCAAGGTAGCATCTTGCTGAAATTGATGGTTTCCTCGCTTCCGTACCACGTATTGCGGAGGTAGCTGCTGAGGCCGCCATGTTTCAAGAATCATTTCATGATTCTATTGAAAAAATACGCAGCTTGGAGCATGATAACGAACAGCTGTCAGAGGTGATCAAAGCTAAAGATAAACATCTTAACACCGCCGACTCTGATATAAAGAAGCTGGAAGAGGAGCTGGCTCTGGTCAGAGCTGACAAGGCCCTTCTGGAAAAGCAAGTCTCAGGTTTGAAAGATCAAAATACAAAACTGAGTGACGAGGTGGGCGAGCTGACCCGAGTGAAGGCTGACAATGTTCTGCTGAAACAAGAAGTTTTTAATCTGAATCAGCAGAACCAAAAACTGGGCGAGGGTGTGAGCGAACTTCAGCAGAGGTTGGTCTCCTTTGAAATTAATAAGACTTTTGCTGAAGACGCCTGGGCGGCGGAGTTGGACCAAACAGCCACTGCATATACTAACCTTGAGAAACAGGTTGAAGAGCTGCAAGCTGAAAAAGCCACTTCAGATGCCGCCAATAAACGTCTTGATAAAGAATTACAATCGGCTTTGGATGCAGCTGAAGCGGCAATTGATGATGCTTTCAGCATGGCTGTTCGGCAACTCCGTCATCGCAACCCAGGCGTTGCTCTCAACACTGCAGGCATCCATCCTTATTATGAATTTATCAACGGTGAATTGATGGTGCCCGTTCAGGGAGGTCATATACCTGCACCCAATATAGAGTATGTTTTGGCGGACTTGCCCCCCTCACAAAGTTTATCCAAACCCAGTGAGAGTCACCCCAGCTCCGCCCACTAAGAAGGAGTGCCACCTGAGCCTTGAAGATTAGCTCCGGGGTTCTTTTGCAAATTTTGTTTTTTGCATTTTAATAATATTGCCTTGTTCCAGGATAGGCTCTGGACCCTTTTCAATCTTTGACAATATTTAATGAAGCGTATTTTCTATAAATCAATACTTGTTCATATAAACATTGTAAGAGTCCGTCGGATTTATGCCTTGTAAAACGATATTAAGAAGGCAGCGTAATCATTTGAGGACTTAATGAAATATGACTAAGTATAATGAGGCGGAATAACCCCTTTAAGAATTTGGTGAAGTAAAATTCAGCAATGAGGCGGGATAGCCTCTAAGGAATTTCAATGAAGTAAATTCAGTAATGAGGCGGAGTAGCCTCTTGAGAATTTCATTGAAGTAAATTCAATAATGAGGCGTAGTAGCCTCTTAGGAATTTCAATGAAGTAAATTCAGTAATGAGGCGGAGTCGCCTCTTAAGAATTTCATTGAAGTGAATTCAATAATGAGGCGTAGTAGCCTCTTAGAAATTTCAATGAAGTGAATTCTGTAAGGAGGCGGAGTAGCCTCTTAAGAATTTCAATGAAGTAAATTCAATAATGAGGCGTAGTAGCCTCTTAGGAATTTCATTGAAGTGAATTCTGTAAGGAGGCGGAGTAGCCTCTTAAGAATTTCAATGAAGTAAATTCAATAATGAGGCGTAGTAGCCTCTTAGGAATTTCATTGAAGTGAATTCTGTAAGGAGGCGGAGTAGCCTCTTGAGAATTTCATTGAAGTAAATTCAATAATGAGGCGTAGTAGCCTCTTAGGAATTTCAATGAAGTGAATTCTGTAAGGAGGCGGAGTAGCCTCTTAAGAATTTCAATGAAGTAAATTCAATAATGAGGCGTAGTAGCCTCTTAGGAATTTCATTGAAGTGAATTCTGTAAGGAGGCGAAGTAGCCTCTTGAGAATTTCATTGAAGTAAATTCAATAATGAGGCATAGTAGCCTCTTAGGAATTTCATTGAAGTGAATTCTGTAAGGAGGCGGAGTAGCCTCTTAAGAATTTCAATGAAGTAAATTCAATAATGAGGCGTAGTAGCCTCTTAGGAATTTCATTGAAGTGAATTCTGTAAGGAGGCGGAGTATCCTCTTGAGAATTTCAATGAAGCACAATTTTCGCAAGTGTTATACTTACTTGGACTTGTTGATAGTGCTTTGAGTTTGTTGATTATGTACTCCGTAAAACATTGGCTGTTAGGCGGAGTCAAGTTTTGGATGGAGCATTCATCCCTTTGAATTTGAATTGGAGTGTATCTCCTGATCAAGTGAAAATTGTTGAATCCAGGGTTGGTATGGTGCAGCATATAGCTGTGACACCAATCCTTTCTGCAAGAAGCCTGCAAGAACTCGGGGTCGATATGGTGCAGCATATAGCTGTGACACCAATTCTTTCCACAGGAAGCCTGCAGGACCTTGGGGTCGGTATGGTGCAGCATGTAGCTGTGACACCAATCCTTTCCCCCCAAGGAGTTTTTTGGACCTTAGGGTCGGTATGGTGCAGCATATAGCTGTGACACCAATCCTTTCCCCCCAAGGAGTTTTTTGGACCTTAGGGTCGGTATGGTGCAGCATATAGCTGTGACACCAATCCTTTCCCCCCAAGGAGTTTTTTGGACCTTAGGGTCGGTATGGTACAGCATATAGCTGTGACACCAATCTTTTCCCCCCAAGGAGTTTTCTGACTCTGTTTTTGAAGCTTTGTTGCACGTTGGATGTTCTTTATGGAATAAAGAGTTGTGCCATTATGCTTCAATTGTTGGAGCCGGTGTCTTATCTGCATGGGAACAAGTTCTGCCATGGATAATGAACTGAAAATTAGAATGAAGATTGAATGTAGGAAGGCATTTTATTAATGATAGAACTACATAAAGAGCTGAGTTGGGATATGTCTCATCAGAACCTTTTCAAGGAAAGCCCATTTGGGAAAAACCTTAAGTTAGGAGAGAGATCATACCGTATTACCCAACTAGCTGTAATATATGCGTAAATTTAAAATGTTCCATTTATTCCTGATCGGAGTGCCAGGCGGTATGTGCCTTTGCCCAGAATCTCGACGACTCGGTATGGACCTTCCCATGTTGGTGCCAATTTGCCTTGGTGTGCAAATTTGTTACCGATATTGGCCCTTCTCAAGACCAAATCTCCTTCTTTGAAACGGCGTTCAGAAACACGTATGTTATATCGTTTGGCGGCCTTTGCTTTAACAGCTTGGTCCCTCACAAAGGCTTCCTCTCTCAACTCTGCCAAGACCTCGAGTTCATGGGCGAGGTTCTGTTGATTGGCTTCTTCGTTGAAATGGAGGACTCGAGTAGATGGGGCTGCTAATTCAATGGGAATAACAGCTTCGACTCCATATGTCAGCCGATATGGAGATTCATTTGTGGTGGAGTGAGGGGTTGTTCTATATGCCCATAGAACGTGGCATAATTGATTTGCCCAATCTCCCTTTGCTTCACCAAGGCGTTTCTTAAGGCCTTTCAAGATTTCTCTGTTGGCAACTTCAGCTTGGCCATTGGTTTGAGGGTGTTCTACAGAAGAGAAAATCTATGTAATGCTGAGATTTTCCAGGAGTTCAGTGAACTTACGATCTGTGAATTGGGTGCCATTATCAGTGACTATGCGTCCAGGGACTCCGAAACGTGCAATGATATTTTCATATATGAATCTGCGAGTCCTGGCTGATGTAATATGCACCACTGCCTCTGCTTCAATCCATTTGGTGAAGTAATCAACACCAACTATCAAGTATTTGATACCACCGGGCGCAGTTGGGAATGGACCCAAGATATCCATGCCCCATTGATAGAAAGGCCAAGGCGTTATTGATGATGACATTTCTTCCGCCGGAGTATGGTGGAGATTTACGAATCGTTGACATTGATCGCACTTTTGAACATACGAGGCGGAGTCATGTTTCAGGGTGGGCCACCAGTACCCTGCCCTGAGTATTTTCTGCATAAGGCTACGTGCCCCTGGATGGTGTCCATATTGCCCTTCATGGACTTCTTCTAACACAGCTTGCACCTTATTTTCGTTTATGCATATTAAGTAAGGAACAGAGATTCCTCAGAGGTATAACTGTCCGTCTAGGAGTGTATAGTAAGGTGCTTCTTTCTTTAGTTTTCATCACTCAAGATCATCCGTAGGTAATTGTCTATTAACAAGGTAACGAACTATCGGTGCTACCCAGGAATTATCATCAAAAGAGCGGCTTTTAATCATATACGCTGAGGAAACAAAGGAACTGCTTGGCTCCGCCAAGGTACTTTGTACAACCATAGTTGTGCATCCTGCCTTCTTTGTGCTAGCCAACCTGGAGAGGATATCAGCACGTGTATTTTCTTCACGGGGTACATGCTTGAAAGTGACTTCATCGAAGCGCTGCTTTAACTCATTGACGCAGTCTAGATATTGTTGTAGCAGAGGTTCTTTAGCCTGATACTCACCAAGAATTTGTGAGATTACTAATTGAGAATCACTGCATAGGGTGACAGTTTTGGCCCCAATATCTTGTGCTGATCTGAGTCCGGCCAAGCAGGCTTCATACTCTGCCTGATTGTTAGACGTAGTGAAGGTAAAGTGCAGTGAAATTTCAAGGTGTACCCCGTCATCACTTTCCACAACAATTCCTGCTCCACATCTTTTGCTATTGGAAGACCCATCTACGTATACCGTCCAGTGTAAGTGATCTGCATCTGGGCTAGAACCTATTAACTCAACTACGAAATCTGCTAGGACTTGTGCCTTGATAGCAGTTCTTGGTTCGTAGGATATGTCAAATTCAGAGAGTTCTACGGCCCATTTGATCATTCTTCCAGCTAGGTCTGGTTTGAACAGTATAGTACGGAGTGGCAAGTCTGTGCGAATCAGGATAGGATGGGCATGGAAGTATGGTCTTAGGCGTCGTGAAGCCCAAACAACTGCAAGTGCTGCCTTTTCAATCTTTTGATAACGGCACTTTGCACCATGCAATGTTTTACCAGTGAAATACACCGGTCGTTGGCCTTCAGTCGTTTCCTTGACCAGGGCTACTGCCAAAGCTTCATCTGAAACAGACAAATAAACAATGAGTTGCTCACCCGGGCTTGGTTTTACCAGGATTGGAGGGCTGGCCAAGACATTTTTCAAGCTTTGGAAAGCTGCCTCTTGCTCTGGGCCCCAACTGAATTTTTTGTCTTTTTTCAACATTTTGTACAAGGGAAGAGAGCGATGAGCCATTTTTGGCATGAACCGTGCTAGAGCAGTGATTTTGTCGTTGAGGGATTATACCTCTCTCAATGTTTTGGGGCTCTGCAACTCTTGGATTACGCGACATTTGTCAGGATTAGCCTCAATACCTCTTTGTGTTAGCATGAAACCCAGAAATCTTCCCCCAGGGACAGCAAATGTACACTTTAATGGGTTGAGTCTCATGTCGTATTGTTGTAGGCGTTGAAAAATGAGGCGTAGATCTTCAACATGATCTCCTCCTTCTGGGGTCTTGGCAATAATATCATCAATATACACTTCTACCAGCTTTGTGTGCATACCCTCAAAAACTTTATTGATCATACGCTGGTAGGTTGCCCCGGTGTTCTTTAACCCAAATGGCATGACGTTGTAGCAAAAGACTCCTTTGTCATTAACAAATGCTGTCTTCTCTTGATCATCCTCACACATTGGAATTTGGTTGTACCCGGAGTAAGCATCCATAAAAGATAGATACTTGTATCCAGAGGAATCGTCAACCAATCTGTCAATGTTGGGGAGAGGGTATGGATCCTTGGGGCAACATTTATTTAAGTCAACGTAGTCTATGCACATACGCCACTTGCCATTGGCTTTCTGTACCATGACCACGTTAGAGAGCCAGGAGGAGTAACGGAGTTCCCTGATGAACCCCGCCTTGAGGAGCTCCTCTGTTTGTTCACAAGCAGCTTTTTACTTAGCAGGACCCATACGACGTTTCTTTTGTGCCACGGGCTTAGTTTCAGGATACACCGCCAGGCGGTGACAACAAAAGTTGGGATCCATACCAGGCATGTCTGCAGCGGTCCAAGCGAAGATTTCTTTATACTCATGGAGAAGTGTAATTAGTCTTGCCTCCATGTTAGCCTCAATCTTGTCATTGATGTTTGTAATCTGTTTCGGGGTGCCACCCAAAACAATAGACTTGGATCCGCCATCAGGAGTTGGTTTCAAAGGGTTCAGTGGGTCTATAGAAGACTCCGCCCTGGGTCGAGATCAACCAAATTGACGGATGCCGCCGCACTGCCCCCTTCATTCAACTTTCTTTTCTTAGACACGGCTTCCAGCTTGACCATGTTAAGACTTAAGTTGTAGCAATAGCGAGCCATTTCTTGGTTACCCCTTACAGATGAGACTTGGTTATCTTTGTCAATGAACTTGATTAACAAGTGGGGAGTTGAAACGATGGCTTCCATGGTATTCAGGGTAGGCCACCCAATGATGCCATTGTAGGGAGACTTCACATCAATGATAAGAATCCTGGATTTCACAGTCCTTGCTCCAGGTTCGCCGTCAAAGGTAATTCTCGTATCTAAGTAGCCTTTAGTGGGCTGTTTGGCACCATTGAAGGCTGTAAGGTCCTATGTATATGGCTGTAAATCTACATCAGTTAGTCCCATACGTTTAAAACAGTCATAAAAGATAACATCGCAGGAACTTCCCTGATCAATTAGGATGCGTTTTACATCCATATTAGCGATTACCGCAATAATCACTACTGCATCATCTCCTTCAGGAATAGTAGGGCCAAAATCGTCGTCCGTGAAGGTTATGGGTGGAGTCTGGACCCCGTTCCTGAATGGGCAATATTCTTTGTTCTTGCCTTGCACAAACAAGATCATGCGATGATGATTTTTCCTGGCGGTGTTTGAGGGTCCTCCCCCGGCGAAACCTCCAGCTATCATGTCTACAACCTGCCTTTTGCCCCTCGATCTGGGTTCTGGGCTTGGCTCTCTTTGGGCGGACTCCAGAACAACACTCTTTTGTTTTTCTGTTACCGCTGTGCGCTTTGGCTCGCGAGTGTTATCAGGATCAGGAGAACGATCACGAGATCTTTTCTCAAACCTCTCTGGCTCATCATGAGATTTACCCTTAAACAAATAATGTTTCAGCTTGCCTTCACGAATAAGCACCTCAATGGTATTTTTGAGCTGCTTGCACTCCTCCGTGGTATGGCCAACTGATTCGTGGAACTCACAATATTTCTTTGGGTTCCCACCTCGTCTGATTGGAGGTGGACGTTGAATCCCATAGACGTTAAGGGTAGTCCATCCTATTTCACACAAGATTTGTTCATATGTCGTGTTCAGGGGTGCATAATGAGCGAAATTGAACACTCGTTTATCTTGCTGTTTGAAGGATTGGTTCCCTGCTTTGTCTTTCTGAGGGAACTTATCATTCCTGGATGATTTTTCCTTCACTTTGTCATGGTGTGGAGCTGAAGGAGGTGGCTTAATGCGAGATGCAGTGGCTTCCAAGTGCATCTCAATACCTACGTACTTAGATGCCTTTCTGCGAAACTCCTCCATGGTGGATGAAGGTCCTTTTGCCAATGACAAAGCAAAAGGTGATTTCGACTGCATGGCCTCGATGAGGATGTGCAACTGGATTGCTTCCGTCAAGTCAGGGACCATGGCCGCCTCTTTGTAAAATCTCTTCAGGAAATCTTTTAGAGACTCCTTATCACCTTGTTTGATCTGAGCCAAGGTGTGGGAGGTTCTAGGTGTATCCCTAGAGATTACAAAGTGACTGCCAAAAGCTGTGGCTAAGTCTTCCCATGAATCAATGGAACCTGAAGGTAAACTCTTGAACCAACTAAGGGCTTCACCTGTAAGGGTCCTGGGGAACATTCTGCACATGACATCTTCTTCTGCACCTAAGAACATAGCCTCATAGACGTAAGCATCTAAATGCTTAGAAGGATCTGTTTCCCCAGTGTATTTTCCTATGGAAATGGGTTGCATAGTTTGCAAATGTCTGGGAACATGCGCATTCATGAGTCTTTTGGAAAATGGGATACTCATCTTGTATCCCGAGGGGGATACGTTTGAAACTGCTCTTCTCCCCTCATGATGTTGAGCATTTGCCAGTGGAAGGCTTCGTTGCTCTTCCATGTAAGTAGGGATGCGAGAGTAATTTGGGGTACTCGATTCCTCCTGTGCATGCGATTCATGGCGAGGCTGGTTTGTAGGGCCCGCTTTCTCGTGTATAGGATTTGCCTTCTCACGACGAAGCTCTGTAATTTCTTCTTTCAGCATTCTGATCATGTCATCTCTCGGATCTGGAGAGTCAACATGCGTTGCCTTTTTGTGAGCATCATTGTCAAAGTTGAGACGTCTAGGATTGCGTGGAGGAGAATCCTCTATCTGCATTTCTGGTCCTGGTCTCTCCATTAATGATGAATGTAATGGGAATTGCTCAAGGATTGTGGGATTACCAATTTTATAGGTCCCACCGGGCGTGCAAATGAACTGTTCTTTACTAGGGGTGTAAAAGTATGGTTGATGAACAATTCAAAATGTACATGTAATGTCAATCTGGTACAAGGAGATATTTGTAAATGTGCAAGTACGGAGTATCCTTGTATACTGGGGCGGAATACAATGCACTCTGGGCGGTGTGACAGTCCTCCTGAAGTAACCTCCTTTGCCTTGACACAATTGGTGGTGGTACCTGCAATTATTCTCCGACGCTCAAGCCAGTATTCTGAAATACTGTAAGACTTAGAAAGCAAATCTGAGAGAATTATGCAAGTAAAAGTGTAAGGTTCAGAATTGAGGGGGGATCCCCTTATACCTTTTTGCTGAGGTTTATATACCTGTTACTGGTGCTCCATTATTGGTAGGACCCGTTCCTTGTTTTCTGGCATAATGCAAGAAAGGTAGTGGGTCCCCGTGTCGTTCACGAGCACCATCGCTGTAGTGGGTATTTCCACTTGCTTGGAAAGCGTTAATGCCTTATTATTTTATTCATTGTTCCCTTTTATGCGTGACAGCGTGATTCCCATTTTCAACCTCTCAAGATAGAGTCAATCTCGTGCCGGGGTTATAAGTATGGGCTCGCTACGTAATATAGGAAATTCAATATTCCGCCTATGGCTTGGCGGAGTAGTATGCATTGGAAATACTTTATGCATGTGTATAAGATATTCAATATTTTCCACCTTGGCGGAGTAATAAGCTTTGGCGGAGTAACGTGCTTTGGCGGAGTTACGTGCCCTGGCGGAGTTACATGCCATGGCGGAGTTGCATGCCTTGGCGGAGTAACGTGCCCTGGCGGTATGTACTCCGTATAAAAGTAATTATAAGGTATTTGAGACGTACTTCTCCTGTTCAAAATGCTGATCTGGCAAAGCATTAAAACCATGCTCTTGGGGACCGGTGTTGGGACCGGATCAAGAACAAATCGTCAAAGCTTGGAATCGAGGTAAGGGAGGTGTTCGGGTTGTAATGAATTAGAATAGGTACGTATGACGGAATTGAATTATTTAATCAAACGCTAGAATAATGAGAATATTTATTGAATGATAATTGTATGTGTATATATGTGTGAATGTGAAGTGTAATTAGTTTATGGTGATTATGAGATTAAAGTGTTTTACATTGTGATAAATTGATGTGTATAGTGGCGTTTACATGTATGATTATGTGGTGTGGGACGGCTGACGGTATGTATAGCCCCTCGTTTCTGGCTCCCGTGGTTTTTGTACCCAGTGGTCAAGTAGGACCCAGTGGTTGAGGTGGAGAGTCACGTAGCACTTGGTGGACCAAGCAGGGTTCACAGGGTGTCAAGTGGGACCCCCAGCTGAAGGCCGATCCTTTAGTATCCGGATACTAGGCGTCGATTTTATGTGAGAGTCAGTGGTGATAATTGATGAAATTATTGGCATTGTGTGATGATGTGCATCTGCTTTATTATATTTGTTGTGATTTGCATTCTGAGGATAATGAATTTGAATGAAGTCTATAATTGGTAAGTATAGGTTAATGATAAGAGGCGAGACTAATTGCATAATGTAGAGTTAGTAAACATGTATCTTGTTATTTAATTACCGTTCTAGAGTAATTACGATACCAAACATTCACTCTTGCTGTGGTTTTCTTTTAATTTAGTAACCAGTGACAGGGAAGAGGTTAAAGCCCCGGAGGTGCGCCAAGCGGAGCATTGATGCCAAGGAGCAGAGGAAATTATGAGTGAAAAGATGTGTGCAATGTGTATTGTGTTATATGTATGTTATGTTTATATATTTCCTATGTGTGTTGGACTAGTTTAGATGTGATCAATATGGTTATGAATGTTTGTGAAGAATGGATGTTGAGAGTTATGAATTATAGCCCTTTAGGATGTGTGTTTGAGATTTTGTATAGTTGCCATATGCATGAACTAGGAACTAGCATGGTCAAATGATGATTTATGAGGTTTTGGTGTAATGGAAGGAATGCACTAGCTTAAGTAAGTTAATTGTGGTTTGTGGGAAATGGAATGGATCCATTTTGCCAAAATTGGACTCCTTGGTTACCTCAAAATGCCTTAAAATGAGATAAATGCATTTATGCGCATAAATTACTCATTATTAGGAATTTTTTAGTGCGGCTAGTTGCCATACGTCACAAATAATGTGTTTTGGCTTGTGTTAAAATTTGATGGCATTCCGATATCGTTTGCATAGGTTTTGGTAGTGAAGAAGTTCATTTTTTATGTAAAATCTGTATAATTTCTGCAGAATGACAGGGTGTAATCGATTAGCCTCTAAGGTGTAATCGATTACAAGGCCTCTGTCTTTAAGCTAATCGATTAGACATCAGGCCGTAATCGATTATGGGTCATCCAGAACCAATGTAATCGATTATGTTCTGAGTGGTAATTGATTAGGGAAAACACCTGATGCACTACATAAATTACAGCAGCTTGCTAATCGATTATGAGTAGTATAGTAATCGATTATGTGTCCAACAGAAACCAGGTAATCGATTATCTAAGGTCCTGTAATCGATTAGGTAATACCTCTGATCTAATGTACCATTCCAGGAAGTCGGTAATCGATTACCCTTTGCTTGGTAATCGATTAAGGCATTGTAATTGATTATTCCCAGTCCTTTAAAGCCTTGATTAAGCAAGGGATAGTCAATTATACTATTCGGAGAATGAGATGGTGTTATTTGAGCATGTTAGTGAAAATAAATGTTATTTTGAATTAGGGCTTAATTGATTATTATTAAATACGAAAAATTTATTGTGAATATTAAATTAAACGAATATAAATAAATGTAAAATGACGAAGGACGTCACACGTTTACCTTGAGTTTCCCACTTCTAATTCGTGATTAATTTGAATTCCAACCAAAAATTGGCTTCAATCAGCTTCTTGAACTTTGAGAGAAGAAAGAAGAGAAAAGGTCTAGAATTCTATTTTAACCTCTATTTTGTGTTGTTGTCACTGTGGGGTTTTAATTCTGATCGTGAAGCTGACGATACGCGTCCCCTTGACGCTACGCGCTAGGTCCACATTTTTAACCTGACGCTACACGTCAACTAGATGCTACGTGTCAAACAAAAACTTTAAATTTCCCCCTAAATTCATTTTTCAATCACATAATTGAATTATATTATCAAATCATTATAATTTTAAATATAAAAACATACGGGATGTTGCACACAACATTCCTCAACGCGTTTAGGTTAAGTTTAAGTCCTTGCATCCCACCTATTATTTTATTTTATTATTTATTATTTATTATTTATTATTATTATACTTATATTAATATTATTTATTATTATTACATAAGAATAATATAAATAAAATAAAATAAAATGCATTAATTAAAAAAGCAATAACAATAAATACATATATAGTGTTTAAATAAAATAAAATAAAATAAAATACCGATAAAATAGAAAACTAGAATAAATTCAATGTCCATAGCGATAACGATGGTGGGTCGGGGTAACAGGTCAAGACAATTGACTATTGCTAAGGCCGACAACAACGTTAGTGGCCCTTCTTCTCTAAGATAGATTGGTCATTTAGGACACACCAATATGTTGTTGACTACCTCTGGACAACTCATCCTCTTGTGCTCGAGCTAGGGTGACCTTAGGCCTGTAGCTAGTTGAATCGGGCCTGTAGCTGACTAGACTGTGTTAGCTAACTCCTAACATCCTGTAGCTCCTCCTAAAGGCATGCCACTTTTGGATTTTTATGTGTGGACTCAACGCCAATGGAAGGGGAAAGTCACGTCATCGAAAATAACCCCCAACAAACCTTGGAGGCTAAGGATGCAGTTCCATAAATGCAACAGTAATGCCTCCCACCAACTGTATCCATCCACAGTTAGATCCTCACGACCACCTCAAGAGGCTCGGATCTAGCCTCGAGCTCAACTAGATTCCTGTTGTACTTCCTATTCATTAATACATTAAAAACTATCAATGATATTGAGTTAATTAAATTTGTAATGTGTTGTGACTAGAATCACGACGTAAAAGAAAATTGAAACTTCCTTTCAAAAATGGAGTTGCCACCAATATTTATTTAAAGGTAAAACATTGAGAAAACCTTTGTTGAGACATTGTTTATTAAAATGAGATTCTTGAGCTCGGGAGTCGATTTACAAGCAGGGAAAGTATTAGCACCCTACACTGCCCGTTATAAAACGGTTACCCCAAATTGAGCACATATATTTTAAATAGCCAAAAATTAGTTAAATCTTTTAAAGAAATAAATAAATTAGGAATGACATGAGCGAGCCTAAAAATAATGAAGGAAAATTTGAGAAAGTATTCAAAGTGGGGTCAATAGGACATTTCGTCTAAATTACCCTTAATTCATGGTGAAAAGTTTTTTAGTCATGGTATATCTTTGAAAGGAAAAAAGGATTAACAAGATGTCTCGTCTAAATTAACATCATTTACGACAAAATGATATTAAGTAAAAGCATTTAATTTAGAAAAAGGTTAAGTTCCAAATAGGGAAACGAGATTAACAAGATGTCTCACCTAAATAAATCTTATTGCCTAAAACCTTTATTTTCACATAGTTTTGGAAACAAAATTTTCTTTGGAAGGGTGAGATATGATTAATAGGATGTCTTGTCCAAATTAGTGTCTTCCCGAGAATCTTCATCGTTTTTCATAAAAGGAAAGGAACAAACAAGCTAACGAATGAGCAAATAATAATAAATATAAATAAATATGTAAACAAAAGAGGAAGAATGGAGCAGCTAGCCTAGATGAGGGAGATTTGTGATATCCCGGTGCTGTTAAGGGCGGGGAGTGATCGCTGGTGCATAGGCACGGACAAGGAGCAGCTTCTGGCAGGCTTCCAGCGGGGAATGTGATATCCCGGGCACTGTTGAGGGCGGAGAATGATCGCCGGTGCATAGGCATGGACAAGGAGCGGCTCCTGGCAGGCTTCCAGTGGGAAGAACACATGAACAAACCGAATACATACCAGAATAAGAAGGATCCAAAGACTGTATAGGTATGGGACTATACAGTCGAGGATAGTTTAAAGGAATGGATTCGTACTACCTATACTAACAAATGCATTAGCCTTTTCGGTGGCCTATCACTTAAGAACTTCAAAGTTAAGTGTGCTTAACATGGAGTAATTCTGGGATGGGTGACCTCCTGGGAAGTTCCCGGGAAGTGTGTGTGAGAGGACAAAAACACACTGAAAGGTCTCGTGTTGGTCTGTGGGGAGAGTCGTTCATTCCTGAAAAGCGGCCAGGGCGTTACAAGATTCACCTAGGGAGTAAAGAAATAAGGGGAAGCGGAAAGAGGTGGTTTGCCTAGGTGAGTTGATGACAATGACAATCAAGGGCTTACTTGTGTAGGCAAAAATAACTCAACTAGGCAAATTTAGCAGTAGAACACATATTTTTACATCTTTAAATATGAAATTCAGGCCCTAAACTTGATTTCTTGCAACTTATACATAACAAAACATGGAAATAATAGCCATAACAACACTTTATACATGTTATCCATTTTAAAAACTCATCTTTAACATAACATAAGGTACTCATAAGCATGAAACACTAAGAAAATAGATAAAAGGCAAAACTCATACATAATCCAATCACCCCAAAGGAAAGCGAAAAATAGTAAACAACAACAACATTAACAACAACAACAAGCTCATGTCAAATGATCTTAACTTAAACAACAATATTCAGAACCATATGGGTGCAAAATCATTAGAAAATCATGTGCAAAGTCATTAGAATACACAGTGTGAAGAGGAAATGAAATATAGTTACTCCTCTTGAAAAAGGTTTTTTTTACCTTTCCTGCTTTCAAAGAGAAGAACAAAGACTCTCCCCACTCTCTATTTTAAAAAAAAGTACCAGACTCACTCTTCCCAGATTTTTAAAGATCCCTCATCCTAAACCAAAAGTGTGAAAGCAAAAACACTCTCCCTTCTTCTCTAATTTTTATCTAAATTTCTAAACCCCTAAACAAGGGGATAAAAGCCCCAATTTATACTTAGGACCCTAATCTAAAAATAACAAAACCTTCCTCTCCTTTCTTTATTCTTTCCTTTATTTCTCTTCATGTCTTTGACTTCATCAGAAAAAGGGTTGCATGGTCAAGCTTTCCATTCCATTCTTGGCCTCTTTCGTTGTTGCTTTCCAAGCTCAAAGTCTGAACCCCTCCTTTTTGGAGCTTGATGGCTATGGGGTTGCTTTTCCAAGTAGGATTCCTTGCCTGAAAGTGATGAGAAAGGGCTTGGACCATGAAAGTCACATCTTCGTGCTCAAGCATGAAAGTCACATCCTCTTGTAGTTGACAAACAATATATAAAACATTCAAAGAAAAATATGAACATTAACAAATGACATATAACAGTAAGTTATCGGTCATTTCCTCCATCATTAGTCAATCGCATCCTTAGGAATAGATGTATAGTCCTTCCACGGTTCATGGAAGCATGATTGAATGAACTTTCTCAACTTGGTAGTACCTTTATTCTTTGGTTTGAAGGTACCATTTCAAAAAAAAAATTGTCAATCACAAAAGTCAAAAAATACTAAATATTAAATTTAAAACACATAAATTTAAATCTAAAGTTCTTGGAGGTGTCCTTCACTATAAAAGACTTTCTCTAGAGCTGCACCCTCAAAATATCCAGAGGGTTTGGAGGACTAGCACCTAGATCACCAAAAACCTTTTCTTGCTGCTAGAGGTAATCTTGCCACTACTCTTAGCACAATCATTATTTGGGTTAGAGCTAGAGCTCTTAGTTAGGATGCAATTGACATCTCAAGCGTCTTCAATGTTGACGTCCTCATGGGTGAAGAGTCCGTCACCCAGGAGTCTACATCATCCGGAAAATAGGGTCAAGACACTTATCTCTAATAGAAACAGGTTGATTTATGCACGCACATAAATCACTTAGTTGTGACATCTACCCTATCTTCTTATTCAGGCCACCAATTATAGGTAGCTTCTTTAAACCTTTCTGACAATCATCTCCTCCATCAGTTATCTAAGAAATTGCTAAGCATTAAAATGAAATAAAAATGATATAAATTAATTTTAAGACTACATATGCCTAGTTTTTCTTGTGATGTGACTCCAAAACTTTAGTAGGTTATTGCCCAACATTGGTATTAAATAGGTCAAAGCTATCTACTATGACGTCCTGCCTAAATTCCAGGAATTAATCCCTAATGTTTACTAAAATTAGAGAAATTTTTAGCGTCGAAGAACACAACATCCCGATGGACTAACCCTAAGAACTTAAGCGACACGCAACTTTAAAAATATACACAATAAAGGACATAAACCAGAAGCCCGAAACAAGCTTAAGGATGGACCTACCAAGCTATCGGTCCTTAACAGGGTACCCTTTCCTTCCTATATGTGAAGATATAAGTCGGGAACCAAGGAATACACACCCCAAGGCATGACATACCTAGCACAATCATGATAGTCCAAAAAATCCATGGACATATGGAGGATCAAATCCTCAATTAAAGTATTAAATCAAAACAAAGTCTAAACCTCTAGTGAGGTCTCAACTACCTATCCATTAACAGTCACATAAATATTTTAACATAATATCATGGCATCAAACTTCACGTATATAAATGTATACTTGCCATCTTAGGTCAACTGGAAGGCCATACCAACAATTGAAATATTAAACAAAACATCACCATATAGGCATCCATATCAATCACTACCACAAAATAAACAAAAACAAAATTCGTCTTTAGCATTGCATTGCTCCCACCTCAGAGCTCACCAAGCGCCATCATCATCCTGAAAAATCATTAAAATAAAAGTTGAGGGGTGAGTACCACTCAAAACAATAAATAACAATTCACAGATAAAGCATCCATATGGTTCAGTAATTCAAAATATTACAACTACAACATAATGACATATAAACCAACAAACCATACCTCAATCATTAATTCAATTTCCAATATCATCAATTATATATAAGTTATTAGTTAAATTCCAAACATTGTTAAAAACATGTCAACCATCAATTCAACATCACACATCACCAGGTATCTATATATCAATCAATAGTCATACATGTTAGACCATTTCTCTCACTTTCACATCAATACTCATTTGCCACACAGGGGCATCTCTTTCTCATTAATACTCACTCGTCACACATGGGCATCTCTTACTCATTAATATTCATTCGTCACACATGGGCATCTTTTTCTCCTTAATACTCATTTATTGTACATGAGCATCTCTTTCTCATTGGCATATCACTGAACCATATGCAAAACCATATACCAATGCATATGTTCATCACAACAATATCAACAACAATAATGCTAGTGCAGATCCAACTGTGGGAATATAACAAAGTGTGGTAATTATACGTAATTGTGCTATTACATATATATTGCAGTATAATTAATAACAATGTTACACATATTCATATACCAATGTATATCTCTTTTTTTACCAGTACCGAACCACCTCGTCCATATGCAACACTAATAACTGCCCAAGGTGACATGCAGTATAAACACGACCATAATTGTCAACGTGTTACGGACCTTCCTTGAACATACATCAAGGAAGACGTGATCCATAAAGGAATCACCTGGGTACACTCACTCATCAAGCTGCCCTACCACTGGGCCTCCTCATAGGATTCCCCTCCAATCACTATTGTGCAAAGCTTCGTGATTCAACCATTGAATCACTAGGGTAAATAATAACAATACCCATGCACAGGGCTGCCTTCCCACTTGGCCTCCTTGTGAAACCTTTAACATTCCAGAGCGAGAAACAACTGTGATATGCCTTTGAAGTTTAATATCTCAAGTACTTAAACACCACTAACTCTTAGGGTCTTACCTACACTCAACACCACCAATCCACGGTGGTTTTCTAATTGCTTACCATACTACCACTCTTGGTGGATTTCTAAATTCATACTCAATGGTTAGTGGTACATAATTATCAATCAATTCATATTTATTATAAAATCATAATTAATAAGGAATTATCAAGTCCATCAACACATTTCACATGGTATGCATAGAGATTAAACAACCAATTCAAAATCAAAATCATCAATCAATCATTTCATAGTGGTCAACAAATTACTTATATCAATTAATATACACGATTTATAACTTCATCAATGCCACCTTCTCATCACGCACACACACATATAGCATACCACATATATTTTAAACGTATTTAATCATATAATTACCACCAGTACCATAAATACATAATCCCAATACCAACATAGATCATTTTCAGCATTATATATATATATATATGATCCGGTCTGGATACCGGCCCCCAATCTTGTGACGTCAGAGTGACCTCATATAAGGAAAACCGGTGTCCTGGTTCGACATTACCACACCGGATATCCGATGTCTGGCCTTCCGTCCTCATCTCACGACTGCCCTACTTATTGTCTCTATAACGGATCTTTGTTCATTTTCACAGGACATTTATATATAACTGTTGGTTTCTCAGTCACAGCAAGATAAGAGCCCCTAATAACTTATCAGCGAAGATACTGTACGTAGCAAAATATGTCACGTCAATGGTCTCAGAAAGCAAGTGGATGTGTCAGCAGATTATGCGGAAAAGGTGATTATCCTCTCTTCTTCCTATAGGGTCGTACACTGATAATTGACCTACCCTCCTGACACATTCTGAGTGTTGAGCCACCCTGATTGACATAATGTACACGCTATCAGAGCTAGGGGACCCACCTGTATCCAACGACTCATTTTCTCACGTACAACTATAAATAGCTCAATTCAATACACATGCAAGGTGATGTTGTTCTAACTTACACTTTACTATTACTTCACTTGAGCATTCATTGAGTTCTTACACTCTTCTAACTTGAGCGTCGGAGAATCTTCACAGGTGGCACCACCTTTCGCCCCCCAGCAACGTGAATCGTTGGTGTGAAGGATCTCCAGGACAACAAGACCGGCCTCTCCCACTGAAAGACCGGATTAATACATCGGATACTCACTGTTCCGGTGTGCAAACCCTAAAAACACCTATATTCTTGTGGCTGGTCCCACACCGGATCCTAGACCCCGGTCCAGACCAGTTCATTGGCACGCCTGGTGGGACTCGTTAGAGTTATTCCCATTTTCGCAGAAGTTTGGTTGTCACGATGGAAGGTGATGGGAGAGATTTCGTTGATGGTCACATGAAGGATGTGACCCATCAACAGACTGGAAGGAGACTTGTCTTTGAGTCCCCTGTAACTCAGACCCGGAGGTTGGTGTAAGTGCAAACGCCTGACCCTCGCGATGAGGTTATCAGGCAGCTCAGGGAGGAGCTGATAGAGTTGAAGCGGGAGAGAGGAGGAGCTGGGGACAGGGTAACGTCCCATGCAGAAGAGACTCACCACGCATCAGAGAGGGGCAGGTCTACAGCCCTTCAGTATTCGAAGATCCCCACGTATGAAGAGAGAGAACAGACTCAAGACTCTGATGATAGGGTCAGTACCAGGAGAAGGGAATAGGCGGTGGTGACTTCAGGGACGTACAAGCTCAGTGTCCCTTTTTCAAGAAGGCTGATGAGAATTACCATCCTGAAACATTTGCAAACAACTCAGCCACTGTCAATAGGGAAGTATAATGGAGAAACTGATCCCACTAAGCATTTGGATGCTTATGTGTATGAAGCTATGTATTTGGGAGCAGATGAAGATGTTATGTGTAGGATGTTCCCAAGAACACTAACGGAGGAGGCTCTCAATTGGTTTAAAAGCTTACCCTCAGGATCTATAGACTCTTGGGAGGAAATGGCCGCTGCATTTGAAAGTCATTTTGTCATCTTTAGGGATATCCCAAGAACTTCTCACACCCTGGCCCAGATAAGGCAGGGAGAAACTGAAACTCTTAAGGAGTTCTTGAAAAGGTTTTATAAGGAGGCAGCTTTGGTCCCCAACCTCACGGAGGCCATACAACTTCATATTGTAGTGGAAGCTCTTCAGCCTGGTTCAGCCTTTGCCCTATCTTTGGCAAAGAGCCCCCCAACAACCTTCGAGGAGTTTCGAAGGAAAGCTTCCAAGTACGTGGGCATAGAGATGCATCTGGAGGCAACCGCAACAAGAATGAAGCCTTCAGCACCCACTCAGCAGCCACGGAGAGAAAAGGAGAGAGTGAGGCCTGAGAAGCATGCCTTTAGAGAAGACTTTGTAAACGCTCGCCCGCATCCATGAGATAGGCGTGTGTCATCGTTCGACAACTATGCTCCGTTGAACACCAGGCATTCACAAATCATGAGGGAGGTTGGTTGGCCAACGTTGAACGTTTTTGGTATAAGTAAACCAACCCCAGTCAAGAGGGGTGGTAACCCACGCAAGTATTGCACTTTCCATGAACAGACAGGACACAATACTGATGAGTGCAAGGCATTAAAGAATACGGTGGAAACTCTCATCCGAGAAGGAAAGCTGAAGCAGTATTTGTTCAAGGAGAAATCTGTAGATGAGCCTCAGAGGATGGAGAAAAGGAGTAGAGATCCTGATGACGAAGATGATAATACACGTAACCCAGCAAGGAAGTTCACTGCAGCCGAAAAGCAGAAGGGAGTAGTGATTGCTGGAGATGCCCAACAAAGTAACATGCCCCAGCAGCAGAGGCAGGGCAGACGAGAAGTGATTGAGATGATAACCGGAGGATTTGCGGGAGGAGGAGCATCAATCACAGCACGGAAGAATCACCACAGGATGATTCTGTCTGTCCAGGGCAAACCAAGGGATAACCGCCCTTTCAGGGACGGTATGGCAGCTCCGACGGTGTCATTTACTGATGATGATTTTGGCCCAACAATTCCAGGAGGTGATGATGCAGTAGTTATCGTGGCAGTTATAGCCAACAAGGATGTCAAGCGGATCCTCGTCGATCAGGGAAGTTCTTGTGATGTTATCTTTTATAATTGTTTCAAACGAATGGGTTTCAATGATGCAGATTTACAACCTTACACGCAAGAACTCACAGCGTTTAATGGAGCCAAGCAACCCACCAAGGGGTATCTTGACACTCTGATTTCCTTTGAAGGAGAGCCTGGGGCGAGAACAGTCAAGTCTAGAATTCTAGTGATTGATGTGGAATCCCCATACAACGGTATCATAGGCCGTCCTACACTGAATGCGATGGAAGCAATTGTATCCACTCCTCACCTCTTGATCAAATTCATTGACAAGGACAACGGTGTGTCCTCTCTCCGTGGTGATCAGGAGATGGCTCGATATTGTTATAACTTGAGCCTCAACATGGTCAAGTTGGAAGCATTCAACAAGAAGAGGAAGCTGAACGACGGAGGAACAGCGGCAGGGTCTGTCAGTCTAATTGATCTGGACCCCAGAGCGGAATTGAAGATTGATCCACTCAATCCCTCTAAGCCCACACCGGATGGTGGTTCCAGGGATGTCATCTTAGGGGATTCCCCAGAGAAGGTCACGCACATCAATGATAAGCTGGAGTTTACTATGGAGCAACGCTTATTAGCCCTTCTGCAGGAGTTCAAGGATCTTTTCGCATGGACAGCAGTAGACATGCCTAGGATGGACCCTGATTTCTGTTGCCACAAGCTTGCTGTGTACCCTGAAACAAGACCGGTGGCCCAGAAGAAGAGGAGGTTGGGACCAGAGAAGCAGAGGGCAGCTTGTGAGCAGACAGAGGAGTTGTTGAAAGCAGGCTTTATAAGGAAGATACGCTACTCTTCTTGGCTTTCTAATGTGGTTATGGTGCCGAAAGCTAATGGAAAATGGAGAATGTGCACAGATTATGTGGATCTTAACCGTTGCTGCCCCAAGGATCCATATCCCCTGCCCAACATTGATCGCATGGTGGATGATTCATCTGGTTACCAGTACCTCAGTTTCATGGATGCTTATTCGGGGTATAACTAGATTCCGATGTGGGAGGGAGACCAAGAGAAAACTGCCTTTATCAATGACCGCGGTGTTTTCTGCTACACCGTCATGCCTTTTGGATTAAAGAACGCCGGCGCTACCTACCAGCGCATGATTAACAAAGTCTTTGAAGGGATGCACACCAGGCTGGTCGAGGTTTATATCGATGATATTATAGCCAAAACGCCCGCTGGAGGAGACCACATTGAGGATCTGCGCCAAGTTTTCACTAAGCTTCGACAGTACAACATGAGGTTAAACCCCTTAAAATGCACCTTTGCCGTTCCAGCTGGGAAATTCTTGGGATTCATGTTGACCCAATGAGGCATTGAGGCTAACCCTGGGAAATGTCAAGCAATCCTGGATATGCAGAGCCCCAAGAGCCTGAGGGAGGTCCAATCATTGAATGGGAAGGTAGCCGCTCTGGCTCGTTTCATGCCCAAAATGGCACACAGATCCCTTCCCCTGTATAAGGCGTTGAAGAAACACAAGAATTTTGAATGGGGAGAGGAGCAGGAACAAGCCTTCCAACAACTCAAGGCCGTTCTCTCGAGTCCACCAATTTTGGTTAAGCCTGACCCTGGTGAGACTTTGATCTTGTGTTTAGCAATCTCTGATGGAGCCCTAGGCGTAGCCTTGGTTAAAGAAACCCCTGAAGGGCAGAGGCCGGTGTACTTTACTAGTAAGACGCTTCAGGGGGCGGAAGGAAGGTATCAGAAGATTGAGAAGGCTGCTCTAGCAGTCGTGTGGGCATCACGACGGTTGAGGCCCTATTTCCACGCACACCCAGTACTGGTCAGAACGGATTTGCCTCTCGTTCAGTGCTTAGCAAGCCAGACCTCGCCGGAAGGATGATAAAATGGTCTATCGAGTTGTCTGAATTTGAAATTTCGTATGAGCCTCGAGGAGCCATCAAGGCGCAAGTGTTGGCTGATTTTGTTGTGGAGATGACTGGGGCGGACCCTGCCACCCCTCGAGCGCATTGGACCATTTACGTTGATGGATCGTCGAATAGTAAAGGTTGTGGAGCAGGTGTGGTGGTAGAAAGTGATGATGGTGTGCACCTAGAAATTTCCCTCTGATTCAATTTCAAAACCTCCAACAACCAGGCTGAATACGAAGCATGCTTGGCCGGTCTCCGTGCGGCGATTGACATCGGAGCATCAGCAGTCACACTGTGCAGTGATTCCCAATTGGTGATTTCGCAGATCCAGGGGGAGTACCAAGCGAAGGAGCCGCAACTTCAATTGTACTTGAATTATGTTAATGAGTTGAAGGGAAGATTTGAAGTTTTAGAGTTTAAGCATGTGCCCAGAGAGGAAAACACCAGAGCGGACATCTTGTCAAGACTGGCAAGTACAAAGCAGCCCGGCAGCACAACGACGGTGGTTCAAAGCACTTTGACATCACCTAGCATACCTTTGTACCCTTCTTTGAATGCTGTCATGGTGAGCTATCCGTATGAGGATTCTTGGGTCATCCCTTATATTCGCTATCTGGCTGATGGTCAACTTCCCACTGATGAGAAGGAGAGGAGACGAGTGAAGAGGGAGCTACCATACTTTACTATGGTTGATGGTGTTCTCTACAAAAGGGGATTCTCTATCCCATATCTTTTGTGTTTGAGAGAGGATGAGGTTCAAGCGGTTTTGGAGGAAGTGCACGAGGGGCAGTGCGGGCACCATGCTGGGGTCGGAGCTTAATGAGAAAGGTCCTCAGGGCTGGATATTGGTGGCCCACTGTGAAGCAGGATTCTGCAGATTTTGTTAGGAAGTGTGACGCTTGTCAAAAATTCTCCAATCTCCACCATACACCGGCCCAAGAGCTGTCCTCATCTGCTGTACCTTGGCCGTTCTACCAGTGGGGCCTTGATATTTTAGGTCCATTCCCCACTGCGCCAGGAGGTATCAAATATTTGATCGTGGGGGTAGACTACTTCACTAAGTGGATCGAAGCTGAGCCCGTAGTGCACATTACTTCTGCGCGAACAAGACGGTTCGTGTATGAAAATATCATAGCTCGGTTCGGGGTGCCAGGGCGGATTGTGAATGACAACAGCACCCAGTTTACAGACAAAAAGTTCACAGATTTGCTCGAAGGACTGGGGATAATCCAGATATTTTTATCTGTTGAACACCCCCAAACCAATGGACAAGCGGAGGTAGCCAATCGAGAAGTGCTAAAGGGGTTGAAGAAGCGTTTGGGAGAAGCGAAGGGGGGATGGACTGACCAGCTATGTCATGTTTTATGGGCATACCGCACTACGCCTCATTCTTCAACTAACGAATCCCCATACCGGCTGACGTACGGGGTTGAGGCGATGATTCCAGTGGAGCTACGAACAAGATCGGCTCGTGTGGAGTATTTTTCAGCTGAAGACAACAACGCCAACCTGGCATCAGAGCTGGACGTCCTCCAGGAGTTAAGAGAAAAGGCTTTTGTCAGGGATCAGGCGGTAAAAGCAAAGGCAGCACTCCGGTATAATAAACGTGTCCAATACAGGGCTTTCAACACTGAAGATCTGGTTTTGAGAAAGGCGAGTGTGGGGAATAAATTCGCTCACCAAGGAAAGCTAGCACCGACGTGGGAAGGTCCTTATAGAGTTTCTGAAGTGACTGGAAAAGGGTCATACCGGTTGGAAGAACTTGATAGAACTCCAATCCGCAACAAATGGAACACTTAGAACTTACGTGTTTATTACAGCTAGTTGGTAAGACGGCATGTACTCTTTTTCCTTACTTGAGTTTTTTCCCATTGGGTTTTCTCAAGAAGGTTTTAATGAGGCACGACCCCAACTACGCTCTCTTTGTAATGCACTTTCAATCTTAATGAGAATACATTTTAACCGCCCTATCATTCTCACTTTCCTTATGTGTTGTGATTTATAGCCGTAGCTTAACACGCATACACCTCAGGACGGATGAACTCAACTACCAATTCTGTAGTTGATGATGTAACTCCTCGAGGGACTAATGAAGACCCCTCAGGACGGATGATCTCAATCACACATCACATCGTGTGTTTTGACGGTGTAACTCCTTGAGGTGGAATGGGTTGTAGGGCTGGTCCTTTTTCAAGGCCACAAACCGAACCCCATTCGAAGACAACATGGGTTGTAGGGCTGGTCCTTTTTCAAGGCCATAAACCGAACCCCATTCGAAGACAACATGGGTTGTAGGGCTGGTCCTTTTTCAAGGCCACAAACCGAACCCCATTCGAAGACAACATGGGTTATAGGGCTGGACCTTTTTCAAGGCCACAAACCGAACCCCAATCGAAGACAACATGGGTTATAGGACTGGTCCTTTTTCAAGGCCACAAACCGAACCCCATTCGAAGACAACATGGGTTGTAGGGCTGGCCCTTTTTCAAGGCCACAAACCGAACCCCATGCGAAGGCTTGGGCGCAGTAGGCTGGTTCATACAGAAAACCATGCTGAACCCCGAGTAACGGGCGCAGTAGGTTCAGGATTAGCCCTGATCCGAACCCCGTGTTGAAGGCTTGGATTGTAGGATTGCACCGAACTCCAAGTACGGTTAGTAGGATCGAACCGAACACCGTGTGAAGACTTGAGATGTAGGACCAAACCGAACCTCAAGAGAAAGGCGTAAAGCTTACCCTTGTCAAAGTTATACCAAAACTCAAAGGCAATGTCCGTCCTCAATTATGGAATATCCACCCCAGAGCGGTTGAACGCTAACGTACCCGCTCTACATCTCCGAGGACAGATGAGCATTTCTACCTTTTTAAGAAGTTAAAAGGTAATTCTTGAGATAAAATTTCCCTTCCCAATATACTTATACTTGGGGACAGGGCATGCTTTAACTTAATTATCGCTTCTTCGTTACAATTTGTTATCTTAATCCGATGTGATAAGTACGCTTTAAGCAGCTAGGTAACCACACAGAACGGATTCACAAAGCATTGAAAACAATAAAGTGTTTTGTGTAGCACTAAGTTATCCAACAATCATACATTCGACGCAAGCAGTTGAAGAGAAACAACAGTGAATTTTATTTCCAAAAATGAGAAATTACTCAGGTTACAAAGTAGTTAAAGCTGGAGCTGATCCCAGTACACAGCTATGAATAAAGCATAAATTAAGAGGCCGGTGCTTGATCCTCTGTAGTGGGCACTCCTGTCTTCTCCATTTTACCCTCTGCTCCAGTTTGGGCACCTTCTTGCGTTTCAGCTCCAGAGGCAGCGATGGACGTCGTCGGCTCCATACTTTGACCTTCTGGAAGGGGAGGCATTTCATACAGAGATGCATGGGGTTCGTGGTGCGAGCCGTCCTTATGTACTTCGACAAGTTTTCCCCCATGGAATTCAAAGAACGGATCCAATCCGTACAGATTCAGCTTCACTCCAGGGTTACGATAATAAACTTGACGGAGGGCCAGGCCGAAGGATTCATACGCCATATTTTTGCATATCTCCAAGGCTTTGGCAGCCTTGGCCTTCGCAGCAGTTAATTTTCTTTGAACCTTGGCAAAATCCTCTTCTGAAGGCCCAGCACTCGCACCACCTTTCTTGAGTTCCTCAATTTGGGCTTGCATCTCCTTTCGAAGGCTCTCCCACTCCCCAAGGTCTTTATTGCGACCGTCCTCCATAATTTTGAGATCGTCAACAAGCTTAGCCGATCTCTTCTTCTCCAGTTGTAATTCTTCTTCGAGGAGGGGTATGGATTTGTTCTGTTTCTGGAGGTCGGCAACTTCCCGCTCTAGAGCCTTGTTCGCAAAATGAACTTGGCTTGCCTCCTCAGTTTTCCTCTAGAGCGTCTCCTTGGTTTTCTTCAATTTTGACTCCACGCCCCTATGAACTTCAGCTTGCTTGGCCGCCCATGTCTCCTTCACCGCGAGTTCGGCTTCAAGTTTTTCAACCTGCTCCATGTAATCTGCCTTCTCGCTCAGGGAATCAAGGAGGCCGGACAGTTCATCCAGCTGCCAACGCCCGGCCTTACAAGCATCTCGGACCCCAGCAGCGTCGAGGAAGGGGCGGAGGCAATATCGTGCCTTTGGAAGAGTGGGAGGCATGGACCCCTGAAACCACAAGTAAGGGGAGAGGGAGGAGTCACGCGGAGGATCAAACGCTGGAGGAGGACCACTCCCAGAGTCCGGCTCTGAAGTATTTTGTGAAGAAGGGGCGGAGGATTCAGGAACGGGCTTCTTCCCCTTGTCCTTCTTCAATCCAGTTTCTTCGACCGTCTTCTGACGCTTCTTCACAGGATCATCAGAGGAGGGTTTTTCTTGATCTGCCTTCTTAACAAGGTGCCTCTTTTTCTTTTTCTTCTCTGGGACGGCCTCCTCGTCGCCCGCTCCAGTGGCCTCAACTTGTTCTTCTGTTTCCTCCTCATCAAAGAGAGGAACCTCTTCACCTACTGCAGAGGTCAGGGGAATGAGGGGAGTTTTGGTGGCGTTCCTCTTCGCCTGGATCTCATTCTCCTTAGAGGAGGAATCACCGTCAGCCATCATGGTCTTTAATGACAGCATCTCTGGGCAGGCTCTTCCGATTTGTTCTGTAAAACAAGAAAGGTCGAGTTAGCACATAAGAAGAAAAGATAATCAGAACGGAATAACTATGCAACACAAATAAAGTAAGAGCGGATATTACGGAGGTAGGCGTTTCTGATGTCATCCTTCGAGGCCGTCTGCATGGCGCTCAAGACCTCAACAGAGTGAGAGGAGAGTTCACTCTCATCCGTGTAATAAGCACAGCTCATGAGGAGAAAGTGCTCATGCGTCCAGCTAAGAGGAAACTTGGTGAATCCCTCTTTGTTTCGCCAGAAGACCGGCTTATTCGGTTGAATACGGACCCGCGTGTAGTAATGCTTGAAAGAGCGTCCATCCACCTTCGCGGATTCCGTATAAGATTTGAAATTTACCACCCTTAAGTCACTACGGAGAGTAATGAACCCAAGGCCGCCCTTCTTATTAGCACGGCGGACCACTTGGTAATAGTAAAACAGTTTGGCCACAGTGGCGGAGAAGTTGAAATGCTCCCCCAGAATCTTCAGAGCCCGGACTAGACCCCAATCGTTGGGATGCAGTTGTGTAGGGGCGCAGTCTAAGAAGCGTAGGACGGCCATCTGGAATTCCGTCATGGGGAAGCGTACCCCCAATTTCAAGAAGACGAAGTCGTACATGTAGACCGACCTCTCATCAGGGACGCTGTGGCATACTCTCTCAGAGGGACGTGGTGCCAGCACAGCGTATCGCGCTTTATACTTCTTGTCTGAGTATATTTTGCAGCGGAAAGAGACCGTGCATTCCTCCTCACTCGCATGATGCGAAGGGATCTCTAGGAATTCCTCTTCCACCCAGCAGTAGGGTTTCTCCCTGTTGAGCTTTTCCCAGTCAAGCCGGTGTGCCACAACGTTGACACATCCTTCAGCAGAGCGAAGAACTGGTGTTTTTCCACATCCAGGAAGATCCATAGTTGTGCAGGCACGATGGAACGCGTATGTACTGTGGTAAAAAGCAACATCGTCAGAGAGATAACCTTCAGCACTTGACCCTTCATCAGAGCGGCTGGTAGCCCTCGAGTCAAGGGGAACCTCAAAGCGACGTTGGGAAGAGGACGCTCATGAGGAAGAAGCTTCAGCTCTCTCTGAGCGACGAGGCCCAGCCACAGGAGGATTCGCTGGAATCCTCCCACCACGGTGGCTAAGGGGGACGCGAGAGCCAAAACTCCCCCTGTTGGAAGGACCAGCGTTGCCTGCTCCAGGTCGCATGATGGAAACAGAATGAACAAAAATAGCAAGGAGTTGAAGGAAAGGGAGGTTACCTAAAGGAAGAAGATCTTTGAGAAGTTTGAAGACGACAGAGAAATTTCCAAGAAATTTGAGCAGAGGTTCACTAAGCTTGAAAACAAGAGTGGATTCTAAAATCTGCTAAGAGTCCCTTTTATAGGTAACGAAGAGGCATAGTGTTCTGTCGAAGGTCACAATGCTTGCCTCAAAACGCAACCTTTCAAATCAAAACAACTCCGTCGTTTCGTCACGAATAAGCGCGAAAATGGTAACGTTTCAGTAAACGTTTTGGCAAAATGGGCCCCCCTTTCAGTTTGAATCCAGGCCCAATAAGCCCAATCGACGGTTACACTCTTGGGTAATGATGGCTCGTGCGTAAAAAATGCATTTAATGTCCAATCATGCCATGCGCATTTAATGCCTTTCAACCACTTTTCGAATACCAAGGGTTTTGATTCTCAAAGACTCTTGGGATTTCCATCATTTATTTTACACTGTCTGAATCCGTTGTACGCAGCGCGAGAAGAGCGGTCACTCGTTCGTTAGAGCGGATGCCACCGAGCTTTCAGAGACCTTCCAGAATGTACCACCGGCATCGAGACTTCTCTAGGGTTGTGTAGCTCATATGAGCAACTTAACAGTCCCTCATACAAGCTAGGGGACAGATGATCCGGTCTGGATACCGGCCCCTAATCTTGTGACGTCAGAGTGACCTCATATAAGGAAAACCGGTGTCCTGGTTCGACATTACCACACCGGATATCCGATGTCTGGCCTTCCGTCCTCATCTCACGACTGCCCTACTTATTGTCTCTATAACGGATCTTTGTTCATTTTCACAGGACATTTATATATAACTGTTGGTTTCTCAGTCACAGCAAGATAAGAGCCCCTAATAACTTATCAGCGAAGATACTGTACGTAGCAAAATATGTCACGTCAATGGTCTCAGAAAACAAGTGGATGTGTCAGCAGATTATGCGGAAAAGGTGATTATCCTCTCTTCTTCCTATAGGGTCGTACACTGATAATTGACCTACCCTCCTGACACATTCTGAGTGTTGAGCCACCCTGATTGACATAATGTACACGCTATCAGAGCTAGGGGACCCACCTGTATCCAACGACTCATTTTCTCACGTACAACTATAAATAGCTCAATTCAATACACATGCAAGGTGATGTTGTTCTAACTTACACTTTACTATTACTTCGCTTGAGCATTCATTGAGTTCTTACACTCTTCTAACTTGAGAATTGGAGAATCTTCGCAGGTGGCACCACCTTTCGCCCCCCGGCAACGTGAATCGTTGGCGTGAAGGATCTCCAGGACAACAAGACCGGCCTCTCCCACTGAGAGATCAGATTAATACATCGGATACTCACTGTTCCGGTGTGCAAACCCTAAAAACACCTATATTCTTGTGGCTGGTCCCACACCGGATCCTAGACCTCGGTCCAGACCAGTTCAATATATATATATATATATATATATATATATATATTAACGATACCGCCAGGGATGTTAACACCATCAACAATACATGTCATCAACAATATTAACAATGAACCGTCAACAACACATAACTAGCTTATCAAACTTCAACATACATATAGCGCCACCATAGGGCGTAGTCAACATCATTACAATAGAATTAATATTAAACAATCATCAATAGTATCAAATATTAGGCATCACTTTATGTATATTACTTCATAGCATAACTTCAATTTTTATAATATCATTAACATCAGCATAAGCTATTGCCAACAACACATATCCAATAATATATATCCCAAATCATCAACTATTACTTTGATATTTATTAATTTAATTAACTAAAACTATTAAGTTACTACATAACATGCAATTAAACTTAGAAATTCCCATTCCATCATATATGGCCATCAATAATACATGTCTATCAACACACCAATGACAATTCATAACACATTTATAAAATATCATCAACACCCTTAATAGGCCATCACTAGCAACATGTACCAAAAAATATATTAAATGGAACTTCATGAAATCAAATTCATATGATATTATGATGGTTTGGAGTCAGACTTAGAGGGGGTTGAATAAGTCTTACTCTTTTTGCAAAAATTTGAACCTTTTGAAAGTAAGTAACCAGACTTGTAAAAGCAGACTTGATAAGAGCAAGGAAAAAGAAGAATGAACACCAGAGATTTAATTATACTGGTTCACTTTCAACACAGAAGTTACGTCTAGTTCCTTCTAACTTGAAGGATTTCCATTACTGTAAAATCTCCTTTACAATAACAACACCAGACTTGTGTCATAAGTATTCTTGACTCTGACCACTTCTAGCTTAAAACCCAAGTATTCTTTCAACAAGCCACTCCTGGCTTAAACCCAAGTATTCTTTCAAAAGTTTCTTCAGGCCACAAGGTGTTTCCCAATGAAACTTAAAGGCTGGCAACACACCAGACTTTTACATAACAACTAGTTTGTAAGAATAGAGTGTAAGGTGTTTCACAGAACTTAATGTATGAAAGGTATACAGAGATAAACAAATACACTAAGTAAAGAAAGACAACAGGACCAAGGTCTGCTAGAGACAGAATAACAAAGAAGCCCTTTGTCTAAGAAAGGTTATGAAGAAATTAAGAGAACTTTGATCACAGAGATTGATTCTTCTTGATATGCTTGCCTCTACTTTGATAATGAGTTTCTTCAAATATATAGGCGACTCAAGATGACCGTTTGATAATCTGGTAAGGAGATATAGCTGTTGGAAATCCTTTGAAGGAGTTTTGCTTGATCACAAGCATCAGACCTTGATAAACTGATGAGATGCCAAAAGGTCTGGTATCAAGGAACTTTGAAACTTGCATGAGATTAGAGTTCCTTAAGATCTTCATAGCATAAAGTTATTTGTTGGCTTTCTTCTTCTAACTTATGAACAAAGTATATGCTGTTGTACTTTTAAAGCTTCCTGACACACGGGTTAACTTCAATCCAGCTTTTTATGAGATGTGCAGAGTAGCTTCATTGATTTCTATGAAGAATGCCTTGGTTGAAACACTGTTTTGTTCCTTTTCTTCTTTGATGATAAGCATAGTTTTCTTGATAAGAGCTTGACTTTAAAGCATCATGAAAAATGATAAAGAACGTTATATGATCTGTTCTTGATGTAACGTTCATGTGCTTATTGTATGATAAGTCTGAGGTTTGATTTGCTGGTCCATATGTCTAAAAAATTATAAATCAAACACTTTTGGATAAGATCTTAAATTAGACTTTTGTTCTGATGGACTCCCACTTTCTTTTGTAACCAGTGTACTTTAGTATTTGTTTTCTGAAACACTTAAGTTGAACATGTTAGATTAGATATAGGTAGACTTCATTTAAATTAAATGCTTGGGTGTGTGTTATTAAAAAATCTTGAGGTTTGGTTTTATTAACGCAACATGGGGTTCGGTCAATGGTTAATACCAATTTCTTTTCTCAAATCAGACTTGGTTTCAACATACTAGTTACCGACACTTATCAAGCATCGGGGCCCCAGTTATAAATAATATTTCATGACACGATAATAATAATAATAATAATAATAATAATAATATTTTATTTTATAAAAACCAATATTTTACCAGGCGCAAGAATTCAAAAGAAACTTTATAATTTTAAAAGCCGTGCAAAATTAAAATTCTTATTCTCTACTCAAACAGTAAACTCCATCGTACATCAACACGTACCTCAAGGAGTTAACTGACTTTTCAAACAAGCCTCAATTCTAGATTTAGCGCCTAATGTTAATATCCTATATTCAAAAAATTCTAAAAAATTAATTAAAATAATTCTCATAACCCATAAATCGCTGAAACATCAAAATTGAGACTCGAGCCTAAAATCAATGGAGTTTTTATAGGAATCAAACTTACAAAGGGTTACGAAACTAGTTGGTGGGGTGTTAAAACTACCTTGAAGTTCTAAAATCCTGCTTACACCTTTTCGATTGTATGCGGGGAAGCTCTAATGTGCATGCATGGCCTTGCTAGTTACCAAACTAGACATGCATGGTTGAAGGATGGTGGTCGTACGGTTGATGATGAAAAATGGAGGACTTAGTGGGGGTGGTGGTCTTGGTTAGCTAAGGAAATAATGGAGGAGATCTCTCAAGCTAGATCCTTTGCATGCATGGCTTTAGGGTTCTAAAATGCGACCATGAATGGTCAAAGGAGACAGTGATGGCATAAGGAGAAGGATGATGGAACTTGGAGGAGGCACGGTGGTGAGGTAGGGTTACGGTGGTAAAGAATAAACAAGGTGATGTTTGGTGTTTAGTGTTGTACGGTGATTCGGGTTGATGAGAAAATGAACAAAGCAAGGCAAGCAAAAAAAGAATGAGGGTATGGTGGTGTGTGTAAAATGAGAAGAGAAATGGATGAAGCAAAGAGGGAAGTGTCGACGAAAAAAGCAAAGAGAAAACGAAAGCATGAGAGATATGGAAAAAAAATATGGGTGGAATTGTGGCTTCGATTGGAATGAAGAGAATTAAAAGATGTAATGGGATTAAGAGAGTGAGAGAACCCAAAAGTGGAATGGCTTCGGTGGTATGTAGATGAATGCAGAAAAGCATGAAGTAAATTTGCCTAAGTTAACTTTCCTTACATGCACGTATAGATAGATGACAATGGTTTAGATTAGTGGGAGACTAGATGAAAAAAAAACGTCGTAGCAATACCCTTTTTATTTATTTATTTAATATGTAAACAAAAAAAATAAAGAAAACATGGTAATAGATTTCCATAAATCCAAAACTGTTTAAGTTTTGCACTTTTTTTTTTTGAAATAAAGAAATAAACTTTAATAGATTTACGAGAATTCAAATCAAGTGCCATGATATTCAATTGTATAAATGATTTTAATATGTTGAATGCCACATAATTTTGTGATACCAAAAGATATAATCAAGAAAAGCCAAAATCAATTATATAAAATCCAATAATCTAACAGTAAGGAGGCTCTGATACCACTAGTTGAATAATTCCCAATTAAACCTCTATGGAATTCCAAATTAAATTTTAGAACCATTACGTTAGATTATTGAATAAGAGGAGTATAATAGGATTACCTGGATCCATTAATCTTGACTGAAGGTAGCAGCGGAATGGTTTGTTGGTTCTATGGTCTTCCTCAGCCAAATCACCGAGTTCCTCAATAGGACTTGATATTTCTCTTTGATGGGGCAGAGAAAATTAGGTTTATGATTTGACGTCTTGGGGACCATGACCACTTGATGATTATATACCTGTTAGGGTTCCCATTAAACCCTAACGGGCCAAATCCTGGTTTCCACTCATATAAGCCCATATTATTATTATTGATAGTCTAATGAGCTTACCGATATCAGATCACCTTAATTGAGCTCAATTAAATAGTCAATATAAATCCTATAAATAATATATCAGCCCATATTAATTATTAGAAATTAAAATTTCTAACAATCTCCCACTTGGGCTTTATATTCATTCAAGTATTTATATTTACAAAATTCCTTAGGCGCGCAACTGTATGCTATTTACTTTTAGACTGTCCTTAAACAATCTGGTCCATCTTATAATACAACAGGGAAACACTGCAGATTTCATCGTAATTAGATTTGATTAAACCACAGTGATCACCACAATTGTATATACTCAATGACATAGATCAAATATGGATAAGTGGCATGAAAATTACATGCAATGTGATCTTAGGCATGCCTATTTCCAACTGGTCCAAACTTTATTCTTTATAGAGATCATCACAACATAAGTTTTGTATAGAATAGGTTAGATCAAAATAATACACATCAACTGAAACATATAGAATAAATGGGACTCCCACTTAAATTAAGATTCTGTAAGGAATTACACCCATATGAGCAATGTGCTCATGAAAAACTTTAGGCACTAAGCCCTTAGTAAGTGGATCAGCTAGCATAAATTTAGTCCCTATGTGTTCTATAGAAATTTGTTTATTCTGAACTCTTTCCTTTACAACCAAAAACTTAATATCAATGAATTTTGACTTGGTTGTACTGCTGTTGTTGTTTGAATAAATAACTACTGAGTTATTATCACAATAGATCTTCAATGGTCTTTCAATGCCATCAACCACACGTAAATTAGTGATAAAATTTCACAGCCATATACCATGGTTGGATGCCTCAAAACAAGCAATAAATTCTGCAGCCATGGTTGAAGAAGCTATAATAGTCTGTTTAACAGATTTCCAAGAGATAGCTCCTCCAGCCAACATGAAAATATATCCTGATGTGGAGCGTTTGCTGTCTTGACATCCAACAAAATCAGAGTCAGAGTACCCAATGATCTCCAAGTTGTCTAACTTCTGAAAAGTGAGCATATTTCCTTTTGTTCTCTTCAAGTAGCGCATTACACGCTTTACTGCCTTCCAATGCTGCATCCCAGGATTACTTAAGTATCTGCCCAAAACTCCCACTACAAATGCAATATCGGGACGAGTACAAACTTGAGCGTACATAAGACTTCCCACAGCTGAAGCATAGGGAATCTTTTGCATCTCATTCATTTCAAGATCATTATTAGGACACTGTTTGAGGCTAAATTTGTCTTCCTTCGCTATCGGGGTATCTCCTGGTTTACAATCTTTCATGCCGAATCTATCTAAAACTTTATCGATATAGCTCTCTTGTGATAACCTTAAGATACCAAGAGAACAATCTCTTAGTATTTCAATACCCAATACAAAAGAGGCTTCACCAAGATCTTTCATTTCAAAATTCTTTGTTAGAAATTTCTTGGTTTCATGTAATAAGCCTATATCGCTGCTAGCAAGCAGTATATCATCGACATATAACACCAAGAATATATATTTACTCCCACTAAATTTATGATAAACACAATCATCAACTACATTCGCCTCAAAACCATATAAGGTAATGGTTTGATGAAATTTGTGATACCATTGACGGGAAGCTTGTTTGAGACCATAGATGGATTTCTTTAATTTGCATACCATAGATTTTGAGTCACCAATTATAAAATTTTCTGGTTGCAACATGTAAATTGTTTCTTCTACATCACCATTTAGGAACGCGGTTTTAACATCCATCTGATGGAGCTCTAGGTCACAATGAGCTACAAGTGCCATGATTGTCCTAAAAGAATCCTTCGAAGACACTGGAGAGAAGGTTTCTTTGTAGTCGATGCCTTCTTTTTGAGTGAAGCCTTTAGCAACTAAACGAGCCTTATATCTCTCAACATTACCCTTTGAATCCCTCTTGGTTTTAAATATCCATTTGCAACCAATGGGTTTCACACCTTTAGGTAATTCAATGAGATCCCAAACATTATTGTCTTGCATAGACTTCATCTCATCCTTCATAGCATCAATCCACTTTTGAGAGTTAGAACTTTGCATAGCTTGACAGAAATTGAGTGGATCATTTTCTGTTAAGCCAATGCCATCCTCATGTTCTTGAAGAAACACAACATAATCATCTGGAATTGCACTTCTTCTTTCTCTAGTAGATCTCCTCAACGACACTTCTTGAGGTTGTTGAGCTTGTTCTATAGGTTCTTGAGGGAGAACCTCATTGTTGTCTTGTGCTGGGACAATGTTAGGAATAACTTTATTATTGTCCTCTATTACAGGAGTAGATACTGGAATAGTAATAGGCACGAGAACTTGGTCTTGGTTAAAAGTCAGTTCTTCCTCAAAGACAACATTCCTTATGTTCTCTTCCTTCCCAAACTCAACATCCTCAAGGAATCTCGCATTCCCTGTCTCAAAAATTGATTTAGTAGTAGGATTGTAAAATTTATAGCCCCGAGAACGTTCAGGATAACCAACAAAATAACAGCTAACAGTCCTTGATTCCAGCTTGCTTTCATGCAGTCTATAAGGACGCGCCTCAGCTGGACAACCCCAAATGTGTAAATATTTTAAACTTGGCTTTTTGCCAGTCCATAGCTCATAAGGAGTTTTGTTAACTGCTTTACTTGGCACCCTGTTTAAGATATACACTGCAGTTTTAAGCGCTTCTCCCCATAATGACTCTGGCAAAGAAGAATGACTAATCATACTTCTCACCATATCCTTAAGAGTCCTATTTCTACGTTCTGCAACACCATTCATGCTTGGTTTCCCAGGCATAGTATACTGAGGAACGATGCCACATTCCTGTAGGAAAAGCGTAAAAGGCCCTGGACGTTGTTCACCTAATCCATCATATCTACCGTAATATTCACCTCCACGGTCAGATTTGATAGCCTTAATTTTCTTTCCAAGTTGAAGTTCAACCTCAGCTTTGAAAGTTTTGAAAACGTCTAGGGATTGAGACTTCTCATGAATTAAAAATAGGTAGCCGTACCTTGAATAGTCATCTATGAATGTAATAAAATATTGTTGTCCATTCCATGATGCCGTAGGGAATGGTCCACAAATATCTGTGTGAATTAATTCTAAAACGTCCTTAGCCCTTTCAGCACCTAATTTTTTAGAGTTTGTTTGTTTGCCTTTAATGCATTCAATGCATACCTCAAACTTTGATAAGTCTAAGGGTCCAAGAATCTCATCCGACACAAGCCTCTGAATTCTCTGTTTAGAGATATGGCCTAAACGCTTATGCCATAAAGTGGCTGAGTTCTCATTTAATTTACGTTTTGTTCCTCGTGAACTAATTTGCAGTATTTCATTACGAGAGGCAATAACATCAAGCATATATAGATTATCAATCAAACAACCAGAACCAACAATATTTGAATTTTGATAGAGACTAAATTTATTATTTCCAAATGAACATGAAAAACCAAATCTGTCCAAATTAGAAATAGAAATTAAATTCTGCCTAAAAGACGGTACGACAAAAGTCTCAAATAAATCCAAATGAAATCCAGTTTTTAAATGTAATCTAAAAGTTCCAATAGCCTCCACCGTAACTTTGTTGCCATCCCCCACATAGATAAATCTTTCGTTATCACTTGGCGGTCGACTCCAAAGGCAACCCTGCATGGATACGCTAATGTGAGTAGTAGCACCAGAATCTACCCACCAAGTATCATGAGGTACAAAAGCTAAATTAACTTCAGAACAAACAAAAGAGAGAAAATTACCTTTCTTTACACGCCAGGAGGCGTACTTGGAACACTCTTTCTTCATGTGTCCAGTCTTCTTACAAAAGAAGCAATTAGGTGTTTTCTCATTCTTTTTAACTTTCTTTTGTTGAGAAGTCCCTCCTACAGCATCCTTATTGTTCTTTCTCTTTCTATTTTGAGAATTTAAGGCCAAATGAGCACTTTCAGTTTTGTCCCTTTGTTGCCTTTCCTCTTCTTGCACACAGTGAGAAATGAGCTCATTCAAGGTCCATTTATCCTTTTGAGTATTATAACTCACCTTGAACTGTCCAAAGTGTGCAGGAAGAGAAATCAAAACTAAGTGCACGAGCAAGTCATCAGACAGCTCTAACTTTAGTGCTTTTAGTTTTGATGCAAGATTAGACATTTCCATAATGTACTCCCTTATGTTTCCTGTTCCTTTGTATCTCATAGAGATCAGCTTGGCAAGCAAACTGCTTGCATCAGCCTTCTCATTACTGGTGAAATATTTTTCAACAGCATCAAGGAAACCTTTGACACTCTCGGTCTCAGAAATAAAACCTCGAAAAACTTCTGGAACGGATCGCTTCATGATCATTAGACACATTCGGTTTGAGCGTTCCCACTTTTCAACCTTATCCTCTTCCGGATTTTCCGGAGTCGGAGTGGGTTTCTCAACCCGAAGTGCCAGATCAAGATCCATGCAGCCAAGAATTATCTCAACTGCTTCCTTCCAGACCTTGAAGTTTGTCCCATTAAGTAGAGGGATACAATTAATTTGAGCAGAAAAGTTAACAGCACTAGCAACAACAACTGAAAAAATAAATAAATGTATATATGATTAAAATAAATAATAAATAAAATAAAATATTCAGATAATTCTCATGATAGACCCATTACAAGACACCGAGCACAACATTAATTTTTTTTTTTAGTCTTTGGACCAACAAATCAATTTGTAAGTGGTATCTTTAATGCAACGATCAAATATTGATAATTAATTCTGTCAAATAATAGCCTTTCTTTGGACTGACTATTATTCACATGATTTTAACTTTATTATTATCACATATTTACCATCACAGGCACGTTATTATTTGGCCAGATTGTATCTTCCTTTGGGATGAGTACAAAATGCATAAATAATCTCATGCAATCAACTTTTGTAATTTTAATTAAATTAATTTCTATAACAGGGATTGCTTTGGCAATAAATATTATATCAATTAATCTAATTAAAAAAAAATTACTAGTGTTGCCCTTCCTCACATTGGGTAGTTGTTCTAAATTACTAAAAAGGCCACTAGAGTTCAGACTCCACCCATGATGTTGACCACAACGATAGGAAGTCTACCAGGTGTGGGCATTATGAGAAAGTCACACTCTAGTTGAGACTCTCACGATGTCAGACGGAGACGAATGTCCCAAATGACACCGCTACACAACCTCCCCTAAACTTAAGGTTTATTCAGACCCCTGGGCGTAGGGTCCCACTCGAAGTATGTGAAGGGACACAAATTAGTATTTGATTAGGGTCTTTTATCTGCCTGAATTATTTATTTATTTATTTATTCAAATAAAATAGCAACCAGATTAAAAAATTACCATATATATATATATATATATATATATATATATATTTCACAACAACATTTAAAAAAAATGTATCTTTAAATTAAAATTTGAAATCATAACGGCATTTATAACAAATTTAATGACGGTGCATTAATCTTTAAATTAATATATTTAATTTAAAAAAGAACGCGCCATAACAACCTTATCAAAATTTTAAAAGCACGACAACAATATAATATTATATAATAATAATAATAATAATAATAATCAGCACTGTATTGATTTCCTAAATTTATATATGGCATTTAATATATATAAGTAATTTAAAATCAAGGCACGCTAAACAAAGCACATGATAATATATATATATACATATATTAAATTTTTGAAATATGTAACAGCATGCCAAGAAAAAAAAACGTCGTAGCAATACCCTTTTTATTTATTTATTTAATATGTAAACAAAAAAAATAAAGAAAACATGGTAACAGATTTCCGTAAATCCAAAACTGTTTAAGTTTTGCACTTTTTTTTTTTGAAATAAAGAAATAAACTTTAATAGATTTACGAGAATTCAAATCAAGTGCCATGATATTCAATTGTATAAATGATTTTAATATGTTGAATGCCACATAATTTTGTGATACCAAAAGATATAATCAAGAAAAGCCAAAATCAATTATATAAAATCCAATAATCTAACAGTAAGGAGGCTCTGATACCACTTGTTGAATAATTCCCAATTAAACCTCTATGGAATTCCAAATTAAACTTTAGAACCATTACGTTAGATTATTGAATAAGAGGAGTATAATAGGATTACCTGGATCCATTAATCTTGACTGAAGGTAGCAGCGGAATGGTTTGTTGGTTCTATGGTCTTCCTCAGCCAAATCACCGAGTTCCTCAATAGGACTTGATATTTCTCTTTGATGGGGCAGAGAAAATTAGGTTTATGATTTGACGTCTTGGGGACCATGACCACTTGATGATTATATACCTGTTAGGGTTCCCATTAAACCCTAACGGGCCAAATCCTGGTTTCCACTCATATAAGCCCATATTATTATTATTGATAGTCTAATGAGCTTACCGATATCAGATCACCTTAATTGAGCTCAATTAAATAGTCAATATAAATTCTATAAATAATATATCAGCCCATATTAATTATTAGAAATTAAAATTTCTAACATTTAGGGTTCTAAAATGCGACCATGAATGGTCAAAGGAGACAGTGATGGCATAAGGAGAAGGATGATGGAACTTGGAGGAGGCACGGTGGTGAGGTAGGGTTACGGTGGTAAAGAATAAACAAGGTGATGTTTGGTGTTTAGTGTTGTACGGTGATTCGGGTTGATGAGAAAATGAACAAAGCAAGGCAAGCAAAAAAAGAATGAGGGTATGGTGGTGTGTGTAAAATGAGAAGAGAAATGGATGAAGCAAAGAGGGAAGTGTCGACGAAAAAAGCAAAGAGAAAACGAAAGCATGAGAGATATGGAAAAAAAATGTGGGTGGAATTGTGGCTTCGATTGGAATGAAGAGAATTAAAAGATGTAATGGGATTAAGAGAGTGAGAGAACCCAAAAGTGGAATGGCTTCGGTGGTATGTAGATGAATGCAGAAAAGCATGAAGTAAATTTGCCTAAGTTAACTTTCCTTACATGCACGTATAGATAGATGACAATGGTTTAGATTAGTGGGAGACTAGGTGTCAATTAATTAGCTAAATCTTAGATTAATGGATAGTTAAGTGTCTATGTAGTGAATATAGGATTGTTGAAATTATAATTGATAAAAGAAGTCTATGTAATTTTATGGATATTTGTTATTAGAAGTTAGTAATTACATCATTTTCTATGTATTCTTCCCTTTTTTTGGCCAAAAATAAATAAATACCATCGGAAAGGAAATTGTGATGATAATTAATCATGTTTTACCTGCAATCTGAATTTTGTGAATGAACTCAACATAATTAAATGAATTTGATTGGAAACCATAATTAAATGAATTTAAACTTGGTTAAAGAGCATTCGTTCACTACTTATAAAATATTCAAGTTTAAAACACCGTTCCTTTACTATAGGATTCACGTGAAACTATTTGATCCTTATAATAAATAAATAAATGAATTGAGCTCCATATTTCATAGGATATAGCAGTAATATAAACTCATTCTTGGTGGGATTCCTTCGAATGCTTCCTAAAGAGTTAGATCAGTAACAAAAAGTCTTCTGAAATAATCAATAGCTACCTAACTCCACAAAATGTCACAACCTATTATGTCATTACCCTGTAAAATCTGAATCATCGTCTTGCCATGTTAAAGATAAAAACAAATTTTTAACCTTGTACCTAATGGTATGAGATGGTAAGATAGTTGACTTTTACCATATATTAGAGAGAACAATTGATATTTAATTGCCATGATCTCATATTCCTATTCTTCTTAGTCACTTTTTAATTTTACTATTTCATTAACAAATGATCCAGGCCTAAAATTCAAACAACAAATGGCTGTAAAGGGAACCAGTTTCCGGAATTCTAGCTATATGGTATTAATGGCATGCAACATGCCCCCAGGATGATCGTACAAATAGGTCTTGAGAGTATCCAGTGTTGAAAACTTGCAACCGTTGTTATATTGTCAAGCATTGACGAGTGATACATCTTGCATGAGCAAGCTGCGTATGCACTCAAAGTCAGCATAAACTTTGCAAACACATCTTCAAACTAGAGATTTACTTTACCAACAAACCTCGACATACTTGATAGATATTTAAATTCTTTAAGTATGTTGTGAGAGGTTTAAATCTTATCGTGTATATGTAAAATATTTTATTAAGAGAAATTGAAGATTAGTCTTCATTTATTAGCCAAAGAATACTCTGGATTTTATCAGGAAAAAAACTTTCTTTACCATTTTCCTGCACCTAATTAAATCATGGCATATTTTCCTGAAAAAGATAGATATATGCCCTTTTGTAGTTTTAAATTTTTTATTTCATTTATCTTAGCAGCACCATGCAAATAATGAAAATAAAGAAGTGCCCCCAACATTTTTTTGTCATCCTCGTCATAGATATATATGATCATAAAACTTTGTCATAATTATGAAAGAACATACTGCTTTAAGATTGTTACTGTATTAAGAAGTTTCTCACAGGCAGAACTCTAGGCAATATTTAATTCAATTTACTATTGTTTAATAAATGCAGCAAAGGATCTTAAATTCCCCTTACAACATACGGTCAAGGTGACAAATATCTTATCAGCAGACAAAATTGAAATTCAATTGGTTTTCAGAAGAAACTCTTGCTCTAATTAATTTATGACTGGGTTTTGTGCAACTGTTGAGAATATGAACCTTATTCTAACAATTCCCTTGCTTTGAGGGACAGAGTCATTGAAATTCAAACACAATTCCAAATTTCAAACCATACTTAGTGATAATGAATGAATATGAAATAAGCAGCCCCGGAAGAAATTGAAACTTCACCTATTATGGACCCAACACCAAGATCTCAGCATAGCCATAGCTTGTCTCATTGGACTAATTCTATGGGTGCCAATTGGTATGTGCCAAATTTCTTCAATAAGACAGCAAAAGGGGTACAGGCCATTTAAAGCAAAGAGACAGAGTTCGGAAGAAAACAAAGTTTTCATTAAGTGGAAGTTTCATTTCACAAAGTTAGTGGGCCAAGCCACTCCTTTGGCCTAAGTTTTCCAAACGGCAACTTGGAAGACTTTGTAATTCAGCCTTTTTATTATTTGTTTTTTGTCCTATGGTTCAGGGAAAAGATCCAAAACCTGCCTTTTAAATATATCAACACTAAACCTCAAGTCAATGCTACACGTAGACAGAGAGAAAAGGAACAAGTGCGTGGGTTGTGTTCAATATGAATGAAAATCTAACAAGTAACAACCTCCTCTGATGTTTCTGAATTCTTATACGGTAGTTTCAGACAACATAAAAGTAAACAAATAAAGTGAGATTCAATTCAATAGAAACCATTTGGTTTGATTGATTATATCATCACAAATCAAAAATCAACGGGAAAAAACCAATATACAATAAGATAACAAAAGTCTCTAATATTGAACCATGAGTAAATATATAAATATATATATATATATATATATATATATATATTACTATATTTCCACATCCCTTATATACATACACCAAAATTTAGAATCGAAGAACCAAAAAATATATATATTCAGATTTCAGACCCTTTAAGGATCCAATCTTGTTTGGCTTGATATCTGATTGCAAATTACCTTGCATCTCTCCCATCAATTAAAAATCAAAAATTTAAGAAGAAAAGAGAAAAATAAAAAGGAAATTCTAATGCAGAAAAGGACATCTTATTCAACTCAATTCTTAGGTGTGGAATCAACCACTGAGTTATGCCTCTTTGAAGGGCCTGAAGGTGGTATTGGCACCCCTTTGGGAAAGAAGTTGAAAACAAGACCTTTGTACGGAAGACTTGGTTGTCGCTTTCTCCTGAGAGTTTCTGAGCTTTCATTCAGCTTCATAGTTGCCCCTGTCCTTATAGCAGTGCAAGAACCAACAAGAAGCAAGTAAACAATGAGAATAGCCAGAGAAGAGGCTTTGCGTGAACGATTCAATGGCTTGGAATAATGAGAATTGGCCATTGAAAGAATAAGGATGTTTTGGTGTGTAGGAATAAGAGGTTTAATTAAAGAAGATGTTTTGTGCCAAAATTTTCACTGTGAAGGCACTAACCAAGTGGTTTTATATGTGGTGGTTTGCATGGGGAGCAATGAAAAATGTAGGCTACATTGGGTTTGTGATGAAGGGTAAGTGGGAAATAAGAACAAGAGAAGTGAGATCCACGCAATAGAGAGTGTTGAATTTTGGATGTCAACGTTTGTTAAAAACTCAGGGGACAAATATATTTTTGATCAAATTTTTGGGGTGGGGGCCCTCTATTATTTAATTGATTTTATTTCTTAAGTTATTTAATATCTTTAAACTCATCTTTAAATATGTTATAGAGAAAACAAAATATGGTTAATTTTGAAAAGATAAAGAGTTAGTAAGTTGAAATAATTAGATAGAAGAGATAATTTAAATTTCGTTTGTTGAGTTAATTATTTATAATAACATAGTTGTGTTTTAGAGATCAATTTTAATATATTAGATAAAATAAAGATTAAGATTAATATAAATTAATTAAAAGATGAGAACATATAAACATATTTTCACCGAAGAATTATTGAATATTTTGATGCACAAGTATTTGGTGCCGGCTATGCTTGGACTTGGGACACCAAATTAAGTGTATGAAAGTGTCTTAATTGTAGGTCAATAAGAACGATTTTCTAAGAAAACATACCAAAGCGTGTGATAGTGAAAAATTGAAAACTTGAGCACATGTTTGAAACCCCAATATTTCAACTAAGCCTATGTCATGTGATGTGGAAGAAGGATTGTTTTCATTTATCCCCCAATTGAATGAAGTTTGGGCAAATTAATGGTGACTTGAACTAGAATTAGAATTAGAACGCAGCATGTGTTATATGCAGATAGATGACCCTTATTTTGTTCTTTTCTTGCTTCTTTCTAATTTTGATAAAGGAATCTTACATAGCTTGTTTCACACGCAGGAAGTTTTGGGTGTGAGCACATATACAGCAAGCATGGCAACGTAGAAAATGTTTGAGAAAAGTGATTTTTTTTTTAGTTTACAATTAGTGTTTTAAAATTTAGTGATAATCACTTCTCTTTTTCTAGTTACTTCAAATAATTTCTCAAAATGATTATATACTATATTATTTTATTTTTAAAACTTAGACAGACACACTGAAACGTTTTTAAAAAAATAAAAATGAGTTTTTCTAAAGAAATCTGAAAAAAAAATTTGTTCATAATGAGATGATATATCTGGAATGAATTTTAAAGTGAAAAAATCAACATGAATCAAGTCTTAAAATATTTATGGGAGCAGAGCAGTTTGTTAGAAATAAAAAAACGAAAATTAAATCAAACTAAACCAAATCAGTCTTTTGTAATTTGCATTGATTTAGATGTAGTTTGATCCCATTAAAAATTGAAGTCAAGAGTAATATTTATCTTTAATTTTAGTATAAAATTTTTGAATCTAACATTCTTCACATTTATCATATTTAAGTTTTATAATACAATACACACGTAATAATATCAATTAAAATTTCATTTCATATTTATGTAGAATATAGTTTGACCCGTGGATTTTTTTAAATTTTTGGAAATTGTAATTCAAGAATACTCTATTCCTCACATTTGGCATAACCATTTTAAAAGATATTCCAAAAAGTTAGAATTTTTGAAAATTTATTTTTATTAATAATTCTCACCAGAACTTTTGTGTTCAAGGGGTAAGAATCCTAATTTTTGTCTAGTCTGAAAGTTTTTTCACAATTAAAAATATAATTATTTATCGTATATAAACTTATTTAAATTCTTCTTGTATATTGAATCTTTATCCAAAATCATTAAAAATACAAGAGTCGTCAAAATTCAAAAAATCCATATAATTTTTTCAGAAACTATCTTAATCAAGCCAAACATTAAAAAATAATTCCTAAAAGCATATTTTCTAATGTTTAAAAAAAATATTCGTGTAAAGGTAAAATAACAAAATAATATAATTCTACTATATGGGGTTTGGTTTCTTCCAAAGTAAATATATATATATATATATATATATATATATATATGAGTTGGTGAGCCAATGGCATTTAATTTTAATTTAAATAATAAATTGAAAAACCAAATCAAATCGCGAGGAAAAGTGGTTTTTTGCGGTCAGTTTTGTTAATTTTTCAATTTTGTGGACTTTTTTGCCTCAACCCTAAGTAGCTCGCAGTCTGACAAAACTCAGCCTGTTAGGGCCGCCCGCCTGAATTGCCAGCTATAGGTACAAGGTTCCAACCATGGTGTGGGCAAAGACAGTGGCAATGTCGATGGTAGTTGAGAATGGAGATGACACAGAAACAAAGACTTGAAGTCATGGACGAAGACAAAATAAAAACTAAAAATGATGATAGGTGTAACATCCTTTTCTTTTATTAATTATTCTTTCTCTCTCATACTCTTTTTTTTTCTCAGCTAGTGTGGGCCCACACTCGTAATTCACTCTATTTTCTTTACTTTCCCAGCAAGCATTTGAATCAGACCCCCTATTTCCTTTCTATCTCTCTCTCTCTCTCTCTCTCTCTCTCTCTCTCTCTCTCTCTCTCTCTCTCTCTCTCTCTCTCTCTCTCTCTCTCTCGTGCATTCATGTCTTACTTTCATCACTCCCTTTCTTTTTCTTTTTGTTATGCAATAACAACCCCTTATTTATTTATTTATTTCAACGCTTCCTCACTGTCTTTCGTTCCCTCTCTACATTTCATGCCCACTCTTCTCTCATCTCAATCACCCCTCACACTCTCACTTCATCTCTTACAGCATGCACTTTCCCCTCACTCACACGTTATTTCTCTCTCTCTCTCTCTCTCTCTCTCTCTCTCTCTCTCTCGTAACTCCCTCTCAGTTTCCCTTTCTCTGCGTGCCTCCTCCCTCACGTTGTCCCTCGCTCTTGTCTCATAGCGTCTCCATTGTTCTCGCGTTCCTTCCGTAGCTCCCTCCCTCATGCATTCTTGTCTTCCTCTCTCCTCCGTAAGCATTCTCTCTCTCATGCATGCAAGGATTGGCGTAGAAAGGCGTCTTGAAGTGAGTTTCGGAGAAGAACGATGAAGGATCAAAGTGACCAGAGACATTCGGTGTACCGTCGGTAAGCTCAAAATTTATTTCAGAAGGGATCGGTGAGGTTTTGGCATTTCAAAATCGGTTCAGAGGGTCGACGATTAATGTACCACTTTTTCAGTAAGTTCCTGACCACTGGGATTATGTTAAATTCATGTTTTCAGGTTCAAAATATTTTGTTAAGTGGTTTAGAATCATTAAAATAATTATTATAAATTTTTACATAGTTATCAGAGTTGTGAAAAATATTTTGCAAGTTGTTCGGTGTGCCGACGGGTAGCATACCATTTTTCGGTAAGACGATGATTATTTAAAATATGTCGGAAGTGTGTTTTAACTTTGAAGTGCTTTGTTACATGGTTTGGAATAATTAAAATAATTATTTTGAGTTTTTAGGAATTTTATTATTAAGTGAAAAATAATATTTTATGAGCAAATGGAGATTTTATATAAAAAGTATAATTTAGTTGAAAGTAATAATGATTTACAATATATTTTATTTAAGTAATTAAATTATTATACAATATTTACATCATTTAAATAAAGTTTTACATTATAAATATTATACATTATAATTGAAATTTTTAGAAGTAACTAGACAAAAAAAGTATTTTAGAAAACTTTTGTATCTTGGCATCATTTTGGTAACAAATGAATTATATTGAGAAATATTCATTAAATAAAAATATTGCTATAACATATAGGAATTGTGAAGTATAAAAAAATAATATTAAATTATGGTTTTGATGATTAATAGTTGAATGATGTTATAGTGATGATTTTGATGGCATATAAATCATTAAAAATAATTATTGCTAATTTAGGAACTTCTGGCTTTGGGAACTAGAAGGCGGTAATTAACTCAGGGCGTTTGGGGAGCGTTTCGATCTTAGGAGTCGTCAATTCTAGGTAAGGGGAGCATTATATTTTAAATTCATACATTATGAACAAATAAGGGGATATTAGTTGATTTATAAATTGGTTGATGATCCTTGGAATTGATTATGATTGTGTGATTTATTGATTGTGTTATATCCCATTTGGATGATTGTTTCTGATATGAATTGATGTCTTGGTGCCTTTCATATATGTTGTAATGATTATGGTGATGATCTACATTAGATTGCAATGGTTGTGATTATATGAAATAAATAATTTTGATGATATTGAATTAATGATAAATTTGATGGTGATTAATGACACTAATTGATGATGTGAGTATAAGCTTGAGGTAGCTTAATTGTGATCGTGAATTGGTTGAAATTATTGGTTGTTGCATGGTATGCTTGTTGATATGTTAATTTGATACCCTTGGTGATGGTAACCAAGTGTTGGCCCCTGATGATGGTAATCAAGTGGTTCATGATGTTGTGTTGCATAGCATTGCATATTTCAGATGCTCACAGGACTACAGATGGAAGGGCGGCCTGATGATAAATGCCCAAAATATATATATTTATTGATTAATTGGGTATGATTTTGATAGGATAGCAATGTATCTGGATGGATTTATATACATTATGTGATGAAATTTGAATTCCAGATAATTTTGTTGCAGTTGATGCAAATATGTGTCCTTTATCCTAAAATTTTATGTGATTGTAGGTGAAAGGATAAGGAAAATAAGAAGAAAGAGATTTTGAAGAAATTCCCCAATCAAAAAAGAGAAAAAGCCTAAGTTTTGATTGACTCGCTTAAGCAAGCTTTGAATTCGCTTGAGCGAGTAATCGCTTAAGCGGATGATAGCTTTGCTTGAGCGAGATTGAAAGAAGAAAAGAATTAAAGCATCAGGGGCAGAATTCGCTTGAGCGAAATACCTCCAGAAAGCATCCAGGCAGAATTCGCTTGAGCGAGTTACTTTAGCTCTAGCGAAAAACAGGAAGAGGCTAATTCAAGAAGAATTCACTTAAGCGAGCCAAGTTTGCTCAAGCGAAATTTATCCAGAGGCCAAATGTAACATCCTAGGTTATTTTTGCATATATTTTTATTTAAACAATTACCTCTTACGATAAATTTTTCCTTTTCTTGAAAATTAATCGATATTTAGTGAAAAAGCATTTTTTTTTTTACTTATTCAAGTGACAGCAGTCACAGTTAGATTAATTAAATGAGGTCATGAAAAGAAAAGCAAGTTAATTTAAACACAACGGATGGGAGAAAGGGTGTCAGGGCTTCTCACTTGAGCGAGGCCCCTACTCGTCTAAGCGAGATTCTGGACTCTCACTTAAACGAGGTTTCTATTCGCTTGAGCGAACACCTTTCACACATCGGATTTTACAAGACATGCAACCGGACTCCCAAAATTTCACTCTAAAAATGGTTCTGTGAACCCAAAGAGTTATCATAACTACCATGAAAGCATATGCAAATAACAGTGATATATTTTAAAATATAGGTTTACATCTGATCCGGTCTTAATTAAACACAACTAATAATTATACTAAGAAGTTTTTATACACACATATGACTCTATAGAGAGTCACTCGAAGTCACTCGGACCCTGGCACCGTTCTTCCCCTTGGCGCGGCTCCATGGCTCCTTCCCCCTCCCTGTCTCTGGTTACTAAAAAAAAATGCAAGGGTGAGTGTTTGGCATTATAATTAATATAGAACGGAATTTAACACTATACATGCATATTGATACATACACATCAAGCATCACTTGTAAGTAAGCATACCGAAACATAGTGTATTTCATGCAGTAACTATATTAAACCAACTATACAATTCCATCACATTCATCACGACCACAACTGACTCTCATACAATCTGACTCCTAGTATCCGGATACTAAAGGATTGGCCTTCAGCTGAGGGTCCTACTTGACACCCCGTGAACCCTGCTTGGTTCACCGAGTCCTGCTTGACTCTCCACCTTGACCACTGGGTCCTACTTGACCACTGGGTAGCTCAACTGGGCACGAAAACCACGGGAGCCGGAAATAAGGGGCTATCATATACCGTCGGCCATCCCATACCACATAATCATTCAACAGTTTACCTTTCACATAATAATATCAATTCCTCATCACTCGGGTAGCCTGCTTGCTAACCCGACGTCCCATAACGATGATCATTTCAACATTTGATATCACAAGATCATAACATGATAAACTCAACCACATCCGATCTTCCACTAATTAATAAACTCAGTCACACATGCACAAGCATAATCACACAATTACGTTTAGTAACATCTTCCTTAACCTGTTTACGTTACCTCAAAGACCTGAATAAGAAGTGAGTCCTATTCTAATTAATTATAACCCGAACACCCCCTTACTTTGGTTCCACGCTTTGATGATCTGTTCTCTGTGTCGATTCCTTCCTCTGAGCACTGGTTTCGCAGTCTCAACTCCGTCACTCAGTCTTCTGTTGCTTAGTCTACTACCTACGGATCATAAAGTACAGCTCGTCACTTCAACGCCCTCAGTTCATAGACAACATCTGGACTCATGCTCACCAGAGGAGTGGAGAACAGCCACGAATATAGCCATACATGGCTTTAAACCGCTAAAGAATAAAAGGAATAAGGGAATTACAATTGGGACGGATCAGTAGACTCACCTTGAAGCCTCGATCACAGGAATGGGGTTCAATTGAAGTTTAGACACAAATGGAGTCCCTCTCCAGCGCATGCAAATCAGCGTTAAGAGAGGAGAGAAAAACGAAAGAGGAGGAATAGACCAACAGCAAAGGTAACTTGTAAATAATGAAGAGGGAAGGAAGAGAATCTCCATATATATATATAGCTCATGGGCAAGATCGTCTTTTCCTTTATTTTATTTGTATTCTTACTAAATTTAATCAATTTTACTATATTAAACTATTGCATAGTTATCAAATCAATTATACTTATTTATTCCCTCAACGTTTAATTATTCACAATTCTCTAATACTTCGCAAGAGTATAGGCCCAATATGAATATCGGCCCCCGACGTCCTAACTTAGTGTTCATACCTCGGAAATCCAAGCTACAATCTGAGAGATCGGATACCTTATCCGTGCTCACCTCTTGGTTACCTACATCCGTTGTTTCAGTCATTATGAGGTTAATCCGGGCTATGACCCCATGTGAGGCGCTCTCCTCACAACGGTTGGACCAGACCGCCTAGCCCTGCCCGCTCTTCTCCTACACTTCCGATCTTTAACTCCGTCTGCTCGTGCTTCAAAGACCGATCTCGACACCGGCTTTCTTATCTCTGGCTAAGACAGAACAATTATTAAATAAAACTTTTAAAACATTTACTAATCATTTCCCATTTCTTATAATTCTCATTAAAACATCAAGGATGTTACACCAAATAGAAAGAATTCGCTTGAGTGAACATTCCTTTGCCTCAAGCAAATGTAAAACAAGGGAATCCGAGTATTTATGGACCCGCTTGAGCAAGTCATTTGCTCAAGAGTTATTAAGGGAAAGAATACATGAAAAAATCTTGCTTCAGTATGAAGAATGGCAATTCGCTTAAGCGGGGCTTTAACTCGCTTGAGCGAGTTGACCAATATATAAAGAAAACACTTAAAAATTTGTAGTTTTTTTTGGCATACGCGCGACGTTCCTTCTTCCTCGCTTTCTATTAAAGACCCTAGGATCTCATTTTCTCATATTTTCTTTATTTTTGCTTGGTTGTAATGGCTACAATGAGTAGCTAAACTTTTCTTTAGGATTGGATGTAATCGATTCAAACCCGACGTACGCTTGTTATATATTTATATATTTGGTACCTTCGTTCTATTATTTTTGGCTTTTCATTTTATGCTTAATGCTTGGATCTATCTGATCAATAGTTTCTTGATTTTAGTTTTCTTGGGTTGTTGGAAAATGATCTTTGAAAATGGGTGTAAATAGAACTCTCATTGCGGTGGTTATTAGGAATAATAATCAATGAAACAAACGCCGAAATAATCAATTTTAGTGTTGGAATGTTTTCAAAGTGATCGGGGGATCGACGGTTTGGAAATATTCTTATGGAATTCGTAGTCGAGGAATCGATGCGAATGAACTTGATTGTGACGTTAAAAGCAATAGTTCAAAAACCATTTAGATAAGTATATACATCGTATCGAAGGGTAAGATAGATGAAATCCAATTTCAGTCTTTTATCATCTGTTTCTAGTTGAACCATTATTGCTTTCGTACATTTACATATGTTTACTTGTTCAATTCCTTGTTTGTTTATTTCACATGATCTTCATATACATTTCTCGCCAAAATAGTTCAAAAAATATTTACTGAATCAATCACCCCTCCGTGGAATGACATTTTATTTTAATATATACTATAATGGGTAGTGGATACCTTGCCACGAATACCTCACCACCTAATGGTAAGGCACAGACCCTGTGGTGTTTTCTTTAGATTCCACAATTGCCTTCAAGTTGAACTTAAGGCCGGCCCGTAACACCTAAGGTGTCGCTGTCAGTGAGAGTGACTAGTTTTGCATTATGGGCGGGTGGTATCGGTAAAACAAAATTAACTATATGTTGTAAAAATTTATACACTGTAGTGTAATTCTCATCATTAGAGTCAAATCTGTTAGGGAATCCCTTAGGGTTAGGCAGCGGAAATACAAAGGATTCCTTAAAGGAATTGCAAAAATGAATGTTTCAAGGCATTACATACAAAATTTAAAATTTTGTTTTAGAGTTTACCTCTTGTAGACGCGAAATGAGTTCCTCAATCGAAACAATTGTAGCTTTGTCCTTAGGAGTCCACACGAGCACTCCCACCAGAATCTGAAATTCTGAATGCTAGTACGGAAGTTCAAAGAATAATCCTAATTTCTAACCAGCAGCCTATGATCATCTCATGCTTTATATATAGGCTTAGTTCTTAACCTGATGAGCTCTCATTAAATATTGGGCTCTGACTCATTCTAAATGAGTTAGGCCCAATAATTTTATTTTTTAGTCCAACTAAAATAAAACTATCATCTGGTAGGATTACCCTATGTGTGTGACCCTATAGGTAAAATATTTGGTTATATTAGTAATAAACTATTTTATTATCAATATAAAATAAGAGCGGCATCTAGCAATACATCATTATGTCTGAATATTATTTATCATCGACATGACTTATAAGTGATAATTATTTTATATATTTATTCATTTTGTCATGATATCTAATTGGGCACAAGGCATGGTCGTCGTCATCCTTGTATGACCCAATTCATTTTACTTGATACCAGAGTAGACTTTACAGAATAAATATCTAATATTTATTCTTCCTAGCATAGTCATGCATTTCGTTAGTCTCACTCCATCAAGTGACTCATAGATATCACTCCTGTCACATAGGAAAGACAAATCTCATTTACATCACTCATATCCCTCTGCATAATTTGTCCATTGCCTAATCACAATCTTTATGGTTATCTTATTACAGATGACGTTTGATTATATTAAAACAACAAACTTCTTATATAGGATTCTTAGTGACTTTAGGTCGAAGGACTATATACCATTATCATATTAAGAACCGTTTATGATACTTTTGTAACGATCCATGCAACGTTCTTATGATGGGTCTGTCCAGTACAACATTACTCTTAATGTGTACCCGTGTGAAGACTTGATATCATATATATCCATGATTTGTGAGATTAAATCATCAGTACATTCACACACTAGTCTTAATGTATTTACATGTCCCCATGTAAATACTTGATTAGTAATGTTTTAGGAATAATTCTCATATGACCTATTATTCCAGGATAAATAGTTTTAAAACAATCTTAAAACTGAAAATATTTATTTTATTGATAAGTTAAAATTAATACATTAATAGCTCGTAGTGCATACACCAACAAGATCTGTATGCATATGCACTTGCATATAAATATTGTGATTTTAAATGTTGTGGGACAGCTCATATGATGATTGTAGTTGATTACATTCGAGGTAATGTAATCATATTAAATGACAATGTGTGTGATAGTGATTATGATGAATTACTGTTTATGTATGGAACTGGATGTTTGACTGATACATTGTGTTGAATTCGGTTCAGTATTATATATATATATATATATATATATATATATATATATATATATATATATATGCTCACCTCTAGTTTATTGTCATTTTTCAGGGAATGTGGACCGAGACAATGCTTAGTAATTGCTAGGTTGGAGATGTTGTGGTCTTGGAGACCTATATATATATATATATATATATATATATATATATATATATAGTGTGTAGCTTTTGGTATGATACCACCTTGGCCGGCTCTTTTGATACATATTATATATGTTTTGGTATAGTCACTAGTGCAAAAAATGGCTACGACAACGGGATATAATCACGGTCCAGGGGAAAACCGTGTTTAAAAAATACGCGGTGGTATTTTTGTAAATATAAGTAAGTTTTTTAATCACGGTTATGAAGTAACCGTGGTTGTAGGAACAAGGTTTTTTTATTTTAATTTTTATATTTTTAAAAAATGTACCTATAATCACGGTTGAGAGGAAACCGTGATTGTAGGGTATATATAATCACGGCTTTATGGGAAACCGTGATTATATCTACAACCAGGTTTTTTTATTTTAATTTTATATTTTTAAAAAATGCACCTACAATCACGGTTGAGAGGAAACCGTGATTATAGGGCATCTATAATCACGACTTTATGGGAAACCGTGATTATATCTGCAACTAGATTTTTTTATTTTTATTTTTTTTATTTTTAAAAAAATGTACCTACATTCACGGTTGAGAGGAAAACCGTTGTAAACACCAAATTCTGCTTTCTTTTTTTAATTATTAAATAATAAAAATAATAATTTTGGCCCCCCACTCCGGGAATCCTGAAGCAGGATCCGGAGGTTGTCTCCTCCACTTTCTCCATCACCATCATCAATCACCCCCACTAACGGACTCCACTTCTTCACCTTGATCTACCTCCAACAGAAAAAAAGGAACCACCAACAGACAGCATCTCATCATCCCTCTCCTCCTTCACAGAACCATCATTCCTTCACCTTTTCCATCATTCTCCTCCACCCGGATCCACCATCACCAACCTCCAACAATACAAACAGAGACAGAAAACCAGAAAACAAAAAATAAACAACAGAAAATAATAATAACAAGAAGAAAGAAGAGGAAGAAGACACTGTCCCACCGGACCGCCGCCAACCGCCGCCCTTCCGGTATCCTCCTTCCCCACTGTCTCTCCTCCTCCTCCATCGTTTTCACCCCTCTCCGTCACGCTTTCACTCTCTCCCTCACTCTCTTCTTCTCCGATCTCTGTCTCCCTATCCCTCTCCCTCCGCCTCTCCTCACTTTCTCCCTCTCGATCCCACTGTCACTCTCGATCTCTCCCCCTCTTTCCTTCACTCTCGGTATCTCTCTGTCTCCCTCTCTAGTTCGCCCTCTCTCTCTCTCGGACCTCCCTCTCCCTCTCGGTCTCTCCCTCTTCTCCCTCTCTCTCTCGTTCACTCTCCCTCCACCGCCGCCGGTTCTTCTTCGTCTCTCCCTCTCGGTCACCATATCGTTCTCACCCCTCACCGGCGATCCACCCTCCTTCTCTTCTCCTTCCCCTTCTCTCTTTCTTCCCTTTTCCCTCTCTTCTTGGCTGCCGCCGCCCCCCTCCCTGTTTCTCCTTTCCTCTTCTTTTGTTTCCCTTCTTTATTTTGTTTAGTTTTTAGGTTTAGGTTCATTTCTACTACTACTCTTCTTTTTTTAGGAAAATGGGCTCTTAAAGCCCAATGTTATTTTTTTTTTGTTATTTTATTTTTTTTATGTTAATAAAAATAATAATAATAATAAAATAGTAATATATATGTTTTAAAAATAAATAAATAAAATAAAAAATAAAAATGAATTTTCAGTTTTAGTTAAATTAAAATAAGATTATTCTTAAATTTAATAGATTTTTGTTAAAAAGTGAACTAAAAATTACAAAATCCAAAAAATATTTTTATGGAATTTTATGGTGAAAATAATGAAATATTAAAAAATTAATTTTCTTTTTGTAAAAAATTAAAATAAATGGTTTCACGTAAATTTTTGCTATATATATATATATATTTTCATTTATAAAAATTATTTCAAAATTTTATGGGCGATGTCGTGCAAAATTACTTTTGCCTACATCGTTGTTATTAGGTCTCGAAGGTTTATGTACGTGCGATCTTACTTCGCCTTGTATTTTTCCTTCTTCATAAATTTTCTTTATCAAAATTGATTAAAAATAATTTAAATATTTTTCTTTCAAAATTAATTTTCCCTAGAACTACGTGACCCTGATTTCTCAATACACTTGAGAATACGTAGGAGCGGGAATCAATTCCTGTCGGGCCCACTTTTTCATTACTAATTTCTCTGTCTCTGCTATTATTTTAATTAATTTTATATAGTCAATATTTTAAATTTTTATTGTCGCAAGGAGGTTAATTTAGACGCGACGTCTTGTTAATTTCATATTTTTTATTTAAAATAATATTTTCTTTGAAATGAGGTTAATTTAGACGTGACGTCTTATTAATCTCATATTTTTTATATTTTATTAAAAAATAATATTTTTTAATCAACTTTATTTTTTTATTTTATTTCATTAATTTTATTTTAATCTTTAAATTTATGTACAAATTAAGGTTAATTTAGATGAGACGTCCTGTTAACCTTTACTTTCACTTTGTTCTACCTTTTTTCTTATAATTGTTGTTTTGTCAAGTTTCTTACTGTCATAGCTTTGTCATTTCTTACTATTATTATCTTAATCTTTTATTTTCATTATTCGTTTTCTTACTGTCACTGTTTAGTCTTCAATCGTTGCTGTTTTCTTCTTTCTTACTGTCGCTGTTTGGTCAGATTTCTTACTGTTATTATTCAGTATGTTTTTTCTGTTTGTGTTTGCTTTGTCATTTCATATGTTTCTTTTCATAAAAGAAGTTAAAATAATTTCTAGATTATTTTGAAATAAGCGCTATCAATTTAAGGTAACCGTTTTATAACGGACAGTTGTGAGGTGCTAATACCTTCCTCACCTGTAATTCGACTCCCGAACTTAGAATTTCATTTTTCATAACCAGTGTTTTAAAAGAGGTTTTTCCCGATATTTTTATCCTAAAAAATATTGGTGGCGACTCCCTGTTTTTTTCTCTTCGAAAGGATTTTGAAACCCGTTTTATTTTTAAGGGTCGGCCATCCCGTCACGATCCCGGTCGCGACAGATGGCGACTCCACTGGGGAAGTTTTTAGAGAGTCAAGCCAATCAAGTTGGTAGCGCATATTTTTAAATAGTCAATTAATTATTTAACTTCTTTCTTTATTTTATTTTTTATTTTTTTATCAATATTTGTATGTGGTTTCTGTTTTGTATGTATTTTATCATTTATTTTCTGTTAAATTCTGTATGATTGTTGAACCCTAGGGTAGACAACTTTATGTTATTGTTCTGTATTTGTTCTCTGTGCAGGATGGGGTAAGGTACAGGTATTGAATGCCCTTTCACACACTACACTCACAATTTTCACACACTTATGAGTGGCGCCCTATACCCGGGCCCCAAATGAAGCTTAAGTTAGGAGAGGTTGGTAGCGGTGTCGTTTGGGATGTACTTCCCATCCGGCGATCGTAAGAACCTCAACTAGAGTTCGACCTTTCATGATGTACGCACCTAGTAGACTCCCTACTGTTGTGGTTACATCATGAGTAGGATCTTGACTCTAGTGACCTTTTAGAAGTCTAGTACAAGCCACCCAATGTGAGGAGTCCACTGTTAGATAAGCTATAGGTCCCAGAAAAGACTTTCAGAAAAACCTGACTTAAGGCACAAAAGGGCAGACTTTACTATACCTTATCTCATTCTCGCTTTTCCCTTTAAATCCAAATTGATGAACTGCGTACATGTTCAAAGGGTTACTTTATTCAAAAAAAATGGCTCATTTTCTTTTTTAAAAAAAAACTAGTAATCCTTTAACAAGTAAGCGGCTCCCTCTCTTTTCGTGTACTTATGAGTCCTTGGTTATAAATCTTCCCAATCGTCAAAACAAAAATGAAAACAAAAATTCTCTTCAAGCAGATATTGACGATGTTTGGAAGATCCATGACCCACGCGACTTTAGTTTCACACGAGTTTTGTCGACCGCTACTTCTCAAAGTGAAAATGTTCTCCAATAAATTAATAAGGAAGTAACGGTTTACAAAACATGACGGTAGCTGATTTTTTTCCTTTCTCTTTGTTCTTGCAGGAAGCTGTTTGGAACTTAGCAAGTACCTTTGAGCAATATGGAAATTAACATGAGATCTGATAGTTGTGACACAAATGTAACTGAATTGAGAAAAATATTACACGTTAAGGCCAAGAGGATCGACATGGGTAGTCTACAAACAATGGGGAGAAAATTAAACCTAACACAGAAAATGGCTTTTACAAGAAAGTATGGGAGGATTCTAAAGCTCTTAGAAGTGGAAGTGCAAACTGAAGCGATCACTGCCTTAACACAGTTCTACGACCCACCTCTCAGATGCTTCACATTTAGAGACTTTCAGTTGGCCCCATCTATTGAGGAATTCGAACGAATCTTGGGGATTCCTTTGGAAGGACAGATACCTTACCGTCATCTTGATCATCATGCAACTGTTACTTCCATCGCCCGTGTTCTGAAGATCCATCCCGAAACTTTAAGGAGTGTACAACTGAATAGAAATCAGATCCCCGGATTCACTCGGGAATTTCTCGAGAAACATATGCAGGTCCTGGCAGAAAAGGAAGATTGGGAAGCCTTCATGGATACTCTAGCTATTGCCATCTATGGTGTTGTCTTGTTCCCCAACATTGACAACTATGTGGATTATGATGCTATCGCTGTATTCCTAGCTCGCAAGCACAGGCTTGAGAATCCTGTCACAGCTGTATTGGCAAATGTGTACTGCACTATGGATTTCTGCCACACACAAGGTGGAAGGAGGGTTATTTGTTGTTTACCTGCTTTGTATGTATGGCTCACATCTCATGTTTTTAACCAAGTCTGTAAGGCGGAATGTCCGGTTTCTGATCTAAAACTATGCCAACTAGCAGTGAAAAGTGGGCGTGAGCGGGCCAATCACCTGGTAGGGCTCACAGCGGAGAAAGTTAGATGGTATCCCCAATGGTTAGAAGTTGAATCCATCATTCATCACTGTGGAGATTACCCAAATGTTCCCCTTATTGGTACGCAAGGATGTATCAACTATAATCCCATCATAGCCAAGCGTCAGCTAGCTTATCCTTTGCTTGGACCACCTGATGAAGAGTCTCTCACTCCTTTCATCTTGTATTACTCGAAGGGAAGCTATGTCTCTGTCATTCGGGATATAGCGAATGCATGGAAGAAAGTCTACCGAAAAGGAAAAGAATTAGGGGCCCGGAGCCATGCTGTCAGAGAAGAATATCATGAATGGATCCTGAATAGGGTCTCTATTGTTAAATTACCCTTCAGAAGTCCCTCTTATATCCTAGAAAATACTCCTGCTCCATCACTTGTTGTGGAAGATAAAGCAACCAAGGCACTAAAGACCAAAATAGAGGAACTGACTGCCAGGAACAAGAAGTTAGAAGAAGACTTGCTGAAATGTCAACAAGAATACACCTTTCAGAAAAGGGAGAACTTAGAGAACAAGCAAACCATTGAAGAGATTGGAAAAAAACGAAAGATTGATGAAGACTACATGATAAAACAAGACCAATGTCTTCAAGCGGCCAATTCTCAGCTAAAAATGAAGAGCAAACAAAGTGATACCATCTTGGCTGAGAAACATCTTCTGAAGGATATGTTGGCACAATCCAAAGAAAATGAGCGGACTGTCATGGTGCAAAAGGAACTTCTACAGTCTCAAGTCCACAAATTGGAACAACAGCTTAGTGAAGTAATGGAGGCTTGCGAGCAAGAGATAAATGGGGAGCGACAACGCGCCATGAACATTGAACAAGATTGTCAAGAGACCATACGCCTCTTGGAAGCTGAACAAGATGAAACTGTTCACTTGTGGATGGATCGTTTCGCTAAACTGGCATACCTGGCTAACGGGGCTCTAGAAGACCTCCCATTTTTACTCAAACAAGCTGAAGGAATTGCCAACCCTATCAATACTCCTAGAGAAATTGCAACGTTCTTAGATTACTGCAGAGGACGAATTTGTAAAATGAGGGAAATGATTGCCCGAGCTAGGAATGACTGATTTATTTTCCTGCTTTGTAACCCAGCACTTTATGGCAGTAATGTACTTTTTCGAGATGATGGATTCCTTTGTCTTCACAACTATCTCATGTTAATTTCCATTTAATGCTTTACTTAGTACTTTTGAACGTGACGTTCTGAGGAACGGTCGAAGGATTCGTCAAGTTCCGATATCGCTTCCCGCATAATCTCATTTTACTTGATTTTATTGTTTGCTTATTTTTCTAAATTTTGTATTCCTTTCTAAAGGCAGCACGGGGACGCACCCTTACGGAACCCGACTACAGAGGAAGCTCATGGCTGAAACAGAACAAATGAATGAGAACCTCAAGAATGAGAATAATCAGCTAAGGGAACAAATTGCAGAACTAACGAAGCTCTTGGAAAGGAGGATCACTGAAGGGGGCCCTTCTGCGGGAAATGAGGAACAAACACCTACTCCACCATATCCCCCTGGTTTTGGTCCAACGTCGGGCCAGGCTGTAAATCCCACGGTAGTTCCCCTCACTATTAATGTTGGGAGTCCCAATCAACCTGCTGATTCCCACACCAGGCCTCATGACTTGCCACATGGTTATACGCCACCACACATTTTCATTGGCTCAGACGGTAACCCTGTACCCTTTCCACCATACGGCTTACCTCCAGGGTATTTCCCTCCTCTATTAATCAATTCCCAAGATGGCAATACCCTACAGTGGACAAACCCCCAAGTTCCAAACCCTACCCAGACAACCATTCCGCCAATCAACCAAACCCTAGGTCCTCAAACCACCCAAACTCAAACAACCCCAGCTCAAACCACCCAAACTCAAACCGCCCAAGCAGCTCAGCTAATCCCCATCACCCAAGCAACAGCCCAATCACAGGGACCGGCGCAAAACACTAACCTGATGAACCAAGCTCATTCGACAATGCCTTTTTACCCATATTACGGTTACCCGTATGGGTACATGAATTCTTACACTGCCAACCCGCGAGATGCGACTCAAACGATAAATCCGGTTATTGATCATGGCACAACCACAGAGTCCCAGCAAAAAGGGAAGATAGAGATCCTGGAGGAGAGATTGCGGATTGTGGAAGGTGTGGAAGGACTTGGCTTAACAAATGCTTCTGAACTCTGCTTAGTCCCAGATGTCATTATTCCACCAAAGTTCAAAATGCCAGATTTTGACAAATACCGAGGGATGACTTGCCCTCGAAATCATCTTACAATGTATTGCCGAAAGATGGCTTCCCATGCCTCCGATGACAAGTTGCTGATACATTGCTTTCAAGACAGCCTAGTTGGGGCTGCGCTCACTTGGTACACTCATTTGGAGCGAACTCGTATTCGCTGTTGGAAAGACCTGGCGGATGCCTTTTTGAAGCAGTACAAGTATAACTTAGACATGGCGCCTGATAGGATTCAACTCCAAAACATGTCAAAGAAGGATAATGAGACATTCAAGGAGTATGCACAACGCTGGCGTGAGATAGCCGCACAAGTAGATCCTCCACTCTCTGAAAGAGAGGTAGTGACCATGTTTATTGACACACTCCAATCACCTTTCTATGATAAGATGATCGGTAGTGTTTCATCCAATTTCTCTGATATTGTAATTATTGGAGAAAGAATAGAGAGTGGTCTAAGGACAGGGAAGATTTCCAAAAGCCCATTTGGGACACCCGCTGCAAAAAGATCAGCACTAGGTGAGGGGAGAAAGAGAGATGGGGAAACCAATTCCGTCTCTTATGACCAAAGGAGAGCTCAATCCAGACCATTTGGCCCTACCACTTTTCAACATACCAATCACTTTCCTCATGCTCCATACCCACATATGGCAGCCGCTACCCATAACCAGATCCCTTATCCCGCATCACCACAATCCCACATCCGTCCACCCATCATCAGGGCACCGAATCCACAGCCAACCCAGTACAATCCTTTGCAACAGTGGCCTCAACCACCTAATCCCAACCAAAACCAAAGAAGACCAAATAATGAATGAACACCGGTCCAATTTGACCCAATTCCTATGACATACACTGAACTTCCACCTCACCTTATTCGATATTCCCTTGCGGTCCCTTGTCCTGCAAAACCATTGGAACCTCCTTACCCTAGGGGGTATGATCCAAATGCCCGATGTGATTATCATGCCGGGGCACCCGGGCACTCCACAGAAAATTGTATGGCCTTGAAATATAGAGTGCGAGATTTAATCAAAGCCAATTGGTTAAATTTTAAGGAAGGAATGCCAAATGTGACCACAAATCCCTTGCCCAACCATCAAGGTCCTGAGATTAATGCTGTGGAAGTAGATGAGGAGCATGTGATGAATGTCTCTGATGTCAAGACACCATTGAAGGAGATTCATGCCCAATTATTCAGGAGAGGTTTAATAAGAAAACCTTGGGACTATGAAAATGATAAGGAGCAGACTATTAGCCACCAAAATTTTTGTAAAGTACTCCAGGGACTCATGGATAGTCATGTCTTCCAAGTCTATAGGCGTCATGACAGTGATGTGAACATGGTTCATGGGGAAACAGGAATGTCAGTTCCTAAACCACTGGTAATTTACTACACCAAGAACCCCTCAATGACTATAAGCCCTACGCATCATCCTGTCACAATCCAGACACCCGCTCCTTTTGCATTCAAAGATTCTCACGCTGTTCCGTGGAAATATAATGTGGAGGTAATAGTTGAAAGCTCAAAAATGAATGACCCATTTTTGTCAAACATATCAGGGATAGGAGGAGTGACCCGGAGTGGTCGAGTTTACTCTCCACCGGAATTAAGGAAGGAACCAAGTCCAGTGAGTGGAGCTGGTAGTAGTGGAAAGGCCAAGTTGGTCAAAGGGGATATTGATGGAGAAATCAAAAGAGCTGTGACTGATGAAGAAGCTCAAGAGTTTTTGAAATTTATTCGCCAGAGTGAGTACCAAGTGATAGACCAGTTGAACAATACCCCTGCAAAGATTTCCCTTTTATCACTTTTGCTGAATTCTGAGCCCCACCGAAAAATTTTGATGAAAGTGCTTAATGAGGCTCATGTAACTCACGACATCACCATTGATAAATTTCAAGGAATAATGGGGCACATCGCTGCTGACAATTATCTATCATTTACAGATGATGAGATACCTGTGGAGGGAATGGGGCATAATAAAGCCCTCCACATCTCAGTTAAGTGTCGAGATCACATATTGGCGAAGGTGCTTGTCGACAATGGGTCATCATTAAATGTCATGCCAAAATCTACATTGGCCAAGCTCCCTTTTGATGGAACCTATATGAAACCAAGTTCTATGGTGGTGAGAGCATTCGATGGCACTAGAAGGGAGGTGATAGGTGAAATTGAGCTTCCAATTCAAGTAGGGCCATGTACTTTCCAGGTTCTCTTCCAAGTGATGGATATTATGCCTGCCTATAGCTGCTTGTTGGGTCGGCCCTGGATCCACTCAGCTGGAGTGGTTCCCTCTACTTTGCACCAAAAACTAAAGTTTATTATTGATAATAAACTAATTATCGTTTCTGGTGAAGAAGATTTTCTGGTCAGTAAACCCTTATCTACCCCCTACATCGAAGCTGCAGAAGAGGCACTTGAAACTTCCTTTCAAACTTTGGAGATTGCAAATACCACGTATGTTGGAGAAAGAAGTGTAGAAATAAAGGCCCATATGCCAAATGCATCCCTGATGATGGCCAAAATGATGTTACAAAGGGGATATCAACCTGGAAAAGGCTTGGGGCATGGCTTAAAAGGAAGAATGGAACTGGTGCATCTTCCAGAAAATAAAGACAAGTATGGTTTGGGATACCAACCTTCAGCAGCTGACAAAAGAAGAGTAGTAGAAGAAAAGAAAGAGAGGAGGATTGCCCGTTTAGAGGGTCGAGAACCCCGCATTGCTAGAGTCCCCCTATGTGACCTCTACCAGAGCTTCCGAAGTGCTGGTCTAGTACCCCCTGATCAAATAGCTGCTATTGAAGATAATTCCTATGAAGATAGAAGCTTTGTGATCCCTTGCTCACCAGACAGAGATCTTTGTAACTGGGAAGCCATCGAGCTGCCCACAACTTTAAATGTTCTATCAAAGTAATTGACAAAACTTTAATGACTTGTTGGCCTCATTGCTATGCCTAAGGCTTTGGGGTATTTTTCTGTAATAAGGGCAAACACATGTTTTTATCATTTTCAGTTTTCACAATAAATATGTATTGAATTCCAGTCCTTCTTGCTTTCCCTATCTTTGCATTGATTCCCTTATCCTTTAATTATTCGTTTTTATTATTCACCATAATAACCTGAATAAACGCAGATCTAAAGATGATCCTCTTGAGAATAATGAGCTTGCAATCCCATTTTGTGACTTTGACCACCCGGTTGACTATGCTGATGAGGAATATGAGGAAGTTTGTGATCCTTCACCTGAGTTAACAAGGTTATTGGAACAAGAAGACAGAGAAATTCAGCCTTATTTGGAGATAGTTGAGATTATTAATTTGGGGAATGAGGAGGATAAGAAGGAAGTCAAGATTGGTACCTCCTTGAGTAAGGAGCGGAGACGTGAACTAATTAAGCTATTAATAGAGTTCCGTGACATCTTCGCTTGGTCTTACCAAGACATGCCCGGTCTTGATACTAGCATTGTTGAGCATAAATTACCACTGAAGCCAGACTGTCCCCCGATAAAGCAAAAATTACGCCGAATGAAGCCCGAAATGCTCTTGAAAATCAAAGAAGAAGTTAAAAAGCAGTTTGATGCCGGATTCTTAGCAGTGGCAAAGTATCCTCAATGGGTAGCAAATATCGTCCCTGTCCCAAAGAAAGATGGAAAGTTACGAATGTGCGTAGACTATAGGGACCTAAACAGGGCTAGTCCCAAAGACGATTTTCCTCTGCCACAGATTGATGTCTTGGTTGATAACACAGCCCAACATACAATCTTCTCGTTCATGGATGGTTTCTCCGGGTATAACCAGATTAAGATGGCACCCGAAGACATGGAGAAGACCACATTTATCACTTTGTGGGGCACCTTTTGTTACAAAGTGATGTCCTTCGGTTTGAAAAACGCTGGGGCAACCTACCAAAGAGCAATGGTGACTCTTTTCCATGACATGATGCATAAAGAGATAGAGGTTTATGTGGATGATATCATTGCTAAATCTAAAACTGATGAAGAGCATATTGTTGATCTGAGAAAGCTTTTTGAAAGGTTAAGGAAGTATAAGCTCAGGTTGAATCCGGCCAAGTGTACCTTTGGCGCAATATCAGGCAAACTGTTAGGGTTCATTGTAAGCAAGAGAGGAATAGAAGTAGATCCTGACAAGGTCAAAGCGATTCTCGAAATGCCTCCTCCCTGTACAGAAAAAGAAGTCAGAGGATTCTTAGGAAGGTTGAACTACATTGCTCGGTTTATCTCACAACTGACAGCAACTTGTGAGCCGATCTTCAAGTTACTCCGTAAGAACCAACCGACGCAATGGAATGAAGATTGTCAAATGGCTTTTGAGAAGATAAAGCAATATTTACGGGAACCACCAATCTTGGTACCGCCGACTCCTGGAAGGCCACTGATCTTGTATCTGACAGTGTTGGATGAATCTATGGGTTGTGTATTGGGGCAACATGATGAGACTGGAAAGAAAGAACATGCCATTTACTATTTGAGCAAAAAGTTCACTGACTGTGAAATGAGGTATTCCGCTTTAGAGAGAACTTGTTGTGCATTAGCATGGGCAGCCCGACGTTTAAGGCAATATATGTTAAGTCACACTACTTGGCTTGTTTCCAAATTGGATCCTGTCAAGTATATCTTTGAAAAACCCGCCTTAACAGGAAGAATCGCTCGATGGCAGGTTCTATTAACTGAATATGACATAATCTATGTCACTCAGAAAGCCATAAAAGGGAGCGCTTTGGCAGACTACTTAGCCCATCAACCTGTAAATGACTACCAACCCATGCACTTTGAGTTCCCGGATGAGGATATCTTGGCATTGTTTAATGAAGAAGACACCCCAAAAGACAAATGGATTTTAAGATTTGATGGAGCTTCTAATGCACTGGGGCATGGGATTGGGGCCGTTCTAATTTCACCAGATAAAGAATTCATCCCTGTATGTGCCAGACTTTGTTTTGACTGTACTAATAATATTGCCGAATATGAGGCATGCTCTCTGGGGATCCAAGCGGCATTAGATGCAAAAGTGAAGAAGTTAGAAGTCTATGGGGATTCCGCCTTGGTCATTCACCAACTAAAAGGGGAATGGGAGACTAGAGACAGCAAGCTAGTCCCTTATCAAGCTCATATCAAGGAGCTAATCAGGGAATTTGATGATATCTCTTTTTACCATGTCTCCCGAGATGACAATCAAATGGTTGACGCTTTGGCCACCCTTGCATCGATGTTTAAATTGAGCAATGACTGTGATAGGCCCCTTATTGAGATAGAAAGACACAACAAGCCCGCGTACTGCCAAGTAATAGAAGAAGAGTCAGATGGAAAACCATGGTACTATGATATCAAGAGATATATCCAGAGTCAAGAGTACCCTGAAGGTGCCACAGAGAATGACAAAAAGACCTTGAGACGACTTGCAATAGGTTTCTTCTTGAATGGTGATGTGCTTTACAAGAGAAATCATGACTTTATCCTCCTTCGTTGTGTCGATACTGTTGAAGCAAGCAAGATCATGGCAGATATTCATGAAGGATCCTTTGGAACTCATACCAATGGACATGCCATGGCGAGAAAGATCTTGAGGGCTGGATACTATTGGATAACCATGGAAGCTGACTGTTTCACTTATGTTCGAAAATGTCACAAGTGTCAAATATACGCTGACCATCTTCATGCACCCCCATCATCTCTGAATGTCTTATCGGCGCCATGGCCCTTCTCAATGTGGGGCATGGATGTTATTGGACCCATTGAACCAAAAGCCTCAAACGGTCATCGTTTCATCTTAGTTGCCATTGATTATTTCACCAAGTGGGTGGAGGCAGCTTCATACGCCAATGTGACAAGGAATGTTGTGGTCAAATTTGTCAAGCGAGAATTGATATGTCGGTATGGTTTGCCAAATCAGATCATTACTGACAATGGCACGAATTTAAACAACAAGATGATGAAAGAATTGTGTGAAAGCTTTAAGATTCGTCATCACAATTCCTCTCCTTATCGACCGAAGATGAATGGGGCAGTTGAGGCGGCCAACAAGAACATTAAGAAGATCATACAGAAGATGGTCGTAACTTACAAAGATTGGAGCGACATGCTCCCTTTTGCTCTACACGGATATCGCACCTCGGTTCGAACTTCAACAGGGGCAACCCCTTTTTCTCTGGTGTACGGTATGGAAGCAGTTGTACCTTTTGAGGTAGAGATTCCATCCCTTAGGGTGATAATGGAGGCTAAACTAGAAGAGGCTGAATGGGTCCAAGCTCGATATGACCAATTGAACCTGATAGATGGGAAGAGACTGAATGCCCTCTGCCATGGTCAGTTGTATCAGAGGCGTATGAAACGAGCGTTTGAAAAGAAAGTACGACCTCGACAATTTCAGGAAGGAGACTTAGTCCTCAAGAAAATTTTGCCAATCCGAAAAGACAACCGGGGCAAATGGACACCTAACTATGAAGGTCCGTACGTTGTGAAGAAAGCCTTTTCTGGGGGAGCCTTGATACTCACGACCATGGACGGTAAGGACTTACCAATGCCCATAAATGCGGATGCGGTCAAGAAATACTTTTCCTAGAAAAAGAATATCAAAACAAAAAGAAAAGAAAAAGAAAAAGTAAAAAAGATGCTCGCTAGGCTGAAAACCTGAAAAGGCGGCCTAGGCAAAAGTTAGAGCGACCCGGTGAGTCGAAAACCTAAAAAGGCGGCTCAGGCAAAAATTAGGGTCAAAATCCTGACAGTATGACTGAGACTTCCCATGCAAAAGGTGCGAGTCCAAACTGGGGCACAAAGATCATGACTGAATCGTTTTCTTAGAAGCTGAGTAGAAGGGTGAGCTTGAAGTCATGATATGGGGTTTAAGATGCGCGTTATCCTCAGAGGTTCACCAAAAGATCAGCAAGCTTTCCCTTTTTCATCTATTATCAACCTGTGTATTAGACTTTTTTTTGTTTCCCCTACTTCCCTCTCCATGTACTTACTCAACTCGTAAATAAATTTCACCCTTTTTCGATACGTGTTTATATTGTGAATTTCATGAATATGATAAGACATGTGTTTTCCTTTATCAAATAAAATAAAAAATATAATTATTTAAAGTTGTGGGGGGCAAGATGCTCCTATTGCTCGATCTCACCTCAGGTGATCATTATGAAGACTTGAGCCCAGACGCGCACTTTGAAGTTAGAGTTACTTCATTCGTTCTGTTCGGTCATGAGTCACCTCAAGAGATCATGGTTCCATGGGGAGTCTCCTCAGATTTCTATTTACTTTGTCATTGTTATACTTATCCCTTTTCTGCAGGTTGTTATAATAAGCAGTCATGTGGAGTCTCATCATCCCATTCAATTCCTCCCCAGTGAAACTATAATCGCCAAAGCTGGCACTTCTCAAGTTCTTTTCCCCAGTGGAACCAACCGCCAAAGCTAACACTTCTCAAGTTCTCTTCCCCAGTCGCCAAAGCTGGCACCTTTCAAGGTTTCTTCCTCCATCGCCAAAGCTGGCACTTTCAAAGTTTCCTCCATAATTGCTAAAATTGGCAATTCCTTGAAATCTCCTCCTTAATTGCCAAAGATGGCAATCCTCAAAATCTCATCCATAATTGCCAAGGTTGGCAATCCTTCAAAGTCTCATCCTCAACTGTTAAAGTCGGTATCTGTCAATTTCTCTTCCCCAGTGGAATTGGTCGCCAAAACCTCTCAAGTTCTTTTCCCCTGTTGGACTCTAGATTTTCCATTCTCGATTAAGGGGCATTACTCCGAATCACCAAATCCTTCCCCAGTGGAACTACACTTCCCAGATAAATCAAACTGGGGCATCTCCCCAGATTCCTTTTACAGTCAAGAGGCAGTTTCCCCCAAAGCTCTTTAGATCATGTCAAACTCGGACATCTCCCCCGGGTCATTTTGTCAACCCAAGGGCAATACCCCGTGCTCCTGGGAAATTCGAGCTGGGACATCACCTCGGGTCTCTCTCAGTCAAAAGGGAGCGTACCCCCAAGCTTCTTCAACCTCCCTAACTAGGGCACCACCCCATATCTTTCTCCCAACCTTGGGGTAGTACCCCTAAATCTTCCAATCTTTCCAAAATTGGGGTATCGCCCCAAATCCTTCCTCCGTTCGAGTGGCAATATCTTTAGCTCTTTCAGCCAGATTTTCCCCGTTTCTTTTCTCTCCCAATCAAGGAGCAGTTCCCCGAATCATCCAAGACAGCTTGAACTGGATCATCCCCAGATTTCTTTCCTTCAGTAAGCCCACTATACATCCCTAGTGGACTCCAGATTCTTCCTTCCAGTCAAGGAGCGGTTCCCTGAAATCCCTTCAATCTTCCTAATTGGGGCATCACCCCAGACCTACTCTCTCAACCAAGAAGCGGTACCCCAGGGTTCTTTCAATCATCGCCCCAGATCCACTCTCTCAGTCAAGGGGCAGATCCCCGTGATTCTTTCAAATCATGTTAAACTGGTACATCTCTCCCAGGTCTTTACCTTCCAGTCAACTGAGAGGCAACATCCTCACCCTTTACTTTGTGTTCGCCTATTCAGGCACACTTTCCCTTCCGTTCGCCTATTCAGGCACCCTTTCCCTTCCGTTCGCCTATTCAGGCACCCTTTCCTTTCAGTCGCCTATTCAGGCATCCTTTACTTTCCATTCGCCTATTCAGGCCCTTTACTTTCCAATCGCCTATTCAGGCACCCTTTACTTTCTAATCGCCTATTCAGGCACCCTTTACTTTCCATTCGCCTATTCAGGCCCTTTACTTTCCAGTCGCCTATTCAGGCCCTTTACTTTCCAGTCGCCTATTCAGGCCCTTTACTTTCCAATCGCCTATTCAGGCCCTTTACTTTCCATTCGCCTATTCAGGCCCTTTACTTTCCAATCGCCTATTCAGGCCCTTTACTTTCCATTCGCCTATTCAGGCACCCTTTACTTTCCAATCGCCTATTCAGGCACCCTTTACTTTCCAATCGCCTATTCAGGCACCTTTTACTTTACATTCGCCTATTCAGGCACCCTTTACTTTCCATTCGCCTATTCAGGCCCTTTACTTTCCAATCGCCTATTCAGGCACCCTTTACTTTCCATTCGCCTATTCAGGCCCTTTACTTTCCAATCGCCTATTCAGGCACCCTTTACTTTCCATTCGCCTATTCAGGCACCCTTTACTTTCCATTCGCCTATTCAGGCACCCTTTACTTTCCATTCGCCTATTCAGGCCCTTTACTTTCCATTCGCCTATTCAGGCACCCTTTACTTTCCATTCGCCTATTCAGACCCTTTACTTTCCATTCGCCTATTCAGGCCCTTTACTTTCCAAACGCCTATTCAGGCCCTTTACTTTCCAATCGCCTATTCAGGCACCCTTTATTTTCATTTCACCTATTCAGGCACCCTTTACTTTCTAGCCGCCAAACAAGGCACCTTTTATTTCTTGTTAACCGAGGGTCAACCCCCAATCCTTTTATTTCCAGTCAACCAAGGGGCAACACCCCTAATCCTTTTACTTCCTGTCAACCAAGGGGCAGTACCCCCAATCCTTTCATTTCCTGTTGAACTGGGGGCATCCCCCTAAATCATTTTTTTTTTATCAAAGGCCTCAGGAACCCACTCCTAGCCTATTCCATTTCTCAATTTGAGCAAGGAGCATACCCCTAGTCATTTGTTTTCTATCAAAAAGCTTTAGGTACCTATTCCTAGGTTGTATCCTTCGATCCAAACGTGTTGGAACAATCCCTTGTGTCATTCATTTTTCTTCGAAGCTTTAAGTATCCCTCTCTAGGCTAACCCATTTTCAATATCAAAGAAATATTCTCTGATTTGTTCATTTTTTTTGACTCTAACTTCAGTCGTCAAACTTGGAACCTTGTTCATCTTCCCCAATTGTTAAAGTTGGCAACTCTTCAGGTTTCTCTAGGACTCTTAGGATTCTCAAAGTCAAAATTAGTACTTCAAAAGGTTTCCATAACATACTTTAGGTTTTCTTATTCCCAAAATTGACACCTTTTCAGGTCTTCATCATACCTCTTAAGCTTTCTATTTGTCAAAGTTGGTTCTTCTTTAAGTCGTCATCGCCAAAGTTGGTACTTTTAAGTTATTCTTATTGCCAAAGCTGGTGTTATTTGAGTCTTCTATTTGTCAAGGTCGTCACCTCATTGAGGATGTTAGTGTCAAGATGGTGTTTACGTCTTTACTTCCTTTTCACGATATGAATAAATCATTCATACTTTCGTGAAAAGAAAGTAAAGAGGGGCAGTTGTAAACACCAAATTCTGCTTTCTTTTTTTAATTATTAAATAATAAAAATAATAATTTTGGCCCCCCACTCCGGGAATCCTGAAGCAGGATCCGGAGGTTGTCTCCTCCACTTTCTCCATCACCATCATCAATCACCCCCACTAACGGACTCCACTTCTTCACCTTGATCTACCTCCAACAGAAAAAAAGGAACCACCAACAGACAGCATCTCATCATCCCTCTCCTCCTTCACAGAACCATCATTCCTTCACCTTTTCCATCATTCTCCTCCACCCGGATCCACCATCACCAACCTCCAACAATACAAACAGAGACAGAAAACCAGAAAACAAAAAATAAACAACAGAAAATAATAATAACAAGAAGAAAGAAGAGGAAGAAGACACTGTCCCACCGGACCGCCGCCAACCGCCGCCCTTCCGGTATCCTCCTTCCCCACTGTCTCTCCTCCTCCTCCATCGTTTTCACCCCTCTCCGTCACGCTTTCACTCTCTCCCTCACTCTCTCCTTCTCCGATCTCTGTCTCCCTATCCCTCTCCCTCCGCCTCTCCTCACTCTCTCCCTCTCGATCCCACTGTCACTCTCGATCTCTCCCCCTCTTTCCTTCACTCTCGGTATCTCTCTGTCTCCCTCTCTAGTTCGCCCTCTCTCTCTCTCGGACCTCCCTCTCCCTCTCGGTCTCTCCCTCTTCTCCCTCTCTCTCTCGTTCACTCTCCCTCCACCGCCGCCGGTTCTTCTTCGTCTCTCCCTCTCGGTCACCATATCGTTCTCACCCCTCACCGGCGATCCACCCTCCTTCTCTTCTCCTTCCCCTTCTCTCTTTCTTCCCTTTTCCCTCTCTTCTTGGCTGCCGCCGCCCCCCTCCCTGTTTCTCCTTTCCTCTTCTTTTGTTTCCCTTCTTTATTTTGTTTAGCTTTTAGGTTTAGGTTTTGGGCCTCAGCTAGTGAGGCCCATTTCTACTACTACTCTTCTTTTTTTAGGAAAATGGGCTCTTAAAGCCCAATGTTATTTTTTTTTTGTTATTTTATTTTTTTTATGTTAATAAAAATAATAATAATAATAAAATAGTAATATATATGTTTTAAAAATAAATAAATAAAATAAAAAATAAAAATGAATTTTCAGTTTTAGTTAAATTAAAATAAGATTATTCTTAAATTTAATAGATTTTTGTTAAAAAGTGAACTAAAAATTACAAATTCCAAAAAATATTTTTATGGAATTTTATGGTGAAAATAATGAAATATTAAAAAATTAATTTTCTTTTTATAAAAAATTAAAATAAATGGTTTCACGTAAATTTTTGCTATATATATATATATATATATATATTTTCATTTATAAAAATTATTTCAAAATTTTATGGGCGATGTCGTGCAAAATTACTTTTGCCTACATCGTTGTTATTAGGTCTCGAAGGTTTATGTACGTGCGATCTTACTTCGCCTTGTATTTTTCCTTCTTCATAAATTTTCTTTATCAAAATTGATTAAAAATAATTTAAATATTTTTCTTTCAAAATTAATTTTCCCTAGAACTACGTGACCCTGATTTCTCAATACACTTGAGAATACGTAGGAGCGGGAATCAATTCCTGTCGGGCCCACTTTTTCATTACTAATTTCTCTGTCTCTGCTATTATTTTAATTAATTTTATATAGTCAATATTTTAAATTTTTATTGTCGCAAGGAGGTTAATTTAGACGCGACGTCTTGTTAATTTCATATTTTTTATTTAAAATAATATTTTCTTTGAAATGAGGTTAATTTAGACGTGACGTCTTATTAATCTCATATTTTTTATATTTTATTAAAAAATAATATTTTTTAATCAACTTTATTTTTTTATTTTATTTCATTAATTTTATTTTAATCTTTAAATTTATGTACAAATTAAGGTTAATTTAGATGAGACGTCCTGTTAACCTTTACTTTCACTTTGTTCTACCTTTTTTCTTATAATTGTTGTTTTGTCAAGTTTCTTACTGTCATAGCTTTGTCATTTCTTACTATTATTATCTTAATCTTTTATTTTCATTATTCGTTTTCTTACTGTCACTGTTTAGTCTTCAATCGTTGCTGTTTTCTTCTTTCTTACTGTCGCTGTTTGGTCAGATTTCTTACTGTTATTATTCAGTATGTTTTTTCTGTTTGTGTTTGCTTTGTCATTTCATATGTTTCTTTTCATAAAAGAAGTTAAAATAATTTCTAGATTATTTTGAAATAAGCGCTATCAATTTAAGGTAACCGTTTTATAACGGACAGTTGTGAGGTGCTAATACCTTCCTCACCTGTAATTCGACTCCTGAACTTAGAATTTCATTTTTCATAACCAGTGTTTTAAAAGAGGTTTTTCCCGATATTTTTATCCTAAAAAATATTGGTGGCGACTCCCTGTTTTTTTCTCTTCGAAAGGATTTCGAAACCCGTTTTATTTTTAAGGGTCGGCCATCCCGTCACGATCCCGGTCGCGACAACCGTGATTATAGATACCCTACAATCACGGGTGTTTGGGAACCGTGGTCATAGGTGTTTTCAAAATATAAATTTTGAACGTCGCGCGCTCCTTCTATTTCTCTGTTAGCTTTCTCCCATCTTTCTCTGTTAGCTTTCTCTCATCTTTCTCTCTAAAGATTTCTCCTTTTTGTTTTCTCATTACCATTGACGTTTGCATTTTTTTATGTTCTAGATCTAACGTGGTTCTACGTATATATTTTGCAGGTTTTCTTTTGCTATTCTCGTTGCGCGCCATTGACGACCACCACGCGACCCTTCTCTTATTTTCTCGTTCAACCATGTAAGGCTTCTCTTTTATACATCTCTTCTTTTCTATTTCTTTCGATTATAATGAAGGCTTTACATGTTTCTTAGTTATTCTGTTTGTTTTTGTTCTCTACATTTTGCTTCTATTTGTTCCTATAATGGAGGTTTTCCGTTTTGAAGGTCAACGTTGGGGTTATTTTGAGGAGTATGTTGGTGGCAACTGTGAAGATGTGCACAGAACTTTTAATCATGTTCTCTGATCGAAAGGAACGGTGGTGGTGATGGTGAGTTAGGTATGGATTGTGGCGTGGAAGATTATAGAAGGTTGGCTTTTAATCACGGTTGTGGTTGGCAACCGTGATTAAATGTGATCTATAACCACGGTTGTGAACCGTGATTAAAAGCCCTGATCTATTACCACGGTTGGAACAACCACGGTTCATGAACCGTGATTAAAGGCCAATTTTAACCGTGATTAAATCCCTTTTTTGCACTAGTGAGTGGAAATAGGTAGTTGATAACCTCACTGGAGGTTTAATAGTTGTTTTGGTTCCTGAATGCTTGTGTGTAGGACTTAGTAAGTTTAAAGTATGCTATGTTATCAAGCTATATATTCCGCATAAGAAGTACTTTGAGATTCACATGGCGATACCTATAGTGTTTTGGGGTTTCTGCGTGATCTGATTGACTTGTAGAAAATCAAAAAAAATTTCCCAGTGTATTTGTTAAAAAGGGAGTCATAGTAAGGTGAAAAATGAGTAAGTGCATGACAGTGACGATGAAAACGAAGGATTTGACAGTATTGGCAACTTACAAGCAAGGCAAAGCAAGGTGGAGGAAGAGGAAACAAGAGGGATGATGCTTTGGAGGGAGATGAGTGTGAGTGGATTGAAGAACTAGAGTTTTTTATATTTTATGAGAAAAACTAAAACTATTAAAAGTTGTTCTCATATTTTAGTTTTTAAAAACTAAAGTCTTAAAAACAATCTCCATAAAATAATTTACAAACAATTTTTTAAAAATTTTTAAAAACTAAAAACTATGTTTTTGTTAAAGGGTTATCAAGCAAACCTCAATTGACAGAATTTAAAACTCTCACAATATATTTAAAAGACGAATTAGCTACTAATTATGCCATATTAGAGTGAATTGATTTAATTATTGATGAGAGTATAATTTTCAGAAAAATAAAAATTATTGAAGCGTGTCTACCGAGCTATATGCATGTTTCACCACAGCAAAATAGAGGGTTTTCATGGGTGAATACGGAATAGCATTAAAAAAAACATATTCTATTCCAGTTTTATATATATATTTCTCACCTACTGGGACATCCTTATATCTCCTATGTCACATGTATCATTACATTACAAGAAACAACTCAGAATTTCCCAAGTCTCATCTTTCTTTCTGTAGTATATTCATTCAATACTTTTCTTATTTATCTTTTCTCTATTTTATTGATCACCTCTTATCTCTCATTGCTTATTTCTCTTTTACTTTTAATTTCTTTCTATCACTCTCTTCGTCCAATCCGAATCATGAGTGTTAACCACTAATTTTCCTAGAAGAAAACATAGAAAGGGTCAATGTCTACAGATGACCGGTTTTGGTATACGTGTGGCAGCATTTTAGTGGGTCGTTGTGCAATTTTGTAGAGAAACAACAGATATTGATATTGTTAGGTGTCAAATGTCAACACCATCGTCCCAAACCATATCAGGAATTCACTATCTTCATTTGATTCTTACATCAAATATTATTGATTTCATCATAATATTAACTTAAGATTCGGTTTAGTGGAAATATATCATAGCATTCGATTCAATCAAAAATGTAATTTAGATTCAATCAATTTATTTAATTTTATATCAATTATATTTTTTAAAAATCAAATATAAAAGATATAATTTGAATCAACAAATACATTGGAAAAATTTTCAGCATAATTAAAAAATTAAAAATAATTACCTAATACCTTTTAAGTCACATTTTAGGTTTAAATTATATATATAATTTAATAAAGTAATATAATATAAAAATAATATATTGAAGTTAACGATTTAGTTAAGCTCAAATTAACTTTTAGGGGTAGATTTAAAATCCGATTTAAATCGTATAAATTATTTTAAATCAGTTAAATGCTTTTATTTAATATAATGGGGAGAATACCTGCTTGCTAGCGAACGGTTTCATTTCTGGAAAGATCCTCTTATTTTTTTTATCAGTAAAAGATAAAATTATAGTATTAAAATAGGTATAAGGGATACTTCAACCCATATACAGAAATAAAATAGTTACAACTCTGTAAGACATAATAAAAGTTTCCTATATCACTTCATAAATCCTCTAGAGAATCCTTTCATATAAAACTTAAGCCAAACCCAACTTCTAAATTTTACCAATTTAAACAATTTCTGTACATAAACATCCTAATTCCTGTAAATAATATTATTACGACCTTCCCAAATCATCCACACAATAACAAGCCAAATAACCGCAATATCCTCCTAATTTTGTTCAGCTTAGTTTGATTGCTGATAAGTCTAGTACTGTCTACCAAAGACCTTAGTTTGTTGTTTTATTTCCCACTCAAGAAAAAATCGCCGATTGTGGAAGGTGTACGTGTTTGTCGAAAATCCTAAAAAGTCTTGCTAATTGCAATACAACGCCATCACGCGTCAATGTTTAATTGGTCAAATCATAACATTTTAAAAATAAAGCAAGAATGATTAATTTGAATGATCCATACTTAATATATGATTTTAATCGTGGACACCGACAATTAAGAAGAAAATAAAATAAAATGCGGAAATTAACTCAGTGCTGTGAGTGTTTTCTCGTACTACTGAGAATTATCTAGTATTTATTAGTACATGTGTTGGCATAGTAAAACTAGCCTACACTTTCTTTTTCATAAAATTACGTTTCCAGACTTCAAAGTAAAACCTACTCTGAATCAAAAGAAAAACTTATTGTAAATGCAGGAAGAAAATTCAACAATTCCATACATAATTATTATAAATTTGAAATAATTAAAAATAGCTTATTTTACTAACCTATATTAAGTAATCAACTCATTAAAATAAGTTAACAACAACTTATGAGAGTTACAAGCCATTTTCATAAGTTGTTTATAGATTTTTTCAAACTTACCCCATATTCTAAGACTACTACATTATTTATGATTTCATTAAATGAGTGTTTGACAAATATAAGAATTGATAAAGTTTAGAAAAGATAAAAATACAAAATTATCCCTGGTCTCATATATAAGTGATATATATATATATATATATATATATATATATTAAGAATAGATTTTTGTATTAATGTTATTAGATATTTAAGGTAGTTTCTTAATATATTTTTGATATTATTTATTACATAAAATATTAATGATTTTAGGAATATATACAAGAAAGACATATTTAATAGACAAACATTTAATAATATTAAAAATATATAATTTTGTTTGTATTATAAAAAAATCTACTAAAATGTATTTATATTTAAAACTAAAAATAGTATTATATTTATTAATTATTAATATGTTTTCATTTTGTGATTAATAGAGTGAATAAACATTTAATATTTTCTCAATTTAACGAGGCTTTGCGGCTTAAAAAACGGTGATCTCCTTCGTTGATGTTGTGTTTTGATGTCTCATCGTGGAAGTACAGGTGTTGGGTTGGTTAAAGTTTTTAACAAAATAGGATTTAATCTGATTATTTATTAAGTTGTGGTTTGGTTGAAATATAAATGATATCTAATTTAATTTGATCAAATACAGTTTGAATTGAGTTAATTTATTTGATTTTATATTAATTATATTTTTTGTTTTGTAAAATCAAGTACTACCTTCACCCTTAAATATAAAATCTGATCCGGTCTAGATACCGGCCCCCATACTTGTGACGTCAGACTGACCTCATATAAGGATAACCGGTGTCCTGGTTCAATGTTGCCACACCGGATATCCGTTGTCTGGCCGTCCGCCCTCACTCCACGACAACATCATTCATTTTCTCCATAGCGGTTCTATGTTCATTTTTACAGGGTGTTTATATAACTGTTAGCTTTTCAGTCACAGTAAGAGAAGAGTCCCTGATAACATATCAACGAAGACACTGTTTGTAGCAAAATACGTCACATCAATGGCTTCAGAAAGTAAGTGGGCGTGTCAGCAGATTATGCGGAAAAGGTGATTATCCTCTCCTCTCCCTAGAGGATTGTACTCTGATAATTGACCTACCCTCCTGACACATTCTGAAAGTCGAGCCACTTTGATTGACACAATATACACGCAATCAGAGCTAAGGGACCCACCTGCATCCAACGACTCATTTCTCTTACGTTCACCTATAAGAAGCCCATATCAACACAGATTCATGGTATCGTTGTTCTATCTCATACTTTACTGTTACTACGCTTGAATGTTCATTGAGTTCATACACTCTTCTAACTTGAGCGTCGGAGAATCTTCGCAGGTGGCACCACCTTTCGCCCCCTACAACGCGAACCGTTGGTGTAAAGGATCTCCAGGACAACAAGACCGGCCTCTCCCACTGAGAGACCGGATTAACACATCGGTTACCCACAATTCCGGTGTGCGAACCCTAAAACACCTGCACTCTTGTGGCTGGTCCCACACCGGATCCTAGACCCTGGTCCAGACCAGTTCATTGGCACGCCCAGTGGGACTCGATAGAGTTATTCCCATTTTCGCAGAAGTTAGGTTGTCACAATGGAAGGTGATGGGAGAGATTTCGTGGAAGGTCACGTGGAGGATGTGACCCATCAACAGGCTGGGAGGAGACTCGTCTTCGAATCCCCTGTAACTCAAACCCAGAGGATGGTGCAAGTGCAGACGCCTGACCCTCGCGATGAGGTTATCAGGCAACTGAAGGAGGAGCTGATGGAGTTAAGGCAAGAGAGAGGAGGAGCTGGGGACAGAATAGTGTCTCATGCAGAGGATGCTCACCATGCATCAGTGAGGGATAGATCTACCACCCTCCAGTATTCGAAGATCCCCACATATGAAGAGAGGGGGCAAACGCAGGACTCTGGTGATAGAGTCAGTACCAGGAGAAGGGAGCAGGCGGTGGTAACTTCAGGGACATACAAGCTCAATGTCCCTTTTTCAAGAAGGTTGATGAATATTGTCATTCCAAAACATTTGCAAACAACTCAGCCATTGTCGATTGGGAAGTATAATGGAGAGACCGACCCCACTAAGCATTTGGATGCTTACGTTTATGAAGCTATGTATCTGGGAGCAGATGAAGATGTCATGTGCAGAATGTTCCCAAGGACGCTGACGGAGGAAGCTCTCGGCTGGTTTAAAAGTTTTCCCTCAGGATCTATAGACTCTTGGGAGGAAATGGCTGCTGCATTCGAAAGCCATTTCGTCATCTCCAGGGATATCCCAAGAACTTCTCACACCCTGGCCCAGATAAGGCAGGGAGAAACTGAGACTCTTAAGGAGTTCCTGAAAAGGTTTTACAAGGAGGCTGCGTTGGTCCCTAACCTCACGGAGGCCATACAACTCCATATTGTAGTGGAAGCTCTTCAGCCAGGTTCAGCCTTTGCCCTATCTTTGGCAAAGAGCCCACCTACAACCTTCGAGGAGTTTCGAAGGAAAGCTTCCAAATATGTGGGCATAGAGATGCATCTAGAGGCAACTGCAACAAGAGTAAAGCCTTCTGCACCCGCTCAGCAGCCACGGAGAGAAAAGGAGAGAGTGAGGCCTGAGAAGCATGCCTTTAGAGAAGACTTTGTGAACGCTCGTCAGCATCCACGAGATAGGCGCGTATCATCGTTCGATCACTATGCTCCGCTGAACACCAGGCACTCACAAATCATGAGGGAGGTTGGTTGGCCAACTTTGAACGTCTTTGGTATAAGGAAGCCAGCCCCAGCCAAGAGGGGTGGTAACTCACGTAAATACTACACTTTCCATGAGCAGACAGGGCACAACACTGATGAGTGTAAGGCGTTAAAGAATACGATGGAAACTCTCATTCGGAAAGGAAAGCTGAAGCAGTATTTGTTTAAGGAGAAATCTATGGATGAGCCTCACAGGATGGAGAAAAGGAATAGAGATCCTGATGATGAAGATGATAATACACGCAACCCAGCAAGGAAGTTCACTGCGGCTAAAAAGCAGAAAGGGGTAGTGATTGCTGAAGGTGCCCAACAAAGTAACATGCCTTAGCAGCAGAGGCAGGGTAGACGAGAAGTGATTGAGATGATAGCTGGAGGATTTGCAAGAGGAGGAACATCAATCACAGCACGAAAGAACCACCATAGGATGATTCTGTCAGTCCAGGGTAAACCGAGGGATAACCGCCCTTTCAGGGACGGGGTGACAGCCCCGACGGTGTCATTTACAGATGATGACTTCGGCCCAACAATTCCAGGAGGTGATGATGCAGTAGTGATTGTGGCCGTCATAGCCAATAAGGACGTCAAGAGGATCCTCGTCGATCAGGGAAGTTCTTGTGATGTTATCTTTTATAATTGTTTCAAACGAATGGGTTTCAGTGATGCAGATTTACAACCATACACACAAGAACTCACAGTGTTTAACGGAGCCAAGCAACCCACTAAGGGATACCTCGACACTTTGATTTCTTTTGAAGGGGAGCCCGGTGCAAGAACGGTCAAGTCAAGAATTCTGGTGATTGATGTAGAATCCCCGTACAACGGTATCATAGGCCGTCCAACACTGAACGCTATGGAAGCAATTGTATCCACCCCTCATCTCTTGATCAAATTTATCGACAAGGACAACGGTGTGTCCTCACTCCGCGGAGATCAGGAGATGGCTCGATATTGTTATAATCTGAGCCTCAACATGGTTAAGTTGGATGTATTCAACAAGAAGAGGAAGTTGAACGACGGAGGAACAGCGGCAGGGTCTGTCAGTCTTATTGACCTAGACCCCAGAGCGGAATTGAAGATTGATCCACTCAATCCATCTAAGCCCACACCAGATGGTGGCTCCAGGGATGTCGTATTGGGAGATTCCCCAGAGAAGGTCACGCACATCAACGATAAGCTGGAGTCTGCTATGGAGCAACGCTTATTAGCCCTTTTGCAGGAATTCAAAGACCTTTTCGCATGGACAGCAGCAGACATGCCGGGGATGGATCCTGATTTCTGTTGTCACAAACTTGCAGTGTATCCTGAAACCAGACCGGTGGCTCAGAAGAAGAGGAGGTTGGGACCGGAGAAGCAGAGGACGGCTTGTGAGCAAACAGAGGAGTTGTTGAAAGCAGGTTTTATAAGGGAAATACGCTATTCATCTTGGCTTTCTAATGTGGTCATGGTGCAGAAGACTAACGGTAAATGGAGAATGTGTACAGATTATGTGGATCTTAACCGTTGCTGCCCTAAAGATCCATATCCCCTGCCCAACATCGATCGCATGGTGGATGATTCATCTGGTTACCAATATCTCAGTTTCATGGATGCCTATTCGGGGTACAACCAGATTCCGATGTGGGAGGGAGACCAGGAGAAAACTGCCTTTATCAATGACCGCGGTGTTTTCTGCTACACCGTCATGCCTTTTGGACTGAAGAACGCCGGCGCTACCTATCAGCGCATGATTAACAAAGTCTTTGAAGGGATGCATACAAAGCTGGTCGAAGTTTATATTGATGATATCATAGCCAAAACGCCCGCTGGAGGAGACCATATTGAAGATCTACGCCAAGTTTTCACTAGGCTTCGGCAATACAACATGAGGTTAAATCCTTTAAAGTGCACCTTCGCCGTTCCAGCAGGAAAATTCTTGGGATTCATGTTGACTCAACGAGGCATTGAGGCTAACCCCGGGAAATGTCAAGCAATCCTGGACATGCAGAGTCCCAAATGTTTGAGGGAAGTCCAGTCCTTGAATGGGAAAGTGGCCGCTTTAGCTCGTTTCATGCCTAAGATGGCACACAGGTCCCCCCCCTTGTATAAGGCGTTGAAGAAACACAAGAGTTTTGAATGGGGAGAGGAACAAGAGCAAGCCTTCCAGCAGCTCAAGGCCGTTCTCTCGAGTCCACCAATTCTGGTTAAGCCTGACCCGGGCGAAACGTTAATCTTATACTTGGCAATATCCGACGAAGCTCTAGGTGTAGCACTGGTGAAAGAAACCCTTGAAGGGCAGAGACCGGTGTATTTTACTAGTAAAACGTTTCAGGGGGCGGAAGAAAGGTATCAGAAGATTGAGAAAGCCGCCCTGGCAGTTGTATGGGCGTCACGACGGCTGAGGCCTTATTTCCATGCGCACCCAGTATTGGTAAGAACGGATTTGCCACTCCGTTCAGTACTCAGCAAGCCAGACCTCGCCGGAAGGATGATAAAGTGGTCTATCGAGCTGTCAGAATTTGAAATTTCATATGAGCCTCGAGGAGCCATCAAAGCGCAAGTGTTGGCCGATTTTGTGGTAGAAATGACTGGGGCGGACCCGACCACCCCTCGAGCGCATTGGACCATCTACGTCGATGTCTCATCGAACAGCAAAGGTTGTGGAGCAGGTGTGGTAGTAGAAAGTGATGACGGTGTGCACTTAGAAATTTCCCTCCGATTCAATTTCAAGACCTCCAACAATCAAGCTGAATACGAAGCATGCTTGGCCGGCCTCCGTGCGGCGATTGACATCGGAGCATCAGCAGTTACACTCTGCAGTGATTCCCAGCTGGTGATTTCGCAAATCCAGGGGGAGTACCAGGCGAAGGAACCACAACTTCAATTGTACTTGAATTGTGTTAATGAGTTGAAGGGAAGATTTGAAGTTTTAGAGTTCAAGCATGTGCCCAGGGAAGAAAATACCAGAGCGGACATCTTGTCAAGATTGGCAAGTACAAAGCAGCCTGGTAGCACAACAACGGTGGTTCAAAGCACTTTGACATCACCCAGTATACCTCTGTATCCTTCTCTGAATGCTGTCATGGTGAGCTATCCATATGAGGATTCTTGGGTCATTCCCTATATTCGTTATCTGGCTGATGGTCAACTTCCCACTGATGAGAAGGAAAGGAGACGAGTAAAGAGGGAGCTGCCATATTTTACTATGGTCGATGGTGTTCTCTACAGAAGGGGGTTCTCTGTCCCATATCTTTCATGTTTAAGAGAAGATGAAGTTCAAGCGGTCTTAACCGAGGTACACGAGGGGCAATGTGGGCACCACGCTGGAGGCCGAAGCCTAATGAGAAAAGTCCTCAGGGCTGGATACTGGTGGCCCACTGTGAAGCAGGATTCCGCAGACTTCGTGAGGAAGTGCGACGCTTGCCAAAAATTCTCCAATCTCCACCATACACCAGCCCAAGAGTTATCTTCATCTGCTGTGCCTTGGCCGTTCTACCAATGGGGCCTTGATATTTTGGGTCCGTTTCCCACTGCGCCAGGAGGTATCAAATACTTGATTGTGGGGGTAGACTACTTCACCAAATGGATCGAGGCAGAACCAGTAGTGCATATCACTTCTGCACGTACAAGACGTTTCATGTACGGAAATATCATTGCTCGGTTCGGGGTGCCAGGGCGGATTGTGACTGACAACGGCACCCAGTTTACAGATAAAAAGTTCACGGGTTTACTTGAAGGACTGGGGATAATCCAGATATTTTCATCTGTTGAACATCCCCAAACCAATGGGCAAGCAGAGGTAGCTAACCGAGAGGTGCTAAAGGGGTTAAAGAAGCGTCTGGGAGAAGCGAAGGGAGGATGGACTGACCAGTTATGTCATGTTCTATGGGCATACCGCACTACGCCTCATTCTTCAACTAACGAATCCCCATACCGGTTGGTGTACGGGGTTGAGGCGATGATCCCAGTTGAGTTACAAACAAGATCGGCTCGTGTGGAGTATTTTTCAGCAGAAGATAACAACGCCAACTTAGCATCAGAGCTGGACGTCCTCCAAGAGTTAAGGGAAAAGGCTTTCATCAGAGATCAAGCAATAAAAGCAAAGGCTGCACTCCGGTATAATAAACGTGTCCAGTACAGAGCTTTTAACACTGGAGACCTCGTTCTGAGAAAGGCCAGTGTGGGGAATAAGTTCGCTCACCAAGGAAAGCTAGCACCGACGTGGGAAGGACCTTATAGAGTTTCGGAGGTGACTGGAAAGGGATCATACCGGTTGGAAGAACTTGATGGAACCCCAATCCGCAACAAATGGAACACTCAGAATTTACGAGTGTATTACAGCTAGTTGGTAAGACGGCGTGTACTCTTTTTCCTTACTTGAGTTTTTTCCCATTGGGTTTTCTCAAGAAGGTTTTAACGAGGCATGGCCCCAACGACGCTCTTTGTGTAATTTATTTTCAATTTTAATAAGAATACACTTTCACCGCCCTATCATTCTCACTTTTCTTATGTATTATGATTTAAAGCCGTAGTTTAATACGCATACACCTCAGGACGGATGAACGCAACTACCTATTCTGTAGTTGATGAGATAATTCCTCGAAGAACGGAGGAAGACCCCTCAAGACGGACGATGTAATTCCTTGAGGTGGAATGGGTTGTAGGGCTGGTCCTTTCTCAAGGCCACAAACCGAACCCCATTCGAAGACTACATGGGTTGTAGGGCTGGTCCTTTCTCAAGGCCACAAACCGAACCCCATTCGAAGACTACATGGGTTGTAGGGCTGGTCCTTTTTCAAGGCCACAAACCGAACCCCATGCGAAGGCTTGGGCGCAGTAGGCCGGTTCACACAGGAAACCGCGCTGAACCCCGAGTAACGGGCACAGTAGGTTCAGGATTAGCCCTGATCCGAACCCCGTGTTGAAGGCTTAGACTGTAGGATTGCACCGAACTCCAAGTACGGTTAGTAGGATCGAACCGAATACCGTGTGAAGACCTGAGATGTAGGACCAAACCAAACCTCAAAAGAAAGGCATAAAAGCTTACCCTTGTCAAAGCGCCAAAATTCAAAAGGCAATGTCCATCCTCAGTGGTGGAATATCTACCCCGGAGCGGTTGAACGCTGACGTACCCGCTCTACATCTTCGAGGACAGATAAGGATTTCTATCTTTTAAGAAGTTAAAAGGTAATCTTTGAGATAAACTCTCCCTTCCCAATGAACTTACGCTTGGGGACAGGGCGTGCTTTAACTTAATTGTCATTTATTCATTACAATTTGTTATCTTAATCCAGTGTGATAAGTACGCTTCAAGTAACTAGGTAACCACGCAGAACGGATTCGTAAAGCATTGGAAATAATGAAGTGTTTTGTACAACACCAAGTTATTCAGCACTCACACATTCGATGCAAACAGTTGAGGAAAAGTAATAATGAATCTTATTTTCAAAAATAAGGAAATATGCAGGTTACAAAATGTTTTAAGGCTGGAGCCGATCCCAGAACACGGCTATGAGTGAAAGCATAAAATTAAGAGGCCGGTGCTTGATCCTCCACAGTGGGCACTCCCGCCTTCTCCGTCTGGTCCTCCACCCTAGTTTGGGCACCTTCTGGTGCTTCAGCTCCAGAGGCAGCAGTGGACGTTGTAGGCTCCATACTTTGGCCTTCTGGGAGGGGAGGCAGTTCGTACAGAGATGCATGGGGTTCATGATGCGATCCGTCCTTATGAACTTCTACAAGTCTTCCCCCATGGAACTCGAAGAACGGATCTAATCCGTATAAATTCAGCTTTACTCCAGGGTTACGATAATAGACTTGACGAAGGGCCAGGCCGAAAGATTCATACGCCACATTTTTGCATATATCCAAGGCTTTGGCAGCCTTGGCCTTTGCAGCAGCTAGTCTTCTTTGAACCTTGGCATAATCCTCTTCTGAAGGCCCAGCACTCGCACCACCCTTTTTGAGTTCATCAATTTGGGCTTGCATCTCCTTCCGAATAGACTCCCACTCCCCAAGGTCCTTGTTGCGACCCTCCTCCATAACTTTGAGATCGTCAGCAAGCTTAGCCGATCTCTTCTTCTCCAGTTGTAATTCTTCTTCAAGGAGGGGTATGGATTTGTTTTTATTCTGGAGGTCGGTAACTTCCCGCTCTAGGGCCTTGTTCGCAAAATGAACTTGGCTTGCCTCTTCAGTCTTCCTCTGGAGCGTTTCTTTAGCTTTCTTCAATTCTGATTCCACCCCTCTGTGAACTTCAGCTTGCTTGGCCGCGAATTTCTCCTTCACCGCGAGTTCGGTCTCAAGTTTTTCAACCTGATCCATATAGTCAGCTTTCTCGCTCAGGGACTCAAGCAGGCCAGACAGTTCATCAAGTTGCCAACGCCCAGCCTTGCAAGCACCTCGGACCCCAGCAGCGTCGAGGGAAGGGCGGAGGCAATACCGCGCCTTTGGGAGAGTAGGAGGCATAGACCCTTGAAACCACAAATAAGGAGAAAGAAAGGAGTCACGCGGAGGATCGAACGCCGGAGGAGGACCGTTCCCAGAATCCGGTTCTGAAGCATTTTGAGAAGAAGGTGCAGAGAACTCAGGAACGGGTTTCTTTCCCTTGTCCTTCTTTAATTCAGTTTCTTCGGCCGTCCTCTGACGCTTCTTCACAGGGTCATCAGAGGAGGGCTTCTCTTGATTTGCCTTCTTTACAAGATGCCTTTTCTTCTTCTTTTTCTCTGGGACGGCCTCCTCGCCACCCGCTACAGCGGCCTCAGTTGCTTCTTCGGTTTCCTCCTCGTCGAAGAGAGGAACCTCATCTCCTACCGCAGAAGTCAGAGGAATGAGGGGAGTTTTAGTGGCATTCCTCTTCGCCTGGATGTCATTTTCTTCAGAAGAGGAGTCATCGTCAGCCATCATGGTCCTTAACGACAACATCTCTGGGCAGGCTTTTTCAATTTGTTCTGCAAAACAAGAAAAGTCGAATAAGCATACAAGGAGAAAAATAACTAGAGCGGAATAACCATACAACACAAGGAGAATAAGAGCGGATGTTACGGAGGTAGGTGTTTTTGATGCCATCCTTGGCCAAGAGAAGACGGCTGGAAAACCCTTTGAGGGTCTTTGAGGCCGTCTGCAGGGCGCTCAAGACCTCAACAGAATGAGGGGAAAGTTCGCTCTCATCTGTATAATAAGCACGGCTCATAAGAAGAAAATGCTCGTGCGTCTAGCTAAGGGGAAACTTGGTAAACCCCTCTTTATTCCGCCAGAAGACTGGCTTATTTGGTTGGATCTGGACCCGCGTGTAGTAGTGTTTGAAAGAGCGCCCATCTACCTTTGCGGATTCCGTATAAGACTTGAAATTTACAACCCTTGAGTCACTACGGAGAGTAATGAACCCAAGGCCGCCCTTCTTATTAGCTCGGCGGACCACTTGGCAATAGTAAAAAAGTTTGGCCACAGTGGCGGAGAAGCCAAAATGCTCCCCCAAAACTTCCAGAGCCCGGACAAGACTCCAACCGTTGGGATGTAGTTGTGAGGGGGCACAGTCTAGGAAACGCAGGACGGCCATCTGGAAATCCGTCAGGGGAAAGCGTACTCCCAGCTTTAAGAAAACGAAGTCGTACATGTAGACCGACCTCGCGTCAGGGACGCTGTGGCATATTCTTTCAGAAGGATGCGGAGCCATCACAGCGTATCGCGCTTTGTACTTCTTATCCGAATATATCTTACAGCGGAAAGAAACCGTGCGCTCCTCCTCACTTGCATGGTGCGAAGGGATCTCTAGGAATTCCTCTTCCACCCAGCAATAAGGTTTTTCCCTGTTGAGTTTCTCCCAATCAAGCCGGTGTGCCACAACATTGACACACCCTTCAGCAGAGCGGAGAAACGGTGTTTTTCCACGTCCTGGAAGATCCATGGTTGTGCAGGCGTGGTGGAATGCGTAGGTGCTGTGATAAAAAGCAACATCGTCAGAGAGATAACCTTCAGCACTTGACCCCTCATCAGAGCGGCTGGTAGCCCTCGAACCAAGGGGAACCTCAGAGCGACGAGAGGAAGAAGACGCTCGTGAGGAAGAAGCTTCGGCTCTCTCTGAGCGATGGCGCCCAGCCACAGGAGGATTCGCTGGAATCCTCCCACCACAGTGGCTAAGGGGGGCACGAGAGCCAAACCTCCCCCTATTTGAAGGACCAGCGTGTCCTGCTCTAGGGCGCATGATGGAAATAGAATGACTAAAATTGCAAGGAGTGAAGGAAAGGGAGGTTACCTAAAGGAAGAGGATCTTTGAGAAGTTGGAGACGACAAGGAAATTTCAAGGAAATTTGAGCAGAGTTTCACTAAGCTTGAGGACAAGTATGGATTCCAAAATCTGCTAAGAGTTCCTTTTATAGGTAACGAAGAAACACAGTGCTTCATCGAAGGTCACAAGGCTTGCATCAAAACGCGACCTTTCAAATTGAAACGACTCCGTCGTTTCACCACAAACGGGCGCGAAAACAGTAACGTTTCAGTAAACGTTTTGGCAAAATGGGCCCCCACACAGTTTGAATCCAGGCCCAATAAGCCCAATCGACGGTTACACTCTTGAGCAACGATGGCTCTTGCATAAAAAACGCATTTATTGTCTAATCATGCTGTGCGCATTTAATGCCTCCCAACCACTTTTCGAATACCAAGGGTTTCGATTTTCAAAGACTCTTGGGATTTCCATTACTTAGTTTATGCTGTCTGAATCTGTTGTACGCAACGCGAGAAGGGCGGTCACTCGTTTACTAGAGCGGACGCCACCGAGCTCCCAGAGACTTACAAGGATGTACTACCGGCATCCAGACTTCTCTTAAGAGTTGTGTAGCTCATATGAGCAACTTAACAGTCCCTCATACAAGCTAGGGGACAGATGATCCGGTCTAGATACCGGCCCCCATACTTGTGACGTCAGACTGACCTCATATAAGGATAACCGGTGTCCTGGTTCAATGTTGCCACACCGGATATCCGTTGTCTGGCCATCCGCCCTCACTCCACGACAACATCATTCATTTTCTCCATAGCGGTTCTATGTTTATTTTTACAGGGTGTTTATATAACTGTTAGCTTTTCAGTCACAGTAAGAGAAGAGTCCCTGATAACATATCAACGAAGACACTGTTTGTAGCAAAATACGTCACATCAATGGCTTCAGAAAGTAAGTGGGCGTGTCAGCAGATTATGCGGAAAAGGTGATTATCCTCTCCTCTCCCTAGAGGATTGTACTCTGATAATTGACCTACCCTCCTGACACATTCTGAAAGTCGAGCCACTTTGATTGACATAATATACACGCAATCAGAGCTAAGGGACCCACCTGCATCCAACGACTCATTTCTCTTACGTTCACCTATAAGAAGCCCATATCAACACAGATTCATGGTATCGTTGTTCTATCTCATACTTTACTGTTACTACGCTTGAATGTTCATTGAGTTCATACACTCTTCTAACTTGAGCGTCGGAGAATCTTCGCAGGTGGCACCACCTTTCGCCCCCCTACAACGCGAACCGTTGGTGTAAAGGATCTCCAGGACAACAAGACCGGCCTCTCCCACTGAGAGACCGGATTAACACATCGGTTACCCATAATTCCGGTGTGCGAACCCTAAAACACCTGCACTCTTGTGGCTGGTCCCACACCGGATCCTAGACCCTGGTCCAGACCAGTTCAAAATCATACTAAAAAAGTCTAGTCCCTCAATATAAAATTCTCTTTCAAATTTTTATGTCATTAATTATTTTTGACTAAAATACCTCTATTAATTTATAATTTTTCTTAAAATTAAAATAACAATAAATGAGATCCATCTATTAGATCATTTTTCTCTCCTATTATAATTGAGGAGCAAGTTGAGAGACAATAAATAAAAAAAAGTTGAATGATGAATCATAATTATTCTAAGGATAATTTTAGAAAATTATAACAAATTTTAAATAAATTTAATAATTTTAACTAAATTAACTAATTTTTTTAATATACGTGAATTAAGTAAAAAAATCTTATATCAAAGGATGAGTGTGGTATAAAGTCCTCCCTCCATTTCATATTATTGCCCTTAAAACAAAAACAAAGTGTTTCATTTTAGAAGCCCCCAGGAATTTATTATATTTTTTTCTTTATTTACCTTTAAACATTTAATGTTTTTACATTTGTGCAATTAAAATTTAATAATAGAGTTTTACTTTAGATAAGGATAAATTTAAAAAAATAAATTTTTTTTACAGTATCAAGACAATAATTAATCCACAAAAACTATGTTATTGTAAATACAAACTTATAAAACAGAGAATGTATGTAATTCCAGCCCAATATTAAGAATAATTACTTCAAAAACAAAATTACTATTGTAAAAAACTTTATCATAAAAAATTAAAAATCACTATAGTCTTTTAAATTTCACTTTAAGTTTAAATCATATATGTCATTTAATAAAATAATATAAATATAAAAATAATATATAAAGGATTACTATTTTGTAGAGATCAATGCGATTTTGTAAATCAAAAATCCAATCCAAATCACACGAATATAATACAATTTCAATTTAATTAGCTTTTGATTTAATGAATTTTAAACTATTATAACCCTACACCCTAAACAATTTTATTCTATCCAAATTAAATTATCAACAACCTATTGGCAAAGCCCCACGCGACGCACACGTACAAGCACAGAAGAAAACTACGAGCAACGCCACCAAGCTCGACTTTGAGGTGGTCAAAGAACCGCATCCAGACAATTCTTCCTACAAAACTAGAAACACGGATCCATCCAAATTATAAATCATTTGTATGAATTGTGACTTATTCATAATATTTACTTTTTGTATGCAAAGTCACCTTATATGTATTTATTTTCTCTTATATAAATTACTATTATCTTGATTATTAACTTTTTTAAAACTAATATCTTCTGAAGTTAATCAATAAATACAAATGAAAAAAAATTATTCTTGCAACATTTGTTCAACAGAAAAAAAAAATTATCATTTATTGTCAATCAAACTTAATTCTAAAGTAACTATGAATTGTCAAAAGTAAATAGCTTTTTAAAACTAAAATGTTTAAAATTATTATATATTTAATTATTTATAACCATATAAATTTTTTAACATTTAAATATTAAATTATATAAATACCAATTTTAAAATAAAACATTTGTGTACCTAAGAACTATTGACTAGTTAGTATGATTGTACATGGGTCCATTAGGTTCAATTTTGCATCAAAAAATACGAATTTAAAAGTTTTTGATTTGAGTTATATCAAACTTATACAAGATTTTCATAAAACTTCAAATCAAATCAATCTAATTTTGGTTGGATTCATTTAACAACAATCATAAGTTTTTGGGCCTTGTATTTTTTTAAATAACTTGCTTTTAAAAATATGAATAAACTTATATATTTATGATTGGATACATTTGCCATACAAGGTGACACAAGCCTCACCCATACAGAAGCCCTTGAGCCTACACAGAGCTTGAAGGTTACCTTAGAGAGCTTTAGTAGCCCTTTAAATAGTTGACTAGGTCAAAGGTTAAGAAAGTCAAGAAAACACTCCAAAGACCCTTGGTTTCTTTGATGATTTCCCTGGACTGGCCCAAGCCCAAGGAGGTATTTTTGAAGGCCTTTACTTGTTTCACTTGTACTATTTTAGAGTAAGGAGCCTTTAAGCTTTGTTTGGGCCTCCTTTGGGTCACCTTTGGGCCTTGACTCTATCTTGTATATATTTTAGTTTGCATTTTATTAGTTGAGGAATTTTTTAGGCCTAGATATTAGGATTTAGTTTGGGCTTTGCATAGCCTTATTGTTTTTGGGCTACTTTTGGGCCCGGTAGTTTGTATCTCTTTTATTTAGGTTTGTATTGGGCCAAGTTTCTTAGGCATTAGGCATTGGGCCTTTGGATAATTCCCAAGGCCCATGGTGGTGGCCGAAATTCACTTAGAGATATAAATACCTCATTTGCTTTGTAATTTGTCATAAGTTGAATGTTAAGTGAGTTTTAGTAAGATAAGCTCCCACTTATCTCTAGAAAGTATAGCATTAGCTCCTTCCCTTATTTCTTATCCTTTGGACTCCTCCCAAAGGTTGTGAAACTATAAAACCTTATCTCGCTAGCCTTAGAGAGTGGCGGATCCAAGACATCACCCTTGCCTCTCCATTCTTCTTCTCTTAATTCTAGCCTAGATCTAGGAATTCCATACACAAAATCCTTTAGTTCCACTTCATATTTGTCACGACCAACACCTTCTACTTCCATTATTCATTTCGGTTGCATGTGTTTGAGAGCTCAAAGCTTGGATTTGAAGAAGGACAAGAGGAAGATCCACACCCCCTCCCTAGGATTTTGAAGAAATCCTCAACTGGAGTTTTATAACTCAAGTCATACGTAAAATACCAAACCTTGTACACAAAAATAGAAAAATAATGCACTTTAAAAAATTAGGGATTTTTTTGTCTATTAACTGAATTAAGGTGTCACATTAAACCCTATTGAGAAAATATTTCATTTGGAAAGGCAAGGTCTGTTTTAGTGATCTTTATGTTTTAAAGAAATTCATCTTCAACTTTTGGTTAGGAACAAATTTAAGTTAAAAAGAAATAGGTTAGATGTTCAAACATTAGTGTTTTTAGTGTATTAAACACATATGATGACATGTCAAATTTTCAAATATGTTATCTCAACATAATTACAAATTTGAAATGATAGAGGTTGATTAAGTTTGTTAAGAGTGAGTTTGTATAACTGAGGAAGAAATTTAAATTCTACCGATGTAATAACTTTGTTAATAGGTGATATGTAAGTATGTAAATGTTTGACGTGCTTTTAATATGTTTTTATCCCAATTAAGTGTGTGCGATTTCCCCTCTTTTTCAAACAAAATAATGAGATTTAATACATAAAAGGAAAAAAGTAAAATGATTATGAAACTTAGAGAATCAACATAACTAGAATTAAAGTTAAATGATTAAAGTGAAACTAATCTAAGTTGGAGTACTAAAATATTATTTTTATCTCTTTCTTTGTACGTGCGCACACCCAATGACATACCTACGTGTAACTTATGGTGTGCACATGCACCCTCTAACCTTGATAAATGGGTACTAGTTTCTAAAAATGTTATACTTTACCTCCCCATGAGTTTAACATATTTGAACATTATCAACTGGGTTTCTCAAAGATATAGCTTGCTAAATAAATCTTGTTAATATTAATTTGACCACTATATGTTAGTTCCTATATGCTTCCTCAGTGGTTAAAATAGTCTTTTCTTAATTATTTTAATGACTTTAACTACTAAGAAATATTTGAAGACTTATTTAATGACCATTCTTAAGGGGCCTAGTTAGTGATTATTTTATCTTTAAAATAGCAACTTGAGTATTTACTCAAAAAATTATAAATATATAATAAATTTTTCACCTTTTTATCTATTTTTTTAATAATTTTGAATTCCTTAATTCTAAACCTAACTATATTTTGTACCTATATTCTTATAAATTTTACACTTTGTTCTCATAAAATATGTTCCATATATATATATATATATATATATATATATATATATATATTGTTTTTATTAAATTGTCCTGCTTGTGCCAAAGTAATCTAGGATGCTAGATTCACCACTACAACAGGGTAAAATCTAGAGTATATAATCATACATGCAATAATAATAAAGCTTTACCTTTTAAGTGAGATTGATTACATGAATCATATGACGTCATTGCCTTTATTATATACCAAATCCTTAGGGATTTCATTTACTTAAACATCTATATCAATAATCTTTTGAAGCATTTTTTTTCAGCCTTCTACTTCTTAAAGATGACTATAAAATCATACATAAATAATCAAAAGTGAAAAATAATTAATAGTTATATGAACACTTAAAAGTATCATTGTATAATTTTCATAATAATTAAATATTATCACCTATACCTCCACGGTATAACTATTGATTATTGATCTTTCTAGGCTCACAAAAGGAAAAGCAGAAACCATGGCCAAACAATAACAATAACAGAAAGGGGAACATAACATGGAGGGGAGAGGTGAGGGACATAGAAGTTTCCTTCCTCACTGACAGTTTGTACATTGTTCAATGCCCTAAGAACAATTTGGAAAACCAATTAACTTTGAACTTTGAAATGGATCCAACCCTCAAATATAATAGCCCTCTTTAGACACAAGCTAGAAGGTCTGGTCCATTAAAAGCAGTGTACGTTAATTTCCACCACCCTTCCCATGTATAACTATCAAGTACATACATAATTAGACACACACATCCCCATGGCTTCAGGCCTATTACCCTAACCTTGTGTAATCCTCCACACTTCACTTTCACACTATTAAAGTCATAATAACTGCCATGCATTGGAAATCAAAAACTGGAAATGCCAAACCCTTAATCCAAATTCTATGTTTGGTGCCTCAATCAATGCTCTTATCTTGGATTTTAACATTATACATAAAATCATATCAATATTTTGTGCTCATTTTTTTTTATTTCTTATAAACATTAAATAAGTAATGTTCATTTATTATCCTCATGAGCACCGTAACATCCCGGCTGGCATATTGGATTAGACTATTACTGGTATGTCAAAATTAAAGTTTTGAATTTCACGGAGTTGTATTCATTATAAGGAACCAAGTAATAATCTATAATCTATATATCATCAAAAAAAAAAGTAATAATCTATATAAATATCACCCCAAGAATACAAATCAGATGCACGATTCTTATTCTAAAACCTCAAGTTTTGCTATATTTTACTAACTCACCTCTCTCCCAAAGTCGAGGAAAACACGAGTGGATTTGGACTCAAATTGTCAAGATCTGTCTGCGTTTATTGGACTCGTATCATATCTTCATTGAACCCGTATAAAAAAAACCTCCATGTGCCTTCTGTTGGTAACCACTGTACCTATCAGATTAAGTGTAACCAATATTTTTTAAATTGGATTATTGTTTTAAATCAAATATTGAATCATGATTAAATCGATAATGATAAAAAATTAACCCAAACCGGTTTGATAAGAATGAGTGCAATAGAACTCCTATTTGTAAAAACTTAACTGGGGTACATTGCAAACGCTTCTTCATTTCTTCCTGTGTAGGTGCAGCTGAAAGCTACATTGCCATTTATTATGCAGCTAAATTGTTTGGCATGCAGAAATTAATTCAAATCAGGAAAACTATCAAGGACTAGGCAACCCAACACCCCAAGGTCCACAGTCCAAGCGGCTTCATATTATTGCGTGGGCACCAGTACAATTGTACAGAATTGTCTGTGAAAAGTTGTGTAACTAGCTTCTAGTGTTACTCTCTTTTATTCCATTGCAGAGGGTCCCCTCACAGTTTCATGTCAACCATAGCAAAACCAGGTATGTGGCTGCCAAAAAATTGAGAATGAAAAACTATGTACCCTCGTGTATATATATATGTATATGAAATTAAACCTTTGTACGTCCGTGGAAATAATATATAATACTATACAGATATATTGAGGAAACGAATTAAATGAGTTGCAGTGTGCACGTTAATATAACAAACTTGTTGGTGAAATAACTAGTTGACAAGACTGTGATCATATCAGATTATGTTAGAACAAAAAACAAAATGCAAAACACATACAATTTGTTGTAACACCTAAAAGGTTAAAGCTTCTTAACTAAAAAGCTATATGAGAATTAGGAATAGACCCATCATCAATATTTCTTCCACAAAAGTCCACCAGAAGGCATTGGTGGCAGAGCTAGAAAATCCCATAGAGGCTATGAAATAGGAAGTCTCATTCATATCCTGATTAAGTAACTCAGTTTTTGAATTAGATGCTAACAAATTGACCTCTTTGTGGCATGGTTTTACCCCATAAGGGACATGGTTTGTTGACATCATTACTCCAACTTGGTAACAAAGGTTTGGGTTGTTCCATGCTCCAAAACGCCTTCCCATTTTTCCAAGAAACCCTTCAGAGAATTTAAGCTCCCCTGTGAGATTGTTTCCACTTAGGTAAAGTGCATTGAGACAAGGAAGAGTTTCCAGCTTTGATGGCAGGTTTCCTGTGAGGTTGTTGTCACTAAGACCCAAAAATCTCAACCTCTTTAATTCTGATATAGACTCAGGAATTTCCCCTGCCAACCCCATGTTAGAGAGTTCCAAAATGGTCAAATTCTTAAGGTTTTCCCACTTTAGGATCCTTATATCTCCACCTAATGGATTGTTGGACAAAACCATTTCCTCTAAGGAATTCATCTCCTGAAAAGACAAGGTCAACCCACCACTGAATCTGTTATTCCTAAGGTCCATAAGGGTCAGGTTCTTAAGATTCGCAAATTCATTTGGAAGGTTCCCATCAAGGTGGTTATGGCTTACATCAAGCTTCAATGCTGAAGTTAGGCTCCCAAGTGACAAAGGCAATTTTCCAGACAATGAATTTCTACTTAAATCAAAGATTAGTAACTCATTCATTCCACCAAAAACATCTGGAATCCTCCCAATGAAATAGTTTCCAGAAAGAACAAGTTTCTTTAACTTGGTGAGATTGCCAATATCTGGTGGTATTTCACCTGTTACACCATTCTCTAGTAGTACTAGTGATTGGAGGTTCTTGAGAACACCAACACTTGAGGGAATGTTTCCAATGAGACCTGGGTTTGATCTAAACTCCAATGATTCTAAGCTTCCAGCTAGTTTCTCCCAGTTTCCAGTGGGGATGGTAGCTGGAAACCTGTCTTGTGATTGAAAACAATTGAAGAAAGATAGAGATTTTAGGTGCCTGAGCTCAAATAACTGTGGTCTGAGCTCCACATTTTGAGCACAACTCAGAGAATTGTCATGGATAGGTCCAATGTTCAAGACAGTGACATACCAAAATCCATTGAACAGATCACAAGAGACACCCTGCAGAAGTAAACCAAAGATACATCATAATTAAACAAATAATTGATGAAAATTTATAATTTTCAGTATTGAATTGCAAAGAGTTCAGTTTACACTTTATATGGATTAACTATAGAATTAAGCTAAAGGGATTTTCATTTTTATCTTTGGCATCCAGCAGAATGCAAAAAGCTTAGGTTCACATCAGAATCCATTTAAACGGTTGAGTGCAAAGCCTCAGCCAAAATTTGTAGGAGTCAAAGAATAAGGGAGTTTGTGTTCGAAGTTTCACTGTTGATTGAGAAAAGGTATAGTATTCCCTCTGATACTCTACAAGAAACACAGGCCTTACAAAACTTCAACCAGAAAACTTGAAACTGTTCAAGTGTAATCTAATATTACTCTAGCACAGTATAAAGAAAGCAGCTTAGACAATTTTGCAGAATGATGATTCAGCTAGGTGTCTTTTAAATGGTACCTGAATAGGAGTCCAACCACAAGGATCTGGATAGAGATCTGAGCCATTCCACGAATCACCGACAAAGCCTTGAATGGTTAAGTATAGAGCTTTCCGCTCTGCTTGCTCCATTGGAGCTATATCAAGTTGGTCTTCTTGTGCATAGCATCTTGCACTCAGAGAGAGCAATAAAATAACAAACGTGGCATGACTAATAGCCTTCATGCTCCTCATAATGTTATTGAGTCAAAACCGGATTATCAGGTAAAAGAGAAGTTCAAGAGGGTTGAAGCAAAATTGATAAAAACAACCACAGGTAGGAGAAGCTTGGCTTGAATTCAAGTGCATCATATGGTTGATGTCTTACATGGGCATTTCTCTTTTTAGGAAAAAAAGAAAACTTTAAACTAAATCATAACAATTTATCCTGGCAAAGAAGAAGGGTGAAAGTTGAAAGTTGAAATAGATGATTACATAATCCCTCAATGAATTTTTGCATCAAGACAAATACCCCCCAACATGGGCCCTTACAGAAAATTACTGGTGTTTTGGAAGAACACGGATTGTAGTATGAACAAAGAAAGAACAAGATCCTGAATTTGTGCTCAAACTTAGTAGATAATGAGAAAATGGGAGTGGAGGAAACACAAAAGCTGAGCAACAAAACCTGACCCTCTTTCTTCCTTTTGTTTATGGAAAAAACTAAGGAAGTATGTATATTATATATGTGTGTGTAAGAAAGAGCACAATATCTTAGCACAGTTCTCGAAGCTCAAAGTCATAATAACAATGGCATTAATATGATCAGAGCAGAAGCAGCAAGCAACTGAGAAGCCTATAATATGAAAGCAAGAAAACAGTCTTTCCTTTTTATGCAGCTATGTGTGCTATGCTGTGCAATTTGCACACCCTATGTGATTGTCTCATTGAATACTACAATTAGATGTATTGTGAGAAATTATGTATATATAAATGTTAATTAAATTAGTCACAACTTTGATATATAGGCTATTAAAAGTGTTATTGGTAGTTGAAGGAAATAAAGGAAGCATAAAGTTGAGGGATTAGTTGTGAAGGCTTGAAGGAGTGTTGAGTTTGGAGTAAGTGGAGATTGCAAATATAGTTAGTAGGGGACCATTGTCATGCATTAAGAAAATACATAAATGAAAGAGAGGAAAAAGGTGCATGTATAAGCATGCAAGACAAATAAGGTTTTTATCCGTTATTGCCTCGTTGTCTTGTGTTTTTGCTGGTGAGTTTTTGACAGCCTCATTGAAACCAAAAGGACAAGAGAGCACAGTGGCTTTGAAGAGTGCAGTTAATCACATTGCTACATAACAGTTAGGTCCAGAATTGGACCATACCTGTACCCTCCATAACCTGTTTGGTCTATTTTTCTCCTCAAAATTTGTAGCCACCGATATCATGTCCAAAGTGTTTTTTTAATGTGTTTCGATTAAACTCAATTACTACTGTTTTATCTATCAATTTAGCTTTCTGAACTTATTTAGATGAGATGTAGAAGTAATTGCAAGTATTTCATAAAAAAAAAGGTAATTTGAACTATTAAAACTAACTTCGATCTATGTACAAATCTCACGTTTTCCGTGGAATTGACTTGGCAAATGGGAATCACTTGAATGATGGGATCAAATTTGAACTGTTTGTTGTACTTATATCGGTTTTTTAATACATGCGTCAATACACACGTTAAGGAATTTAAAAGTTAATTTTTTATCATAAATTATATTGGACAAGTTTTACGAAATCATGAAGGAATTGTATTAATGTTAATTTGGAAGGTAAATTTTTTATTTCTATATTTATTAGAAAATAACATCTCAGTCTCATTCTAAAACTTAGTTTATAAGTGGGGGCTATCACAAGTTTTATTAAAGAATATACCGATAATATTTCTAACATATGTAAATCATCTTAACACATTTCCTTCACATTCATAGGAGAAATTAGAAATAAAAGAAGACATAATTTTAGGATATGAGATTTTTTTCTTGTGTATCATTTGGTCACACTTTAGAAAAAAAAATGCTAATAATTACAATGAATTTGGATGGTGTGAAACTAGCGAAGAATATTGTGAGGAAATATCACCGGGAAAGACTTTCAATCTAGAGGTATCATTAATCTAGAAAAGTAACATTTTCTTTTTGTAATATATATAAAGGGCATTAAAATAATTTAATATTATTTATAAACTTTTTCTTATACTTTTATCATCAACCAAATATCATAAAAAATAGTTTCACATTTTTCGCAATATTTACTAATCAATCAAATAACACTTATTTTCTTATACTTTTTACATTAACTTTTTTCATATATTTTTTTCTCATTTTTTTCTCAATAAGCAAACGGACCATTAAATTGACTTACCCCATTTAATATGTCAATGTTGGCAACTTAGACATATTTTAAGTGCCTCATTGTGTTGATGTGAAACCAATGGAGTCGATTATTGCAATAAAATTAATTGTATTATATTTATATGACTACAAAAATCCCCATGTATCACCAATAAAATTGAATTAAAATTGTTAGTATCCCTTGACACCAAACACCACCCTTGTGTTTTTGAGATAAAATACACCTATGGTCCAACCCAATTGAAGAATTGAAAATAATACTAAAGTTTTGAAGATGGTATTCATGTATGATTTGTGAAGCGTTTTTTTTAATCATTCTCCGTTTTTGTTAGGTATTATGGCATATAAAATAAATATTTACAACTAAAATAGCTAAGAAATACTCAAATTGAAACTTTTATTATGTGGAAGAATAGTACAACTTCTCACTAATTACAAAGAGAAAATAATAACACAAACTACTTTTCTCTCTAAACTTTTCTCTTTGCTAAAGTCTCTAAATTTGGAATGATGAAGATTGACAAAAGGTGCTTGAATTTATAGAAAACTTAAACACATTTCAACCACTGTTACTAGCAATGAAATAAGAGGCATATTTTTCTACACTCGTATTTCACTATCACAAGAAAGTAAGAGCATCACCCATTGGCTTTTATTTTTATTTATTCCTTATTTGCCTCTTTCTTGCCACAAAAATAGATTTACAATTTCCATAATCACTTTTGGTGAGCTTGCAAATCATTCTCTTCTTGCTAGTTCTATTTTGCTTATATCTCTGATAGGACATATAAGGATCAACACCAAACAAACTTGTCAGTGTTAATTGGCCTTGTCACGGAATCCACAAGGCTCTTTTTAGTATGGATCTTTTGCATGTCCAAACTTTCTTTTTCTATTACTTCTCAAACAGAGTGATATTGGACACCTATGAGCTTCATCTTGAAATAAAAGGTTGGATTCATTGCGATGTGCAAGGCACTTATCACAATACATAATTTTTCTATTTCTTATGCCCAAGTTTTTTCATTAACCTTTGAACCCAAAATTACTTCCCCGTACTCATGCTTAACTACTATGTATTCAACTTCTATAGTAGATAGAGCTACAATAGTCTATAATTTAAACAACCAGTTAATTATTCCTCATATAAATGTGAACATATATCCTGTAGTAGATTTTGTTACTTAAGATCTCCTTCAAATTTTGAATCAACATATCATGTGACACTATGACCATCCAAAACATAATGTAGCACTCGAGATCCCTTTAATGTATCTTGGCATCCTTTTAACAACATTCCAATGCTTTCTTTTAGGATCTTATATACAACGAATAACATTCTCAACTACTTATGAAACATGTGGTATATTGTAAGTCATTTTATACATTAGGCTTCCTACTATTGATGCATATGGTACTTGAGAAATTTCCATCCCCCCTTCTTATCGCTACGACACATACTTAAGGATAATGAGTAGATATTGGCTTACAGTCTTGCATATTGAAGCGCCACGACTTTCCTTGGATAGTTCTTTTGAGAAACCTAAATCTTTCTATTTTTTACATCTTGGTGAATTTGCATCCCTAAAAACTTATTTTCTAGTCCCAAGTTCTTCACATCAAACTCCATAACTAATTGTGCCATCAATTCTTAGACTCGGTTTTTATTGGTGCTTATAACTAACATCCATACACAACAACAAAATAATAAAATCATTACCACTAAACCTGTTGTAGTACGTATAATAGTTTAATCTCATCCTAATGTATTTGGGGCTGATAATAAACAAATCAAATATCTTATACCAACACCTTGGCACTTGCTTTTGACCACACAAAGATTTGGTCAACTTGCAAAGTAAATTTTCTTTTCCCTACTCTTCAAAGCCTTATGGTTAAAGCATATACATTTCTTCTTCAAGATCTCCATGAAGAAAAGTGATCTTTACATCCAGTTGCTCAAGATGTAAATGGAATACAACATACATAACTAAGACTACTCTGATAGTGCTAAGTTTGACCACTAGAGAGAATATCTCATTGAAATCAACACCTTCTTTTATGAGCATATCCTTTAATCACTAATCTTGGACGATATTGTTCTGCTTGATCATCTCCATCTCCATTGATCTTATAGACCCATTTGTTTCCAATAGCTTTCTATCTTTCTAGAAGTGCAACAAGTCCTATGTCTTATTTATATGCCAAGCCTTCATTTCTTCATGTATTGTTGTTATCCAAGAGACATCCATATTGTTCACAGTTTCTTGAAAGGTTGATGGTTCTTCTTATGCTGTAAGAAGATTGTTGTAATTCTTAAGGTGTGAAAAGAATTTTATTTTAGAAAATGGTTTAAACCGTGACAAGCTTTCACACCCATTGACAAGCTCACTTGTTGGTGTATTACAAGGTGTTTTTAAGATCCCAAATAGGGACTATGTGAAAACATCACACACCTACTACTATTGTTCTTTAAATGTCAAGTAATCACAAGATTGAGTGTTGTGCAAAGAAATGAAAATGATTTAGAAAGCAATGATAAGAGAGAGATAAAAGAAAAACAAAAAAATAGAGAAATCATAAAGATCCTTACGCTTTTAAAAAAGCCCTTGGGGATTTTGGTTTCACCTTATGATTTCACCCTTTTGTTCCTATTTGTTTTATTTATCCTAAGCATCTTAATAATGTAGTGAATGTCGTGCTAAGTAACTACCCTCTAGATCATAACTAAGCTATTTCAAAGGGAGCATTAAGTTCTAAAGGGCTTATGAACTAAACAATTGTTGGAAACACATAGGTTATCACACCTACTATCTAAGGTCCCACCTATATGTTTGATCCTATTCTTAGATTGACCAATTACAAAAATTTACGATCGTCGCAATCCTAATTGACTAAATTAAACTGAGAAATGATTAGTTCCTTAATTAAGTTAACCGTAAACAATAGAGTTCCAAGCATAATAAAAAATAATGCATCAATAAAAATGCTCATTCATAATTACACAAAAAAAGGTTCAAAGGGATTACAACTTAAAGACCCACTTCATCCAAAAGCTAATGGAATTTAGCTACTAATGTTCATAGACAAACAGAACACAACCAAATTAAACATAAATCCTACTGTGTAGACAAAGTAAGGGAAACAACCCTGAATGTACGACTTTCACGAAGGGCAGTGACCTTATGCGATCAATATAAACTCTTAACTCTTCAAACTCCATGACCTAGAGAGAGAATCCTTACAAGAACTCAAAATAAGGAATATAAAATGGTGGATGGTGATGATTGTTGTTGTCTTTCAATCTGTTTGCGTAGTTATGTCTTGTCAATTGTGTGATTCCCTAGGGTAACTAAACTATAAAACCCCTAAAATCCATTGGATTTAGCCATCAATGGGAATGAACATAGGTTATGTTCATTTGAAGATGCTCGTGTTGATAAGTTATGTTCACATCCTTATATTTCTCGTACACGATCATGCTTAATTGAACACAAGCTGTATGCAACTTAGCCTATTTGCTTCTTAGTTTGTCTAACTTTGATTATTGGGCCTATTTGGTCTATTTTTGCTCAAAATCTCCAAAATATGAGCTCTTAGGCTATTCCTTCAAAAACAAACACTTTAGGCCTTTTAAACATAAAAGCATCTATATTCACACCAAAAAGCATACAAAGTTATATAAGATAATATGGTAGAATAATAGTTTATCAAAAATAATATGTATCATGGCTTACCATAACATAGTTTGAGAATGCAAATGGTATTTGTGTTTGTCGTGTACTCTATCAAACATATACACCATCGACCTGATCTAGTTCTTATTCCTCGTGCTTAAGTTCTACTTTAGAAGAATCATCCCCTCCATACTTTCTATCTATATATACAATAGTAGTCTCCTCTATAATTCTATCACTTTCTTGTTCAATTTATATATGCAAATATCATGTCTCTGTTGATAATAACCTTGCGAGAAATAAGATCCCACAGGTGATTCCCCTTGACACTATTAGTATGCCCGATGAATATACACTTCCTAGATTTTGGATCCAATTTTGTTCTTTCTTGGAAGTTGTACATCACGTACAAAAGACATTGAAACACATGTAGAAAAAATTAATCTATTGGTTTTTCTTTTCACATCTCTATTGGTGTCTTGAAATCAATTGTAAATAGTGATCAATTTATAATGTAACAGACGATTTTCACTTTTTCTACCTAGAAAGACTTTAGCTGAATTTAATGCTCTCAACATAGCTTTTGTCATTTCTAGGAAAGTTCTATTCACCCTCTCTGCTACACCATTTTACTGAGGTATATGGGGAACTGTGAATTGCCTTTTGATATCCTTTTTCTTACAAAATACTCAAAAGTCACCATCTATATATTCTTTTCCATTATTCGTTAATGCTTTGAATTTCTTGAAAGCTGAAAACATATTTAAGTTCTTCTTGATTGGGTACACCATTGTCTCTTGGAATAATTATTAATGTAAGACACAAAATATTTTTTTCCTTCTAGGGACATTCATGGTGACTCCTACATATCATAATGAATCAAATCTCGTATATGGTTACCTCAAGCAACCAATCTTCCAAATATTAATCTATGTTGCTTACTTATCACACAGTGCTCCCAGAAAGGTAAACTTACTCATTTAAGCTCGAGTAAGAAATTATGTTCTGTAAAGACATTCAAGCCCTATTTTGATAAATGTCCTAGTTTGTAATGTCATATCATTCTTATTTCTTCTTGACTAGAATTTGTAATTGATGCATCTACCTTTTGCAACATATCTCCAAGAAATATAGATAATTAGCTTTTCTTTGCTTTCATCACTACAAGGGTTCCTTTAACCACCTTTAAGATCCTTCTTTTAGTATGGATTTTGCATCCAAGTTTCATCATACATTTTTAATTTGATAGTATCACCTCCAACAATCTCTAAGACATGTGATCATTTCCTGTGAACGTAGATTTTTCTAATATAGGCTTTTAGGTGCAAAACTAATCTTAGCAAGGAGTCATGTGCCATGTTGCACTAGAATCTATGATCCAAACATCATTAACTTGTTTTCCTCCTTTAAAACCAATTATTTCTTTGTTGTATGGGATTTCTCCATTACTAGAGGTAGTTGCAACACATCCTTAAGACATTGTTGCTTTAATGCTCCTATCTATACCTTTCTTATTGCTCCAACAATCTTTCATCAAGTGCCCTATCATACCACAATGGTAGCACTTAACATTCTTTCTTCTTTGGAATTTTGATCCACCATGATTTTGACTCCTACTAGAGCCGCACTCCATCAATCTTCCCTTTGTTAATGCTAAGTTCCTGCTTACTTTGAACTTTCCTCTATATCTTCTTTATTGTTTTTCTTCAAGAATGGGGCTGACCACACCATTAAAGGATAAAGAGTCAATATTTATTTGTAATATTGATGATAAGTTGTTCATATAGATCTAGTATTAAGGGTGTTTCATGGTCTATATTGATTCATTTTTTAGACAAAATATCATCCAATCCGATCACATTATTAAGTTATGTTTAGTGCGGTTAAAATATATGATGGCTTCTGATTTGATCCGATCAAATGCGGTTTAAATTGGATCAATTTATTCAATTTTAAGTTAATTATTTTTTACAAATCAAGAATAAGATATATAATTCCAATCTAATAAAATCAAGTTACTTCAAAAATAAAATCACCATTGTAAAAAATTAAGCATAATAAAAAAATCACAAATCATTTCCTAGAGTTTATTAAGTCTAACTTTAAGTTTAAGTCATGTGTGTGATTTAGTAAGGTGATATGGATACATGAGTTATATATTGAAGATTATGATTTGGTTGAGCTTAGTTTAATTTTCAGAGGTAGATCTAAAATCTGATCCATATTACACACATAATATGGTTTTCTTGTGGTTTCGATTTGATCGATTTTCGGTTGGATCGGTCTTTAGTTATTTTGAATCAGTTGAACTATTTTGATTGATTTGGATAGAATGATGAATACCCTTATTTAGTATACTTTAGAGGAAAATAACATGTTAAGATTGTCGATATAGTTAGTCATAGATGAGGCTTTACTCATCCAAAGAATATAAAGTCCCCCTTTAAGAAAATTCAATTATGAAGAACGTTAAGCTCTTGTATAATTTAATGAGCATCATAAATCCCCTTTGCATTTTTCTTTTCTGGCAGTAAAGGGAAAATCAGTCATTATGAAATCTAGATTTGCAATAATGTTATCAACAATATCCTTCAACTTATAATATGTTATGTTGTTCAGTCTTCCTTTTATTGCTGCAAAGAAATTGTCCTTTCTTTAATTTGCTTTCATCTTTAATTTCTATAATGAGAAATTATTCCTATTAAACTTCTCAATCTCAAATATGCTACCATTTTCTTAACTAAATCAACTTACACATTGGTATATAATATCTATATGTGAGCCAACAACCTTTGGCTCTAATACCATTATTAGGTACTAGAGTATACAAAATAAATATATACAACTAAAATAGAGTTGAGAGATACTGGAACTAGAACTTTTATTGTAAGAAAGAATAGTATAATCTCTCACTAATTATAAGGATAAAATAATTCTAAGAGAACCTTCTTTTTGAACTTTTCTATTTGTCAAGGATGCTAAACTATTTGAAATTTAAAAATGATTAAGATTGATGGAAAGTGCTTGAATATAGAAAACTTAAACATATTTCAACCACTAACCTTAATCCTTAGGGCATTTAAGTTATTTAAAATGATAGTATTTTATTAGGATAAATGCATTTACTACACTTTTATTTTTTTTATGGGATAATTGTATTATTCAATAAAAGTTTATCTTTTTAAGTAACTTAGAAATGATCTTAAGAACCAAGGAAAACCAAATTTTTTAAAATTATATTGAATTTGACCAAGTGTAATTGGATCTGTTATTTTAATTTTGACTATATTTTTTTAATGTTATAAGGGATAATACTTTCTCTCTTTCAACCAATGTTTCAAAAATTGAACTGGTGAAAACACTAATAAAATATATTTTTAATGCTATATTGTATATTTAATTATATTAATAATAAATTATATACAAATTTAGTTAAGTTAAAGTTCAAGCTTGTATAAAAGGGGTCATATTATATGTTTTATAAGATGAAAAAAATTATAGTAAAAGTTGAATGTAAATATCTTTATATGAGCCTTTTATTCATTTAAAAATATCTTAGAAGAAATCTTTTTAAAAGAAAAAAATCAATTTTTCCAAAACCGGCCCGTTCAACTTCGGTTTTGTATATCAATTTTCAATTGGTTTTGACTAGTTTTAAACTTGCCTAGTTTTTTCCACTTGTCTAAATTGGTACCTTACCCGATTCCCTGTCTAACCGGTTGAACTAGCTAATCTGGTCCAGTTTTCACAATTAAATTTTATTAAATAAATTTTATTAAAAACTATTCCTATTAAGATTTAGCAACACACATTATCTAGAACTCAAACTCAATACCACAAGTTAAACTAGAACAATTTATATTAGTTAATCTACGTATTTAGTGTTTACTTCATTAAACAAAAATAAAATATTAAAAGAATTGATGCTTCCTCAAAATACAAATATAGGTTCAGAATAAACATGATATATACAGATACACTTTTTCACACCTATAAATGAAACATTGTTATTTCTTACCAAGACTTGAACATTTATCCCACTTTCTAGCCATAATTTTTACATCTAGGGTGTTTTTTTTTCTTTTGGTTTCCTCTATTTAATAAGCATTTGATCTGGTCTCGATACCGGTACCTAACGCAGGTGGGTAATTGCATCCGCTCTCACTATGCTACCGGCCTCACAGGTATACCTCCGGGCTGTAAACCCGTACTTGGCATTCTCCATACTGGTATGTCCAGGTTCGTACCTTACACACCGAAAAGTATCCACGTCACCTGACAGAAGGTACAAGGTACAGCCGCAAGGGAAATTCACGAGAGATGCGGCTCTCCCTGCGTCGTGTGTCAGAATTGTACATTGAGCAATGTACTATTTGTCCCCCGACCCCACCTGCACCTAACGATTCATTCTCCAAGCTCACTTATAAATAGTCGATTCTCACACTCAGAAAAGGTTACGCTATTCTTACTCTCTATTTACCATTACATTGCTCAAGTTCCCTTAAATTCTTATTCTATTCACTGACTTGAGCGTCGGAGAATCTTCGCAGGTGACACCACCTTTCGCCGCTCTTCAGCACAAAAGCTTGGTGTGAAGGATCTCCAGGACAACAAGACCGGATTCTCCTACTGAGAGTTCAAACCATAATACCAGATACCCACTGTACTGGTGTACAAACATTCTTATCATTGACTTTTGAGGCTGGTCCCCACTCCGGTCTTTGACCCCGGATCAAACCAGTTCAGCATCATTATGTAAAAAATTGATGTTTAACCAACGGGAAACAAATATGTTGGTTCAACGAAGTTTTGATTGTCTCAAATAACATGAAGGATCAATATTAACAATTAGATTTCTCCATTTTTATAACTCTATTTCCCTATCTAGATATGAAACTTAGTTGGAATCGTGTGTTTTAAAAAGCTATCTAGTAGTATTTTTGTAAATAGTTTATGTTGTTATCAACTTTGAATGAGTTGACTATAAAGCTTTGATGTTTTACACTATAATTTGTAGTTTTAATTGTTTGGTTGTAGTTCATAATTTTGATTGCTTAAAATACATTTCTTGTAGTATGTCTATATTTAAAACTCTGACTTCAATTTGCACTTTAAAAAATCATAGTTTTCTGTGGTCTATTTATTTTTTGCTTTAAAAAAAGTAGAGTACCATGAAAATAATTTTGTTTTTTTAAAACCTTTTTAAGTCGGTTATAATAAAATCTGATTCTAAAAACTACTCTTTTTAAGTTGGTTCTTTAGACATTTTGAATCAGATACTAAATCTTTGGTTAAAATATAAACACAATTCTCTTAAAGTTCAGGGTTTTGAAAAAAACCTCTTTAAAAAATGTTGATTTTTGGCCCTTTTAAAATTTTAGGGTTTTAAAAAATAAGAAACCGTTAGTTTTAACTGTTAACTGATGAAGTGGCTAATGTTTGTGTCACCTCATCAGTGACACGTAGTTGACACGTGGGAACTTTGGATAATATTGATTGCGGTTTAAAATTATAACCGCTAACAATAACCAAGAAAATGATTCTTCTTGACATTATTCTTTGAACATGTTTTCTTTCTTTCTATTTGTTTTATTTTTATTTCTTTCCAAATGCTACAAACCCCCAAAAAAGGTTTTTTTAATTAAAAAAATCCCAATTTTCTTCCAAATACGATTTGAAATCATACCCTCATTTTTGTTTTGGTGCTAATTGATTTTTCTTTTATGCTCTGTTTAGCAATTAGGCAGATACTTTAAGCATTTGGGATTTGAAGTCTGTTATATTCACAGTTTCACTAATGTAGATGACAAGGTCAGTGTATTATTGATAAGATCCTCATTTGTTTATGGTGGAGAACAGGGAGGATTAGAAGAGAGAGGGGGACGCACGTGTGGGGTGGGAAGAAGGGAAGGTGGCGCAACGAAGAAGACGAAGAAGACAAAGCAGGGAAAGAAAAGAACTGAAACTATAAGCCCAAATTGATTCTGGCAAACCCAAACCTTGGACATGACTATTGTTAGCGGTTATAATTTTAAACTATAAAAAATATTATCTAAAGTTCCTACATGTCAACTACGTGTCATTGATGAGGTGGCACACTCATCAGTTAACAACCAAAACTAACCGTTCCTTATTTTTTGAAAACCATAAAATTTTAAAAGGGATAGAATTGGACATTTTTTTAAAAGAGTTTTTTTCAAAACCCTAAACTTTAAAAAAGTTGAGTTTATATTTTAACCTAAATTTTTTAAATTAAAAATATATATATCTAGTGATTGAAAATCCAACTTAAAAAGAAGCCTTTTAAGTTGGTTGAAAATTTGATTTAAAAAGACATATTACTAAATTGTTTACATCATCTATATATAACCGACTTAAAAATCCATTTTTTTTATTAGTGCATGTATAATACGTAGTAATGTTTGGACTTAAATTGCACACAACATGTAATATGTATAGATAGCATTACAAAAAATACTGAAGGTCCATACTCAAAATAACCCACCGTACGTAACCAGATGGTTTAAGACCAAGTGACCATGATACCCAATTGATCCGTCAATTTCACCAAACCACCCTTTCCCATTTAGCCTATCTTTGAATGGATAGAAAAATGATAGGAGAAAAAAAAACTGAAATTGAAGAAAGAAAATTAATTTTTTTATTTTAAAAATGAATTATTATTTTCTTATTCTCTTTTCAAATTCTTTAATCAAACAAAAAAAAAATATAGTTACATTGATTCTTTTCTCTTTCTAGCTAATTAATTATTTTTGTATCTTGTTTGTTTTCATTGGGGAAGAAGATCACAGGAGAACAGAGGGAGACTTAATGAGGAAAAAGAAAAGATGGAAAAGGAAAAGGACTCTTAATTGATGTATATAAGAGGAAGGACCACACTAAATTAGGGGGATGGGAAGGGATAATGAAATCAAAAAAGGGTAAGCATGTGTAGCCAAATGCAATACAGCTTTGATGCTTTTCATTGAGGGCCTAATGTGGTAGCTTGATAAGTCTTTTTCTGTCCTACTTTCTTCCCTACAATTTCTCTGCCTCCCCTTGTTTCTAATCAATACTTAGGATCTTACACTATGTTCCTACTTACATATCCCCCTGAAGCAAAAGCATTTAATTTGTGTGTGTAAGTGTACCCTTCTTCCAAGAACCCACGTCTTTGCTAATTCATCATTTTACCAATTCTTTTAAAAGAAGAAGAGGGAATTACCTTAGTTAGCCTTCACTTCACCTATAAAAGTTGCACATTTAATCAAGTAATTACTAGCATATATCACAAAGAGCTTTATTCAAACCAAGCTCCTAATCTAGATCTGCTTTTATAATCATTAAATTAAACTTGATTGCTAAAACGCTCCTTTTTTGTTTCTTTTAAATTAAAGGTGCTTGTTTCTTATTGACTATCTGTGATACAGTTTTAAGCGAGCATTTAATTTCTTTTATTATGCTTATATGCAACACGCTGCAAGTTTCTTGCTCCAACTCTACTTCTACTATCATTAATAGTAAACTTTATCTCTGATATGTAAACAATTTTTTTAATTTCGTTTTACTGTTAACTTTTTTTAAGTGTAAAAAAAATATTAAAAGGTATGAGGAATACCTAATCTTACGAATAAAACCTAAAAAAATATTACATCCTATAACAGGATATTCTCCTAGTTAAAAAAGAGAATTGAAATTCCTTCATTTTAGTCTGAAGTCAAGTCCAATGTCTAAAATTGACCAATTTTAGACTAACATATTTAGTTCTTTACAAACCACTTCATTCTTAAAAATATTGTTCCTACAAGATCCCAGGGACCAAAAACATTCGAACCAATAACAATTAGAACTTTTCTAGTTTTTTGCCCAATCACCAACCTTGTATTTTGGATCAAATGTAATTTACAATTCGAAGACATCACATTATGAACATTAATAATGTTGGAAGTATCTACTAAGAACCTATACATTTATGACAAATAAGGTATCTTGATTAAATAGTTTAATAGTCTTTGATAAACCTTGAAATAGTATGTCAATATAAAAATTGTTCCTCATAAATAGTTTAATCCAAATGTATTAAGATCATCAATGATGCACATCATTAACACAAAATCACCTATACACATCACTAGTCAACAAACTATCAACAACATACTCAGCTAGCATATCAGGCTTAAATAGATATTTAGCGCCTTAACAAGGCATAACCAACAATATTTCAAATAGAAATATTATCAATTAATCATCAACAATATCAAGCATTAAGCTTTATTTCCTGAATATTTATCCATGGCACGAAATCCAATTTTCATAATATCATCAATATTAGCATAACTTGTTACCATTAACATATGCCAACACATCCATACTAGAAATAACATAATCATCAATATGTCATCAACAATACATGGCATATCAGGCTTCAATCATACATATATTGCTGCAACAAAGCATAACCAGCAATATTCCAATAAAATTAATATCAAATAATCATCAACCATAGCGGGTTCTAAACTTTTACTTCTTAAGTATTATTTCATAAAAAATCAGTTTCATTTTCATGATATTATCAACATACATAAAGTGATATATTAAAATAGAATTTCACCTATCAAATTCACATAATACTAATATTGCCAATTATCAAGCATTAGACTCTTATTTAAAATAATAATTTTTACCACAATAATAATTATTTTTTTATTTTATAAAAATTACTATTTTTCGGGCGTCAATATTTAAAATAACTTTCTTTTTTAATTTTAAAACTTGCCCCAGAATTAAAATTACTACTCGCTACTTGAGTTATAAACCCCTTCGTACGATAACACGTACCTTAGGGCGTTATATAGCTTTTCGAAACGATCTCGATTCCCGATTAAGCTCTGAATGTCAAAACCCTATATCTGAAAGTTTCTAAAAAATTACTAAAAATCAATCTCGAAATCCAAAACTCACTGGAACACTAAGATTGGGGCTCGAACATAAAATTGATAGGGTTTTGGTAAGAATCAAACTTACTAAGGGTTACGAAACTAGCTGTCGAGGTGTCGAAACTACCCCGACACTCTAAAATCTTGTTGATGCCTCTTTAATCATAAGCGGCCAAACTCTAACGTGCATGCATGGCTTTGTTAGTCACCTGAACGAGACATGCATGGCTAAAATTCTTCATGCATGGCTCCAAGGAGGATGATCACGAGCTTGGTGAAGGAAATGGAGGATCAAGGATTAGTTATGGTCTTGAGTAGCAAGGAAGATGGTGACGATGGATCCATCAACTAAGATCTCTTGCATGCACGACTAAGAGGTGGCCATGCATGACGATGATGTAAGAGAAATTATGATGGAAAATGGTGGTGCTTAGGTTGGTGGTGATGGTCTCAGGTGGGAGAAGATGAAACTAGGCAAAGAGAACAATTGGAGGGCGCGGTGGTAGTGGCTAATCACAGGTTGTAAAGAAAAATAGGAGCATGGGATTGAAAGGATGGAGATAGAGTGGCTTCACTACATAAAGAGAAAAGAAAGCAAGAGAGTGGTATTTGGTTACAGTGGGTGATGGTGAGAGGAATTGATGGAGTGCAATGAGAGTGAGAGGAATCCGAGAGTGAAAGCTTGACGTAAGGTTAAGAGGAAATGAGAAGAAATGATGACATTTGAAGTAATGTTAAGATGATGAGATTATAAATTTAAAGGTTGAAGAATTGGATGCAAAAAGTGAAATAAGAGGGGTTGAATATGGAGTTAGTCATGACACACAAAGAATGAAGAAGTAAGTGTATGAATTAAGCATGTAGCATGGAATGATAGCATATGTACGCACTTAAGGGGGGATAGAGTAGCAAGCATCATAATTTTCTCAGCAAGGTGGCAGCAATTAGCATCATTCTGAGGTAGTGGAGATCAAGGTGGAAAGTTTTTTGCATGGAACAATGGTGCATGGGACATGGACACTTAGGCTGATAGAGTGACAAGTTTCGCTATCACTTTTCCATGAAAATGCAAATGCATTTTGATGTGAATTAGGCAACATGAAAAACTTAAAATATTTTTCTTACCTTTTCCTTTTTCCAACGAACTAAAGATCACTTAATTCTAATAACTATAGAGAAAGTTATGCCTAAAATATTAAAAGGTGTTCAGGTGATACGTAAAATAAAAACTAGGAATGGTGGCTTCAAATTTAGCCTTCGTGGTCTTCATAAAAGATGTAGGGAATTTTGTTACAAAGATTTCAGGACTTGAATTACTTAAATCTGATATTGGGAGGTTAAGTTACATTAGAAACAATGAGACATGTGCATAATTTTCTACACTTGGACAAATGGGACTAAGAAACAGAGTTGGAATTTTGACAAGTTGTAGGGAATTTAATTAGATCATGGATTTTGATTAATAGGTTTAACCCTATAGCTTTCCCTGTTTCCTAGGGTCTTCTAAAATTCTTGGCGCCAGTTTTGAGCCCAAGTATAAAGTGTCGGTACGACATGCGAACGATTGAAAGTTTTTTACGTCTTTTGACGTTTTTCGATGACAAATGTGAAATTATAAAATTAGACTTGTAGAATATATTGATCAATATCATGAGTCTTAGGAAAACATTTAGGTCCAAAAATGACTTAGGCTTCAAGGTTTGGTTCCACACTTAAGGTAGAAGTTTGTCCAAAAATTAGGGATATTACAACTATCTGGATATATAAATACATTAAGACTAATGTATGAGTACACTAATGATCTGATATCACATATCATGGATATGGATGATATTAAGTCTTCATACGGGTACATATTAAGAGTAATGGTTTACTGGACATACCCATTATGAGAACATTGCATAAATTATTACATGAGTGTCATAAATGGTTGCCAATGTGATAATGGTATAGATAGTCTTTCAACCTGAAGTCACTACGCTTTCTACACGGGGAGTTTGTTATTTTAATACAATCAAACCTCATGTGTAACAAGGTGATTATAAAGGTTGTAATTGACCAGTGAACAAATTATGCAGAATGATATGAGTGATAGATGTAGATGTTGTCTCTCATATGTAATAAGAGGAATATCTATGAGTCACTTGATAGAGTGAGACTGACAAAATGCATGGCTATCTTATGGAGAATAAATATTGGATATTTATTACAGTAAAGTCTACTCTGGTATCAATTAAAACGAATTGAGTGATACAAAGATATAGATTGCTTATCACTTATTGCTTATATCAATTTGATATTTAGATTTAGATAATAATATATTGCTAGATGTCACTCGTTATATTATGTTAAGTTAAAATATTTATATTTAATATAAACCAAATATGTTTCTTGTAGGGTCATATGCATAGAGTAGGCCTACTAGAGAATAGTTTTTTTTGTTGGACTAAAATTTAAATTATTGGGTCTAACTCATTTAAAATGAGCAGAGAACCCAATCACTAAACATTAGGTCAAACCTGAACTTATAAATAGATATGCTTATGGACTGCACTTTTATGATACACAAAATTTCATAAATTGTTGCAGAAGCCACACTTTCGTGAACAAACATTCATATGTGTAAAACTTGGTGGGAGTGCTTGCATGGACTCCTTAAGGATGATGCTACTACTGCTTTGAAATATTCTTGTTTTGCGTTACAACAACTATTATTTTAAAAATTCTTAACTTTATCTATCTTGGTATTTTTCTTTGAATCACGTATTTTTACAAGGATAATTGGGAATCATTGAATTTTCGTTTCAAAGCTTGTATTTTTTAATGAAAAATGTTGTAGAGGTTGCATTTATTATGAAAAATGTTGCATTTTTTTAGATGTGTTGCAAAAGTTACATCTTTTTGAAAGCTACTATCAATTTTATTTTGTTTATGTTGATTGTTTTTCTTGTGAATTTTAATTATAGAACATATTGTTTGGATATGCTTAATTGTATGAATATATTGATGTTGCAATGATGATTGCTTTATAATGTTCTTTAATTTCAAGCATGTTTTTATATTATGTTCATTTATTTAAATTGAAATGTAATTTTGTACATCATCAGGGTTTATACTATCTCTATTGTGACATGAAAGATTCATGTTAATGGATGTAATAAATGTTCAAAATTAAACTCTAGCTACCATTATAAAAACTAGGATTCAAAAGTTAAAACTTGACCATCATGATATTTTATTTATTTGTAAATGTTGTAAATTAATATTTAATTTTAATCAGTATTTAATTCAGTTTGTAAAAGTTACAAATCAAAATTTAAATATTTGTTGGATTTAAAGTTTGTAAGAGTTACAAATTTAAATAATTCATTCTTATCAATTTTAATAGGATCGCATCATGTGTGATCTTATTAAAATTAGTATGATTTACAAAATATTTTATGTCCAATAGGATTTATAATAGTTATAAATTAATTCATATTTATTAAAATTAATAATTTTGAAAATCAAATATTTAATTTTAATAAATTTGATTAAATTTATAAAAGTTACAAATCAAGGATAAGATTTCTATCAAATTTAATAAGAGTCAAAATAAAATATCTTTGACTCTAGAGATAATGTTTAAAAGTTAGACCTTCACCGTTTCTAAAAGGCACAATGGTTGTTGAGACTCTAGAGATATGGTCTAAAAGTCAAAATCTCACACCCCACCTTAGGGCTTGTCTAGAATGACTTCTAAATCTGCATGCAACATTCCCAAAATCCATAACTTAGGGCTTAGAGCTCATAAAAAGGGAGAAGAGAGCTTACCTCAAGCAAAAGAGCAAGAACCCCTAGGAGAGTGACGAAAATGAGAGGGAGAGGGGAGAGCTTCCAATCATTTCAACCTTCTCCTTGCTTGGAGAGGAGAAACGAAAATGATAGAGGGAAAGAGACACACTTAGGTTTGATGAGTGTTGGAAGAGAAGAGAAAGAAAAAGTTAGGAGAGGGAGAAGAAAAAGAAGTGAGTGTTTTGAGAGGGAGAGGGAACCCACGGGAAAATAAGAGAAGGGGAGGAGTTTTCATTTAAAATTTGGCCCTTTATTAAAATCTTTTTGTTTTATAACAAACAGGATCCCCGTTCGGGTCCAATACTTTATTTAAAAATTACTCTGAAATATATTCGGACTCCCAATAATATCCTCTATCATCCTGACCAACAATGTCTCAATCAGAGATACTTGGTCCAACACTCATATTTTAATCAGGTATTAATTTCAGCTTTTAAAGCTGTAATAAATTATTAATAGCCATAAAAATTGCCAGTTTAATTATTTCCAACCTTCCGGGGTTGTGTACTTAAATATAAATGCACAAAATCATTGCCTATCTATAAGTGGTCTATAAAGGTGTTGACTTACCTTTCTTTTGGAAACAAATTTTAAAATATGGTGTAGTTGTATATTGTAGGTAAAAAAAAGTCACTGCGATAAAAAAGACAGCAGCTATATAGGAAACAACTTGGCAACATCCACAAAATTGTCAAAAGTTTTGGGAATAATATATTTAGTTTTAAGGACATATTTTCATTATTGCCTAAACTAAAAATTGTTGTAATGATATGCAAGTGTAATCAAGATTATGTCTTCAAGATATACATATATGCCGATTTTCTTCTTTTGGGATGTATCTTATGAGAAAGATTCTTTTATGTGAGAGTGAGAGGAGCGAATCTGGACTGTACAATTATACAATGGATGGTTAAGATTAATCATGTGAGTTTTTAAAAAGTCATGTGATCACTCTCACGTAAGAGGACTTTTCTCATAAGATACATCCCCTTCTTCTTTCTCTCATATATAATGATGCTTTTATTTAATGTAATAATCTTATTGATATTATTCTTGATTGATTGAGTATACTACAAGATACTTTAAATTTCTTACAAGAAAGGGATATAAAAAATGTGTGATGTTAAATGAATGTTAATGATACTTTGGTATTTAAAAATCAAAATTAAGGATTTTTTGAAGTGTTTAGGTAGATATTTTTAAAAAAAACTTCATGGTCAAGATAGATACAACCAAAATAGATAACAAATTTATCTCTATCAAAATTGAACACAACTACATTCTTTCTAAATTTGAGACTATATATAAATGAAGTTAGAATTGTCTCTATTCAGTAAGTTTTTGTATGATTGATTCTTATGTAAATGATTGTTGTCTTTTAAGAGCTAGAGATTGGTATTTTCATGTGTATATAATTGATTGTGCTTCATTATTTTATGATAAATTTTGAAAGATGAAAAAGACTTAGAATGGAATATTTTTCATTACATTTATTTTATATTGTGTTGTTTACTTTTGTAGAAATATAAATGTTAAGCTAGGTTGGGAATGATATAGGGTTATAGGTTAGTGTCATGTTCTTTTTTAATGACTTTGTTTCTTGAATGAACAATACACTTTTCTTAATTGAATTGTTGAAAGGTGAACCAAGTAAAACCTGTCAAATCAAATTTTTATTTAGTTTAGAAATTTCTTTAACTAACTTACCTTGACAAGATATTAATAAGATTGGTCAAAATATCACATATAAGGCTCAAATTACCATAAAAGTTAGTAGAATTTGAATTTACGCTTATTTTTAATTTCTTGAAGTATTTCATTGTTTACTATGCTTTTTCTTGTCTTTAGGTGTTTGGGTGTTCACCATAAACCTTTTTTTTATTTGAATCTCACTTTTAATTTAAGATTATGTCATTTTAAGGTGTTGTTAGATGGAAGGATCTTATCAACATCCATAAATGATAAATGATAGCATAGGTCAAATTGTCAAATCAAAAAAATTACGAATACGACTCTAACCTTTTAAAAGTGTTTGAATTTGGTCTCACTATTAATAGACCTCTATTAATTGTTAAGTTGAAAAATGAAAAACCAGCTCACTAATCTCATGCGTTATTATTTGATTGTCATCTACGAATGGTAATGGGATAGATGTAGGTGCCAATAGTATATTACCATTATCCGTATTTGCAAGTATGAGATGGGTAATGAGTACTCACGGGTTAGATAATGGGTACCCATAAATATTTATCAATATTTATTTTTTAAAATAATAAAAAATATGGCATAATGTACTTGTAAGTGTAATATTATTTTAGTATAATATAATACAAATTAATATTATATCATACATTACAACTTCATAAATTAAAAGTATTATCATTAAAAAATATTAAATTTTGTTTATCTCATTATAAAATAATATAAAATCTAAATATTCAAGTATATTTAATAAAAATAAATATTAATAATCAAATAAATACCCATGGGATGAATAATATAATATCACTACTCATTCATTTAGTGAATATGTGGTATCCATTACGAGTAACCCACATATTACCTGTGGGTGTAGTTTTTTTATCATCTCGATTGTCATCTTAATATTAGCAAAGTTCTTCCAACTAACTCACATAATTTTTTTATAATTTTTATTTTTATTAATTTAATTAGTTTATTTAATGTTTAATATTAAATTCTCCTTTATTTTAAAATCATATTTCTTTTACTATTCATTTTTCAACCTTTAAAATGTTATTATTAAGACATTTTACCTTTTATTAGTTTTAACAATTAGTCTTTCACAATTTACTTTTAAATTTATTTTTGGTTATCTTTTACTTTCATATCAAAGACTGATTAAGAACAGATTAGTTTTTAAATAAAAAATTATTTTTAGTGTAGTTAAATAATAAATATAACAAATAAAATATATTCATGTAATATTTATGAATCATATTCGTTTGACTTAGTTCTAAATTCTATTATTTTTAATCTTTCTATACATAACATACAAATTTATTTTAAAATATTTTAATTTCAAAAAATATTTATTATTTTAAATTTCAAAAAAATACTTATAGAAATAAATTATTTACAAGTTAATAATTTGAAAGGATCTAAATACAAAATTTTACCAAGAAAATGTATGAATGAAAGTTATATCATGAATAAGTAAATTATAATTCAAAATGTAATTTTATATATAAAAAATCTCATAAGATGTAAATGTAATTTACCATTTTATATATATATAATATTCAAACTTACCCTAAAGAAAAAAGTTATATTTGTGACACCCAATTAATAAAAAGAATAGGAATTTTTTTCCAATTTTTAACGCATCTGCGTGATTGTTCAGAAATCCCAAAACATATATATATATATATTAAAAGATTATTTTTAATACATAACATAAGGAGCCGGCCAAGGCGATACTATACTAACAACTATACAAATATACACAATGTATATTGGTCTCCAAGACCACGGTGACTCCAACCAAGCAATCACCAAGTATCGCCTCAGTCCACATCCACTGAAAAACAACAACAATTTAGAGGTGAGCTTATATATGTTAAATGACAGGTATTGAATTGGATTCGACACAACTCATCAACCAAACATCCAGTTCCACATCTAATCAATAACTTGTCATGATCATTACCACACACTACCATTTAATACGATTGCATTACCTTAAATGCAACAGCACAAAAATACATATCATAAGCTATCCAATAGCTTCTCAGTCTCAATAATTATATGTGAATGTATATACATGCGGATCCAACTCTAACGATGGGAATTCCACAATATAATAATATATCTTAGCTCCCAGTTGATTCGGCCGTTTTACAGGTACCAAACCGCGCGCCTATAATGTAACACCAGTCACTTTCAGTGACAGCGACAACTCAACTCGGTGTTACGGGCCAGCCTTGAGTCCAACTCGAAGGCGGCTGTGGAATCCAAAGAAACCACCACAGGGTTTGTGCCTTACCATCAGGCCGCTCTCCTATCTGGGCCGGCATCACAGGCCCCCTGCAGTCCTGTGTGCGTCTAAATACAAATGCTATGCCAAATAATTATCAATCATCAATAGACCACCTAATTACCATCATCAGGGGCTACTACTTGGTTACATCACCAAGGGTCTCAACTCAACATATTAACAACACGCATAGCATGCAGCAATCAATAATTTTTTACACATCATACTTAGAAAATATTAACTGAAGCAACAATAACAATTAAGGGGTATATTGTCAGTAACCACAAATAACATCATCATGAAATTCATCAAGCATCAATCAATATAAACAAACACATATACCCCTATTAGTTCATAATCCATGCATTTAAAATATAATGCTCCCCTTACCTGGAATCCTCGATTCCTGAAGCTCGAGCGCTCTTCGATCGCTCTGAGTTAATCACCAATTTCTGGTTTCCAAAGCCAGAAATTTCTAAATTAATAATAATAATAATAATAATAATAATAATAATAATAATAATAATAATAATAATAATAATTAATTTTAATAATCTACACGCTATTTTAAAATTATATTTCAGCGCTTAAATAACGTTTAGCTTAAAAGGCAATGATGTATTGGATCTTAAAAGTGGTGATCCGGTCTAGATACCGGCCCCCATACTTGTGACGTCAGACTGATCTCATGTAAGGAAAACCGGTGTCCAGGTTCGACATTACCACACCGGATATCCGTTGTTTGATCATCCGCCCTCACTCCACGACAGCATCATTCATTTTCGCTGTAACGATTTTGTGTTCATTGATACAGGATATTTATATAATTGTTAGCTTTTCCTTCATAGCAAGAGAAGAGCCTTTTTGATAACTTATCAACGAAGACACTGTTTGTAGCAAAATACGTCGCATCAATGGCTTCAAAAAGTAAGTGGGCATGTCAGCAGATTATGCGGAAAAGGTGATTATCCTCTCCTCTTTCTAGAGTATTTTACTCTGATAATTGACCTACCCCCCTGACACATTCTGAAAGTCGAGCCACTTTATTGACATAATATACACGCAATCGGAGATAAGGGACCCACCTGCATCTAACGTCTCATTTTTCTCTTACGTTCAACTATAAGAAGCCATATCAACACACGTGCATGGTATCGTTGTTCTATCACACATTTACTGTTACTACGCTTGAGTATTCATTAAGTTTATACACTCTTCTGACTTGAGCGTCGGAGAATCTTTGCAGGTGGCACCACCTTTCGCCCCCCTACAACGCGAATCGTTGGTGTAAAGGATCTCCAGGACAACCAAGACCGGCCTCTCCCACTGAGAGACCGGATTAATACATCGGATATACACAGCTCCGGTGTGCAAACCCTAAAAACACCTGCATTCTTGTGGCTGGTCCCACACCGGATCCTAGACCCCGGTCCAGACCAGTTCAAGTGGTAAACAGATTGGCAGAAATATTAAGTGGTGTCACTTTAATTTAAGAAGGTACTCGCCTGTTAATTATATTAGAATAATAATAATAATAATAATAATAATAATAATAATAATAATAGTAATAATGCTAGTAATGAGAATGGTAGTTTTAATAATAACAATAGTAACAATTATGAGGCGGCAAGGCCAACCATTATATTTGATAATATAAATAACAGAATTAAATAAGGAAAATACTAAGAGCGGTGGCAAAGCCGACCATTATGCTCAATAATAAAAATAAAAGAATTGTTAAGAGCAGCGACAGAGCCATCCATTATGCTCAATAACATAATAACATAATTTAATAAAGAAAATATTTATGAGCGGCGGCATAGCCAGCCATTATGCTCAATAATATAGGTTAGTAGAAAAAAATGTTTATGAGCGGCAGCAAGGGCGACCATTTGCTCAATAATATAAGTAATTAAATAAAATATTATTCTATTTAGTAATAAAATTCCTAAAATTTAAATTAATTATTTTTAATATAATAAAATTATTCATAATTACTCAAAAATTATATAACTTAAAATCCGACCGTTGAATCGCGCTGAAACTTAAAACTATAATCGCTGGATACTAAACGAACGTAATGGGACAATTCTAAGACACAATTAACCGAAGAGGAACTCCCCTTACCTCTTGATGACTTTTTATTTTGGGAGAGGATAAGAGGAAATCCGTCAATGTTAGTCAAAATTGGTAAAATAATTAGGCCAACAACCATGCAAAATATGGAACACATGGGCAACTAAAAATGATTGGTGGCCAACCATTTTAATGTGTTCACATTACCAAAAATTTACTATAGATAGATGCATCCATGGAAGAGGAAATTCATTCCAAGCTTAAGAAGTTCTAAGCTTTCAAGAAAGAAAAAACTTAGAGAGATAAGTTTTTAATGAGTGAAAATTTGGGTGTAATTGGGTTGTGGGTTTTGAGAGGTTATGAGTGTTTGTAAACACTTTGTGTATCTTCCCTTTCTATTAGTAAAATATCTGTAGCAGTCTGGAGACATAGGCATAATCGGCCGAACTCCGTTATCAAATTTTGTGTCTTATTATTCCGCATTTTTGCTCATTCTCGAATCTAATCAAGGCATTATGTTATGAAATTCCTAACAACTGGTATCAGAGCTTAGGTGCTTATTTCTGTCAAATTTTTGCAACGGGTACTATTCATGTGAATAGTAATTTTATGAATAGTAAATTTCATGAATAGTGAATTTTGGTCAATAACACCAAATTCATCCACAGCAGTGTTCTAATACACGGTGGTTCACTGAAATTGTTAGAAGTGATCCAGAGGAAGTCATATTTGAGTGGGAGCAATGGCAGCAGATGAAGGAAAGGTGAAAATTGAAAAGTTCGATGGTGCAGACTTTGGCTTTTGGAAAATGCAGATTGAAGATTATTTGTATCAGAAGAAGTTGTACCAACCTCTCCAAGAAAAGAAACCAGATGGCATGAAGGATGATGAATGGAATCTTCTCGATAGACAAGCCCTTGGGGTTATCCGATTGTCATTATCCCGTAATGTTGCTTTCAACGTTGCAATAGAAAAGACCACAGCAGGTCTCATGGCGGCACTTTCCAACATGTATGAAAAGCCATTGACTTCAAACAAAGTTCATTTGATGAGGAGGCTATTTAACTTACGGATGACAGAAGGAGGATCAGTAGCCCAACATCTCAATGAACTTAGCTCAGTCACAACCTAATTAAGTTCAGTTGGAATCAAATTTGATGATGAGGTACAAACATTAATACTTTTATCTTCTCTTCCAGAGAGTTAGAATGCTACTGTCACAGCCGTGAGTAGCTCAACATGAAGCAGTAAGTTGACATTTAATGATGTTCGCGATCTGGTTCTTAGTGAAGAGATCTGACAGAGAGAGTTAGGTGAATCATCAATCTCTTCAGTATTGCATACAGAGTCAAGAGGGAGAAATTCAACCAGATGGAATGGTCGCAGAAAATCAAAGGACAGGCGGTCCAAATCCAGAAATCATCGTAATTCCTACAACTCAAAAACTATCAAGTGTTGGAATTATGGAAAAACCGGGCATTATAAAAATCAATGCAAGAGTACACCAAAAAAACAGGAGGCGAAGACGGAAGCAAATGTTGCTTCCACCTCAGGAGGGGATGATGCATTAATATGCTCATTGGAGAACAAGGAAGAGTCTTGGGTGTTAGATTCTGGAGCATCCTTTCATGCCACTTCGCAGAAACAATTCTTTGAGAATTATGTCCTCGAAAACCTTAGTAAAGTTTACCTTGGTAATGAGCAATCTTGTGAGATTGTTGGAAAAGGTGTAGTGAAGATTAAACTGAACGGGTCTGTATGGGAATTAAAAAATGTCAGACATATTCCCGACCTGACAAAGAACTTAATCTCAATAGGCCAGTTGACCAATGATGGCTACACAACAGTGTTCCATGGAGATCAATGGAAGATTTCAAAGGGTGCAATGACGATTGCTCGTGGTAAAAAGAGTGGTACTCTTTACAAGACAGCAAAAACATGCAATTTGATTGCAGTTGCAGCAAATGAAAATCCCAATCTATGGCACCAGAGACTAGGCCATATAAGTGAGAAAGGGGTGGAGATCATGCACTCAAAGGGCAAATTACCAGGTCTTCAGTCAGTAAAAATTGACATGTATGAAGACTGTATACTTGGAAAGCAGAAATGAGTAAGCTTTCAAATAAGTGGAAGAACCCCAAAGAAAGAGAGACTCGAGCTTGTTCATTCTAATGTTTGGGGTCCATCGACTATCTCATCTCTTGGTGGGAAGCAATACTTCGTGACTTTTATTGATGATCACTCTAGAAAGGTATGGGTGTACTTTCTTAAACATAAGCCTGAAGTATTTGAGGCTTTCAAGGTATGGAAAGCCATGGTAGAAAATAAGACAGGGTTGAAGATCAAAAGGCTCAGAATTGATAATGGTGGTGAGTATAAAGACGCCAGATTCAAGAAATTATGCTATGAGCATAGGATCAAAATGGAGAGAACTGTGCCAAGCACGCCTCAACACAATGGTGTAGCTGAGCGTATGAATCGAACATTGACTGAAAGGGCCAGAAGCATGCATGTGCAGTCAGGTTTACTGAAGCAATTTTGGGCAGAAGCAGTCAACATAGCAGCTTACTTAATCAATCGAGGTCCATCAGTACCATTGGAGCATAAAATACCAGAAGAGGTATGGAGTAGAAAAGAAGTAAAACTTTCACATCTTAAAGTTTTTGGTTGTGTAGCATATGTGCATATTAGTGATCATAGCAGGAATAAGCTTGATCCCAAATCAAAGAAGTGCACTTTCATCGGCTATGGTGAGAATGAGTTTGGCTACCGCCTCTGGGATGATGAAAATAAGAAGATGATCTATAGCAGAGATGTGATCTTCAACGAAAGAGTATTGTATAAGGACAAGCATAGCATAAACAACCACAACTCAGAACAAAGTGGACCAGTGTATGCAGAGGTGGACGATGTCCCAGAAAGTCCTATAGTTAAGAGTCCTCACCTAGAGGAATCAACCGAGCAAAGTAGTGACCAACAATCTGACACACTAGAGCCTCCTACTCCAGCTCCTGTATTAAGAAGTTCTTCTCGACCTCATATGCCTAACAGGAGATACATGGACTACATGTTGCTGACTGATGGAAGGGAGCCTGAAGACTTTGAGGAAGCATGTTAGACTATGGATGCCAGCAAGTGGGAGTTTACCATGAAAGAAGAGTTAAAGTCTTTAATCTCAAATCAGACATGGGAACTGACTAAGTTACCCATGGGGAAAAGGCACTTCACAACAAGTGGGTGTATCGATTGAAGAATGAGCATGATGGCTCAAAAAGGTACAAAGCCCAATTAGTTGTCAAAGGATTTCAACAAAAAGAAAGAGTCGACTACACTGAAATTTTTGCTCTGGTTGTGAAGCTCAATACTATAAGGTCCGTGTTAAGTATTGTTGCCAGTGAAGAACTCTATCTTGAGCAGTTAGATGTGAAGACTGCATTTCTCCATGGAGACTTAGATGAGGAGATATACATGCACCAACCTGAAGGATTCTTAGAGAAAGGAAAAGAGAATTTAGTGTGCAGATTGAAGAAAAGCTTGTATGGCCTGAAACAAGCTCCAAGATAGTGGTACAAGAAGTTTGATAGCTTTATGCACAAGGAAGGTTTCTAGAAGTGCAATGCTGACCACTGTTGCTTCTTCAAGAGAAGTAAGTCCGATTATATCATTTTGCTACTTTATGTTGATGATATGTTAGTAGCAGGTTTAGATATGGATGAGATTATAAGTTTGAAGATGTAGTTGTCAAAAGAGTTTGACATGAAGGACTTAGGCCCAGCAAAAAAGATCCTTGGAATGCAAATCACAAGAGATAAGCAAAGAAAAGTTTTGCAGTTATCCTAGGAGGAGTACATCAATCGTGTTTTACAAAGATTCAATATGGGTGATGCCAAATCAGTTAGTACACCTTTGGCAAGTCATTTTCATCTATCTAAAGATCAGTCCCCTCAAACAGAAGAAGAAAGAGAATTTATGGCTAAAGTTCCATATGCTTCAGCCATTGGAAGTCTGATGTACGCAATGGTCTGCACAAGGCCAGACATTGGCCATGCAGTAGGAGTTGTTAGCAGGTTTATGTCAAATCCAGGTAAAGCTCATTGGGAAGCTGTCAAATGGATTCTGAGGTATCTACGAGGTACGCCAAAGAAGTGTTTATACTTTGGTAAAAGTGAACTAAAAGCACAAGGCTATGTAGATGCAGATTTTGCAGGTGAAGTTGATCACCGAAGAAGTACAACTAGTTACATATTCACTGTCAGAATTACAGCTGTTAGTTGGATGTCGCAAATACAAAAGATTGTAGCTTTATCCACTACAGAGGCTAAGTATGTAGCAGTGACAGAAGCCAACAAAGAATTGATATGGCTTCAAGGTTTGTCAAAAGAGTTGGGATTCACCCAGGAGAAGAGTATTTTACATAGTGATAGTCAGAGTGCTATACATCTGGAAAAAATTCGACATTTCATTTCAGAACAAAACATATTGGTCTTCGTTACCATTTCATCAGATCTCTTCTTGAGGATGAGGTGTTAACATTAAAAAGGATTCAAGGAAGTATGAACCCAACAGATATGTTAACAAAGGTGGTGACTATTGACAAACTGAAGTTGTATTCAACTTCAGTTGGCCTACTAGGATGACAAGACCAGAGAAGACTGCTGCATTGATCAAGATGTGAAGACAGATTGAAAACAGTCTTCAAGTGGGAGATTGTTAGTCAAAATTGGCAAAATAATTAGGCCAACAACCATGCAAAATATGGAACACATGGGCAACTAAAAATGATTGGTGGCCAACCATTTTAATGTGTTCACATTGCCAAAAATTTACTATAAATAGATGCATCCATGGAAGAAGAAATTCATTCCAAGCTTAAAAAGTTCTAAGCTTTCAAGAGAGAAAAAACTTAGAGAGATAAGTTTTTAGTGAGTGAAAATTTGGGTGTAATTGGGTTGTGGGTTTTGAGAGGTTGTGAGTGTTTGTAAACACTTTGTGTATCTTCCTTTTCTATTAGTAAAATATCTACAGCAGTCCGGAGACGTAGGCATAATTGGTCAAAATCCGTTATCAAATTTTGTGTCTTATTATTCCACATTTTGCTCATTCTCGAATCTAATCAAGACGTTATGTTGCGAAATTCCTAACAGTCAAAACTTCGCTAATCGTTTTTGATTGTCCGTCAATAGCCGTTGATAGTTCCCGATCCTAAAAAAATGTACATGCATGGTTAAAAGGGGAAGAGATGGTCACAGTTTTGGCCTTCAAACAACATAAGAATTCATTTTATTTTTAAGACAACAAATTGATTTGGGCCAAGTAAAATCAAGAAGGAGATTGAAGAGAAAAATTGACCAAAACTCACCTTGGAGGGCCTAGGTGGTTCACGGTTGAGAATCTCTTTGGGCAAGAGGATGAGGTTGGTTTTATAAGTGTATTTTCATGCAAGAAGATTGAGGAAGATGAGCTGTTTTGATTATGGTTTGTCCGTGAATGCAGAATGAAGAAAGAAGGGAAATTGGAATTGTTTTAGTGCTGCCGAGAGTAAGGAAAAGATTAGTGGAAGTTGAAGTATAAATGTTGGAATTGTATAGCTTATGTATTTGAAAGAGAGATGAGATTTATTGTTCTGAATTTTGGAGGCTGGAACGTGAATGTGATCAGGATTTTGGGCAGAGCAATGTTATATTTATAGCATGATATGGGGACTTATATGATGGCATGGTCATGGGTCATGACATCATGTGATGTCTTTCCTTTGAAGAAGCAGCGTGAGAAGTAAGGAGAGTTGAGTGGGCTAGTGTTCTATGGTGGTGACACCTCACCTTCGAGGTTTCGGATGGTGGTGGTGTTTCTGGAAATTGGTGACCGGAAAATTAAATTGTTACCCAATGGTTTTAGGTGTGTATGATTTTTAGAAACCGAAAATAAAAGGTGTTAAAAATAAATACATGATAATTCGTGGGGACAGAATCTCGAAAAATTCCCAACATAAAACTTGTAGATCTTATTTTTCCCTTTGATTTGATATATCATTTGAGATGATCCAATATCGGTAGCCTGAGATATGGCCGAAACGATACAGGATACTCTAATCGTTCTTGAAATAGATAGGGCTATGGAAATAAATTTGTAGTTATTTCTCCTTTGAGAACTGGCCTTCATGCCCTTCATAAGAATTGTAGGTTTCTTTGATACGGATCTATAGAAAAAAAATGAAGCCATTCTCATTCCGGAAGATGGTTATATGCCCATTTGTCTGAAACCAATCAGCATGGTGACGTGATGAACAGGGGTCCTCAAAGATCTTCAAAACTGTATCGATCTGGGAAGATATAGCTCTCAATGTCTTCACAAAAACTATAGATAATTCTGTTACGGAGATTTTGACACCAAGTTTGTGTGAATCGAAGCTTGTATGAGAGAGTTATGAATTTTTGAATGAACCATGCGCAGAGTAAAAACACGAATAACATGGTTCTAAGATGAATTTACTTAATCCTTGAATTTGAGTATGACAGAGTGGGAATTTGGGATCGGGCCTAAAAATAGAGATTGAAGATCTCTTTGAAACGAAGTGAACGAGACTAGAATCATTCCAATCAAGCATCATTTGAGAAAGTTAGACCCGAAACGCCAAAGACGCGTAGGAGAGGAACAAGTTACCGAGCCTAATAAGTTATTTTCTAAAATTTTCAAAGTTAGGATGTTACAACATTTATAAGGAGGGATATATATATATATATATATATATATATATATATATATATATATATATATATTAAGTTTAAGGGTAGTTTAAATCATTAAAAGTGATAGTTTTAATTTATTAAAAATGGATGCGTTCATTGTATTTTTATTACATGATTTCTATAAAAAGATAACCACTTTTAGTGGTTTAAACCAAACTCTTACGAATGCTAATAAATCTTAAATTTTAAATTTAATCACATCTACTTTTTTGGAATTCTAAGATGAGGTTACAAATTAAATAAAGAACATTCCCATAAAAAAATCCTTATCTCTCTTATTAGACATTTTTAAAAACCTTATCACTATAATCGCTATCAAAGGATTAATTTAGTTGGTTAAAAATAATATGTGGGTTAAACTCTCTTTAAGCATGACAACAGAACAAGTTAGGAACGAATTTTGCTCTTATCATCCCCATATCCATAAAAGTCAGGATGAGTTTAGGTCATGTTAAAAATAAGGTGAGTTTGAAATTTTAGAATTCTTCCATGGGTTTCCCTTTAGATTCAAAAAAATTTATAGAGATCTTACGATACCATATTTTTATCTACTTTCTTTCATTTTATTTTGATAACTTAAGTATATAATTTCAAATATATATATATATATATATATATCTTTTAAAAGGGTAGTTTAAATCATTAAAAGTGATAGTTTTAATTTATTAAAAATGGATGCGTTTATTGTATTTTTATTACATGATTTCTATAAAAAGATAACCACTTTTAGTGGTTTAAACCAAGCTCTTAGAACGAATGTTAATAAGTCTTAAATTTTAAATTTAATCACATCTACTTTTTTGGAATTCTAAGATGGGGTTACAAATTAAATAAAGAAAATTCCCATAAAAAATCCCTATCTCTCTTATTACACATTTTTAAAAACCTTATCACTATAATCGCTATCAAATGATTAATTTAGTTAGTTAAAAATGATATGTGAAGCATGACAACAGTGCGTGTTAGGGATGAGTTTTGCTCTTGTCATCCCATATCCATAAAAGTTAGGGCGAGTTTAAGTCATGTTAAAAATAACGTGAGTTTGAAATTTTAAAATTCATCAATGGGTTTTCCGTTAGGTTTGAGAAAACTTATGGAGATCTTATGATGCTATATTTTTATTTACTTTCTTTCATTTCATTTTGATAACTTAAATATATAATCTCAAATAAATTATATATATATATATATATTTTAGATATTTTAATTAAAATAATATATAAACTAACATGAAGTTTTTTTATAAACAATAAACTTTTTTATTATACATTATTTTAAAAAATATATATAAACTTATTCTTATCATTTAACTATATAGGTAAAATTATTAAATTTATCTAGAGAGATATATGAATTCAGATGTAAGGTGTTTAGTTTGCAGTTGAGGAAACAGAATTGAGTTAAAATAAAAAATTTAAAAATTGATATTAATTTTTCACGTCGTTCGAAACAATCAAAACTCTGTTGACTCGTATAATCAAAAACATGTTACAAACTGACGGAGTATTTCTCCGTTCAACTAACACACCAAACGTGCTAAATTTGTTCACACCTGTTTCCGTTCCCTCAAAATCAGGTTTAGGTTAATTTGAAATTGGCCAACTTACTGTATGTTTATAATATTCAATTGATGGTTTACCGAAAAGCTCAATCACAAGACCACATTCTCCTCCGAAAAGACCAACAAGTCCAAGTTTACTTTCCCAGTTCTTGGACTCGCATATAACCACCTGAATAAAAACAATAGATATAAACTGAATAAACTATTACGATAATCAGTGAGATTGTACACGTTATGTATTTTAATTTTAAAAACATTAAATTAGTTTATAACATCCTAAACAATCATTCATCTACTTTTCTTTCAATAAAGATTTATGAGTTGCGTCTCCAAAATTTATTAAAAATGCTTACATTTTATTATTTTTTCAAAAAACCCAAGTAAATGTCTTTGGTTGTCATAGATGCTATATTTAATTAAACAATCTATTCTACTAATCCACTATTAATATTATTCAAATAAAAAGACATAAGAATAAAGGTGTCTTATTTAGATGGATAAAAAATAGAAAAGAAATAAGTGTAAAAATTCTTTTGGTTTGTTTTGATGAATAAAAGAGTGAGTGGATGAAAATAAATAAATTATATAAGAAATATATTAATTTAATAAATAATAATATATTTTTTACAATAATTTTTTTCTATACACATTTTTTTTATTTTTTTCTATTTTTAACAATATATATTAAAATATTAAATATGAAAATCAATAAAAGATCAACACTGTCACATGTCTTTCCTTCTATGCGCATCTAAAATAGCTCTATTTAGGTAAATATATTAATTCCCATGGCCATATTGAAATTAGGTATTCATTTGGTTAGAGTTGAAAGAAATAACTATTTCTTTTTTGGAAAATGATGGGCCAAGACCCAAATATATTAGGCAAATATTAATTCCCAAGGCACTATGAAAAATAAGTATACATTTGGTCAGAGTTGAAAGAAATTGATTTCCAGGTTCCTTTGTGTCAACCACATTTGGTTACCTTGTTATGTGTGTACTAACCCTTAACCAAACATACCCAAAGCCCCTTTCACCTAATAATCAACCTCCATCAACTAATAACAAATCCAATATTAACATTCTTGAAAATAATAGATTTAACATATATAGGTTTTTTTTAATAAAGATAGTGATAATTTTTTTAATACTTTTAAAAAGTTATAAATCAAAAGTCCAAAAAAAATTTGTAGAGATAAAATCCAAATCAATAAAATAAGTAAAAACCAACCACTTGGATAAGGTCATAAGCCTTATATATGTAATAGAATTAATATTGATTAGTATTAATATTAAAAATAATAGATTTTTCCTTGTTTGTTTCCCTCACTTACTCAGACACTGGTATATGTGGACTCTATCTCTTTCACTAGCATTCGCATTCTCATTCTCATTCGCATGAACACCAACAAGTGATTGGAACCCTAATTCCATAGAGACAAAGACAGTGTATGGTTTTGATTGATCGGTGCTAATGGCTTCCGACAGCGCTTCTCGGTCGAGTTCTGCGGCCGATTCCTACGTTGGATGTTTGATCAGTTTGACCTCCAAGAGTGAGATCAGATACGAGGGTGTTCTCTACAACATCAACACCGATGAGTCCAGTATTGGCCTCATCAATGGTACTCTCTTCATTTCTTTTTCCTTTCTTTAATCTGGGTCTATTTATTTCTACACTCAATTAGGTTCTTTCTTTCTCGAATCTTTGAAACCAGGATAAAAATTTGATCTTTTCTTGTTTTAGTTCGTAGTTTTTGTGTTGGGGAAGAGGTTGGTCTGAATTTGTTCTTGTTATGGGGGTTTTCTGTTGAAAAGTCGAAATGGGTCTTGTTTTTGAATGGCACGTGGGTTGTTTGAACTCGAGTTTGAATCTGAAAGGCTAGACATAATTGTTTCTGCTTCTGATCATTGTGTTTCTTTTCTTGTGATTGAAGTTTTGTGATAACCCAAAACCCATTAACCCTTCTTTGTTGTAGGTTCTTGAATTGTGTTTGTTTTGTTGTTGAATGTGATTTTCACTGGCAAATAGATAGTTGTTATTTTTTTTAGGTTGAGTTTTTTATTTTCTCTCTCTCCATATGTGCCCCTCACTTTGGTTTTTGGTGATTGCCTAAGTGACTATCTGGTATGAATGATGGATTGAGTTTTGGCCTTTGGGTAAGGGAAGGGATTGGTTTGAACTTCTTATTGTTTTGGGGTCTCCTGTTGGAAAGATGTAAAGGGTTTTGGAATTTTTCAGTGGTGCTGTGGTTTCATCTTTTAGCATAAATGTGGTCTTGAATGCAAATTTGAATCTGAATGCTGTTATGTGTAGTCCATTGGTGTGTTTTTATGTTTTAGTTCTTTGAAAGCTTTTTGAAAAGATGTCTACATTCTCATTGATTGATGATTAGGGTTTTGATTTCTGAGTTTGTTATTTGCTCTACATTTGTTTGTCAGTCTCCATGCAACTGTTCAATGATTGCTTACGTGACTCTTTAGAGGGTAAGCCCTTGGTGTCACATTTGGGTTGCTGCATCGTGGCTGATTATCACGAGATTAGTCCCTAAAATTTCATTTACAAGGGTTGTGTAAAATTAAATATTCCTATTCCACAACAGTAGGCCCTTTGTGTGTTGTAAAACTGTATCCTACCCGACTTTTTGTTGCATTCCCTTTGTCTAAAATAATTGTGGTAATCTTCTTAGAGTTTTAACCAACTGTTATTTTGAATGATGTGAACATACTTAAAGAATGGAAATGATCTCAATAATCATTAAAGAACAGAAAGGATGTGGATTGTTTTTCCTTATCGGATTATTAGCCATTTAAGAAAAAATAATAACAGTCATAACTATTTTTTCTATAAGAGTGTGATGCTTATATTCTGGATCACATAAGGAAACAGCTTTTATGGAATTCTTACAAAATGGGTGCCCCATTGCCATATTAATTATAAGAAAGAGCTTTTATGGATTTTTAATCACAAGGAAAGTCTTTCACCATTGTGGGGTCACAAGAAGGGGCGTTCATAAGTGAACAAACTGAGCTAAAACCTATCAAACTGAATCATTTCATTTTGTTTTTCTGTTTATGAAATTTTATGTGTTCAATTTGGGTTTTGGTTTTCATTTATGAATGTGAAACCAAGCTGACCTCATTTTTAGACAATGTTGTCAAAAATGGGATTTTATGTGTGAACTTGAGAAGGAAGGGAAAAGTCGTAAAACGTAGTTGTAGAATCTTAACATGGATTGTAAGATTCTACTAAAAATCCAAAATTAAGCTTAACCACATGTACATGCCTAGAAATTAACATAGATAATGAAAATATCCTTATGATCCTTTAAATCACGATTCATATCATCATTAGTCACATAATCCTATATTCTCTTTGCTGTGAGTTGTGCTTTTGCTGCTTTGCTTCCTCCCTCCGTTGACAACCTTCTCACGAGAAGAGCGCTTTCTCTTGATTATTTGAGAGATGTTAGGGATATGATTTGAGAGAATCTTTTAATCTTTGAAAGGAAGTTGAAGAGGTGAGAGGGAATGTAGGGATGCATTAATTTTCATTTTAATGTTTAAAAAGGTGATGAATGGGTTTTTTTTAAGACTGCGGACGGACCCAACTTGCAAACCTGCCAAACAGACCTGCTGCTCATTACTCCTGGACGTGTGCAAGTTTACAAGATCCCATGATTTCATGAACCAATGTTATGATTCCACAAGAAACCTATTTTACCTGTGTTCTGAAACGGAATCTGGTGCAAAAAACGTAGAATCGTGCGATTCTACATTCTAACACGTGATTTTGACAACATTGATTTTGGATTAATAGATTTTAATTTATAGAATTGTTTAAGACTGATTTATTGTTTATATCTATATGTATATCTATTTGATGATGTTCCAAATCCAATCAGAAATTTTTACCTAACTTTTGGTTCCTTAGTGGAGTGATAATTTGTTTTTCTGTGGTTGTGGGTCAGTGCGATCTTTTGGGACTGAAGGAAGGAAAAAGGATGGCCCGCAAATTCCCCCAGGTGACAAGGTGTATGAGTATATATTGTTCCGTGGCACCGACATCAAGGTATAATCAAGAAACACGTAGAAGGACTGTTTCATGATAGCTAATGTTTGTTTTGGAAAGCATGACTTGTAATTTCTGTATTATTAGACAGCTAATGTTTGTTTTGGAAAGAATGATGTTTAATTTCTGTATTGTTATTGACCACTTGGTCCTTGAAGCATTTCAATATATGCATATTTTTTGGCATTCATCATTTCCTCAGTTTTTCTTTTGTAGAGTCTGTTTCTAGCCCTTGCTTCAATCACATCTAATATAATTAGATATTGAGGCAGGGAGAAGGATGCAGATCCAGAAAATGATATGCCTTTTTATATGGATATTGTTATTAAATGGCACCTGTTGTAATTAAAAATGTTACAGCTTGATCATGTGCCAATTATATGAATCCGATGAGCTGAAACATCTTTTATTATTTTTGAAGGATTTACAGGTGAAATCTTCTCCACCTGTCCAGCCTACTCTACCAGTAAACACCGATCCAGCTATTATTCAGGTTGATGAGTGGCTTTTTTGAAATACATTTTGTATCAAACTATCAATGTATATTAAATCCATCCTAATTTGTGTAATGGCTTTGCAGTCTCAGTATCCTCGCCCTGTAACGACATCTGCAAGCTTACCAGCTGTAAGCGGGCCTTTGACTGATCTTGGTGCTCATGCCCCACAGATTGGACATCCTGGGTCAAATTTTCAAGCGCCCATGCCTTTATATCAACCAGGAGGAAACATGGGGCCATGGGGAGCTGCTTCTTCACCTGCCCCAAATGCAAATGGTGGTGGCCTTGCTATGCCAATGTATTGGCAAGGATATTATGGTGCTCCAAATGGGCTTCCACATTTACACCAGCAATCCTTGCTTCGGCCACCACCTGGCTTATCAATGCCTTCCTCTATGCAGCAGCCACTGCAGTTTCCCAATTTTAGCCCATCTTTACCGTCAGGACCTTCAAATTTACCAGAACTCCCGTCAGCTTTACTTCCTATAGGTACTAGTTCTGCTGTTAAAACATCAACTTTACCTGCATCTAATCTTGCATCAACTTTACCTCTAGCACCTTCAGCTACACGAGCTCCTGAAACTTTGCCAGCATCAGTTCCAAACAAGGCATCAGCTGTTTCACTTCCAACAGTCTCGCTAGCCGCTAACTTACCATCACTTATTCCCTTTACTGGCAGTGGTCCGGATATTGGTGCTGTAGCGCCATTAGTAAATAAACCTAATACAATTTCAGGGTCAAGTTTGCCATACCAAACTGTATCTAAGCTGACTCCTACAACTATTGGATCATTGACTTCTACCCATACAGAAACATCAGTCCCTTCTCTGGTAACCCCTGGTCAATTATTGCAATCTGTACCCGCTGTTGTATCTTCATCTCAGCCTTCGCAAACTCCTCATAAGGATGTTGAAGTGGTTCGGATTTCATCAACATCACCTCCAGAGCCTTCTGTACCAGTTTCAGCTGAAACTCAGCCCCCAATATTGCCGTTACCGGTAACTTCACGGCCCTATCACAAGGTAACCCCCGCTCTAATATATGCACAGGTATACATGAATACATTTTCATTTTACATGTGCTTGTATGTTTTGTGTATATATATATTTAGTGCATTGGAGACTGGAATCATATAATAGACTGGATTATCTTCTCATCTTTGATTTGTGACTATTAGATCAAACTTTTATTTAATGCTGAGTTACTATAGGCAGGCATTCGCAGGCATTTGCTGCGATCCTGTAAGTTACACCTTGATCAAAGAAACTGGTAATTTGGAAAAGTAGTGCTCTATATTCTGGATAACCTGCATGCTTGATGTTTTTTCTCCATCCAATTGTTGTTGATTCTTTTTTAAGATTTTAAAATAGGATATGACCTGGTCGGTCTGCCACACATGAATTATGAACGATAGACAGAGCATTCGTGCAAGACTGCAATTGTTTTTCTATCATTTTGTTTTGGCTGAGGATCCACTGACATTTGGTTGCACTTTCTTCAGCCTGGTGGAGCTTCTGTCCAAACTCATCATTTTTACAGGGGACGTGGAAGAGGAAGAGGAACTGGGGTATGCTTTCTGCTTCATATAAGCTGGGAAACTTAGCCCCTTATATGTACTGAACCTGAGAAATTGTTAAAAAGATTTTGGAGTTAAAGTTAAAGTGAGGAGTATTTTTGTATGGGTTTGTTATTGAATATCTGAATTTATAGGTTCTTTCTCTCTCTATCTCACTATTATGTCCACGTATAGCTGAAAGTAGTTTTTGTTTTGTGGTCTTCATCAGATGAGAGGCACAGCATTTCCCCCCTGAAAAAAGTTGCCTGCAATTTAGATATTAACAAATCTTCCAGATAGATTTTCACTCACTGATTTTACATTGTTTACAATCCAGTTGTGGTCTTGAGAATTTGAATTCATCTCTGCAGGGTTCTCGCCCAGTTGAGAAATTCACTGAAGACTTTGACTTCATGGCAATGAATGAGAAGTTCAAAAAAGATGAAGTATGGGGTCATCTAGGTAAAAACAAGTCTCATTCAAAGGAGAAAGAGGTGGAAGACAATGCCATTGAAGATGACAGTCAAGATGAAGATAATGGTGATGTATCAAAATTGGATGCGATGGTAATGCTTTTGCCATCTTGTGTGCAACACTAATGCATTCAGAATGTATATGATTGTTTCAATGATTGACTGCTTCTTATGGTTTTCGTAGCCTGTTTACAACAAAGATGATTTCTTTGACTCGCTCTCTTGCAACGCTCTTGATCATGATTCACAAAATGGAAGGATTAGATACTCTGAGCAAATTAAGATTGATACTGAGGTAATGTATATCTTGGCTTGACTTCATTTTGTGTGGATCATGATGTTCAATTAATTTTACTGATTTTTGTGGTGCAGACATTTGGTGATTTTACAAGGCACCGTGGTGGATGGGGTGGCCGTGGCCCATGGCGTGGTGGACATTCTCGTGGTGGTTATTATGGAAGGGGATATGGCTATGGTGGAAGGGGAAGGGGACGCGGCATGTCCGGTCGTACATAGATTGAACCAACAGCTAGTGTTTAGTCGAGTTGTGGTGGTGGGAGAACAAAACCCAGGCCAGCCACCCACTACAGAAGTGGTTCTTGAGGCCTTGCCTCTCAGTATTGTGTTTTTCTCTTGTTTCTATTTGGTCATAGAATAAGTAGGACAGTTTTCTTTTGTTATATTGCTGCCTAAACAACCTGGTTTGGTGGAATGATATTCAAATTATCGTGTGAGGAAGGCATATCTTTTAGATAGTTTCTTGCGGTGTATTGTTTATGTATTTTAAGCAATCAGCAAGTCGTCCATTTAAGAGATGGGTATTTCTATCCCATTTTTTGCATTGTAAATGCGAGTTATAGTATTTGTTATGCAAGCTGATCCTTTCTATACCAGCAATGTTTGGTAGAAGTTTCTTTTAGTTTCTCCATAATCTTTACTTAAAAATCTTGATATGCCTTCTTATGAAACCAGGGCTTTACTAATCTTATTATGTTTGATCTCATGATAGGCTTAGACCTATGAGAAAAACTTAGGATTGACCTTCTCAATGAATGTGACAAACATCAATAACAAGCTATGGAAAAAGGGTTGATGGCGCTTCTCTAGAAGTAAAAAATAACTTTTTACATAGATTGTCGTCGATATCTCTGACACTAGTGTATATAGACTAGGGCCTAAAAGAACAAATCAACTTTTAAAGGCAAGGTTCATTCAAGAGATTCAATATTCATCACAGGTTTTGAATATCGTGATGGTGAAAAAAAGGAAATAGGAAGTGGAAGATGTGTACAAATATGTAAATTTGAATTGTTGTTTAAAAGACTCATACCCATTTTTCAACATTGATCAAATGGTTGATGACTCTTTAGGCTTCTGGTTCCTTTCATTTATGGACATCTATTCCAATTATAACCAAATCCTTATGTGGGAAAGGATGAGGAAAGAACCATATTTGTTAATGACAAGGGTATTTTTTTATTACATTGTCATGTCTTTTGGCTTGAAGAACGTTAGAGCTACATATCAACATAAGATTAACAAAGTTTTTGAAGGAATGCACACTATGATGGTTGAAGTTTATATAGACGATATCATTGCTAAAACTCTAAGATTTTTGAGAGGTTTAAGATGTATAACATAAGTCTCAACCCACTCAAGTGTACATTCATGGTACTGACTTATAGTTCCTAGGATTGATGCTTATCTAGAGAGGTATCGAGGTTAATCCTGATAAATGTAAAATTATTAAGGAACTACAAAGCCCAAAAAACTTGAAGGAGGCACAATCCCTTAATGGCAAAATAATTGTTTTATCCTAGTTCATGTCTAAAATGTCACACCGGTCGTCATTATATAAGATCTTCCAAAAAACAAAAAAAAAAGAGTGGGGAGAGGAACAAGAGAAGGCTTTTAAAAGTATAAAGGATGTTTTGGATCAGCCACTGATATTGGTGAAGCCTGATCTTAGAGAAAAGTTTCTATACTTGCCTGTTTCTAATGAGGCTTTATGGGTCGTTTTAGTGGAGACCTTGGAAGGCTAAAGACTAGTATACATCATTGAGAAAACCCTTCATGGGATGAAACTTTGATACCAAAAGATCGAAAAGATGACATTGATAGTAATTCGGGCATTCTGAAGACTAAGACAATATTTCTACACTCATCCTAAATTGATTTGAATTGACTAGGACGGTATTATACATGTAACATTCTAATTTTGAATAATTAGGAATTTTTATTTAAGAGTTTAGATGGAGAATTCGACGTGAAATTCATAGGTAAAATTAATAATAATCCAGATACTATTTTTTTGGGACAAAAAATGATCCATTAAATCCCGGGGTTAGTTCGATAATTTTTAATAATTAAATCAAAGGGTTTAGTTTTGATAGTTAACCAAAAGGGTTAGAAGATCAAACTACACCTAACCAACCTGAATTAATTAAATTTGTCTTTTTCTCTTTTCCCACTCTCACTTATTCCCACTCTTTCACGTGTACTCTCCCTCTCTTTTCTCTTATCTCACTTTCTTTTTTCACCTAACACTCACATCACTCTTTTCCCTCAATCCATCTCACGCCACTCTCTCTTTTATTTCCCTTTCACTTTTCATTTCTCTCTTTTTCTTCCCAACTCACTTCCTCTTATGAGCTTTTTCTCCCTCCCCCACTTCATCTTCTTCCTATCTTTCTTCACCATAAAACTGTGCCCTCCCTTCTTCCCTCTTTACATTTTTGTTTGTCCTCATAAAATGGATGCTTATGCCTTGTTCTCTCACTCCCAAGCTCATCTATTACTCTTCCATTTCTCTCTCTTGGGGCATCACTACCATTGATGGGTGTTGGGTGAAGCTTGAAGCTTCATAAAACTCCATTTCTAACTCACTAGGTAATCTCTAATCTTGTGGGTATCTCCATTTTTTTTTCTTTGATGCAAATCGTGACACCCACTTCCCCTTTCCATAGGTTTCAATTTTGGTGGTGTGGGAAGGTTGATTATTGGGTGTTAGTGTATCGTTATGACGATGGTTTAGTGTTCGATGTGGTTTTGGTGCTCCAACCATGGGTTGTCAATTTCGGTATGGAAAATCCTTTTGAAACTCCATCGATTAAATATTCAAGCTTCGATTCTTGTGGTTCGGATATTTAACAGTTACGAGTATAGATTTTGTTAAGTTTCAAAATGTTTCGAATATAGGAAATTGAACATTCAGAGCTAAATTAAAGTTTAGAATCAAATTCAGAAAGTTAGAAATCGACCGAGGTATGTGTTGATGTACGAAGAAGGTTTGTCACTTGAGTAGTGAGTTGTAAGCATAATATGAAACTGGGAACTTGTGTTTGAAAAAATATATAAATATTTGTTTCTTGAAAAGTTTACCTGGAATTGTACGGTTATAAATGATTTGTGTTGTTGATGTTGTGGTATAATGATGTTTGGATGTGTTGATATCTAATACTTGATATTTGATAAGAATTGTTGATATTTGATATTGATAAGAATTGTTATTAATGCCATATAAATATGTTGACAATGGTATGTGATATTTGATAAAAATTGTTGTTGGTAATATGTAAATATTTGATGATTATGTAATTGTGAAGTTAAACGACTCTATGAATTTGATTTGATATGAGTGTAATGTGATGGATGTTGAATTGATGAGTATTGATGTTAGTGGAGTTAGGCTATGAGAATGCTTGTGAACTTGAAGGCGGATGAGATGCATAATGCCATGAGAAAGAATTTGGTTATGTATATGTTTTGTAAATTAAGTAATGAATTGTATGTGGTTAATTTTGGAATGGTTATTGTGTTAGTGATGGACCATAATGACTATTTTGATTTTGACTTGTATGATGATGCAAAACTATATGGATATGGTAATGTTTGATATGAATTATGTAGAAAATTTTGATGCCAATGATGCATATGTTATTTGGTATGTTTGATGTGGAAAACCTATGATTAGGTCATGAAGTTGATGACTAATGTAAATGTTGTGTGCATGATGAATTAGTGAGTTGTAATGAGACTCAATGGGGGCAATGATACATATATATGTATTGCTGCAGAATATTGCTATAGAATTTGAATTGGTGCATGACTTATTATGTTTTGATGTATTGACTTGATAGTGTTTGTGAACCTTTAAGGTATTGAGATGGTTATTGATGGTGAAAATATGATTTTTAAAGTGGAATTGCATATAAGTTAATAATGTAGAATTTTGGTATTGAATAAATGTTATGGAACTAAATTGAAACAAGCCTAGAAAGGGAACCTAGGGGGTCATATTTTGATCCATAATGTTTTGGTGTTTATATACATGTTAGACAATATTTATTGCATGATAGAAACATGTTGGTATCATAAGGGGACCATTTGGATAGGTTTTTGGTGAGTTTTGCATGTGTTGCCATGATTCCAAAATTTCCTACATAGTGGCATTACACAAGCTCCAAACTGGTGGGAGATGAGATGGATGATTGTTTAGTTAAATGAATGATGTTATAAGAGTGTTTCCATGTTCAAAATGCAAAGAATCATGAGAGTGATGTGTGCCATAAAGGTACCAAATAATGCATGGTCTAGTGGTTCCAAAAACAACACATTTTGCATGCCAGAAACAGGGTATAGCAATGAGAACCACTAGCATGGAACTCACTGCCTTAGAGACCCAAAATTTTGCATTTCCCTTTGTCTAGCAATTTGAATCACGACCAATGGTAGGAACCACAACTAGGCCGTGGAACAACTTCCAGGTGGCCAAAATTTTTATGTTGTCATACCTTTTGCTTGCCCATGTATGCTTCCTTATTTAGGGATTGAATCCCTATGCTTCTTAGCTTTTTTATGCATACCTATTCACATGTTTCTACATAACATCTAGCGTGGAACTTGTATTTTCTTGGTTCCTTTCTCATATCCTCATATATGGGGAAAAAGGATGCCATATGTATGCCTTTTTCTGCTGCTATCATACTCTTAATGGTGTATATGTTTAGGGTCTCACTCTATCAATCCAATTATTGTCATAATGTGTTATATCGTGACACTTGGTTTTTCTTGATTCAGTCTGTGATGCAAGTAGTTTGTTTTATGAGGTTGAACAGGAAAAATTTATTAATATTTTCACTAATTAATTGTATTTGCATCGGGATTCGGGTCTAGGAAATTGAAAAGGCATCACAGTACAAACCTGATCTTGTTGGACACATGGTCAGATGGGCCATAAAGCTTTTTAAGTTTGATATCTCTTATGAGCTTAGAGCTGCTATTAAGGCCTAGTGTTAGTTGACTTTATGGAAAAGATGACTAGAAAAATCCCAGAAGGTAAATGCTTACACTGGATCGTGTTTGGTTATGAATCTTCCAACAATAAGGGTTATGATGTTTGTATAGTGGTCAAGTGTGATAATAAGGTTTATATCAAAATCTCTTTGAGGTTTGATTTTAAGACATCCAATAATCAAGTAGATTATGAAGCCTGCTTAGCCGGTTTGCAAGTAGCAATGAATGTCAGAGCCAAAGGGATGATGTTGTGTAATGACTCTCAACATGTCATTTCCTAAATTTTAAGAGAGTATCAGGTCAAAGAGCCGTTGTTGCAAAAGTACCTGTCCCAGGTGAATGAGTTTTAAAGGAATTTCAACAAGATTGAGTTCAAATACGTCGCAAGAAGGGAGAGCACCAGAGCTGATATCCTTTCTAGGTTTGCAAGTACCAAGAAAAAGGGGTCAACAAAAATGGTGATACAAAGCATGTTAGTCGAGCCTAACACAACGACCCTAATCTAGATCAACATGCTTTGATTCTACACTCTTGAGAATCACTCTAGGCTTGTCTTGCACCAATCGTTTGATATATGGTGAATGACCAACTACCCATTAATCTTTTGGAAAGGACAAAGCTGAAGAAGGATCTACCTAATTACACCATGGTTGATAAAATGTTATTTCGAAGAGGTCTTTCAATCCCAATATTTGAAGTGCCTCAATGAGACCGAGACTGAGGCAACCATTGTAACATCCTTCATTTTATAGAGAACTTGTAGGACAAAAATCTATTAAATTAATTATGTTGTGCTAATTGCTAAGGAAGTTTGGCTTCGACTGATGTTGTATCTGATAATGTTTTGCTAAGTGTGGATGACAGTGGTGGTAAATGGCTTTTAGGGAGTAATAGGGACCCTGTGAAGAGGGTTATGATACTAAAATGTAGGAGAATAATAATAATATTCATATTAAAAAGTTACGTTAAAAAGAGTTTCACCGATATGTCATAAATCGGCTTCCCGATTGCTCACGTATCGCGCTGGTGTCTTGTACTTTGAGCCAAGAGTTGAGTACCAAGGGCCTTAGTGTTCTCTTTGGACATGAAAATGTCATAGGGCTGAATGAATTGATTAGGATTTATTGCTTAATTAATTGTCAAAAATTCCATTGAAAACCAATTAAATTTCCCGGTGTTTCACCATCGAAAAAGTCTTAAGTTTTGTGAGTGGAACCTTGGTACATTCTAGTATTTAAATTTAGTCAAAAATATTTTCTTCTCCTTCAATGTAAGCCACAACCACACCACATCAAATCATCACCATTTCATAAAAATTTCCTTCCATTTGCATGCCATTTAATTGACCAAAGCATATTAATTCCCATCACTTCACTAAGCTTTATTTCATATCACTTCTTCTCACATTCTCTCCATCATTTCAGCCACCACCCTCACTTGATCACCTCCACTCATTCTCCCTCTACATATGCCTCTTCATGGGTTTTTGCATGCATTTTTTCACTTGACAAGGCATAGAGACCAAGCTGTCATTTTTTTCCCTCTTGGTCGTGACTTCACTCTCTCCTTTTCACTCACCACAAATTGATTTTTATTCTCTTCACCTTCTTTATTCAGCCCCATATCTTACTCAAGCTTAGAAGAACCTCTTGGAGGCTCAAGGACAAGAAGAAAGCACCCAAAAGCTCTCTCTTTCTACCCCATTACAGCGTGATCTTCTTGAAGTAAGGCGGGGAGTTCTCCAATTCTTGTTGGGCTTTCATGCATGCAAGGGGATGGGAACCTCCCTTGGGTTTCCACCACTAAATCAAGGATTGAAATAAGATTTATTTGTGAAAAGATTCAGCCTTGGTTCAGTTTTGCAAAAAATGATTTTCAAGTGAGAAAATAGACAAAGCTTCAATCACATTTTAAGAGAAAAATGCTTTATTTCACCTCTTGATTTAGGCTAAGGCTTTGCATGTGCCTTTCTATCATTTTGATGAACTCTTACATGCAAACATGTGTTGTTATATGTTGAAATTTCATGGTTATGGGCTCGATGAGAAAAAATACGGTTGATCATTGTGCATGCAAAAGATTGATGCTAAAAAATGTTACCTTTGATGTTACATGTGTAGTTCTTGGTGGGTGTAACTATGTTGAAACTTTGCATGCATGAATTATTGAACATTGATGAATTATTTTTGTGATCATGGTGGCTAGATATTGAGTGGTGATTTTGATTTCATTGCATGCAAAGATTTATGGTGCAAATATTACCTTTTTACCTTGCATGTGAAGCAATTAATGTCTATGTTTAAGATCGTTGTGTGCATGCATGAAATCTAGAATTTTGAGCATGAAATCTAGTATTTACATTGTCCATAGAAACAACATCATGACTTCCCTTCCCAGAATGACCTTCAAACACCCTGGGAATTATTATACATCAAAAAATAAAATAAAATAAAATTGTAAAATGACAGGTTATTCGAATGATAATACTGGGCACTTGAATTGAGATCCCAAACTGAAGACCAAGATATTGATTCTGGAAGGGGGGATTAGAATTTGAATATAAAGTGATATATATCTGGGTCACATATCGACAAAGAGCCTCCCTAGTTAGTCTAGTGGGACTACACATAGGAACGAATATAGAGGCCAAACCAATATCAAGATCTAAACGCATATACTAGCGTATGTCATGTTGTGCAACAAGGCTTAAGTAGGGGTCCCATAGACAACCACGATAGTGGCCTATCAATGGATTAGTTACTTGTGTGGTCGTCTCCCGTACCCTAGTTTGCAAAAAAAATAATTATGAAATTTACAAAAAGAAACGAGATTTAAGGATACTTGCGGAGACGATTTGAATTGTTCTTCTTGTATAAGTCAGCGATATAGTTAACAACACTAGATTTTGAATATTGAAGCATTTTCAGAGTAAGAAAAGAGTAAAAATAATAGATTAAGCTCCTCTTTTATAGATGAGCCTTGAGGGGCAAAAGAGCGCTAAAACCACAAATGCCATTATGAGCGTGTGCATGCACGACCCTTTGCATACTGAATAACTGCACATAATCAAAACATTGTAACCAATCATGAAATGTCACACGTTCATATCAAACTCAACCACAAAAGGGAATCCCATCCCCAAGTAATAAAAGGTCATATTGGTGAGAAATTTTAAAGTAAATTTATGACGATGAGGTTTTTTGAAAGTCTTTAGAGCCTATGCAAGTTAGCCCACTAAAGCAACTTCTAAGTCACTTCAATTGGCTGAGGGCACATGATTTGGGTCTGATACTGAGGCTGGTATCCAGAGACCTATATCGGTAACCAGACTACCACAATTGGTATCATTACTACATCCAAGATAGAGCCTCATAGGACCTATGATGATTAATATCCTTACGGAGTTGATATCAGATGGAGGTCAAAGACTATGATTGGGGAATACCGGTTAACACTTATGTATGTTTAAGGAATGTCTTTACCTACGCTAGCTTTCTCTACACTTTATAGAAAAGTACCGACACAAGCATCATGACACAAAATCACTACTTGACTTCTATAAATACCACCCATTTACTCCTGTTAAGGCACGTTCAACCTAACCAAAACCCTTGAGCTTCAATATTAATATTATATTGACTTGAGCTTTGAAGTGTCTTTTCAAGTGATACTTTATTTTCCCCCTCAACGCGAGATACTAGTGTGTGTTGGACATAATACTATAAGACCTTTAGATCCCCACTAGATTAGAGGATAGAATACTAGAACCCTAGTGAATAGGTATAATAGATTAGATACCTAAGTTTGATACCTTATACCGAATATATCACTTATCTTTTTAGATTATAAAATCATGTTCAAATTTTGAATATACTAGATTCTTCACGAGAATAAAGAAAAGAAAAGAAAAAGAAAAAGAAAAAGAAAATGCCTTATCTTGCAAACTTGTTTAATTAATGAACAAATTTTTTTAAAAAAAGCCTAGTCTTTTTTCTTCCAACAAAAAGACCCTAGTCTGATTTGTATCATGTAACCCATTCCATTTATGCACCCACAAGATGAACTAAGAAATAACACCCACCTAAATAATTATCCCTTTCCACTTTTCCCCTACCTACCAATAATTTCCATTTGCTTCAGTCAAGTAAGCAAAAGGCTATAAAGGATTGAATTTTAGGATTTTCTTAATGATAATTATTATATAATTTTATCTATGTAGTTTTACACAGGATACAAAATTAATAAGATTTTCTAATTAAAATTGTATCAAATTTCTATTAAAAATCACAAAGAGACATGTTAATTTTACATGAATTTTTTTTCCATTTAATTTCTTATTTCTTATCACACATAAATTGAAGTTAAATAAACCTTATTATATATCATTTTTGGTATTATTTCATTTTGATGGGCATCATAATTGAGTTAGCTGTTTAGCTAAATTCACATGTCCTCAAAACTTCTATCCCCACAAACCACTAAACAAAAATTAGAATCCTTTCATCTAAATATAATTATGGGTCCACATGTCAAGTGTCAACTACCTTTTAATTAATCCATGGAAAGCTAGTAATGCACTTAGAAATATGTACCCTTTCTAATTTTCTTACAATTATTCAACTAATTATGTTTGAGTGTGATTAAACAAATTTTAGGAGATAAAATAATTTTGTAAATAGTATTAATATATAAACAAGGATTGAGTCATAATTATCAAGCATATAAAATACTTGGCAATAAGTTGATTTACTTTAATAAATGATATCAAATTTAAATTCTAAGAATATAATTGCTTTAGTGTTTATGTGATTTTTAGCTTCTGATGGTGAGACTTTGTTTCTAATGAAAATTTTGGTTAAGTAATTAATTTTGGTAATTATAATTTGTGTTTAGATATGTTAATATAAAAGTTGGTTGAGAAGTTTGGTTAATATAGGGTCTAATAAACTTGATTAGGAAAGATAAAGTTTATTTATAAAATTATCAAAATAGGTAGTGTTAACTCTATCTAATAAAATATTTAATATTTAGATTTAATATTTTAAAAAACTCAATTAAGCTAGCCAACTTGGTTGGAGAAATCAATCTCCACCACCATTTTCATCCAACCCTATTTTCTTTACCAAATTAAGTTGGGTTTAATGTTGAAAATATTAGTGATTTTTGGTAATCAAGAATAAACATTTATTTTCATAATCAAGGAAAAATGTTTGATTACTTTATCATCTTTATAGATTATTACTTATGATATATGTATATATACTTCAATCTAAAAATTAAGCTTTAGATGCATTTAAAGTTTTCAAGGCCGAAGTAGAAAAAATAATATGAAGTTGAACTGTTCACTAAGTGTAGCCCTCATTATGAAGGGCAATAGACTTGAATTGAGCTAGTGCCATAAAATGATTAATTAACATTGTAATCGGTCAAATAAAAACAAAATTTAAATGTAGTAAGCTAGGAAGAAAGCTAAGTCGTTCTCTCGAGGACCTTAGTTTCAACACTAATATAGAACACATAATTTTTACTGGATTTTTTTAAGATTTAGCATGAACGTAAACAACAATATGAATTAATAAAATTCAATTAATTGAAAATGACTGGCCCATAATCTCTATTCTGCAAAGCAATTTTCAAAAACAAATTTAATCTTAATCTAATTTATGAATTCATATTAAAAAATAAGCCTCTTTAATCCAAATTCCTTGAATGACCATTAAACAAACATCTCTGGTCAATTCGATAAGGTTCTTCTTAATCTCGTCCCAAAAGTTCAAACTAAGTGAATGTAGTTTTAAGATCACTTAAGTGATGAATTCGACAAGGGGGACTTCTTTGGAATCATATCGAAATGATCCGAGCCCAAATTAAAGATGATGTGATGAGATGAAGAAGGTAATGAATTAAAGTTGAATTGAATTGAAACAAAATAATGTTTACCTCATTACTTTACAAGATCAAATACGTTGTTTAATCTAGGGAATTACTCCTTTATCACGTTTGGAGACATAATACAAATTTTGAATTCAATCGTGACGAAGAACCTAAAACACAAGGGAGAAGCCAAAAGAAATAAAAATGAAAAATCAAATTAGAATTGTAATTAACACGTAAATAAAGTGTGTGAAATTCTTCTTATGCTAAGTGTGAGCACCTAATGCTCAATTAATTAAAAACCAAGGGGAATTTTTTTTTTTTTTGGAAATTCCACGTCCGCCCAAAGACATGTCCCCACGCCTCCACATATTCATAAATGCATGTTCTAGGATTAAGGATATCCAAATCCCACCCTTACATAGCTAAAAACATGAGTTTAGGGTGTCCTGACAGAGTGGTAATAGATTGCATAATCAATGTAATCAATTACCCTCAAAGGCCTAAGCAAGTTTTAGATGACCCCCCTTTGGTAATCGATTATGTAATTGATTACTCGAGGGCTTCCCGTGAAATCCTACAACTGAGATTCTTGGTAATCGATTACAACAATGCTGATAATCGATTACTAACATATTAGATAGCAAAATTATGCAGCAAAATGGTTCTAATCCAACTTCTACACACCCTAACTCCCTCAAATGACATCCAATCATTATCAAACTTTGATACAACACAAAACACATCATTTATGATGCGTGGCAACTGGCCCACCTCAAAATTCCCAAAATCGAATGAGTTATGCGTAGAAATGCAAATTGGCCAATCTAGGCCATTTCCAAGGGACCAAACCACTCAATCCATATCTAATTAGGTCTAACCCACTTCACTCATTTTCTAAATGTTATATATGCATTAGTGGACCTATCTGAAGGTTCTAAAAGCTTTTGAGTCTCAATTTGACCTATTCAGTCCATGATTATGCATAAATTCACACATATGCAATCACCAATATCAAGTCCCATGGTAGTAAACCAAATTCACCAAAATCAACATCTCAAATGCAATGCAATATGTACAATTCCCTGTCCATCATGTCAACTAAAAAACATATGTAATATGTACATTTCCTAGACATTATGCAATTTAACACAACCATCATGGATCCATCCATAGTTCATAATTCTAAAGCATCATCATATATCAACATTAACATCACAATTTAATTTATAATCAAAATCCAAGTTATATATGTACACTATTTACCATTATACAAAAGATACAAGTATCCAAAATGAGCCGGTCTAGGCAATACAAACAAAAGCTATACATGTATATACAACCATATACAAGCGGTTTCCATGACAACAACATTTTCAACCGATCAATCACCAAGCATAACCTCAGTCCATATCCACTAAAAACAACCAGAAACTTAGGAGTGAGCATATATATGTTAAATGATAGATATTGAACTGAATTCAACCATAACACTCTAGTTTCACACATTAACCAATAATTCATCATCATCACTATACATATTACCATTTAACACAATTGCATTACCTCATATATAATCAACCACATTAATACACACCATAAGTTGTCTACCAACCTTTAAACCTCAATATCTATATGCAAATGCATATGCATGCAGATCTGATTCTAATGATGGGAATTACATTACAGTGTATGAATTTTCATAACATATAATCAAATATTTTTACCGGTACCGAACCGTTTACCCATAATGCAACACCAATCACTCTTAGTGACAGTGGCAACTTAACTAGGTGTTGTAGGCCGACCTTGAACCCAGTCCAAGGTGGCTGTGGATCCCGAAGGAAACCACCACAGGGTCTATGTCTATCCAAAGGCCATCCTCCCATCTGGGCCAGCATCACAGACCCTTTACAGTCTTGTGTGTGTCTTTTAATTCAATGCTATGCAATACAATGATTCACAATCATCATAAACCACATGATTACCATCATCAGGGGCTACTACTTGGTTACTATCACCAAGAGCTCTCATTTGATATATCAACACACATAGCATACAATCATCAATTTTTAATCAATTCATAATCATAGCAAAGCTACCTCAAGCTTTTACATTCATTATCAATACACTACAATCAATTATTCCATTATTTCATCGCAACCTCATGCAATCAATTTCATAACATATATGAATGGAATCCAAATTCAACCATAATTCATCACTTACAATAACAAAATCAAAATGGGGTATATTGTTAATCATGCCATCATCTTCATCATAAATTCTCATTAAAACATCATAATTCATTAAACATAAACACGTATATATACCATTATCCATCCATAATCTATACATTTAAAATATAAATGCTTTCCTTACCTCAAATTGACAATTCCTAACTCAACCACGCTTTCTGAATACACCAATCTCATTTTCGATCACTAGTTTATTAATTTGACAATTCCTAAAATTAACAACAATTACTTTTAATAACCTAAACGCTACCAAAATCATATTTTATTGCTAAAACCACCAATTTAAAGATTTTGACTTATCAATTAATACTGATGGTTCCCAAAACTTGCTTCTGACAAAACCCCAATGTTGTCCAAGGTTCATAATGGCTCTGAAACAACCCTTAGACGTGGAAATCAAAGGAGTTAAGCTCAAATTTGTGAAACAAAGCTAAACCGAACATTGGGTCATTGTATAGCTTACTTGAAATGGCGAATTCAAGAAGTCCAATGCAACCAAAGTTGCCCACGCATTTTAATGGTCCCCAAAGCTCACTAAGATCATCAATTCAAAGAATTTAGAAAGGGAGTTTGAAAAAGCAAGCCATAATCAAGAATGAGTCATGGAGTTTCACCTTGGCAACTTGAGAAAGTGAGAAACCCAAGCCTTGCCAACACTACCGTGAAGCAGGAGAAGTGAATGAAACTTTAGTTCTTGTCTTGCTTAGAGGAAATTGAAGAAGGAGAAGATGAAGGAAGGGGATGGTGCTCACGGTTGGTTAGGGAGAAGACAAATATCCTTCCTTTGCTTCCTATACATGCACGGGAAACTGAATTGGTACAGAGAGAAAGAAAGCCAATTGACAATTTACAATTAGTGAAATTAAGGGCGAAAATATCCTTTTACTCGAAACTTACCCCGGTAAATTTTAGAAATTAACTTAGTCGCCGTAAATCAATTTAACATTCCTAATTTAATTAATTGGTCAATAAAATTAACCAATAATTAAATTTAGGATGTTACACCAAGTATTTATATGGAGGCAGAGAGACTAAACCTAATTATTAACCTAACTAATTTCTAAAAGTTTAGGGTTTATTTGTTTAAAAGTTAGAGTAAGGTTTGTGAAACAAGGTTTAGAAAATTGGGGTTTAGAAATAGTGGTTGAGAAAACTAGGGTTTTGAAAACAGTGATTTGTGTTTGGATAGTTTGTGGTAAAAATAAGTTGAAAAGTAGTGATTGTGTTTGAGTGGAAAAAATTTTAGAAACCTTAGTTTAGAAAAATGGAATTTAAAGGTAAAATTACTAAAAAAGGTATTAATTAAAAAGAGTAGTAATGTAGTATATTTTTTGTAAATAACATTAACAATTACATATTAAAATATTTCATTTATAATTTGATCAACAAAATATATTTATAATTAATAATTAATAATAAATATATTTACTATAAATTAATACATTTTTATACATAAATACAAGTTGATAAATTATTAACATGCTCCAGAATCATTAGGCACACCTATGGTCCAACCAATCATCCACCTTCAAAGGTAAATGTTACCATACACCATAAACCCAAGCCCTCACCCATACTCCATCTTTTCCACCATCACCGTCCACCAAAGCCATCACCTCCCATGACTACAAGCCATTTCCACCACCACAATCGTTCACCCCCACCCACGGGCACTACCTCAAACCCTCACCCACCACTACAGTCCCTCATCCACCCCATGGACAGCACCACAAATTGAACACCGACCACCCACAACTAACCAAAACTTAAATCTTTAACTGAAACAACTACAAAAAAAACAACAAAGAGAAAGAGGGAAAAATGGTCACCCCATAAATTTGGAGTTTGGAGACGTAAACGGAGGTTCCCAACGACAGCTCTTACCCACCCATTACATAACGGCGTTGAGGGAACACCAACGGAGAACGCGGAACGACAACGGAGGACTCTAAATGAAGCCAAACAGGGATCACTTCGAAATAGAGCTTTGTCGTAGCAACGGAGGTTTCAACTTGGAAACAAACAGGCACACAATGGGCTACAAAACACAATTAAGTCCTAATCCAACTTGAAAACTACTAATGGCTACTTGTTCTTGTAATTCCCATAACAACTTTAGGTTTCCAACTTCAAATGCTTGTAACTTTTAGATTAGTATTCCAAATTCTACAAATAAGGTGTCCACTTAAAGGTTTTTGAGTAAGTTTTCCAACACCATAAAAATAATTAAAAAACTTCACCTACATCAAAAGTTATGACCAAATTAGTGAATAGAGGCCAAAAGCTCTAAAATGTAACAATAAACTAGAAATACTAATTAAGACCCAAATCAATAAAACTAGCCTAAATTAATGAAGGAATCCTAGAGTAAATGAAAAAATATCATGTCAAGGATATTAAAATGTCAATATAATATGATCCATCAATGATCTTGAGCGGGAACATAATATCTCATATGCTTCGGTTGTTGGAGGCATTATGTATGCTCAGGTCTATACCTAACCTAACATTACCTTTGTAATTGAAGTTCTGGGAAGACATTAAAGTAATCCAAGTGTTGACCATTGGAAAGCTATAAAGGTAATGAGATAGCTTGATACCAGAAAATCCACACTAGGTTACATTTGTATGCTAACTAGTAGAGTTGTATCTTGGAGAAGTGCAAACCATACCTTGATTACTACCTCCATTATAGAAGCTAAGTTCGTTTCTTGTTCTGAGGCTACCTCATATGGTGTATGGTTGAAGAGTTTTATATTTGGTCTTAGAGTTGTGGACTTTATTTCTAGGTTGTTGAAGTTGTATTATGATAACTTTGTTGTAATATTTATGGCTAAGCACAATAAGAGTAAAAGTTGAAGTAAGCATATCGACATCAAGTATTTGGCCATACGAGAATGTGTTGAGAAAAAGAAGGTGGTCATTGAGCACATTGGCATTGAGTTGATGAATGATGATCCTTTAACTAAAGGCATGCCACCAAAGAATTTTAAGGATCATGTAGCATAGATGAGACTTAGTTCTAGCATATGATATTCATTGTATGTACATTGACTATTTTGGTAAAACTTTTGTTAAGTTTGATGTTTTCTCTTTCACATTATGCACATGTTTTATTTTGAGAAATATCATTTAGTTTGACCTAGAATAAACATAAGGTTTGTTCATCAAGTTAAGAGCCAGTATTAAGAAACTTGATATCGTGATACATGGGAGATAGTACTTGTTATTAAAGGACCTAACACTATGATCCATATATTTGGTTTCTTTCTATGATTGACAATTATTGTGATAAATGGGCTACATGAGAGAATATTTGTAATTTGTAGTAATTAAAAATGAATATTTATTCACCATAATTATGGATAAATATTAAATCTTCAAATATTCTAGAAACAAAATATATGTTCTGTTTTTACTTCAAGTAAAATAATAATCTAGAAACTTGTTACTATGTGGTCTATTTTTTAATCTATATTCAATCAATTATCAATATTAATTATTTGATTGAGATATGGGTGGATTTTCTGTGTTCTGAAAATATCTCTATGTTTTGAGCTCTATAATGGATAAAGTTTAAGTTTTTATATAAACCTCTTGCTCAATGTTTTAAGTTACTAGGCGTATTTCCCTCTTTAGAAATAACACCATTGCATTTGGGTGGGTAATGGTTTAGAAAAACCAAAACCAAATGGGTTTACACTTTGCAAACACATATTATTTGATCTAAATGCGTAGATTGTTAGCATGTTTAGATCGTTTGATTAAATCTCTTATAGAAAACTATCCATTCACAAACCCATTTTGTATGGTTATGGTGTCGATGTATTTTGGTTGGTTAGTTTATTTAGGTTGATCAACATCCAACCGAACAATATGTTTGTGATGCTAGATTATTATTATTTTTTGGTGAGGGGGATTTTAAATTCAGCAGAGTTGGATTGAAAAATGAAATTTCCATGGATAGAGTGAAAATATGGTAGATGAGATTTTAAATCGGCAGAACCCCAAGACCATGTGCTAGATTTGGCTCTGAGTTTTGAGTACAAGCAAAGTCGTTTCTGCCATTGTTGTGTAAACTTTGCTTTCATTCTTTCTTTGCCAACATATACCACAAGTCGCAGCATTTGAAACCAGAAAATGAACCTCCATTACCCACCTGATCATATTCGTATTTATATAAAAATAAATACGACTATTTGTGAATAAAAAGGGTATAGGCATATAATATTATTTCTTCATAATATGATATAAATTAATTTTGTATAATATAATTATAATTTTATACATTAAAAATATTATTATTAAGTAATATTATTTTTTATGTATTATAAAATAATAAAATACTTTTATATTTGAATGTGTTAAAAAATTTAGGACACTTATTACATGTCTTATATACCACAACTGTGAATTATTTTATCATTCCTATTTAAATTCACAACTTTTATTAAATGTATCAAAATGATGGCGAGGTCTGTGGTGTTAGTAGTGGTTCCGTGTCTTTGCTTAGTTGTTTTCTTGTTGGTAGTTGGACTAATGTTTGTTGAAATTAGATGCAAAATTTAACATTAAAACATTATCAACATCAAATCTCTAAATATCTTACAGTATAAAATAAGAGGACTTATTAACATTCATGGGGAAAAAAGGAGAAGTATCACTAGAATCAAGTTTTACATTTACTCTTTTTCCATAGAAAATACTTTACTTAATAGTAGCATAGTGGAGAAATAATATAGAAAATACTTTACTCAAAAGAAAAAGAAGAACTAATATAGATGGGACTAATAGAAGGATTGGTTACTTGTAAATAATAAGGTGAAATATGGTTTAGGTTCTATAAATATAATTTTATTCAATTTTAATTTTTGAGAAAATTATCAATTTTTATGTTTATAATTTTTTAAATAATCCTTATCATTATTCAATAATAATGGCATAATGTGACATAATATGTCACATTAAATCTAATCATAATTCTTTATGGATAACGGATGATAGTATTAGAAAGAAAAAGAAAAACAAGATTGAAGCAGAAATAACCCCAATGTTAAATTAAGAGGAGGAATAGCAACGGGCAAAAACGGCTACATCAAATGAAAATGGAGGAGGCAAAAAAGACAACCCAATTATTCCTAATATTTTCTTTTCTTTTGCCCTTTTTTCATATCACACATAAAACAACAATACCAACAATATAGGATTAGATGTTAACCTTATAAATAGAAAGGAAAGGGACAAAATTCATTGAAGAAACACGTCTTTGTTCTAGTTTTACTGTACAGGCCATTTTCAAACATGTTGCCTTTCTAAGTGTGACTTCAAAATATTCGTGACCAGATCTTGGTTACATATAAGACCCACCCAACCAATTTTTCTACAAAACTTATTGATGGCTTCTGTGTAAGCATCAACGTTGAGCAAGGAATTCTGCTTGTTATGTTTTACTTTTGTGTCCGTGAAAGGTGAAAGTTTGGAAAATCTGCATTTAAATGAAGTGCCCAAATCAGGATTTTGCATAGTTGTTGTGCTGTGTCTGGATTTCTCTTTGATATTTTCTGTTCTGCCCTTGTTGTGGATTCTGGGCCAGTGGTTTCACTTTCAAATTCGAAGTTCTAATGGTTTGAATAGTATGTTGTGGAGGGTGGTTCAGAAAATGGGCATGGTTAGGACATTGATGTTGCCAATAGCTTCATGATAGTCAGGTTAGGACTCCTAGTTGCTGCTTCCATTGCAGCTTTCAAAGTTAAGCAGCTGAATGAGAAAACCACAAGATCAGGTACTTGTGTAACTGTTGTGCATATTTACCACTTCTTTTTTGACTAATTTTGATCATTTCTTCCAAATGCAATTGCTATCTACTTCTTTTATTTTGATGGCTATTCCTGTAAAATAATGCTGACCCTTTATGCTGAACTTGATTCTCATTGTGGTTCACAGAACATGGTGAAGCAAGGTTTAGAAAACATCAGGATGAGGGTAAAGAACAGGACCAGGTCACTTGTTCTACTAACAGTAACACTCAGAAGGTTGTGGGTATATAGTTGTCTAGTAATTTTGTGGTTATGGGCATTTCTTTCACTTTCTTTTTTCTTTTCTTGACTTCATATTAATGGGAAAAATGAGAATTTTCTTTACCTTTGTGACATGATTTGACACTGTTGCAGAGGGAAGAGGAAGATCAGGAAGAGGAGGTTAAGTTAATTAGCAGCATAATCAATCGAGCTAATGATTTTGAAGATGACATTCTGCCTGAATTTGAAAGCCTTCTATCCTTGGACATTGAGTTTTCATCACTTGCTGACAAAACTGATGAGGCCCAGAAAGACAGTGTTTATGAAACTGAAATGGCAAGCAATGCCAGTGAATTAGAACATTTGCGGAAAGTAGTGAAGGAATTGGAGGAGAGGGAAGTGATACTCCAAGGCGAATTGCTTGAGTACTATGGTTTGAAGGAGCAGGAATCAGACATCGTGGAGTTACAAAGGCAGCTGAACATTAAGACTTTAGAAATAGATATGCTTAATAAAACCATTAATTCTTTGCAGGAAGAGAGGAAGAAGCTTCAGGAAGAGCTTGCAAGTGTAGCTTCAGCCAAGAGAGAACTTGAGGTGGCCAGAAGCAAGATCAAGGAATTGCAAAGGAAGATACAGCTTGAGGCTAACCAGGCAAAAGGCCAGTTGTTGTTGCTTAAACAAAAGGTTTCTAGTCTCCAAGTGAAGGAAGGAGAGGCTGCCAAGAAAGATGCTGAAATTGAAAAGAAATTGAAGGCTCTGGGTGACTTGGAGGTTGAAGTTGTAGAACTTAAGAGAGAAAACAAAGAACTTCAACATGAGAAGCGAGAACTAACTGTTAAACTCAATGCTGCTGAGTCTAGAATTCCAGAACTCTCCAACGTGACAGAGGTCAGAGTCATAGAGTAGAAATATTTTCCTTCAATGAGTTGAACAGATGCATGAAACCAATATCTAACAATTTCTCATAGTTTAACCAGCCTATGCTAAGATTTTAGTTTCCTAACATGAATTTCTTGTTAAACAATGATTTAACATCATTGAGTCCTCCTTCTGTTTTCTTTGTCAGTGAACTGAATATTTACCATATAAGTAATTAAGAATGATAGTTGAAAGTACTGAGAAATCTCAATGTATATCAATAATGCAATGCTTACTTAAACATGATCTCAATGGTTTTGTAAATATAAACTAATTGAATCATAAGTTTTTCCTTTGGCTATCTTTTAAGTTAACACCTGTATTCTTTTTCTGCATTGCTTTGCACTAGGTTGATCTATGGTATGTTTACTGGTTAACAGGGAGGAATATTACAATTTCAAAGCAAATTCTTTTGAATATCTGTATTAATATTAACTTATTCAAATACTTACAAAACTATTTGAGAAAAATGTTGAACATGGTTGCATACTTCTTTCATGATAATGATAAATTAGTTGTTAGATTTACATCTTTTACATGCAAGTGAGTGAAAATTAATTTTGAGATACTGCGCATTGAACTGCAGAATGAAATGGTTTCCAAGGCAAAAGAGATCAGTAGCCTGAGGCATGTAAATGATGACCTGCTAAAGCAAGTTGAAGGACTCCAGATGAATAGGTTCAGTGAAGTTGAAGAGCTTGTTTACCTTCGGTGGGTGAATGCATGCTTAAGATATGAGCTTAGGAACTACCAGATACCTCCAGGAAAACTATCAGCCTGTGATCTAAATACGAGTCTGAGCCCGAAATCACAAGAGAAGGCTAAGCAGTTAATGTTAGAGTATGCGGGATCAGAGAGAGGGCAAGGTGATACAGATCTTGATAGCAGCAACCTCTCTCACCCCTCTTCACCAAGCAGTGAAGATTTTGAGAATGCTTCTACTGATAGCTCTACTAGTAAACACAGTAGCCTTAGCAAGAAAACTAGCTTAATCCAAAAGTTGAAGAGATGGGGTAAAAGCAAAGATGATTCTAGTGCTCTTTCATCACAAGCTAGATCTCTTTCAGGTAGCTCTCCTAGCAGGATGAATTTGAGCAATAGGCCTAAGGGTCCACTGGAATACTTGATGCTAAGGAATGGTGGTGATACCTTAGCCATCACTACCTCTGGGCAGAAGGATCAGGAACATGCTGATTCTCCGGAAACTCAAGCTCTTTCTAACATGAGAAGAGTTTCATCCAGTGATTCCTTAAATTCTGTTGCAGCTTCGTTCCAATTGATGTCTAAGACAGTAAGTGGCCCTCTGGATGAAAAATGTCCTGCATATAAAGACTGCCATAAATTGGCCATAGCAAGGGAGAAAGAGATTAAGGAAAAGGCCGAGATAGCAAGAGCACAGAAGTTTGTTGACAATTCAAATACAAATATGACCAAGGCCGAAAGAGAGAAGCCAATATCTTTGCCACCAAAACTTACTCAAATAAAAGAGAAGGGATATATTTTTGATAGTCCTCCAAATGATCAATCTGACAACAGTAAGAATGTTGATAATCAAAGCATTAGCAAGATGAAGCTTGCTCACATTGAGAAAAGGCCCCCTAGAGTTTCCCGGCCACCTCCTAAACCATCTGATTATGCTCCTGTTAGTATAGATTCAAAGCCTTCCAATGTAGTACAGTATGCTCCACCTGTGCCTCCTCCACCTCCATGGCCACCAGTACCACCAGGTGGATCACCTCCCCCTCCCCCGGGAAGCCTATCAAGAGAGGCTTCAAATGGTGACAAAGTTCAGCGTGCTCCTGAGCTAGTTGAATTTTATCAAACATTGATGAAACGGGAAGCAAAGGACACTTCTTTAATTTCTTCAACAAGCAATGCATCTGATGCTAGGATCAACATGATTGGAGAAATTGAGAGCAGATCATCATTCCTCTTGGCTGTATGTTAAAATTTCCCCCCACCTTTGTTATTTTTTTCATTTTGAAATTTGAGTTATTACTAATTTTAGAATCTTCTTTCTAATGATTCTAGATCAAAGCCGATGTGGAAACACAAGGTGATTTTGTGATGTCATTGGCAACTGAAATTCGAGCAGCCTCCTTCTCTAAGGTTGAAGATCTAGTGGCTTTTGTGAACTGGCTAGATGAGGAATTATCCTTCTTGGTAAGCTTTTAAGTGTCTTTGCTCCTTAATGGTAAAAGAACAAGCTACTACATACAAACTAATTGGTAGATCTTGTGAGAATGCATGGAAGTAAAATTGCATCCCTTTTGACTCAAAATTTGGTCATTCAGTTTGACTGTACTTTCTCAGTTTTATAGATATAAAAAAGGTCTCCTTTGCAAATTTTTATCCAATGACTTCTGTGCTTCATTCATCTCATTTTATTCCTTTATGTAAGGTTGATGAACGAGCTGTTCTCAAGCACTTTGCTTGGCCTGAAGGGAAAGCAGATGCATTAAGGGAGGCAGCTTTTGAATATCAGGATCTGATGAAATTGGAGAAGCAAGTTTCCACCTTCACTGATGATCCCAAACTCCCATGTGAAGCTGCCATGCAGAAAATGTACTTATTGCTTGAAAAGTAAGCATCCTTTTTGATGTTATAGCTTGATATACCATAATTACTGGATCAGGAAGTCGATCCTTGGATATTTTCTCGAAAACTCAATCTAGAAAGACTTGTATCGTACTAACACAATAAACAATTTTCTGATGTCTACTTTAATGTTGTAGATTTAGACTTTGCCAACCAAAAATGTAGAACATGACATACACTCATTTTTTTTTTTATGTTTCTTAGTGTATGTGTTGCTTGCTATTTTCTATAGATATAGCTTGAAGATTATTTATCAATTCATCTCTTTCCATCTTGTTCTGTTTTTGTTTCCAGAGTGGAGCAAAGTGTATATGCACTCTTACGGACTAGAGATATGGCTATTTCACAGTACAAGGAGTTTGGAATACCAGTAAATTGGCTGTTAGATTCAGGAGTTGTGGGCAAGGTAAGCTTCTAAACTTACAGAGACAGTTTGTGTTCTAGATAATTCAAAAGGACTTGTTCATTGATGTCATGTTTTCTTCCTATACCTGTTGAATTTGCAAGTTTTTGTATTTGGTTACAACAACTAGTTGTAAATCCAATTAACTCAATGGAGGACCAGTTGATTCCCCGGGGCACCTTTTCCAGAATGATTTAGATCATTCCTTTTAAAAGCAGAAACTTTGTATCTCCTCCATTGTTCCTTTGAACTTTACCTTTGTCGCTTCCACTTAATTTTACACTTTTCCTTGACCATCTCAGAGAACACTTCTTTAATATTTCCTTTACAAATATACAATTCCTTTATACCTTCAATAGTAGGCCTATTTGCTAATATTACATAATTGTTTATGCATTTTAACAGATGCTTATGCTGAAAGTATAGGAATTGTGGGAGAAGAGAAATAATATATTTAACTGATGGGGCTGGCTCTGGATACTTATTATGTTTCGATGATATAAAACACTTACCAATATTCCAAATACAATTGTATTTCATCAAGTACATGTCAAATCTACTAACAGTTACATTTTGGAAGAGATTTCCATTTCACAATTTCACAATCACAACATATCTTATCTGCTTCTGTTTGATGCTATCAAATGTTCATCAATGGCAACTCAATGCAGATCAAGCTTTCTTCTGTGCAACTGGCAAAGAAGTACATGAAACGGGTTGCATCTGAACTCAATATGTTATCTGGACCTGAGAAGGAACCGATGAGAGAGTTTTTGATTCTGCAAGGAGTGCGTTTTGCTTTTCGTGTTCATCAGGTAAAACCTAATCTGGACTAGAAAAAGGGCAACAAAGTTTACTAATCTAACTTTTTAACACCTTAGAAGAACTCTAGCTCAATATCACATTTAACATGCATCATTGCTTCATTTTAATTATTACATTTTAAATATTACATCTGAAATGATATACATATTCAATGGTACAGACCAAGATTTTTTCCCTTTATCTTGGCTGAAAAAGCTGTAATGTGGATAGTTTCAAAAACATGAATCATAAATTAAATTGTGGCATGGAACATTTTTTCAGTTTGCTGGAGGCTTTGATACAGAGAGCATGAAGGCTTTTGAAGAACTAACGAGCCGTATCTATGCTCAAGCAGGTGAGAAAAATAAACCAGAAATGTAGGTGATCATCAAAACACGCGCGCGCGCGATATATATATATATTATATATATATATATATATATTAATTTTATCCAAATATTTTACACTAACAGTTGCTTCTCTGTTATATGTTACCATCTCGGCTGTATATGTCATTCTTCTGGTTCAATTTTCATTGAATGTACCTATAAATATTGAATGCCATAGAATGATAAAAGAATCATACTGTAGTTTTAGCTTTGTACAATATTTTCCCTAGAGCTAAAAATGTGAGATTCAATTCAAGTGAAAGTGTTTTAACACAAATCAACGGTTAAAATGTGGACGCCTCTTATGTTCTTATGCAATAATTTCGGTGTGGTATGCATGCGATAATCTGAGTACACACACGTGTGTTTGTAAAATCAAGGTCCAAAATAACGGAATCATGCATAATCTTAAAAAATAGGAGTCATAGTGTATCTAAGTTGAATTTTAAGGAAATCAGCATAATTATTCCAAAAATTGGTATAAAAGTTTAATTTTTTTAGCTCATTAAATCTTAGTAGAGATGGTGAGTAGTGAAAAAAAGTATACTTTACATTTAATGTCTGCCGTTAATTATCAAAACTTTAAATTAAAAAAAATCAGAAAAGGTTACGTTGATCAGAAATGCGTGTATATATATATATATTAATGAGATTTTCTATTGTGTAACTTGTGTGGATCATAAGAAATTAAAATTAGAAAATATTCACTGAAAAAGTATGTATTAACTTTTTTTAATCATGAGAGAATAAATACCTTTTTCAATAAAAAAACTTTTATTTTATCCATTGAGAACACTGTAGAATACATTTTTTATATCATTCAAATTTAGACACTTCATAATTTTAACTGTACGCGTATAAGATTCAATTTAATATATGTACCAAAAAATGATCAATTTAATATTTTTGTAATTATGTGAATTGATATTTCTATATTATACTTCTAAGCTTAGAAATCATACAAGCCGAAGAAAGGGTAAACACCTAAGAATGTATTCTTTTTTTTATAAAGCTAGTCCAGTGGTTGGAATGAAGGTGAAAGTAAAAAAAAGGAGAGGAGGTTCTCGCTTTGAATCTCTTCCCCTAGTACTTCTAATAAAAAATTAATAAGGTTTTTCTTCTCATAATTTTGATAATTATTTGATTTTTTATCTTTCAATTTTTAATTATACAAACTAGTTAATTTGTTGACATTTAGTTTCTCAATTTTTAACTTCATAATTTTGGTCCTTAAACTATTTAATTTGTTGGTACATTTGGTGATGCACCTATTTTCTTTCAATTGATGGTGTAACATTATAACACATGCATCTATGATAAAATATTTTAATATAATATTTATATTATTATTTCAATAAATTAATACGTCTTATTAAAATATAAAAATTATGAATATTATAAAAAATAATAATATAAAAATATTATTAATTTGACAAAAAAAAGAAAGAAATTAGATGTATCAAAAATTGAATACTCTATATACTAAACTTGTCAATTTAGAAACTAATATTTTAAGGGGTGATCCGGTCTCCATACTAGCCTATAGGTAAGATGGTAATCCACACCTATAAACACCATGGACGACCGATGTCTCACTTGGGATGGGTATTCCCTAAGTCCTTACTCATATCGTCATATATGGGAAAAAGAAGAATATCATCCTATAGTTAGGGTCGGTCCATTCCTGAGACTGTCATGACTTATACTTTACGTTTTTGTTGTTAAGCCGCATATCGTTTAGATTCTTGGACTAATTTGTTGGAGTGTTGCGTTCGTGAAATTTTTTTCCTAATTTTTACTAAACTTTGGGGATTAATTTTGAGAATTTAGGCGGGACGCCGTAACCTAAGGGTATTATTTAAGGAAGTAAAAAATAGAAACTTTTTTATTAGAAATTGTATAGGATTGTTTAAAAATTATGAGTTTTAATGATATCTTTAAATAAAATTTTTGAACACCATAAATATGCATCATATCCTTAAACTCATAATATGTTAGTGAGATTGCATGATAAGGAAGAAAAATAATTATCTAAAAAATAGCACCAAGATATTTTTTTAGAAGACTTATTAGCATTTTTCCTTTAACAATACCTGGACAAGTGATAAAATATGTTAATAATGTAATTTCATAAGTGAAAAATATTAATATATAATTATGACAAAATAATTAGTTCTAACCGAAATGCAGAGGGAAATTAATTGTTCTTTTTTGGGGTCAAAAAGTCATGCTCATATTAATTGTATGTTGACTCGTGCAACAAACGCTCATAATCAATGTATAATTTACTCCCATTCTTTTAATTTTACAGCCACAAAGAGATAACATTGATTACAGTAATCATATAGGCTAAAAATTGGTTGACTTTAGAGTTTCCTTATTATTGGTAAACAAAGTATCAGCTTACCAATAAAACTTTTTATACTTATAGGTAAGTGAGTCTTCTAAACATTTTACTGAGGTGTAAATTTTATTATATCGTATATATAGAAAATATTTTATTAATAAAAATAATACTTACTCAAGTAATTTTATTTCTTGAAAAAGTTAGTTTTCAACTTTAGGCAGAAATACGCACTTGAGATTTTTTAAAAAATAGTATATCAATTTTGTTAACTTTTTATGGGTTAAATATATTTGATTAGAAAATATTTTCTGGTACCCCAAAAAGGCACTAGTTAATGATACAAAAATTGATGAAAATTTCATTTAAAATCATGATTAAAATTTACTCATTATGATTTGTAAATAATCTTTACATAATTATAAATAAAATTTAATTTTAATCTCCAATCTACTAAAGTAAATCTTGAAGAATTCAAATATCTCATCACTTTAACGTCATTAAACTGTAATTATTAATCTCTCACCACATTCAAAATTTGTGTCATCAATAAGAATACTATCTCTGTGATATTCTAGTATCATCCTATAAAATAGTTATTCCTACCAATTTCGTTAAAAGAGAAATTATTATAAAAATATAAAAAATAGGTGATGTTTGGTTTATTGGATAATTAGGTGAAAATATTCTTCTTAACGTTTGATTTACAGAAAAAAATTATAGGAAAAATGTGTAAAAATTATTAAATTACTTTCATGTCTTTAAATTTTTTTACTGAAAAACCTGAAAGCAAAGATACAATAGGCATTGTCATATATAAGGACAAAAGGTTGAAAATTTTTCCCATATTTCTTGTGCGAAAATTCTAACTCGTGGGGACCAACTATTGATTATTTTTCACACATATTAGATAAAATTTATCAAACTATGAAAAATGTTTCATATGGCATTTCCTTTTCAACAAGTTTTTTGTTTCCAACACTTTCTAATCTACTAAACTAAGGTTTAGATTTTGGTCTTCAACTTTGTATCCAATTTCATTTTAATCTCTTAATTTCTAAACAATTCCGATTTCTTTTATTACTTATTATTATTAGTACTACTAGTACCCCAACTAGTCCGTTTCATCACCCTTCCCACACACTTTAAAACCAAAATTTGGACTGCATATTGCTGGTAAATATACAAGGAATATTACCAAAATTAATTTTTACTATCTCATTTTATTAAATGGAAATAATTAAGAAAAATTAATTAACAAAGCCAAAATTCTAAGAAAAGTTATTTTTTCAGTGTTGGTGTAACTCATCTATATATTATTGATTATGGTGACTAATCTCTTTATTAACATATAAGTATATCAATGAATAGATAATTGACCCAACTGATCTATGTTCTAAATAAAAATCAAACGCTAAACCCTTTCGTTGAACAACCTTTAGATTCAAAGAAAGATTATTATATTAATTTTCTAAAACAAGGAATAAAAATAAAATTTATAAATATACATTTAGATTTTCTAAAAGGGATTTTTTATTCTGTATTATGATTTTTTGTCTTCATTCTATTTTTCTTTCTAAAGTATAAATTTCATTTAATGTACTATAATTAATTTTTCCATGATTCCTTCCCCCTTTTCGGAAAATTTCCCACCTCATATATAGGCAATTTTATACTCCAACAAATTTTTTTATAAGAATCTTTTTAATTTATAAGGTATATTTGTTACTTTGTACGGTATATACTTCTATTAATCAAGCTTTCTTTGTTTTTTATATGATAAAGTATAAGAAATTCATCACCTTTCTGCAATAATCTAAGGCCTATAACATTTTTTTAAAAATTAATATACTTAACTAGATTAATTAATTTTTTTATTTTTTTAATATAAGAAATCTAGACCATATTTTAGTGTATTAAATGAGTCATTCTTTTTATACCCCAAATTTATTATAAACGTAAACTTGTGTGACAAATATTTACTTTTATAAGCCATAATTTCAATTATTTAATATTAAATTTATATTTGAGAAAAATAAATTTATAATACATCAACCAAAATATATGTTTTGGTCTTTAATAATTTAGTGAATTGTGTATTATATTATGAACCGGAGTGGTATGATTTTATTAATTTTGAATTGAAACTATTCGTAAAATAAATTTTATTTAATAACCTTAAAAATGAAAATTGTTTGTGACATTAAATGATTGTATTTTGATTAATATTAATAAAATTTTACACTATTAATTACTTTTCAATCTTAAAAAACAATAATTTTGAGATAGATGTTATAATAAGATTTTATCATTATTAATCTAGGTGGTTTACTAAATCTCACTCCTTACATTACCTTTTATAAGTCTATAAAATGAAAAAGTTCTATTACCTTTTATAAGTTTTTACAAAAAAAATAAAAATATTTATTGTATTTTTTTTAATTTACTCTTAAGAATTTAATGTTTTTAAACTTGTAAATTAATATAAGATGGTAAAGTTTGACTTTAAATGATAGTACAATTGAAAAAATAAAACTATTTTTATAAAATTAAAACGATAATTATTCTCCTAAAATTGTGTGCCTTTCAAGATAGAAGCTTATAAAAGGTAGTAAATAGAATATAAAACTTGACTCAACTTAGCCGATCTAACTAGAAATTGATGGTCTAACTAGGTTGAGTTTATCATTAGACTAGATCTAATTAGTTAAGTCAATGACTAAACTTATTGAATCAATAATCAAATTAATTAAATCAAATATATGAGCACACGTAAAATGATTAAGTTAATTGATAAGTTTTAATATATATCGAATTAACCGGTTTCTTACAAGTTAAAACCACAGGAGATCCAAATTTCATGATTCATTTCAAACAAAGAACTTTCTCACTCCCTAAGCTAGTCAAAATCCCAGTAGTGAATAATTGCCTATGAATGAACTTGAAGATTGCACATAGAACAATGCTTTTATTTTGGCTTATACAGAGCATATAGCATATATAACTAACGATTTGATAAAGGTATAGGAATATTTATTTCATCAATGAAGCTTCTAATTATGATTTGAAGCAAAATAACATATATTCGACATGTGCTTAACAACTAAAGTTAAACACCTAAACTACATTTCAATTTCATCTCCTTTTGAGACAAAGGGTGAAATTGAAGACTTAAATCTTGGTGTCCTTGGTGGCTGAGTTAGCCTATTACCCTTACAATCATAAAAAATTGCACCGGAGAATTCCAATGGCTGGCATTTCCCACCCATCAATATGGTCTTCTTCCACAGGCATTTGTCATCCTCACGCTGCTTATATATTTGCTTGCACACATATTTCATTGCCTTAATGAATTTCTTAGTGATCTTGTTTGAGATAGGTGATGACTCCTCTGGCTGCTTTGTTTTGATGCTCATGGATTTGGTGATTTTCTTTATCTTTTTGGGGACATGAGGACAAAAATTGGGAAAATCTGTTTGATCAGGGGTAGATTGGTTATATTCTGACACCCTCCCTCTATCATTTGCCCAAAAGGGTACAACACAAGTGACATGGATGAAAATTTTTCTTGGTGTGCCTAAATTGTTTCTGAAACCACTCAAATTGTCCATCATTGTCAAGATGGTTTAACTAAAAAAATTGGAAAATGGGAGGGAGGGAGGGTGTGAATTGAGTATACATTAACACACACAACACAACTTGGGTTATATGTAAGTGGCTGATGGACCACTAGAGGACAAAAGAAAGGCAAAAACTTGGGGCCACTCAGTTAGATAAAAAAAATTATTTTTATTTTTATTTTTATGTTATTTTATCATTTAGAACGACGCTAAAGGCAAGTACGTCTGGAGTTTAAGACCCAACTTATTTAACCTCTAATTTAACTCAACCTATTTAATAAAAAGATTAGGATAAGATTTTTTTAAAACAAAAACCTTTTTAATTAATGAGGTCAACAGACTTTTGAAAAAAAACTTTTTTTATCTATCAGGATGGCCTTTTTGAGATTAATAGAATTTTATAAAATAACTTATAATTCATATTATATTAAAATTTATAAATATACATGATATTTTCAATAATCATACTTTATAAAAGTAAAACTAAAATTTGTTAAAATTACTTAAAATTAATTATTAAATATATATTACCTAAATTGTTAAGAAGCGCTTGATTTATTTAATATATGTTTATTGGTCTTTTCATTGACTTTAATGTAAATTAAGTTTCTATATAGGCTATTGGCTAAACCAAACTTCTAAATAGGCAAGTCATACTTAAAAATATGATTTATGACCAATAATAGACCAGACTCGGTCTTCATAATTAAGTCGTAGGTCAGACTCAAACCTTTTAAAACCTAACTCGGCCTGGTCTATTCCCAACTCTAGTTCTAACCTAGACCACAACACTTAATTTTTATGTCATGTACCAACTATTGGTCTCATCGAATATTTTTATATTTAACTATAAAATTTTTATTTTATTTTTAAGTTTTCTTAAAAAATAATTAAAATAATATTTTTAATTATAAAACTGTTATTTTGTACAAAATTTCAAAATTAAAATGAAATAATAATGTTATATTTTTACTATTAAAATTTAAAAAGCCAAAACAAGAAATATTTTTTTAATCTTAATCATGGAAATCCTTTAATGTTTTAGAATATTGTTATTAAAATCAAATCTGACTAATCAGCTGAATTCTGAATCAACTACATGGTTGATTTAAATCAATTCTTTTATTATAACTGATTTTTTAACTACTGTTTTTTTTTATATCTTTCTGGTACAATACAATGACCACTCCTAATTTAAAAACACTTTTTTAAAAGTTTCTAATTTCCTGCTATAGTCTTACATTGACTTGGAAACAATGTCGGGGAAAACAGTTACGAAAATAAGAAATATTTTCTTAACCTCATTCTTTTATTCTATCCAACGATTTACTTTAAAGAGTAAACTAATGACTAACGAGAGGTTAATTTAAATGGTACATATTTGATTTTTTTTAACCAATATTTAATATTTAAATTTATGGATAAAAATTATTTATTGAGAAAGTTATGTCTATTATTATATAAATACTACCGACTCAAATAAGATTATCTCTATTGATAGTTAAATCAAAAATAAAAAAAAGTCAAACATTGAAGACTGACTGAAATTATATTCTCCGGGAAAGAATAAAACCACCGTGTATACGAGGAAATTGATTTTCATATATATATATATATAGGTAACATCTTTTTGCACACGAGTATATATATAATAAAACTACTTACAGTAACCATGTTTCATACGGGTGATTCAATAAATTTATATTGAAAATATTTTATATAAATACAAATAATAAAAATAAAATGTTAAATTTGACAAATTTAAAGACGATAAATATTTAAGTTGTTTTATAATATTTTAATTTAATATAATACTATTTTAAGATAGTGTATTAATTTTATAATATTATCATAGTAATATTTTATTTTGTAGCCTGAAAACTATATTATAACATACCAAATATTTTTTATATTCATATTTATCTATTAGTATAATTTTTTAATTATTATAGTATATATTTTAAAATTATTAATAATATAATATTATTAAATTAAAACTTAAAATAAAATAATATTCAAGACAGGAAATATTGAAACATCCTGACTTAATGAGGACAAACCCGAAAACCGGGGAAAATTTTTCGCGTTCAAATTCCTGAATCAGGAAAGAAAACGGAGTCGGGAAACAGAAAATGAGGTCAGGGGGTCACTCGCTTGACGAGATCCTGATTCAGTTAAGCGGAACTAGTAAAAGTCGCTTGAGCGAGCGCCTACTCGCTAGAGCGAGTCCCTACACTCGGTGTATTCCTTCATTCGGAATCAGAACCTCCTTTCACTCGGGGATGGTCCCATCAGGCCATGCCTCACTCGGAATTTTTCACACATAGTCAGATCCTTACTCTTCACCTGGAAGGTCTCATCTCTGACATGGTTCACGCGGAAGCATTTTAATCCTCATCCGGAAATGATTCTCTCGGTTATACCTCACTCGAAAACATTTTAACCTTCCTTCACTCGGAAGTAGTCCCTAGGTCATGTCTCACTCGGAAACATCTCGACCTTCCTTCCCTCGGAAGTAGTCCTTTCGGTCATATCTCACTCGGAACTATTTTAACCTTTCTTCACTCGGAAGAGGTTCACTCAATTATGTCTCACTCGGAAACATCCTGACTATCCTTCCCTCGGAAGTAGTCCTCTCGGACATATCTCACTCGGAACTATTTTAACCTTACTTCACTCGGAAGAGGTTCTCTCAACTATGTCTCACTCGGAAACATCTTGACTATCCTTCCCTCGGAAGCAGTCCTCTCGGATATTTCTCACTCGGAACTATTTTAACCTTACTTCACTCAGAAGAGGTTCTCTCAGCTATGTCTCACTCGGAAACATCTTGACTATCCTTCCTTCGGAAGCAGTCCTCTCGGACATGTTTCACTCGGAACTATTTTAACTTTTCCTCACTCGGAAAAGGTTCTCTCAACTATGTCTTACTCGGAAACATCTTGACTACCCTTCCCTCGAAAGTAGTCCTCTCGGACATGTCTCACTCAGAACTATTTTAACCTTTCCTCAGTCGGAAGAGGTTCTCTCAACTATGTCTCACTCGGAAACATCTTGACTATCCTTCCCTCGGAAGTAGTCCTCTCGGACATATCTCATTCGGAACTATTTTAACCTTCTTCACTCGAAAGAGGTTCTCCCAGTTATGTCTCACTCGGAAACATCTTAACCTTTGACATTTCTCATACAACAACACTCCCAGGATAATTCAAGCAACATCATAGCATTACTTATATATATTTCCACAATCCGGGATAGTTCAAACTTATATATATATGTTCAAAACAAAACGATATACATATGAGCCGGCCAAGGCTATATCAAACTATATACAATATGTACACTACATCTGTACAAGTACTCCTCACTCGGACTTGAGGATGTCTCATCTTTCGCCATCCCGGCCTAAATTCACTGAAAATATAGCCATAAGTAGGGGTGAGCATTTTACATATTAAATGACAGTTATTGACTCGGATCAGTCTTCATATTCTCAACTATACAATATGATGTCTCAAATAAATAACAACATACACTGCCATTCATTATGATTACTCATACATCATCATCTAATCAGGATTTACTCAATTCATTCAAGGCTATATAATTCACATATTCTCAATAACATATACACATAACCATACAAGTTACATTGCACTCGGAAACATTTATCAGTGTACACATATTCAGTCAGTCGGATCCAAGTGTTCATTATTAAGTTTTGTGTTGCAACATAGGCTCTCAGCCTTATACTCAGCTCTCAGCTGATCCGGCCGTTTTACTGGTACCAAACCGTTTTCCCTCTCATGTAACACAGTCACTCTCAAGGACAACGGCAGTGTTACGGGCAGCCCTGAGTTCCACTCAGTCGGCTTACCTTGAGTCCCACTCAAGGTCTTTCATAGCATCCCATGCATATACATTTAATTACCGATTCAATAATAAGCGTCTCACGCTAAATGCTCTCAGCATTTTCAATGGTGCATCCCATGCATATTATTATTATCATTAGTACATCAATGCCATTTCAATCATCAAGCGTCTCACGTGATATGCACTCGGCATTCTCATTATCATCAACATGCATCTCATGCAATTCAATATAAAATCACAAACAAAAATCAGCATAACAGTCTCACACCATTTGCACTCGGCATCCACATTATCATCAACATGCATCTCATGCAATTCAATATAAATGATAACGGAAATCAACATAACAGTCTCACACCACATGCACTCGGCATTCACATTATCGTCAACATGCATCTCATGCAGTTCAATATGAAATCACGAACGGAAATCAACATAACACCCAGTATAACAATTTCACCCGGAATAAAACACCCTTAATTTTAAAACCCGAAACAGGGGAAATTTTTCCCAATTTTTATTTAGAAAATACCTGGATCAATAAAAAGCCACTCTCATATATGAAGATATGAGAGCTAGGTCCATAGACCATGAAGAACCGGGTCCAAATAAATAAAGAAAGGGAAAGGAAGGCAAAGAAATATAAAAGCCGACCAAAGAAAGGCATACAGTGGAAGGATAAACAGCGCCTGAGCGAACCCACAATACAAAGCAAACTCGCTCAAGCGAGATCCGACTCCGCTTGAGCAAGACCGCCTACTCGCTCGGGCGAGCACACATTCGCCTAAGCTAAACCACCAAACGCCTTCCCTCAGAACCACACTCGCTGGAGCGAATCTCACATTCGCTGAAGTGAGAAGCCATACTCGGCTATCCAAACACTCGGAATCAGGGTTCCATTCACTCGGAGTCAGGGGTTTCAATCGCTCGGAAATGACTCCACGCACATACACCCCATAACTTAGTTCCACATTTTATCCACCAAGGTACACACATGATCCACTCGGGAAATGAGGGTCAACCCACTCGGATTCCATAAAACTTCCTCACTCGGGTTATTTCCCTACCAAACACCACTCGGTGTATTTAACCACAATTCAATCGGGAATGTACTTCACATTCATCACTCGACATAAACTCACACCTCTCACTCGGAGAACGCGTAAACCTTCCTTCACTCAGAAGGGGTCCCTACAATCATACTCCACTCGGAATATTCAGTCTGAATCCGAGACTCCACTCACACAGGGTTCTACTCGGTAATCTCACTCCAAAACCGAGTCATCTCAATCAGTCTTTCATTCGGCAACTGATATCTTATTCACTCGGGGAAACCATTAAGTTAAGTCTCACTCGGACTTGCTCAGACCTTAATCACTCGGGTATAAAACCTCATTCACTCGGATTATACTTGTATCACATACTTAGAATACATTCCAATCCCAATCCATTTCAACAACTCTCCCCTCGGAAGAGGATCACTCGGATTTCCACTCGGAAATACTTAAACTCTACCCCACTCAGGGTTTACCCATATTTTCACTCGGGATATTCAAATCATTCCCCATTCGGGGTTTACCCATATTTTTCACTCAGTAATACTTAGGGCCGTAATCACTAGGGAAAAGGGCCACATATTCCACACACAGATGCACTCGGCAACATAATAATAACACCATGCATCCAATGCATTTAACATAACATTAATAATCACATGCATCTCAAGCATCTTAGCATAATCATCATCATGAACATCAACACATATTACATGGACGGAATTCAACAACATCAAAACATGCATATTTATCATGCGTATCCGGGCTACTACTCACTCGGAAATCAACAAAGCAACACACATCAAATATCACACATCACAGTGTAAGAATTTCACCCGGAAACCCATCCATAAACCATGCATTTGAGATGCAAAGCCCCCTTACCTGGAATGACGTTCTAGAAGTTACATGGGCCACTCGGCCTAGCCACAACAACACTCTGCTCGGCTTCCAAACGTGGGAAGAGCCAACATGGCTCCCAATCGTCCCAGCACACGTTCTCAGCCTTGGAGAACCAGCCACTGCTTCCTCTTGAAGCAGATCAGCTACCAAGCACACCATGCCAAGCTTCCAAGGCACCACAGACCTCACTTGGCCTAGTAAAGGTCCTAAACTCCGCTCCACTCAAGCCTTCACGCCATCACACTCCAAGCTCCACTCTGCTCTCAATCATGGAGAACCAGCTCTGTCTCCACACGAGCAATATAGCCACTAAGGCTCAACCCAAAGTTGTTCCACACTCGAGCCGCACCGAGAGCTAGTCTTCACAAACAGTGGAGGACAACCAAACCTCCTATGTACCATCCCTGCATGCCTTCTTCCTCACAACAGCACTGCCTCACACAGTGGACCACTTCCACAACGAGGTAACCATCAGCGTTAAAGCTGAACAGAGGAAAAGAAGAAGAAGGGGAAGACGAAGAAGAAGAAAGACAGACCACACAGCCAGCGTCTGCTCCCATCACCACACTACTCTGCCACCACGCTGTTCCCACTCAGTTCTCACACAGCCACACTGTTTTCTTTCCACTCAAGGCTCTGCGCAGTGTTTGGGTGGAAGAGGAAATGAAGAACCCGGAGAACAGCAGAAAGAAGAAGAACAGACGCGAGAGAGAAGAGGAGAATGGTTCTCCATGCACCAAAGAGAAATGAAGAAGTGAGAGGGAAAAACGTGAAAGTGAAGCTTATCTTCACATAGCCCCATCAGCTCACTCTCTCCATCAGCCCTCACCTTCACATTTAATGCAAGTCCATCAGCATTTAATGCCATTCCCTCAGCAATGATTACCCACAAACAACGTGGACAAGGGAGAGGAAGGGAACCGAAACTCCTAAGGCACCACCTACCACCAGCGTGCATAAAGAGAGAGAAAGGGAGAGAGAACCGGGCCCACCAAGCCACCAAGGCACATGGTCCATTCTTGCATTATTAATATTATTATTATTATTATTATTATTATTCAATAATTTATCTAATTAACCATTAAATTTCAATCAACCATTAACTTAATTAATTCGTAACCTTAATCCTGAAATTTACCACACCCGGTAATTAATTAAAAATCGGGATGTTACACGGAACCCGTCCATAAACCATTCATTTGAAATGTAAAGCACCCCCTACCTACCTGGAATAAGAAATCCTAGAAGCTCCTTGAGCTAACAAACACTGACCGATCGCTCTTCGGTCACTCCCTCTCGCTTTAACGACCTTGATTCCAGTCGTCAACCTCCAAACTCAACTTCGGAGAAACCCAAGGCTGTCAGCTCTCTCAAACCGTCCTAACCTTACCAACAGTGGAGGATTTTGAGCCTCCAAGATACCACAACGTTGCTCACGAGGAGGGGATGAAGAAGAAGAAGAAGAAGAAGAAGAAGAAGAAGAAGAAGAAGAAGAAGAAGAAGAAGAAGAAGAAGAAGAAGAAGACTAGTTGAATCTTGGAGGGAACAAGAATGGTGTCACTGCTTGCACGAAAAAGAGAAGTGAGCTCAATTCTCTCTTCCTTTTTCCCAGCTCAGCGTAAGTGGCAGAGAGAGAGACGAAAATCATTTATATAGTCAAGAGGGGTACATGCGTAACTTTTATGCCACTTTTAGTTATTCTGCTATTAATTTTAATTTGCTCCTCAATGTCCGATCAGGATGTTACAAATATTATCATATATCATAATAGGATGAAGATGAAAAGTAATAATAATGCTTAAAAAAATTGATATATGTTATTATTATACAAATTGTTATGATAATATATTATCACTATACAATTAAAATGATAAAAAATATATTAACACTAAATTATAATAATAAAAATATTAACAATTTAATACTCCAATTAATGTAAGTAAGTTTCAAAAAGTATTATAAAATTTTATTCAATGATATTTGTTGTTGAATATTACATTAATTTTTGTAAAAAATAAATAAAAAGGGGAAAGAATAAAAAAAGTGAGAGGGATTCTGTGAGAGAAAAGAGCTGAGCGGGCATTGCATACAAATTTTATTAATTATATAGATTTGTAACATCTTAAAGTTAAGAATTTTAGGAGTAAATTATTAAGCCCAATAACTTGTATTTCTCTTGCACACTTCTTAGTATATTTGGCGTAACTTTCTCTAATGTTATCAGAATTAAACCGTTTTTGTCCTCAATTTTTCATATCAAAAATATCTACAACTCTTATGTTGATCACAAAACCTAGTTCTCACTCTTTTAAACCCAATTTTTAAAACAACGTCCTAATTCATGAGTTCACTAATTCAACTTAACCCTCTTGTAGTATTTTTGGTGTTTCTCCTTCGTACGATGCCAAAATCGAATGATTCCATTTTTTAAAAAAATTTCTAGACACATATATCTACAACTTTGATGAAGAACTCGAGAGCTAATTCTTAGCCCATTTTCCCTAGTAATTTCTTTAAAAATGCTGATCATAAATTCGTAATCACCTGGAATAACCTTTACTAATCGGGGCATATCTCTCGTTCTCGATATGTTATTTTCATGTGCTTTAGCTCATTTCAAAGAGGAGACAAAGATCTAGAAATTTCATTTTGTAAGTTATCTCAAATTCCAACCGTGTTATAATCTTAAAATTTTTCCAAGTATCAGCTCTTTAAACCGCGCTACCTCAGCATTCCACTAGCAAATGGGCCAATCAGCTCTTAACACTTAGCGCCATATGTCTCCCTCTAATTGGACCTAATTCCCCTCCAAAACTTTCAAGAGATCAGCTTGGTGAGCAAGTCATTAAGCTCTGCCCCCATTTTCCTCTTGTGTCGTGACCTTGCTCTCATTTTCTCCCTATGGATCTCTTGGATTTTCTCTAAAGAAATTCACCATTCCACTTAGTTTCTTCCACACGGTGCCACCATCTCTTCTCATCACATTGTTTCTACCTTATTGAACATCAAAGAAATCCCATTTTCCTTCTGTTGTGTAAGCTAGACCCGTGGACAAAAGGAGCAAAAGCTGATGCATTTTCGTTCTTTTCTTCTTGGTTGTGAGTTCACTTAGGTAATGGAGCATGCATGCTGATTTTTGGTGATGGGTCTTGAGTATTTATAGCCTTGCATGTTAGTTTTGGAAATGTTAACTCTTGATTTTGAGTGAGATAGGTTCGGTGATGATGAGTGGTGTATGTGATTTTGATGTTGTTATTGGATTCCTTATATGCATGAGTGCTTGTTTTGACTTCCCTAAAAATTAAAAGGGTTTTTGCATTATGGTGATGTTGTAGCCGAGAGCTACCTAATGGGAAGATAATGATTATTTAGCTTTATAATGCTTGCTTGATAATTTCATGGTGTTTAGGAAATTCATGCATAGTAATGACTTAGACCATGACTTATTAGATGGAGGGAAGTTGGTTTCCTTAATTATTGATGTCGATTAAATTAGTTCTACGGAGTTTGATGCTTAAAAGAAATTTTTATGTATGGTGGTTGTTAAGTTAAAACGTGAGAAACAAGGGAAAATGTGATAAATATTAAAATCAAAGCGATGTGAAAAGTTGTCAATTACAAATGTTAAAAGTTGAAGTTTTCAGGTGTTATAAGTCTGAAACAAGTGTTAAATAGAGATAACGAGTGTTAAAAGTCTGAAGCTGATGGTGTTAAAACTCAAAAATCTATACTGGTGTTAAAAGTCTAGATTAACAGGTGTTAAAAGCTGGCAACAAGTGTTAAAACTGAAGCAGGCCGTGATGAAAGCTGTAGTTTTAAGAATTAAAATCTGGAATTTTTAACAGGTGTAAAAAGGTCAGATTTTAGTGGTGTTAAAACAGATTTTTGAGAAATGTTTAAGGCCAAATTTTTTATGTTAAATCTTTGAGTAGTAAATTTTCTTATAGTAATTTGGACCAAAAGGGAATTTTTATAAGTTAACCATGGACTAATTAAGTTAAGTAAAGCTCATTGAATAATTTTACTCTGGAAAGTTTTAAACGAACTAAGAACTTTTAAGCAAAAATGTTTTTGAATATTAATCGCTTAAGAATAAAAGAAAATTTTATAAAGGTTAAAAAGAAAACTTGATTTTAACAAAGGGAATACTAAAATAATTATTAAATTTTAGAAATTTATGTGGAGTGGTTAATTATACGCCAAAAATATGATTTATAAGTAACATGTAGATTATTAAAAATAATTATTGTTAATTTGTAAATTTCTGGCCTTGGAAACCAAAAATCGGTGATTGAATCAGAGTGTTTGAGGAACGTTTCGAGCTTCGAAATCGAGCATTCCAGGTAAGGGGAGCATTTATATTTTAAATGTATAGATTATGAACGGATAAGGGGATATAACATTATTTATGAATTGTTTGATGTTGATAGAATTGATTGAAATTATGTTGATTCGTTATTGTATGATATATCTCCTCATGTTGTTGTTTTGGATATGATTGCTATGTTTTAGGTTCCGTTCATGTATGATTAATTGATGAATTGATAAGTTGACGATGATTTGCATTGGGTTGTAATGATAACTGATGTTATATGCTGATGATGATTATTAAGCTTGAGGTAGCTTAGTGAATATAGTGTTATGATTGGTTGTTGCATGCTATGCATAATTGATGTTGAGAAAAGGACCCTTGGTGATGGTAATTGTAACATCCCAAAAATTTCATTCTCATGTATAATTATTTTGATTAAGATCATCAATAATATTATCCATTTTATTTTGACTTTCTACGTAAATTTTGGCTAGGACAACATCTTCAATTTAACATTTTACCATTGTAAATAATTTTAACTTTATACCTTAGGTAAATATTAACCAAATAACTTATTGCCTATTTCTTTAGTTATTAATTTCTTTGCCTTTTTTCATTTACTCCCATCAAATTACCATATACTCCACTCAAAATGTGTCACCTTGTACACATTTTAATACCTAGTTAGAGTTCGAATTTAAAAATATGGTCAACTACAAAGTTGTTCCTCTTCTTCTTAGTTTTTTAAAGACCAAATTCATCAAAATATTAAGATTTGAGAGAGATATGCCTAAAATACCGAAACTATTTTAGAATTGGTATTTTACTTCAATCATACAAGCTATATTATTTAGGCTGCAGGAATGGCTAGCAATGCAGCCCACTTTTCTCACTTTGAACCTCCATTATAACCACACATAATGCACCTAACATCCCACTATAATTCCATTATGAAAAGCTTGTCTCCCACTTGTCCTTTGCATGATTAAACCAACACTACATCTTGTTCTCAAGTCTGAATTCTTAGAACAAGCTGAAGTTAGTGAAGACATATCTCTTATTTTCTTTCATTTTCTCCATCAAAGTCACTCTTGATCTAAAGTTAGGACAACAAGAGGGCAATTCCAACCACTCTAGGATCCTTCATTAAAATAAGAGGGGAGAGGATTGTAAATAGTTATGGAATGGATAGAGTTGTATCTATATGCCAGGAATTCAGAAATTATGTTTGTACTTGTGATTTGATTTTGTTGATTAAAAAGTGTGAATTAGCGTTTAGTGTCTTCATAAAAGTTGTAGATATATGTGTTATATGAATTTTGAGCCTTGAATCAAATAATATGAATGCCTGTAGCTCGAGTTATAGCTAAAATACTAAAGTACGTCTGTTTTGAAATATGTACCTTTTATTTTGTGTAAATATTGAAATTCTAGGAATTATATATGCATATTTAGACTTTTATGTCTTTATAAATGTTATAGATATTTGTAGACACCATCCTCTTTCTTGGTCCCATTAAAAAATTAAAGACCCACCCCCATCTTTTTTGGTCTCCCACGCCAGCCAGAGACCCTGTTTCCAATAGCAAGACTTCATTCCCAATAACTCCAATACAAGCATGGGCATGGTTTGGAGAATGGATAAAAAATTTAAGGGGAACAAATAAAAGGAGAAGAAGACAACATTCAGGAGGAGGCTCATCATTTTTGTTTCATTAGACCATCAGCAGAAAATCCACCTTCATACTCACCACCATTCATCAAAATCAGAAAACAAAAATCAGAACTCCATCATGACCATCTAAAAACAGCAACCACAAAAGTTAATCAACAACCATCATCATTTCTGAAAATCAAACCCTTATCTTCTCAAATACAAACATTATCAGAATAACAAAATGAAGAAGAAGAGGAGAAGGGTCATTCTGCCATCGCCATAGCCACTGCTGGATCCACCGCCATTTGCCGCCGACAACGACCCCTCCGACCAGCACCACACCTGCACCGCGCGACCCCGTGAACCCAGCTTCCTGATCGGTCTGAAACCGGCTGCGCCATCACCTTCACGTTGCCGGTTCAAGCTCTCCAACATCAGCTTCTTCTTCTCCCTCGCTGGTTTCCTTCTTCATCTTCTGGTCCTTTCTCTCTCCTCCGTCACCCCTCCTCACTTCCTCTCTCTTCTGTCCACAAACCCCTCTTTTCTTTTCTTATTTTCTTTCTTTTCTTTCTTAGCTATTAGGTTTTAGTTGTTATGTTTTAACTTTAGTTTTGGGCCTTAGAGGCCCATTTCTATTCTCTGTTCTTTTTTGTGAGGTGGGCTTTAGAAACACAAAAGTTAAAAACCCTCTTTTCTTCTTTTCCTTTTAAATAATAATGAACAATTTTTATTAAAAATTTAAAAATGTCCAAAGAACTAAACTGAATATCTTCTTAAAATACAAAATAAACTTTTTTTTATGTTAAACTAAATATTAAAAATCTAAAAATATTAAACATCTACTTCTTAGAATAAAAATAAATAGTGTCTCTTTATTAAAGTCTAAAATATCCTTTTAAAGAAGACGAATGAAGAATAAATGTTTTTTAGAATAGAATAAACAACTTTAGTTAGACTAATTCAAAAAAAATGAAAATTAATCTTTTAAGATAAATCAATCTTTTTTAGAATAAAGGTACAATCAGTTTCTGATGAGCTTTAAAAATAAGGTTGTTATAAAAACATATCTTTTACAAAAAATAAATAATCTTTTATGCTAAATCAAATATCTTATAAGCAATGCCGTGCGAGATTACCTTTGCCTACATTCGCGATATAAGACTTCAAAGGTTTATGCACGTGCGATGTACTTCGTCTTGTATTTTTCCTTCCTCATTTTTCTACTAATTAATTAGAAATGATTTTATATAATTTTAAAATAACATTTTCTCGAAGTTAATTTCCCAAAGAACTACGTAACCCTGATTTCTCGAAAGTTCGAGAATACGTAGGAGCGGGAATCAATTCCTATCGGGCCCACTTTCTTTTGTTTAATTTTCATATCTCTGTTATTACCTCAATCAATTTTGTCTATTTAGTATTTTATTTAAAATAGTAATTTGTTTAAAATGAGGTTAATTTAGACGCGACGTCTTGTTAATATCATGTTTTTAATATTTTTTAAAATAGTAATTTGTTTAAAATGAGGTTAATTTAGACGTGACGTCTTGTTAATTTCATGGTTTTAATATTTTATTTAAAATAGTAATTTGTTTAAAATGAGATTAATTTAGACGTGACGTCTTGTTAATCTCATGTTTTTAGTACTTTATCTAAAATAGTAATTTGTTTAAAATGAGGTTAATTTGGACGCGACGTCTTGTTAATCTCATGTTTTTAATATTTTATTTAAAATAGTAATTTGTTTAAAATGAGATTAATTTAGACGCGACATCTTGTTAATCTCATGTTTTTAGTACTTTATCTAAAATAGTAATTTGTTTAAAATGAGGTTAATTTAGACGCGACGTCTTGTTAATCTTACGTTTTTAATATTTTATTTAAAATAGTAATTTGTTTAAAATAAGGTTAATTTAGACGCGACGTCTTGTTAATCTTACGTTTTTAATATTTTATTTAAAATAGTAATTTGTTTTAAAACGAGGTCAATTTAGACGACACGTCTTGTTAATCTCGTGTTTTCAGTATTTTTATTGAAAATAATATTTCTTACAAAACGAAGTCAATTTGGACGAGACGTCCTGTTAATCTCTTGTTTTAAGTAATCAACTTATTTTATCTCATCTTATTTAATTTTATGTTAATATCTAATTTTTGTTGCAATTTAAGGTTAATTTGGACGAGACGTCCTGTTAATCCTTACTGTCACTGCTTGTTTTCTCCTTGTCATTGTTTAGTCTTTACTGTCACTGTTTAGTCTTTTACTGTTACTGTTTGGGATTCTTACTGTTACTGTTTGGTTTCTTAATGTCATGTTTAGTCCCTTACTGTCAATATTTGGTACTTTACTGTTATTGTTTGGTCAAGTTGTTCGATTTAAGACTAATTTGGACTAGACGTTTGTTAACCCGGCGATAGCGTCTCAACCGTTTGTGTTTACCACCGGGTTGTTAATTGGCAAGCGCACCAATTGTTTGTAGTTTTTAAAATTTAGATATCGTTCCAATGGGATTGAAAGTCCAATAACAACAGTAATTTTCTATTCACTATGGTAAATGTGAAGAAAGTTATGGACAAAAGAATGATTTATATACAATTTATACAATATTCACAGGATAACATGGTTGAGTTGTTCATGAGATAAAAAGAAAATAAAAATCTATCTAAAAAGTTGAGTTGCAATCTAGAATAGGTTAGATACTTGAGATAAACACAGATAAACAAATTATGTTGAAAATTGGATCCCTAATCTAGAATAACAATGAGAAACTCAAGACATGCATATTTAATCATCAAGTTTCATGTCATTACAGCTTAAAATCATTATAACCGATCCCTCATGATATAAATTCTAAGAATTCACCATAAAGTCTGATCCCTTGTGAGCTTTCTCAGTAAAAACTTGCATTAAGACCTGGCCTTATGGCAACAATGGTTAACAACCCCTATAGAATTGAGATACCAAGGGTATTCCAACTTTTACTTTCGTCAAAACAAGTTTCAATACGACATGAATAATCATTGTCCCGTTTGACATTCACACTAATAAAACAAGTTTCAATACACATGAAAATCATTCTCCCGTTTGACATTCATATTAATAAAAGATTGAAATACTAACATGGACTTGAATCATAAACATGCAGAGGTCAAATTCACAACATTATACTCAATAGATTAGTTCACCAATTCCAACATAAACAGATTAGTTACACATGGTGAAAGTAAAAAAAACAACACTTACAGAGGTTGACATTACGAAGACGATGGAAACTTCACGATACAACGATCACAATACACCACAACACTCTCAAGTATCTAGAAAACTATTCTAGAACTACAAACTCTAAAAGAAATAATCAAAACTCGAGTATAGAAGAGAGGAAAGAACTCTGAATGTAGAGAATGGGATGTGATGAATGATGTTGGATGACCCTATTTATAGGGCTGAGCAAGGGTGCTGACGCTACGCGTTAGTCCCTTGACTCAGCCTCCATTAACGTAGCTGGTAGTGGCCACCTTGGAATATTATATTCAATCATCCTTGGCCATGTGTCCCTGTCTCCACAGTGTTTTGACCATTTGTGCTGAGTGGAGTGGCCAATAATGGGTCACTAAGTGAGTGCTTGGCCAGCTTGGCTGTGGAGTCCACGCAGCACTGACGCTACGCGTGGCTGTGACGCGTAGCGTCAGCATCAAAAGTAGCTATGGACGCTACGCATGGGATTGATGCTACGCGTCAGATCCTCCAGTATAATTTTCTCTTGAATTCTTTACTTTTTCACTGCAAAACTAGAGAAAATTGATCAAGGGCAGATTATCCAAATTTTCTCTTGAATTAAAACATAATTTTCTAACAAATTATCCAAATTTTTATTATTTTTATGATATTTTTATTAAAAGATTTATTGTAAATTTGAGGGCTAACAACGTCCTATTAGTCTTATTTTGAAACTTCCTTGTTTGTTTTGCCTGTTCCTTTTCTAAAGAAGTTCAAAAAAATAATTTCTAGGCTACTTATTATGCGCGCTATCAATTTGGGGTAACCGTTTTATAACGGACAGTTGTGAGGTGCTAATACCTTCCTCACCTGTAATTCGACTCCCAAACTTAGAATTTCACTTTTATAACCAGTGCTTTAACGAAAGGTTTTGCCGGTATTTTATCCTTAAAAATATTGGTGGCGACTCCCTGTTTTCTTTTCGAAAGGATTTCAAAACTCGTTTTATTTCATGTGGGTCAGCCCTGTCGCCGCAATCCCGGTCGCGACAGATGGCGACTCCACTAGGGACTTAAAGAGTCAAGCCAATCAAATTGATAGTGCATGTTTTTTAAATAGCCTGTTAATTATTTAACTTCTTTCTTTATTTTATTTTATGTCGATGTTCGTATGTGGTTTCTGTTGATTTATATTTTGTCATTTATGTCTGTATGTTGTTGAACCCTAGGGTAGATAACTTTGTTTTGTTGTTCTATGTTTGTTCTTTGTGAAGGATTAGTAAGGTAAAGGTATTGGACGCCCCTTTCACACACTACACTCACAATTTACACACATTTTTGAGTGGGACCCTATACCCAGGCCCAAATAAAACTTAAGATTAGGGGAGGTTGGTAGCGGTGTCATTTGGGATGTACTTCCTGTCTGACTATCGTGAGAACCTCAACTAGAGTTTGACTTATTCATGATGTCCACATCTAGTAGACTTCTTACTGTTGTGGTTAACATTATGAATAGGATCTTGGCTCTAGTGTCCTTTAGACAGTAGTGCAAGCCACCTCATGTGAGATATCACTGTTAGACAGACCTTAGAACCGATAGAAGGCCTTCAAAAAAAACCCGACTTAGGGCACAAAGGGGCAGACTTTTCCTCTACCTTTCCTTATTCTTATTCTCCCTTTTAATCCAAATTGTTGGATCACTTACCCGTCCAAAGGATTGCCTGTTCCATTGATGAAATTTTTAAAACTAGTGATCTTTTGACGGACAAGTAGTCCTTTCATTTTTCACATTTCATTTAAGTCTTTGGGACCTGAGTTATGGATTTTCTGAATCATCGAAGATAAAAAAAAGAGAAAAATAAAAAAACAAAACATCTAAAAGTAAAAAAGGATTAAAAAAAATTAAAAAAATAAAAAACAAAGAACAAGGAAAAGAGTCGATGACAATCAGAAGGTCCATAACCCGCATGACTCTCAGTTTGTCACGGGTTTTGTCAATCGTTACTCCCTAATTATAAGAGTGTTTTTCAAAGTTACTAAGAGGGTAGCGATTTACGAAACACGTCAAACTCCGATGATTAATTTTCTTTCCGCTCTTGTTAAAAGCTATCCGGGACTTGACAAGCGCCTTCATAGGAGAATATGGAAATTAACACGGGATCAGATTTATGGGACAAGGGCCATGGTTACCCGTGCTAGGAATGGCTAAATGTAGGGCTCTTATAGTATCTCAGAATGAAGGATTCTCTCGTCTTCACAACTATCCCATATTAATTTCCATGTTTAACCTACTTAGTACTTTTGAACGAGACGTTTTGAGGTCTAGGGATAGCTATTAAGACTTGTGATCGCTTGATACGCCATTTTATTTCAATGTATTTTATAGTCCTACTATTTTGTTTTCTTTTATTTCCACCTGACACGTTTGTTTTTCCAAAAGACATCATGGGGAGACGCCCCTACGGAACCTGACTTCGGAAAAGACTCATGACTGAAATAGAACAAGAAAATGAAAACCTTAGGGACGAGGTCAACCAGCTAAAGGAGCAAATGGCGCAAATGACCAAGCTTTTGGAGAAGAGAATCACGGAAGGGGACTCTTCTACAGGCAATGAGAAGACCCAACAACAGCCGCTAACCCCACTATAGCCCTCGGGCCTTAGTCCGACACAGGCTCAAGTTACTCACCCTACGACCACCCCCCTTATTGTTAATATTAGGAAAGCAAAGCAAGCGGTTCACCGCCAACCACCGCGTGGAATGCCCTACGGTTATACATCACAACACACATTTGTTGGCCTAGATGGTAATCTTGTACCTTTCCCACCTTATAAAATACCCCAAGGGTACTCTCCTATATTCCATAACCAACAAGATGGCCATGACTTTCAAATAATGGATCCCCATGTTTCAAACCCTGCCCATCTGACGATCCCTTTTGATAACCCTCAACCAAACCCACAAATCTCTGAATCACAATCCACCCAAGCTCAAGCTATCCAAATGGCCCAACCAAGACCAATAGCCGCTACTGCCTTTCAGCCTGCCAATCTTCATGCACCTTATCCGTATATGGCCGCCACCGCCTATAACCAAAACTCTTATCCTACCTTACTACAATCCCATTTCCGTCCATCAATCACTTGAACACCTACCCACTTCCTTCTGCCCGTTATGAGACCCCTTCATCCACAATCCATGTCGTACTATCCCTCACAAAAATGGACTCAACCTCCTAACTCTAACAAAAACACAAGAAAACGCCTCAATAATCAAACACCAGTCCAATTCGACCCTATTCCTATAACCTACACAGAGCTTTTACCTCACCTTATCCGCAACTCCCTTGCGGTACCCTGTCCATTAAAACCAGTGGTTCCCCCTTACCCTAAAGGGTATAATCCTAATGTCCGATGTGATTACTATGCTGGAACCCCGGGGCATTCTACTGAGGACTGTCAGGCCCTAAAATGTAAAGTGAGGGATCTGATCAAAGCCAAGTGGCTAAATTTCCAAGAGGGAAGTCCCAATATGACCTTAAACCCCTTGCCTAACCATGGGAGTTCTAGGGATAATGCGATAAAAGAGGGTTAGGAGTATGGAAGGGATGTCGTCACCACTGAAGATGGCCCCATGATAATGTAAACTTTGCGATTACCCGCTAGGCGGAGAGCTTTGTGACTAGGAGACTGTCAGACTCCCCATGACTTTAAATTTTCAATTGGTGAGATGTTTTAATGACTTTGCAACCCAATTGCTATGCCTAAGGCTTTGGGATGTTTAAGTAATAAGGGCAAAAACATGTTTTATCATTCCAAGTTTCTCTCAATAAATGTGGGTGAAATTTCAAAATACATTTTCTTGTTTTCCTTATCTCTGCCTTGAATCCTTTTCCCTATGTTTGCTTCTTTTTTCATTCACCATGACAAACTAAATAAATGCAGGTCTAAAAAGATTCTCCTGAGAACAGTGAGGTCACGATCTAGTTTCACGACCTCAACTACCCAGTCGATCGCGCTGACGAAGAGGGTAGGGAAACCAGTGAGCCGTTGCCCGAGTTAACCACGTTGTTAGAACAAGAGGTTAAAGAGGTTTATCCCTTTCAAGAGGTAATCAAGATCATCAAATGAAGAGGATAAAAAGATCAAGATGGGTATCCCCCTGAGTTAAGAACAACTAAAGGAATCGATTAAGTTATTAGTGTCCTTTAATTTGACAAATAAGGGGCAATTTATCGGAGGGCGTTAGTAACCTTGTTTCAGGACGTGATAAGAGTCTATGTGAACGACAACACGGCCGAGTCCCAAAATGGACAGGGGCGTACCAATCGTTTAAGGAAGTTTCTGTGGTCGCCAGCATGGATAGTGGCGTGCCAATCATTTAAGGAAGTTTTGGCAGTTACCAATCGTTTAAGAAATTGTTGATGCCCATAAATGCAGACACAATCAAGGGAGACTCTGCCCAAAAAAGAAAAAAAGAAAAATGGAAGAATGAAAAAAATGAAAAAAACAGAATCAAGCTTGGAGTTCTATGCACATGCCAAATGGGGCAAGTTGATTACGTCCAGATCATTGAGCAAGTTGTCCTCTTTCCGTGTGAGGGGCATGAATGTCATCAGGCCAAGAACTTGATGAAAATAATATTTCATTCTTGTACTCATCAACACCTCAACCTTAAAGAAGGCGTCACTCCTCATGCCCATGTAACCAAGGAAATAGTCTGTCATATTGAGTCATTGCGTCATCAAGGGGATTAAAAAAAATGAAACAAAATAAAATAAAAAAGGCAAACAAAAGGAACACAAAACAAAAAACAAAAAATGAAAAAAAGAGAATTCCAGAAAGTGAAAAAGGAGCAAAAAAATAAGAAAACAAAAGCCAAAATGATGACTTAGAGTAATCCCCTTTCATTGACGCCAAAAGACTCACCCCTATTTTCTTGGGTACATGGTATTGGAGGAGAGTCTCCTATTAGAAGTGACATTAGTTCCCTAAAGGATCAAACTAAACCTGGAAAGACTGAGCAGGCTCAGCTGGGATATAATTAGCTTCAATCTTTTGTTGTGAAGGATAACACCTATTAAAAGAGATATAGAGAAAAGCATGTTATAAAGAAAGAGAAAAGCTCGCTAGGCTGAAAACCTGAAAAGGTAGTCTAGGCAAAAGTTAGAGTAACCTGGCTAGTCGAAAACCTGAAAAGGTGGCTCATGTAAAAATTAGGGTCAAGATTTCAATAGAGTAATTAAAGTTTCCCAATGCAAAACGTGCGAGTCTAAACGGGGGCACATGGATCATGGTCAAACTACCTTCTTAGAGGCAAAGACAAAAAAGAGCATGTCGTGAGTAAGAAGAGCTTGTTGGGCTGAAAACCTGTAAAGATGGCCTAGGAAAAAGTTAGAGTAACCTAATGAGTCGAAAACCTAAAAAGAAAGCTCGAGCAAAATTAGGGTCTGAATTCTGACAATATAACTGAAATCTCCAATGCAAAAAGTACGACTCCAAACTAGGGCACGTGGACCATGGTCGAACTACCCTCTCAAAGGTAGAGTCAAACGTTGTACTCGAGGTCGTGACATGGGATTGAGATATACACTGTTCTCAGAAATTCACTGGAGGATCTGTAAAACCCTCCTTGTTCCACCCAATTATCAATCTTTCTTATTTAACCATACTTGTTTCTTTTGATTTCCATGCTTTTCTCCCTCTATACTTATCCGACTCAAATAAAATTTCACCTTTTTTGATACATATTCATGTTGTGAGTCTAATTGATATGATGGATGTGTGTTTTCTCTTAACACATAAAATGAGAAAGTAATGACTATTTAAAGTCGTGAGGATAAGACGCACCTGTTACTTAATCTCGCCCGTAGGTAATCATTATAAAGACGGGCCAGACACGCTTCCTGAAGCTGAGGTTACCTCATTCGACTTGGCCAGGTCCTCTCCTTGAAGCTAAGGTTACCTCGTCCGTTCTATTTTAGTCATGAGTCGCCTCAAGTCTGTAGAGATCATGGTTCTATGGGGAGTTTCCTCAAGATTTCAATTTATTTTATATCTACATTACTTACCCTTTTTCCATAGGTTGTTGTAACAGACAACGTGTCGGGTATCGACACCTCAATCAAGTCATTTTCCCCAATGGAACCTCAACCGCCAAAACTGGCATCTTTCAAGTCTCTTCCTCAATCGCCAAAACTGGTATCTCAAAGTCTCTTCCTCGATTTCCAAAGCTGGCACTTCTCAAAATCCATTCCTCCTTAATCGCCAAAGTTAGCACTTCTCAAGACTTTTCCTCAATTGCCAAAGCTGACACTTCTCAAAATCTCTTCTTCAACCGCCAAAGTCGGCACTTCCTAAACCCTCCTCCTCAGTCACCAAAATTGGCTTCTCTCAAGTTTCTTTTCATAAATCGCCAAAGTTGGCATCTTTCAAGTTTCTTTCCCTAAAATTGGCATCTCTTAATGTCCAGTCACCAAATGAGGCACCATCTAATTTCCTATCAACGAACGAGGTACCCTACCACTTTCCAGTCGCCAAATGAGGCACCCTTCTACCTTCCAGTCACCGATTGAGATACCTTTTACTTTTCCATCGCCGAACACGGCATCCTTCCAGGTTTCCACAGTGCCAAATTGGCACCCCTTTAAACTTCATTGTACTTTGAGATTTCCAAAATCAATACCTCTTTAAACTTTCACTACACTTTTAATAAAGTTGGCACTTCTTCAAGTTTCCATGGCCCTTTCAAGTTTTCTCATTGCCAAAGTTGGCACCTTTTCAAACTTTTACCACCAAGGATTAGCCTTCTTATGTTTTCTCATTGTCGGAGTTGGCACCTTCTCAAGATTTTTGCTTCGTTCATGAGTCATCTTAAGGGTCATGGTTCCAAGGAATCTACCCTAATTTTATTTTATCTCTACACTGCTTACCTTTTTTCTACAAGGTGATTGAAGCAGACAGGCATGTCAAGTCTCGACGTCTTATCAAATCCTTTCCTTAGCAGAACAACAATCCAAAGACAGACTTTGATCAGCTCCTCTTCCCCAGTGAAACCATAATCCAGAAACAGGCTTCGATCAACTCCTTCTCCCAAGTGGAACCACGATCCAGAAACATATGTTCACCAAACTCTCTCCCCAGTGAGCCTACAATTCAGATTAGGTCCTTTCCCCAGTAAGACTATAATCCAGAAATAAGCTTCAGCTAGTTCCCAGTAGAGCCACAATCTTAATCAGGCTTAGGATAAGTCTATTCCCCTAGTGGAACTGTAATCTAAGGATAAAGACTTCAATTGAACCCCTTTTCTTTGGTTGAGCTTCAATTTAGAAAATTCCACCAAGCTCCTCCTCCCCGGTGGAACCACGATTGCCAAAAAAACTAACACCAATCAAGACCTCTTCCCCAGTGGAACCATAATCTCGAAGCGGACTCCTACCAGCTCCTCCTCCCCGGTGGAATCACAATCTAGAAACGAACTCTGAACAACTTCTCTTCCCCAGTAGAGCTGCAATTCAAAAACTGAGTCCAATTAAAATCCTTTCCGCAATAGAATCACGACTACTAAAACTTGTACTCCTCTAGCCATCCTTTCCGGTTGCCACACTAGGCACCTTTCCTTTTCGGTTGCCACACTAGGCACTTTTCTTTTTTGGTTACCACACTAGGCACCTTTCCGTTCATTACCAAGGATAGGCGCCCTTTCCTTTCCTATTTCTGAACTAGGCACCCTTTTCTTTCCTGTTACCATTCGAGGGACATCCCCCCAAATCATTTATTTTCTATCAAATAGCTTCAGGTACACCGCCCTAGGCTATTCCATTCCTCAATTTACTCTAGGGGCATCCCCCTAAGTTATTTATTTTCTGTCAAAATAGCTTCAGGTACACCGCCCTAGGCTATTCCATTTCTCAGTTTATTCCAGGGGCATCCCCTAAGTCCTTTATTCTCTGTCAAATCGCTTCAGGTACACCGCCCTAGGCTATTCCATTTCTCAGTTTATTCCAGGGGCATCCCCCCAAGTCATTTATTCTCTATCAAATAGCTTCAGGTACACCGCTCTAGGCTATTCCATTTCTCAGTCTATTCCAGGGGCATCCCTCTGAGTCATTTATTTTCTGTCAAATAGCTTCAGGTACACTGCCCTAGGCTATTCCATTTCTCAGTTTATTCCAGGGGCATCCCCCCAAGTCATTTATTCTCTGTCAAATAGCTTCAGATACACCGCCCTAGGCTATTCCATTTCTCAGTTTATTCCAGGGGCATCCCCCAAGTTATTTATTCTCTGTCAAATCGCTTCAGGTACACCGTCCTAGGCTATTCCATTTCTCAGTTTATTCCAGGGGCATCCCCCCAAGTCATTTATTGTCTGTTAAATAGCTTCAGGTACACCACCCTAGGCTATTCCATTTCTCAGTCTATTCCAGGGGCATCCCCCCGAGTCATTTATTTTCTGTCAAATAGCTTCAGGTACACCACCCTAGGCTATTCCATTTCTCAGTTTATTCCAGGGGCATCCCCAAGTCATTTATTCTCTGTCAAATAGCTTCAGGTACACCGCCTTAGGCTATTCCATTTTTTTAATTTGAGCCAGGGGCATCCCACCAAGTCAGTTGTTTTTTGTCAAAAAGCCTCAAGTACCCCATCCTAGGCTACTCCAGGGGCATCCCCTCAAGTCATTTATTTTCTGTCAAAAGGCCTCAGGTACACCGCCCTAGGCTATTCCATTTCTCAATTTGAACCAGGGGCACCTCCCAAGTCAGTTGTTTTCTGTCAAAAAGCCTCAGGTACCCCCTCCTAGGCTATTCTATTTCTCTATCTAAGCCAGGGGCATGTCCCATACCATTTAGTTTCAATTAAAACACTTCAGGTACCCACTCCTAGGCTGTAGCCTTCGATTAAAGCGCGTCGGGGTAATTCCATGTGTCATCTATCTTTCTTCAAAGCTTTAAGTATCCCTCTCTAGGCTACCTCATCAAGGAAATATCCTTGGATTTGCTCATCTTCTTGGGTAAAGCTTTAACTTCAGTCGCCTTGCTTATTTTCCATAACTGCCAGAGTTAGCACTCCTAAGTCATTCGTATTGCCAAGGCTGACATTGTTTAACTTCCCCCGATTGCCAAAATTGGCACCCCTTTGAACTGTCACTATTCCCAAAGTTGGTACCCCTTTGAACCTTCGACTTTTTCATAGCTGAAGCTGACACATCTTTAAACTTTCATAGCCCATTTCAGGTTTTTCTTTCATTGTTGAGGTCTGCACTCCTTTAAGTTTTCACACCACCTTTCAAGTCTCTCTTATTCCCAAGTTGAACCCACTTGAAGTCTTCATCACATCTTTTAAAGATTTCTATTTACCCCAGTTGGCACCTCATCAGGCTCATTGCCAAAGTTGGCACTCCTAAAATCTCTCTATTATTGAGCCTTCTGTGCGTCTGTACGTCAAAGTCGGCATTGTGTAAGTTTTCTGATGGCCGAAGCTGGCACTTCTCTAAATTTGTTGTTGTCAAGATTTTGACTAAAGAGATGGTGTCCACATCTTTACTTCCTTTCCACGATAAATGGATCATTCATATTATTGTAAAAAGAAATTAAAGAGGGGCAACTGTAGACACCATCCTCTTTCTTGGTCCCATTAAAAAATTAAAGACCCACCCCCATCTTTCTTGGTCTCCCACGCCAGCCAGAGACCCTGTTTCCAACAGCAAGACTTCATTCCCAATAACTCCACTACAAGCATGGGCATGGTTTGGAGAATGGATAAAAAATTTAAGGGGAACAAATAAAAGGAGAAGAAGACAACATTCAAGAGGAGGCTCATCATTTTTGTTTCATTAGACCATCAGCAGAAAATCCACCTTCATACTCACCACCATTCATCAAAATCAGAAAACAAAAATCAGGACTCCATCATAACCATCTAAAAACAGCAACCACAAAAGTTAATCAACAACCATCATCATTTCTAAAAATCAAACCCTTATCTTCTCAAATACAAACATCATCAGAATAACAACAGGAAGAAGAAGAGAAGAAAGGTCATTCTGCCGTCGCTAGAGCCACTACCGGATCCACCGCCTTTCACCGCCGACAACGACCCTTCCGACCAGCACCACACCTGCACCGCGCGACCTCGTCAACTTAGCTTTTTGATCGGTCTGGAACCTGCTCCGCCGTCACTTTCACATTGCCGGTTCAAGCTCTCCAACGTCACCTTCTTCTTCTCCCTCACCGGTTCCCTTCTTCATTTTCTGGTCCTTTCTCTCTCCTTCGTCACCCCTTCTTACTTCCTCTCTCTTCCGTCCATAGACCCCCCTTTTCTCTTCTTCTTTTCTTTCTTTTCTTTCTTAGCTATTAGGTTTTAGTTGTTTGGTTTTAACTTTAGTTTTGGGCCTTAGAGGCCCATTTCTATTCTCTGTTCTTTTTTGTGGGGTGGGCTCTAGAAACACAAAACTTAAAAACCCTCTTTTCTTCTTTTCCTTTTAAATAATAATGAATAATTTTTTATTAAAAATTTAAAAAAGTCCAAAGAACTAAACTAAATATCTTCTTAAAATATAAAATAAACATTTTTTATGTTATACTAAATATTAAAAATTTAAAAATATTAAATATCTACTTCTTAGAATAAAAATAAATAGTGTCTCTTTATTAAAGTCTAAAATATCCTTTTAAAGAAAACGAATGAAGAATAAATGCTTTTTTAGAATAGAATAAACAGCTTTAGTTAGACTAATTCCAAAAAAATGAAAATTAATCTTTTAAGATAAATCAATCTTTTTAGAATAAAGGTACAATCAGTTTCTGATGAGCTTTAAAAATAAGATTGTTATAAAAACATAACTTTTACAAAAAATAAATAATCTTTTATGTTAAATCAAAGATCTTATAAGCAATGCCATGCGAGATTACTTTTGCCTACATTCACGATATAAGACTTCGAAGGTAATGCACGTGCGATGTACTTCGTCTTGTATTTTTCCTTCCTCATTTTTCTACTAATTAATTAGAAATGATTTTATATAATTTTAAAATAACATTTTCTCGAAGTTAATTTCCCAAAGAACTACGTAACCCTAATTTCTTAAAAGTTCAAGAATACGTAGGAGCATGAATCAATTCTTGTTGGGCCCACTTTCTTTTGTTTAATTTCCATGTCTCTGTTATTACCTCAATCAAATTTGTCTATTTAGTATTTTATTTAAAATAGTAATTTGTTTAAAATAAGGTTAATTTAGACGCGACATCTTGTTAATCTCATTTTTTAATATTTTTTAAAATAGTAATTTGTTTAAAATAAGGTTAATTTGGATGCGACATCTTGTTACTCTCATGTTTTTAATATTTTATTTAAAATAATAATTTGTTTAAAATGAGATTAATTTAGACGCGACGTCTTGTTAATCTCATGTTTTTAGTAGTTTATCTAAAATAGTAATTTGTTTAAAATGAGGTTAATTTGGACGCGACGTCTTATTAATCTCATATTTTTAATATTTTATTTAAAATAGTAATTTGTTTAAAATGAGATTAATTTAGACGCGACATCTTGTTAATCTCATGTTTTTAGTACTTTATCTAAAATAGTAATTTGTTTAAAATGAGGTTAATTTAGACGTGACGTCTTGTTAATCTTACGTTTTTAATATTTTATTTTAAATAGTAATTTGTTTAAAACGAGGTCAATTTAGACGACACGTCTTGTTAATCTCGTGTTTTCAGTATTTTTGTTAAAAATAATATTTCTTACAAAACGAGGTCAATTTGGACGATACGTCTTGTTAATCTCTTGTTTTAAGTAATCAACTTATTTTATCTCATCTTATTTAATTTTATGTTAATATCTAATTTTTGTTGCAATTTAAGGTTAATTTGGACGAGACGTCCTGTTAATCCTTACTGTCACTGCTTGTTTTCTCCTTGTCATTGTTTAGTCTTTACTGTCACTGTTTAGTCTTTTACTGTTACTGTTTGGGATTCTTACTGTTACTGTTTGGTTTCTTAATGTCATGTTTAGTCCCTTACTGTCAATATTTGGTACTTTACTGTTATTGTTTGGTCAAGTTGTTCGATTTAAGACTAATTTGGACTAGACGTCTGTTAACCCGGCGATAGCGTCTCAACCGTTTGTGTTTACCACCGGGTTGTTAATTGGCAAGCGCACCAATTGTTTGTAGTTTTCAAAATTTAGATATCGTTCCAATGGGATTGAAAGTCCAATAACAACAGTAATTTTCTATTCACTATGGTAAATGTGAAGAAAGTTATGGACAAAAGAATGATTTATATACAATTTATACAATATTCACAGGATAACATGGTTGAGTTGTTCATGAGATAAAAAGAAAATAAAAATCTATCTAAAAAGTTGAGTTGCAATCTAGAATAGGTAAGATACTTGAGATAAACACAGATAAACAAATTATGTTGGAAATTGGATCCCTAATCTAGAATAACAATGAGAAACTCAAGACATGCATATTTAATCATCAAGTTTCATGTCATTACAGCTTAAAATCATTATAACCGATCCCTCATGATATAAATTCTAAGAATTCACCATAAAGTCTGATCCCTCGTGAGCTTTCTCAGTAAAAACTTGCATTAAGACCTGGCCTTATGGCAACAATGGTTAACAACCCCTATAGAATTGAGATACCAAGGGTATTCCAACTTTTACTTTCGTCAAAACAAGTTTCAATACGACATGAATAATCATTGTCCCGTTTGACATTCACACTAATAAAACAAGTTTCAATACACATGAAAATCATTCTCCCGTTTGACATTCATATTAATAAAAGATTGAAATACTAACATGGACTTGAATCATAAACATGCAGAGGTCAAATTCACAACATTATACTCAATAGATTAGTTCACCAATTCCAACATAAACAGATTAGTTACACATGGTGAAAGTAAAAAAAACAACATGTTAAAAGGATATTTGTAACTCCAGTTATACTTTAAATACCGAGATATGTTCACGCTGAAAAAGTGTTGACGTGAATCACTATTTTTATTTTTAAAACTGGGAATTTTGTGATGAGAATCAGTGTTTGGTGACTTTATAAAAGTTTTAGATATTTGTGTTATGAGTACTTTAGAACTAGTCTCATGTCAAAATTATTTTTGTTGCTCCAGAAACGTTCATTTACTAACATATGTACGTTCTGTTACTTTCTTGGAGATAGTTTAGTATACTGTGAATTTGTGATATTTCTGTTTGGATTTGGAATTTTTGGTATGCATGAAAATTATAGATAATAGAATTATTGAAACACAGAACTTGGCTTCATTCAAAATTATTTTTATATTACAAATTATAGCTAATTTACAAAAGATTGTCAAAACAGAAAATTTTCCAGAAACTATTATATGATTATGTGATATTTTTGTTTGGAATTTAAAATCATGGTCTTCATGAAAAATGTATATAACTGAGTTATGAAAACATGAAACTTGGTTTCAATTAAAAATGAATTATGTAGCTCAAGTTATGAATTATTTGTTAAAGGGTGATAGTGTTGAAATTGCCCAGAAAATTTGTTTCATTGGTAACTAATGATTCTAATGGTCATAATTATATGAATAATATATTGTACATGTCTATGTGATACTTGGATGAATTATTCTTGGTTATGAATGTTATTGAGTATTTGAAATATGAAAGATGGTTATCCAATCGCGAAAAATTTATTATGAAATTTTAGATAATTATATTAGGATTTATAATTTAGGTTTTGGGTGTCACAGTAATTAGGTGGTCTGTGCATAATTAATTGTTGTGATTGCATAACATTGCATATTCAGGCACACACGGGACTACAGGGGCCTGTGATGCCGACCCAAATGAGAGGATGACCTTTGGATAGGCCAAGACCCTGTGGTGGTTTCCTTAGGATTCCACAGCCGCCTTGGATTAGGTTCAAGGCCGGCCCGCAACACTTGAGTTAAGGTGCCGTTGTCACTGAGAGCATGTGATGTTGCATCTGATGTTGCATTATGTTTTATTATACCAGGACAACTAGCAGTAAGATAAATAAAAGATCCTATCATACCTCTATACTTGGTGACATCAACTTCTTTGCCTTTTTCATCATGATCTAGATAACAGGAGGTTGCATTGGTGTAGCAATTTTCTTTTCTTTGTGCATGTCAAACTTCTTAAGAAGTTCTTTACAATACTTTGATTGGTTAATGAAGAAACAATTCTTTCCTTGTTTGACTAGAAGTCTAAGGAAGAAGGTCAATTCTCCTATCATTAACATTTCAAATTCTTTCTGTATCATACTAGAAAATTGCCTACAAAGCAAATCGTTAGTAGCACTAAAAATGATGTCATCAACATAAATTTGTACAAATAGGATATCGTGATTCTCACGTTTTATAAAAAGAGTGTTGTCTACTTTTCCTCTTTCAAACTTATTTTCTAAAAGAAATTTACTTAGCCTTTCATACCAAGCCCTTGGAGCTTACTTCAAACCATACAAGGCCTTTTTAAGTTTAAACACATGATCGGGATATTTAAAATCTTTAAAAGTGGGAGGTTGTTCAACATACCTATCTTCTTGTAAATATCCATTTAAGAAAGCACATTTTACGTCCATTTGATATAATTTGATATCCATATAACATGCAAATGCTAGTAGCAATCTAATGGCTTCGAGTCTAGCTATGGGTGTATGCGTTTCATCATAGTCTATTCCTTATTGTTGATTATAACCCTTAGCAACTAATCTAGCTTTATTTCTTGTTATTAGTCTGATTCATCAAGTTTGTTTCGAAAAACCCATTTTGTTCCTATTACTTGATAATTTCCAGGTTATGGCATTAATTCCCATACTTTATTTCTTTTAAATTGATTTAAATCTTCTTGAATTGCTAATATCCAATGTTCATCTAAGATAGCTTCATCAATAGTTTTAGGTTCGATTTGAGAAACAAAGGCGAGATGATTGCATGCATTTCTAAGAGAACTATGAGTAATTACCCCTTTGGAGATATCTCCTATGATATTATCCGCTAAGTGATTCTTTGGATATACCCATTCTTTTGGTATATCATATGGTGATTCCTTTTGTTTAACATCCTCAGCTTGCTTCGTTTCTTCTTCTTTTTCTCCTATCTTCATGTCTTCCATTAGACCTGAAAGATCATCAATACCCTCTTTTCTCAGAGTCTCTTGGTTATCTTCATTAAACTTTAAATGAACGGATTCTTCTATAGTCAAGGTTCATTTGTTGAAGACTCGATAAGATTTACTATTAGTTGAGTAACCCAAAAAGATTACCTCATTAGACTTAGCATCAAATTTTCCTAGGTTGTCCTTACCATTATTATGAACAAAACATTTGCATCCAAAAACACGTAAATGTGAAATATGTGATTTTCTATTTTTGAAAAGCTCATAGGGGGTTTTGTTTAAAATGGGTTGAATCAAACAACAGTTCATAACATAGCAAGCTGTATTAACTACTTCGGCCCAAAAACGTTTTGGAATCCCCTTTTCGTTTAACATTGTTCTAGCAAGTTCTTCTAGTGAATGATTCTTTCTCTCAACAACACCGTTTTAGAGAGGAGTTCTTAGAGCAGAAAAATTATGTTTGATTCCATTATTTTTGCAAAAGTTTTCAAAATCTTGGTTATTAAATTCTCCCCCATGATCAGTTTGAATAGATGCTATTCTTAAGTTCATTTCATTTTGGACAACCTTCATAAGCTTTTTAAATGCTTTAAATGCTTCATTTTTATGAGATATGAATAAAGTCCATGTAAATCTAGAGAAATCATCCACAATCACAAGAGTGTAGTAATTTCCACCAAAACTTCTAATTTGTGATGGTCCAAAAAGATCCATATGCAAAAGCTGTAAAGGCCTGTTTGTTGAAACAATATTTTTAGATTTAAAGGAGACCTTTACTTGCTTTCCCTTATGGCAAGCATCACAAAATTTATTTTCAAATTTCATTTTGGGTAATCCTATCACTAAGTCTTTTGAAATCAATTTGTTTAAATGATCTATGTGAATGTGGCCTATTCTCCTATGCCATAAAAATTATTCATCTTCTCTAGAAATTAAGCATTGGGCATCATTTGAGGGCAAGCTATCTAGGTTAATCATGTAAATATTATCTATTCTCTGACCAATGAATTTAAATTTATTTTCTTGATTTTCAATGATGCAATAGTTTGAGTTAAAAGTTATAACAAATCCTTTATCACATAATTGACTTATACTTAACAAATAATGTTTTAGCCCCTCAGCATATAAAACATCATTGATTGAGGTAGAGGAATTTGTACTTACATTCCCATGTCCAAGTTGTTGGTGTATGCACTATGAGCTTTTATGCTTTTTCATTTGTATCATTTTTCTACTTATCAATAGAATAAATATTTCAGTTTAAAATTGTTTTAAACATATTTATCCTTGGAGTAATAGGTCATATAAAAATTATTCCTAAAATGTCCCTAGTTAAGTATTTAAATGGGGACAGTAAATACACTGAGACTAGTGTGTGAGTGTACTGATGACCTGATCTCACAGATCATAGATATAGATGATATCGAGTCTTCACACGGGTACACATTAAGAGTAATGATGTACTGGACAGACCCACCATGAGAACGTTGCATGGATCATTACATGATTGTCATAAACGATTCTCAATGTGATAATGGTATATGTAGTCCTTCGACCTGAAGTCACTACGATTCCTACATGAGGAGTTTATTGTTTTAATACAATTAAACGTCTTCTGTAACAAGAGGACTATAAAGGTTGTGATTAGGCAATGAACAAATTATGCAGAGGGATGTGAGTGATGTAGATGGGATTTGTCTCTCCTATGTGACAGGAGTGATATCCATAGGCCACTTGATGGAGTAAGACTAAGAAAACGCATGGCCATGCTAGAAAGAATAAATATTAGATATTTATTCGGATCCAGTCTACTCCGGTATCAAGTAAAATAAATTGGGCCGTACAAGGATGACGCGACCATGCCTTGGGCCCAATTAGGATATCGTGACAAAAGGAATAAACGTATTAAATAATTATCACTTATAGGTTATGTTGATAATAATATTCGGACATAATGATGCATTGCTAGATGCCGCTCTTATTTTATATTAATAATAAAATAGTTTATTATTAATATGACCGGGTATTTTACCTATAGGGTCACACACACAGAGTAAGCCCATCAGAAAATGTTGTCTTATTTTAGTTGGACTAAAATAAAGCTATTGGGCCTAACTCATTTGGAATGAGTAAGGAGCCCACTTTTAGAGAGAACAAATTAGGTCAAACCTAAGCCTATAAATAGAGCATAAGATGCTCATAGGCCGTTCACTCAAGTGAGACACAAATTCGCAAAAAGTTGCAAGAGCTACACGCCGTCAAACTAGCAGTTGGCAAGTGTTGCGATTCTGGTGGGAGTGCTCGTGTGGACTCCTAAAGGACGAGGCTACGACTGCTTCGGAGTTCTTCAAGAGGTAACCTAAAATAATTTCGAAATTGTTTTGTGCTTTGAAACACGGAACCTTGCAAATCCTATGGAATCCCTTTTATTTTTCCGCTGCTCATGCTTAGGGATTTCCTAACACAAGTATCCTTCCCTTTATGTTGTCTCCATAAGTAACACTTCCTTTGTTCTTTGTAGTGAAGGTTGAGAATTTTGACATATCTCCAATCATGTGTTTTGAACATCCGCTATCTAGGTACCAATAAGAGTTTGCCACCTTAAGGCATACCTACAAGTCAAAAATTTAAGTTTTAGGTACCCTTTGTACGTTGGGTCCTTTCTCATTAGTTTGGGATTTTAAAATTTCTTTTGGAATCCATACCTTTCTACTAAACTTTTGGGAGGTATTCTTTATAAAGCAATTATAAGTTATATGACCATATACTCCACAATAGACACATGTTACATCCAAGGAATAAGGCATTTTATAATGGTTCTATATGGTTTGATAGACCTTCTTTTAAAGCAATTTGAACTTGTATGACCCATTTTCCCACAAGTTGCACATTTTAGAATGGGTTTAGGTTTTTCTTTAAAGGGTACAAAAAAGTTCTTGTATTCCTTGTTATTTTCATACTTTTTATAACCTATGCCCGTTCTATCAAGGGTATACTTTTGATAAGTGCATCAAAATTCTTTTTACCTAAGCTTGTATGCTCTTCGTTTTCCTTTGTTGTCCTTGTTCTTTTTCTTGAGGTATGGATAATCAACTTTGAAGTGACGTATTTTGCCACATTCGAAACAAGTAGGATGATTAGTGTAATCTTTAAATGACTTTTTACCTTGGTTTGGATTTCTTCCTCTCGAAATCCTTTCTTCTTCATGAGCCTTGCAAACTTTTTGATAAGTAGACCGAACTCTACATCATCAATTTCTTCATTTTTAGATTCTTCTTCTTCATCTTCTATTGATGTAGCTTTAAGAGTAATGCTCTTCTTTTTAGTAAGCTTATTCTCTTCTTCTTCCTTGGCTATTTTGAAATCTTTGAGCTCTTGTTCATGTTCTTGAAGCTTACCAAATAGTGTGGCAAGGGACATGGTGTAAAGATTTTCCATTTGCTTCAATACGGTCACCATTGGTTGTCATTCCTTAGTTAAACCTTTCAATACTTTTTGAATTAATTCCTTGTTATTGTAAGTTTTTCCCAAGGTGAGTAAATGATTTATAATAAAAGTAAATCAATTTTGCATATCCTTAATACTTTCCTCCGGACTCATTTTAAAACCTAAGATTTTTTACTTTAAGATTAAATTGTACCTTTTTCTCCTCCTCGTTTGTCCACAAGTCCATAGGCTTAGCACATTCCAAATTATCAACAACATATTTAGGAATAAAAAGACCAAATTGAATAACATTTCATACCTTGAGATCATAGGATTGGACGAAAATTTTCATCTTTTCTTTCCAAAAAGCATAGCCTTCACCATTGAAAGCGGGAGGCTTATTTGTAGCACCACCCTCGGGAAAGATATTGCTTGAGGCCATTTCTATCTCCTGCAGCTGTTAAGCCTTGTAGCAAGACTTAAGCTCTTATACCACTTGTTAACCAAGTGGCCTCAATGACTCAAGAGGGGGGGGGGGGGTGGGGTGAATTTAGTCTTAAAAATTAATTGCCTTTTAATTCTCTATTTCAAATTTACTTTACTTTACTTAGAGAAAAGAAGAAATTAGAATCTTAACAATTAAATAAATTGAAGCAACTAAATAAGGTAAATAATTAACTTGAAATTAAATAGAGTAAGGGAAGAGAGATAATGACACACTCAAATTTTTATCCTGGTTCAGAAACCCCTACGTCCAGGCCTCAAGTAAACTTACTTGAGATTTTCCATTAAGAATTTGAGATTTACAAGATGATCTAATACAAGTTTCTTGATTTCCCTACCAAAAACTTCATCCCTCACTCTTTTATCCTTCTCATAATTCTTACTCAACCAACCCCAAAGGCTACAACCTTGCCTTTGTTACAATGCTTCAACTAATTTGTGAATGATTAAAACAAAAACCTTTTCATTCCTCTTATAATGAATATGTAAAAACAAAATAAGAGAAGATAGTGATGATAATCATGAAATGTAGCTCTCTTTGTAGAGCAGATTTTACAAATTTAAAGCACTAAGAAAAACTCTCTTGATAGAGTAGAATAGAAAATTTAAAGTACAAAATATAAGATGATCAACTCAAAGAATGTAGCCTCTTTTGATAGAGCAGTTTTAGAAAATTTCAGCGTAGAAAAGTTGATCAAATACTGTAGCTCTCTTTGATAGAGCAAATTTAAAATTAAAGCACAAAGAGAATAATTTTAACTCACAAGAATGTAGCTCCCTTCTAGAGTAAAATCAGAAGATTAAAAGTGCAAAAGAAATAAACCAAACTTAGCTTCTTGAAAACGTGTGGGAAAGAATGAGAAAGCTTTAATGCATATGAGTGATTTCTAATGAAGCCTTAGGTCTCTAATTATAGTGTTTCAAGAGATAACTAGCCGTTGTAATCTGAGTATTTTCAAATTCGATTTCCTTGAAAATATCCCTTGAGTTTAGTAAAAGCTGAGAATCAGTCAAATTGATTTGAAAATATCCCTTAAGTTTAGCAAAAGCTGAGAATCAGTCAAAATAATACAGAGTAATCGATTAGCAACGTTATGATTTGATTTTAAAAGTTCCAGAATTGTCTTAATTGATTACCTTAATCGATTGGCAAGGTTCTATTTTAATTAAAACACATTCAGTATTGCCTTAATCGATTACCTAATTCGATTAGCAAGGTTCTATTTTAATTTAAAACACATTCAGGATTGCCTTAATCAATTACCTTATTCGATTAGCTCTATTCTGGTTTAATAAAAACCGGTCCAGATTCACCTTAATCAAATACCTTATTCGATTATCTCTGCTTCAAATAATTTCAAAATTTGTTTTGTGAGGCTTAATTAAATACCTTAATTGATTACCTTGCACCTAATCAAGTATCTGTGTTTATATGTAGAAACAGATTTTAATAATGACAAACAAGAGCACAAGAACACAATTTAAATATGTTTGATGCTATGAAATTTGATGAATACCAAGGACTTGTGTTAAAGCATTTACAAAGGGCTAAAATAATTGAAAAATGTACATCAAAATGCCAAAGGACCAAAGGAAGAAAGTGATAAAGAAAAGAAGTCAACAAAGTATGAAAAAGGACCAACAGGGGTTTGAATCGATTCAAAGACACCCCTGAATCGATTCACACGTGAAAAATGCCCAGGAACTTGAAAAAGTAATGCATGAATCGATTCAATAAAGAGTATGAATCGATTCATATGTCTAGAGGTAGCCCTAAATCAATTTAAAATAGGAATCAATGGGTTACTATGCTTTTTGAAGTCCTTGAATTGATTCAACATGTCCTTGAATCTATTCATACGTCTGGTACTTTTAAAAAATCATGAAATTTAGCCTTGAATATATTAAATTTGATCTTGAATCTATTCATATGCAATTGGATGTCAATTACAATAAATGAATCTATTCATGGTAAAAAATGAATCTATTCATTTAGTTGAAAGTTAAATTTTTGAATTTAAAATTTGAATCTGAAAGAAACAGCTTTGCATAAATCACGGAAGCATTACAAGATTCAAGCCAGAAAATAAGGATCACTAAGCAGACATCCATTACTGGAAACATGGATCATGGAAGACAAGCATTACATAAATCATGGATCATGGAAGACAAGCTTTACATAAATCATGGACCGGTGGGAATTTTTAATTGAAAGCTTTGCCTTTTGAAATGCTATAAATAGAGAAGCATGAGAAGCATTCATTTAAGAGGTTCAAGCAGCAAAAATTTCTCTCTTAAGCTTTCTTATCTCTCGTTGCTCTCTATTCTTTTATTTTGCAATTCTCTTAAGAGCTTAGTCAATGAGAAAAATTCTTGAGTGTTAAATTTGTATATCCACTCTATTGGAGAGTTATCTTTGTAATCTTAAACACCAAAATTCCTAGAGTTTAGGTTGAGTTTTAACCTTGTAAAATTGTGAGATTGGATGGGGTGCCCTTGTACTTGTGAGAATTGAGTTCTTGAGTGTGAGACACTAGGAAGCTGCAATTGCTAAAAGTTTGTATCTCTAATCTCCAATAGTGGAATCCTTTAAGTGGGTTGCTTGAAGGTGAGACGTACATCGGTGTGGTGGAACTCGTATATTGGTTTGCAATTTCTATTTCCCTACACTCTTTTATAATTGTGTATTTAAATTGCTTGCTTAATTTATTATGATTATAACTTGGTTGTTAAATTTATTTGAAACAAGTTGTATTAACTCTTAATTGAATATACTTACCATTTATTAAGTGGTTGTTAACTTGTCTTGCATATAACTTGTTATTACTTGCTATTAATTTTTACCATCTTCATTAAGTATACTTGTTAAAGAATCAATTTCAAAAGCATTCTAAGGAAAATTTTTAATACTCAATTCACCCCCCTCTGAGTAATTGAGGCCACTTGGTTAACAGTATCTTATTTGATTACTGGAGTACTGATTTGAGATTCTCATTGCTTTAATATTTTTGAAAATATATTTTTAGAATCATCAAAACTTGGATAATGAAAATTCTTTTTATTAAATCTCTCCCTATTTAATATATTATTATGAACAATTACATATTCTACATTCATGTCTACATGAAATGTGTCAATCCAAATTCAACCATCAATCATGGAATCAATCTCAATTAATAGCACACACTAAAGGTAGAATATCCATACAAGGAAAAACATGCAAATATGCATTGATATATACATTGTCCTCATGAAAATTAAATCATGCATTTAGAAAATATACTCTTCTCCTACCTCAAGAGAAGTACTCTTCCAGGTTAGATGGTCCCGTCTCACTAAAGTTATCAAACCCTACATTAAATAGTTATAGGACCACATCAATGACTCATTCAACATCATTTTCAATTCTTGCATACAATTAACACATATACATGAGTCTTATTATATTGCGGCTTGCAACATGTTTCATTTCCTTATTTTCTTAGGTTTTGGGAATTCCTTCCCCTTAATCAAAATTCATTATATTCAAAAGGCAACAACATAAAAATTAAGTTACCCATACATATCAATTTCACACCCAACTCCTTTAGTGGGTTTCCACATTAATGGCTTCCAACCACTATTATTAATCACCTACCATCATTAAGGGTTATCACCCATCATTAATAATTTACCAACTATCTTTATTAGCTATCTCTCTTCATCAATAACACTTCCCAACATCAATAAATATTCGTTCCACTCATATTTTACATTTCCCCCAAAATCAAGGGTTAGTGTTTTATCAAAAACCCAACAACCATTATTAATACACATCAACGTCCACCATCTACCATGCCTTTTTCGTGTACCCTCTTCAGTGCATATAAAAGCTCATATTTATTACACCCCACCTTAGGGTTTTATTATTAAAAGCTCCCATTCAACAACCCTTATGTATTAAACACCCTCCCAACAACAATAGCCTATTATATATGGTACAAGCTCAATAAAAATGGTGAGGAATGTTAGTCCTCAAATTTTCAATAAAAGCTTTAATAAAAATTTCATAAAAATTATAAAAATTAGTTTAATTTGTTAGAAAATTAGGCTTTAAATTCAATAAATGAATGTTGTTAGAAATAATCTGCCCTTGATCAATTTTCTTTAGTTTTGCAGTGAAAAAGTTAAGAAATCAAGAGAAAATTACACTAGAGGAGCTGACGCGTAGCAGCACCCCATGCGTAGCATGAACAACTATTTTTTATGCTGACGCTACGCGTCACAGCCACGCGTAGCGTCAGTGCTGCGTGATCTCCACCTCCAACTTGGCCAACCACTCCACTTGGACCCAATAATGGGTACTCCACTCAGCACCAAGGGCCACCCCACTAAGCACAAATGGCCAAAATACAATGGAAACACGTCCAAGTGGCCAAGCATAATCAAATTTAATAATTTGAAGTGGCCATTATCAACTGTTTAATGGAAGCTGAGTCAGGGGCCTGACGCGTAGCGTCACACTACCGCGTAGCGTCAGCACCCTTGCTCAGCCCTATAAATAGGGCCATCCAACACCATTCAACATATCCCATTCTCTATTTTCAGAGTTCTTTCCTCTCTTCTATACTCGAGTTTTGAGTATTTCTTTTAGAGTTTGTAGTTCTAGAATAGTTTTCTAGATACTTGAGAGTGTTGTGGTGTATTGTGATCGTTGTATCGTGAAGTTTCTATCGTCTTCGTAATGTCAAACTCGGTAAGTGTTGTTTCTACTTTTACTATGTGTAACTAATTTGTTTATGTTGGAATTGGTGAACTAATCTATTGAGTATAATGTTGTGAATTCGACCTTTGCATGTTTATGATTCAAGTCCATGTTAGTATTTCAACATTTTATTAATATAAACGTCAAACGGGAGAATGATTTTCATGTGTATTGAAACTTGTTTTATTAGTATGAATGTCAAACGGGAGAATGATTATTCATGTCGTACTGAAACTTGTTTTGACGAAAGTAAAAGTTGGAATACCCTTGGTATCTCAATTCTATAGGGGTTGTTAACCATTGTTGCCATAAGGCCAGGTCTTAATGCAAGTTTTTACTGAGAAAGCTCTCGAGGGATCAGACTTTACAGTGAATTCTTAGAATTTATATCACGAGGGATCAGTTATAATAATTTTAAGTTGCAATGACATGAAACTTGATGATTAAATATGCATGTCTTGAGTTCCTCATTGTTATTCTAGATTAGGGATCCAATTTCCAACATAATTTATTTATCTGTGTTTATCTCAAGTATCTTACCTATTCTAGATTGCAACTCAACTTTTTAGATAGATTTTTATTTTCTTTTTTATCTCATGAACAACTCAATCATGTTATCCTGTGAATACTGTATAAATTATATATAAATCATTCTTTTGTCTATAACTTTCTTCACATTTACCATAGTGAATAGAAAATTACTGTTGTTATTGGACTTTCAATCCCAGTGGAACATTATCTAAATTTTGAAAACTACAAACGATTGGTGCGCTTGCCAATTAACAACCCGGTGGTAGAAACGAACGGTTGAGACGATATCGCTGGGTTAACAAGTTTTCTGGCGCCATCACCGGGGATTGAATTGTTTTAGTAAAACAGTAAATTTTTAATTACCGTGGTAAATATTTTTTTACCTTAGTTAATTTTTTTTTCATTTTGTTTACTTTTACTTATTGTTACACTAACTTTCTTTGTCTAATTTGTGTATGCAAACCCGATCTACTGCAGGTAAAATTTATTTTGATCTTGAGATAGAAAGGTTTGTAAAGAAAATCAAGTCTTTGAAATCTAAAACACAAACTAAATCTTCTTCTACTTCTAAAATTTTTGAAAATTCAAATATGGCTGCTGAAAGGAGAACATTAGGACAGTTTGTTGCTATTAATGGTCCACCCCGAGTTTCAAGAATGTTTCAAGGACCTGTTGTACCAGTGGAGATTAAACCTGCTACTTTAAATATTATCCAAAATAATCAATTTGCTGGCTTAAATCATGAAGAACCATATGAACATTTAACTATTTTTTATGAGTTATACAGTATAATTGGTTTTGAACCCAATCAAGAAGAATCTGTTTATATGAGATTATTTCTTTTTTCATTGATTGGTAAAGCAAAAGAATGGTTTAAATCTTGCCCACCGGGAAGTTTTGCAAACTGGTCTGATGTCGAAAGAAAATTTTTGGAAAGATTTTATTCTCCTTCAAAATACTTTGAAGCCATGACAGCCATACACTATTTTTCTTAAAACAATGATGAATCATTAGGAGAAACATGGGAATGATTCAAGGCACTCTTGAGAAAATGTCCAAACCACAACTTGGATGATGCTGAAAAGGTAAGAATCGTTTACCATGGTTTATTACCTCAGTTCAAGATGACGTTAGATGCTTGTGCAGGTGGTTCTTTAATGACCAAAACTGTGGAGGAAGCTATTGAAATATTGGAATCAATGGCTATCAGTGACCGCCAAGCAAAACATGAAAGAGGTAATGTATAGAGGAAGCCAGGTATGCTCGAATTGGGAGTGAATGATGCAGTATTAGGTCAGCAAAAATTGCTGACCCAACAAATTGAAGCCATGAGCAAACAACTAGAAAAACTTCAAATTGCTCAAGTGACATCACCACCCCCACTCAAGTGAAACAATGTATACATTGCATGGGTGAACAACCATGTGGTTATTGTGCCCCTGACAGAAATGAGCAAGAGCAAGCCAATTTTCTGAACCATCAAAGAATACCATTGGGTAACTTTCCTTTCAATTATGGTAATTCTTTTCCTAACAATTTTCAACAAGGATGGCAGAATCAGAATTTTGGCTGGAGACAAGATGCTGGACCTTCCAACAGACCTCCTAACAATCAATTTAAGCAACAACAATCACAAACTGACAATGCAAGATTGGCAAGGATAGAGGAATCTATTCAACAGCTATTACAGTTTGTGGAGACAAATGAAGCTGACCGGAAAGCATCAGATATACAAACGGGTCAGCTTGCAAAAGAAATAGCCAAATTAAAAGGTTTTGGGTTTACTGCAAACACTCAAAACCCAAGGGAACAATGTAATGCTGTTTCTTCTGAAAATTGTAAAGTTATGAAAATTGATTGTAAAGAAAAGAATGAGAAAAAGAAAGAAGAAGAAGAAAAAGAAAGTAAAAAAATAGAAAAAAATGAAAAAGAAAAAAATATGCAAGAGCCAGTAAATGAAGAGCAAGAAACAAACTGTACTACCATCATAACTCTGGAAAAATGTAAAGATCCGGGGAGTTTCACCATTCCTGTAACTATTAGAAATATCAACATCAGGAATGCTTTGTTAGATTTAGGGGCGAACATTAATCTAATGCCTCTAGATTTAATAAAGCGTATTGGTGAATTTGAGCTAAAAGAAGCTAAAACAAACTTACAGTTTGTGGATCGCTCTGTCAAGAAGCCCATGGGGATTGTAGAAGATGTGTTGGTAAAGGTTGATAAGTACCACTTCAGGGTTGACTTTGTGGTACTGGATATGAAGGAGGATACTGAGATCCCCCTGATCCTTGGAAGACTTTTCATGAAGACTGCAAAGATAAGAGTAGATGTTGATCAAGGAATGGTTGCAGTCAAAGTTTATGAAGAAGAGGTAAACTTCAGTGCTCATGAACATCTTAGGATGAATGATGAGGAAAAAGTTTACCCTTCAACCGAACCAGGTATATCTCTTCCCAATCAATTAAATTGTTTTAAATTAACCGATGGCTTGAATGATGAAAGACAGGTAATCAAGCATCGAAGAAGAAGAAGGAGGAAGAAGAAGACAGGTGATTCCTCAACAAAAATTGAGAAACCACCTGATTAATCAGAGGTAATGTCTGGCTGGAGACATTAAGCCTAGCGCTCAATGGGAGGCAACCCATTATTTTTGTTTTGTTTTTAAGTTATTTAAAAAAATAATAATAATAATAATAAAAAATTTGTTTTTCAAATTTTTAGATAGAAAATTAATTTTGAAAAGAAAAGGGGTTTAAAACTCAAAAGAAAAGGTTTTTGAAAATCAAAATTTTGAAAAATCAAAAACAGAAGCCCACGTGTAGCGCCACTGTGACGCGTAGCGTGGACTCTGAATTTTCAACCTGACGCATAGCGTCAGAGTGCACGTTCAGTTTCTAAAACTGAACCAGAGAGGCCCATCTTAGGTTTTAAAACCTAAAACCTCCTCTCTGCCTTACTTTAGTTTTCAAAACCCTAAAATTTCAAAACCCTCTTTTTCTCTCAACACTTCCAAACCTTTTCATATTTGCTCAAGCAATCACAAGTAAGTTTTCTAATCCTTTCTCTTTAGTTTGATTTTAATTTTCAAATCTTAGAATTGCATGTGGTTAAGGTTAGAATTAGATGACCATTGGAAATTGCTTGCTGATTGAATTGAATATGGTTTGGAAAGGGGTTGCTGCTATGCAACCCCTATTTTTGTTTCTGTTCTGTGCAGCTCACGCGTAGCGTCCCACTGACGCGTAGCATGAGGATGGACTGCAAGCCCATGCATAGCGTCCCATTGACGCGTAGCGAGGGAAGAACAGGCTGACTCGTAGTGTCCCACCCACGTGTAGCGTCAGCCTCTGTTTTTAATTTTGTTAAATTTTAAGTGATGTTTACTGTTTCATGTATATATTTATTTTTTGTTTTTAATAAATCAGTCCAGTATGCCTATTTTGAGATTTGTTGATGCATATTATTTTGTGTGAATTTTTGTTTTATTGTTAAAAATCCAAAAATATGCATATTAACTTTCTTTATAAATCACAAAAATACAAAAATATGTTGTTTTGAATTTTGTGAATTACATGTCTATTTTGTGTAAATTTTTATCCTTAGAAAAACCAAAAATATTTGTGTTTTAAATTTTGTGTAAATATTTGGTTGATTGTATATGATTGTTAATGTGTGATTTACTTTTTAATTTAATGTGTGTTTAATTTTAAAATTTTTACTTTTTACAGATGGATCCGAAGAAATCCATCCCTGCCACTGGTCCTTCTAAAAGACAAAGAAGGGCCACTGAAACCGATACTACTTCTGAGGATCCTGATCTTCAGGGACAGGAGGTGTTAGGATTGAGGGATCCTATGAGATTTCACACTGGCACGAAATGGGCCCGCTTTCATTAGATTAAGGGCCAAAAGCTGATGTGGGAGAGAGTATTGGATCTTAGTGCTGGAGACTATCCTAAGCTGCAGGATGAAGTTCAGAAGAGGAGATGGGGACCCCTGTTTTCTCTACCGACTGAGGGGGATCCTATCTTAGTGATGGAATTCTACGTAAACGCCTACAGGACTCGTCAGGACTCGCCGAACATTGGCCAACAGAGGACGAGTTGGGTAAGGGGCCGAAATATCACTTATGACCGGGATACCATTAGTACCCTATTGGGTAATCCTTGGGAGCCTACTCCCGAGGACGATACTTGTTTCTGGAAGGAAAACAGAAACAAGATCATTGCTGAGGGTGATCTAGGATATTCCCTCGAACAGGTTGCTCATTTCTTGAGCAAAGATGGAATCTTTTTCAACCTGAGTAAGGTTGGATGGAGTCCATCTAACCTTCTAAAGACCCAGCTGACCCCTCTAGCCCAGGCCTGGTCCCACCTTATGCTGCATAACATCACTCCTGTCACTCACCTCTCATCTATCCCAGTTGAACGCTGTTGCCTTCTCTTTTCTATTCTTCAGGGCCATACCATCGACATCGCCGAGCTTATTTCTGAGCAGATTCACTTATATGCCCTTGGGTATAAAGTGAATCGCCCTATTCCATTCCCTCTCATCATATCTGTCTTACTAAGGAGGCAGGGAGTTGTTGTGCCATCACCCGAGTTCACGAGTTCTTCAGGGAGAGTCCCCAAGGTCTCGGTGAATAGAGATTACTTTGTTCAGTAGTGCGAGCTTCCACCTCTGGAGCAGGAGGCTCAGCCCAGACCTAAGAGGAGGAGACCACCAGTTCAGCCTTCATCTACTGATGTTGTCACACAGGGATTTGCCCGGATTTCACTTGAGCATCAGCATATGATGCAGATGATGGTTGCTACTCATAGAGCATATATTCATCTTCACGATGAATTTTATCAGTACAGGTTGCAGGGAGAGGGAGCACCATATGTCACCCCGGCTGAGTTTGCAGCACATGTAGCTTGGTCCGGCGATTCACCTACCTACCCTGAGACTGGTGGACCGTCTGGCGCACAGGCTAACTCTGATGGTGATGATGATGAGGAGGAGGATGATGATCAAATGGAGGATTGATGAAGCCATCTCAGTATTCCTTTCATTTACTTTGAGTACAGTTTATTTTTAGTTTATATTTACATTTACATTTACAATTACACTTTATATTATGGTATTTTATTATGTGGTGTGTTTAATTTTGCGTAATTATGTTTTTGCATGAAAAATCCAAAAATAAATTTTATCTTTCAATAAATAATCAAATTTTTATTAGAAAGTTAATTTATTCACTTAACATTTTTACACAATAAAACCAATTTTATAAAATCAATTATTGATTCTTTTATAACTTAGAGATTTTGATAAATTTAATTACAATAAGTTCATTAACTATCAAGCAAATTTCAAAAACCTAGTGAGTTGAGAGATCTTGTTAAACACTTAAGGGTTTAATCGACATAACTTCATTCGAATTGATTTTGCTTTAATCTTTGATTTTTGTTGTTGTATAGAGAATTCAGGAAAATGATCAAGGCACATTTATTGGTGAAAAGAAACCTTGGGCCAAACAGCTTACCTTGGTAAAAATTATTTTATCCTTTGAAAGCCAATTTGAGCCTAAAATAAATTCTTTGGTACCCTTAAAACCTAAATCTATTTTAACAATTCCTTATACTTGATTGATTAAAAGAGCAGTTGAAATAAATAAAAAATATCTTTAGTGTTCTTACAAACATGGGGAGTGAAAATAAGCAACTTGATTCTTTTCAAAAGAAAATAAAGTATGAAAAAGAAAAGTCAAAAATAGTAAAAAGAATCAAGTTGGGGGTATTTATTTTTCATCAATAAAAGAAAATGAGAAGTTTGGGCCAAGAGAAAGCCTAAGAATTATAAAATGCTCTTTTATGATTTTAGGTTTTTGAATTCCAAGAAAAACCATTGATTCTTGTAAGCCAAGCCTTATTACAACCCGTGAAAAGACCTTGTGATTTCTGCATTAACTCTGTATAACCAACCATTGATTAGATGAAAATCAAAATTAAATTCATTTGATTTTATGATTGATTGAGTGAAACAGGTTACCAATTGCATTGAGATAAACACTTGGAGAGGTAAGCCTGATATTATGCTTGGTATGTTAATAAAATATTGTAAAGAATTTTATCATTAAACCTTTGTTATATTAGATGTCTATAATTGATTATTTCAAAATGGTAAATTGTGTAAATACTTTTTGTGGTAAATTCTTGGACTAACTCAAAAATTTGATTTCAAATTTTTATTTTTATTTTTTTCTCTCTTGCTCGAGGACGAGCAATATCTCAAGTTGGGGGTATTTGTTAGTCCTCAAATTTTCAATAAAAGCTTTAATAAAAATTTCATAAAAATTATAAAAATTAGTTTAATTTGTTAGAAAATTAGGCTTTAAATTCAATAAATGGATGTTGTTGGAAATAATCTGCCCTTGATTAATTTTCTCTAGTTTTGCAGTGAAAAAGTTAAGAAATCAAGAGAAAGTTACACTAGAGGAGCTGACGCGTAGCCTCACCCCACGCGTAGCATGAACAACTATTTTTGATGCTGACGCTACGCGTCACAACCACGCGTAGCGTCAGTGCTGCGTGGTCTCCACCTCCAACTTGGCCAACCACTTCACTTGGACCCAATAATGGGTACTCCACTCAGCACCAAGGGCCACCCCACTAAGCACAAATGGCCAAAATACAGTGGAAACACGTCCAAGTGGCCAAGCATGATCAAATTTAATAATTTAAAGTGGCCATTATCAACTATTTAATGGAAGCTGAGTCAGGGGCCTGACGCGTAGCGTCAGCACCCTTGCTCAGCCCTATAAATAGGGCCATCCAACACCATTCAACATATCCCATTCTCTATTTTCAGAGTTTTTTCCTCTCTTCTATATTCGAGTTTTGAGTATTTCTTTTAGAGTTTGTAGTTCTAGAATAGTTTTCTAGATACTTGAGAGTGTTGTGGTGTATTGTGATCGTTGTATCGTGAAGTTTCTATCGTCTTCGTAATGTCAAACTCTGTAAGTGTTGTTTCTACTTTTACCATGTGTAACTAATTTGTTTATGTTGGAATTGGTGAACTAATCTATTAAGTATAATATTGTGAATTCGACCTCTGCATGTTTATGATTCGTCCATGTTAGTATTTCAACCTTTTATTAATATGAACATCAAACGGGAGAATGATTTTCATGTGTATTGAAACTTGTTTTATTAGTATGAATGTCAAACGGGAGAATGATTATTCATGTTGTATTGAAACTTGTTTTGACGAAAGTAAAAGTTGGAATACCCTTGGTATCTCAATTCTATAGGGGTTGTTAACCATTGTTGCCATAAAGCCAGGTCTTAATGCAAGTTTTTACTGAGAAAGCTCACGAGGGATCGGACTTTACGGTGAATTCTTAGAATTTATATCACGAGGGATCGGTTATAATGATTTTAAGCTGCAATGACATGAAACTTGATGATTAAATATGCATGTCTTGAGTTCCTCATTGTTATTCTAGATTAGGGATCCAATTTCCAACATAATTTGTTTATCTGTGTTTATCTCAAGTATCTTACCTATTCTAGATTGCAACTCAACTTTTTAGATAGATTTTTATTTTCTTTTTTATCTCATGAACAACTCAATCATGCTATCCTGTGAATACTGTATAAATTGTATATAAATCATTATTTTGTCTATAACTTTCTTCACATTTACCATAGTGAATAGAAAATTACTGTTGTTATTGGACTTTCAATCCCAGTGGAACGATATCTAAATTTTGAAAACTACAAATGATTGGTGCGCTTGCCAATTAACAACCCGGTGGTAGAAACGAACGGTTGAGACGCTATCGCCAGGTTAACAAGGAACTTATCTCAACCCAATAAAGAAGAACGAATATCAAGGGAAGGGGAAAGAGTACAAAATTTAGAGAAGAGGGAGAGCTTCAAGCCACCATTATCTCCCTCTAGCCTAGGGGAGAAACGAAAATAAGGAGGGAAGAATGGATACAACCACTTGCTTAGAGCTTTGGAGAGGAAAAAGATGAAGAGAATTAGAATAAAGGAGAAGACAACAATGTGTATTTGTCTTAGAGGAAAAACCCAATGTGAAAAGAGAGTGAAGAATGGGTTTTTTTTTTTAAATTTTAATCCCTTCATTAAAACTTCTCTGTTTTATAACAAACGGGATCACCATTCGGGCTTAATACTTTATCTAAAAATTATTTTAAAGATATATTTAGATTCATAATAATATTCTTAACAGCCTTGACCAATAACATCTCAATCTGATATACTTGGTCCGACACCCATATTCTATTCGGGTATTAATTTCGGCTCATTAAGCTTCAATAATTATGAACAGTCATAATAAATCCCAATTAAATCATTGCTAAACTTTTGGGACATTAATCATTTCGTATATAATTATTTGCTATTTATTTCTCTTAATTAAATATTCATATAAAATATGGGATGTTACAGATGGTCTGGAACAAAATGGTCAATGAAGGTTAATGAAATGAAGACTAATTATCAAACTTCAATGAAGTCACATCATAATGAACTCATGAAGTGTGGAGGTTATCCAAACTTTACTAACTATGTAACATTCATTTTTGGGCATCTGAAGAAATTTCTTGAGATTGATGTGAAGGGAATCACATAGATTGGATGAATTGCTTTTATGAGCTAGTTGGTCAGTACCAAAGTGATGAAGCTAGCTTCAGAATCTCTCTCAAGAGAAAGCATTCAGACCATTTAGCTACCTCCAGTTCATCTTCTAAAAAGGCAAGGTCTGATTCAGTAAGCTACTTTCACCTTATCTCTCCTACTATCTCTACTTCCTCATAAATCTCTCAACTTATTCCCCTATCTATTCTTCCTCCCCATCCCTGAACCCGCCTCCACCTAACCCCTGTCTTGTCATTGTTCCCCTCTCTGAACCTTCCACTACTGGCCTTCCATCTCAGCAACTCCTTCTAATCCATACCTTTCTTGGTTTAGCCATTTTTACCTTCTACAAACCCATTCTGGACCCATTTGACCCTAGATACAGAAACTTATTTAACCTTGCCATTGTGAGAAATCCAAATTTTAATAGTCACAGACTCCACATCTTACCCAATACACCTAAATTTGTCCTTTCTATGCCCATAGAGAGACTTCTACCCTACCTTTACCTCCTTTCCTCAGATGATATTGCCTTGCACCAAGTTCTGGTATTTATTGTTAGGGATCTGAGGTCTAAAACTGTTGCACTTGACTCTGATCCCTTGAAGAATAGACCTATTCCTCTTCCTTGGAAAAAGATTTTGGTTTGTCCAGACAAAATTCAGGATAAGAAGACTTGGATAAATTTGGGAAGATTGAAGAAGCCTATGCCTTCCAAGTACAAACCTCACTACAAGGGTCCTCTCAAACCTCGCCAGCTCCCTGAGGCCAACCTTCACAATATCCTCTCTACTCCCAATCCAAATAAAGCTCATGCATATGCTCTCTAGTGCTATTATCTGTGGACAATTCAAGAAGAAGGATCTTCCTCTTTTCACTTATTTCTTGTAAACCCTCTTTTTCAATATCGTCCCTATCATTTGTTTTTCTTCACCTTTTATTTTTGATATTCAGACTCGTTATTTTATCCTTATATCTTCTACAACATCCCCTCTTTTCAGCTCTTTACTCACCCGGGACTTATTATTGGGTTCTCTGTGATGCCTTTTTTTGTTGATATCAAAAGGGGGAGTTATGTTAAAAGTCTTTTGAGTTGGGTGTTGATAAGTCTAATTAATGTTTTCTTAAAAAGAATGTTGTGTTCCAATTTATCTACTCTAATATATTTGTTTCTATCAACTCTGTTACATCTAATTGCATTAATACTTCTTAGTTCATGAAAATGACTTTTAAGCTATGATCTCTATAAGATTCAAATTATCTAAAAATTTGAAGAATATCCAAAATATGCTTGCTCTGATGTTTTGTATAACCTTATACTGATTTGTCAATGGACTTCATTTTCAAAAAAGACTTGATGTTTGCTATCAATAAATAAGGGGAGATTGTTGAAGAAAAATCTATTTTGTAAAGAAACAATAAGTCATTACGTGATTCAAACCCAAAAACTACATGCTATTATCAGACCCTAGATTTGCTAATAACAAACATCAATAATCAGTCAAAAGAAGTCCACTCTCATGTTATCTAACCTGTCTGTCGAAGTATTTCAGGAACTACACAAGTTGTAAAACATAGGGGGAGTATGTATCAACAAAAGTATGATCTAACTTTGTTAGACATTAAAAAGTCTGATACAACCATCAGCTCTGTGTTCTGATGAAACAGACTTTTAGGCATCCTTAATCAAACTGAGAAGAACGTTACTTCAAAAGTCAAATCTAAACGTTTGTAAATCTATTTTTAGGATGCCTTGACACTCATGCACTTATCAAGACAAATGTGTTTATCATTAAAAAGAACAAAAGACAAATTAACTGAGCAGCCAACTCAGTGAACGAAGATCCCAACACAATCCTCTGTGTAGAAGTACAAAAAGATGGTACAAGTCAACATTTGTGTTAGCTCAGTTTCAGAGGATTACAACTTTATCTTCTTCTCTCTATTCCAATCAAATAAAGCAAGACAATAACTTTATTTGTCAATGCTGCATAAGGAACTATTTTCATGCAAGAACAGAAAAACCTAGGTATCAGACTCTTTATTCACCTAGCTGGAACAACAAAAGTCTAATACCCTTCAAAGCTCAAAGCTCACAACTCCTTTACAAGATTTCCAACGGATATATCTCCTTTCAAGAGGCAGCAACGGTTACCACTTGCTCCCTATAAGTTCTCTTCCAAAGATTGACAGAGATATATAAGAGAAACAAACTTACAAGAATTATATTTGCAAAAGATTATTGTCTTCTTTTTCTTTGCAATCAGTTTTTAAGTCTCTAAAAAAGACAAAGATCTTCTTTGTACGTTTGCTTCTAGCAAACCTTGATCTTATGTCTTTTCAACTTAGTGTATACACTATTCTTTGTATATCCTGAAACACTAAGTTTTACGAGTTACACTCTTTCATTCTTCCAAACTCAATTTGTAAAAGTCTAGTGTGTTACCAGTCTTAGTTGTTAATGTGGAAAACATTGTCGGCCTGAAAAGGCTTTTGAAAGAATACTTGGGTGTTAGGAGCCAAGAGTGGCTTGTTGACAGAATACTTAGGTTTAAGCTAGAAGTGGCTGGAGTCAAGAATACTTGTTGCACTGTCTGGTGCTGTTATTGTAAAGGAGATTTTACAATAATGGAAATCCTTCAAGTTCAAAGGGATTGGACGTAGCTTTTGTGTTGGAAGTGAACCAGTATAAACCTTGTGTGTTGCTTTCTCTTTCTTGCTTTCGTAAGTCTGATTATCTTTATTTTATTTAGTTTATTCCATGAAAAGAGTCTGTGACTTATTCAACCCCCTTTCTAAGTTGGACTCTAAACCATCAATAAAGTTTATGTTTCTCATAGGCAACTACTAAAAAACACACATAATCTCTTAACATTTAAGAAAGTTACGCACTATCAAACTAGCATTAGTGCTCGTATGGACTCCTAAGAATGGAGCTAAGATTGCTCCGATAGACAATCTCATTTTATGTCTACAAAAGGTATGAAATTTTAAAACATAATTATCAAATGTGTATGCTTTAAAACATGTTTGTTTGTAAGATCGTTGGAAATCCTATGTGTTTCCATTACTTGACTCTGTGGGATTCCATAACACATGCGTGAGCAAATTGCTGGGTGGTAAGAGATGTTGAACAACTTTAATGACAATAAGAAATAATTGTTTTTATTTTTAGACATTCAGATTTTATATCTCTTTTGTTTGCCCATATCTTAAACTTTCATTACTTTCTAAGTTTAGAATTCTATTTTCAGTCATTTTCTTTTTACTACATAAAGTTGTAGCTATATCCATTCCTACCCATCATGTACACTTTATTCATAATGGTTACCTTTCTTTGCATTTAACGTGTTTTGTGGAGTGTGTTGAATTCCATATTTAAGTTTCCAGACTTTTTGTTTAAACTTATCCTTTGATACATTAAGGACAATGTTTAGACTAAGTTTGAGGAGGAAAACGTGTGGCAACAATTCTTTAAGGACCCCTCCCCCCATTTTCATAACTTCGTAAAGGAAGGTAAAATGGGTAAAAAAGGCATTATATATGAAAATTGCCTTAAGGAAGTAACCTGAAAACCCTTTTTTTTTGATTTTTGAAGCATAAACTAGAACTCTAACTTTGAGGAGAGATGCTTTATCACTTCTATTGGATTGAATTTACCACTTAATTCTAAGTAACTTGATGAGGAATTGACCATTTAATCCAAATATTAAAATGTGACATTCAAAAACTTTTCAAGTTATTGGAAATATATAATATAACAGATCAAGATCTTGTCGATGTTTTTCTATATTGAGAAAAGCTATTTTAAATACTTTGGAAGAAGACAATTATGTTTTCCACCAAATCAGTGTTTGAAATAGTTATTTGATTTAAGATGTTGTTCCAAGAGACAACTCAAACACTTGCAAGACTGTTATGAAAAGACTTAAGTTAAAAGCTTGGTTTAGTAATAATTTAATGTAAGTTCAGTATGAGTTCAACAGGTATATGAAAATAGTAAAGATTAAAGATCAACATAGTATTGATTTTGTATATGAAAATAATAAAGATAAAAAATCAACATTGTATTGATTTTGGTTCACCCCCAAAACCAAAGCTATGCCTACTCCCCACACAATGGTAAGATTTTCATTATGATAAAATATAATACAAGTATTATCACCTGATGAGTATCCCTAATGCATCATATTAGGACTTAGTTTTTAGGACTTTAGATCATTTTGCATTACATTCCCCCTAAATTCCATAACATTTGCTCCTCTTTCGCTTTTGTTACTTGGGTATTCTTGATACTTAAAACTACTAAAGATGCAAATAGGACCTTTTAAAGCATAATGAACACTGAGGAAGGTAGTCTGTGTCAAAGGATCCACAGAAGAAAGTGTTAAGCCTAGGAAATATTGAATGGAAGAGGTCTGAAAGCCTTATGGAAGATAAAAACCAGACAAGAAGGGCCTTGAAGGTTACCATGACAATGTTGGCTACCATTTCCTGGCAGTGGAGCTATCTTCCAAAGAAGAGAAAAGCAAAGCATGTCCTAGAGTAATCCACAGCTGTGGATTGGGGTTACATAACAAATTAAAACTGCAAACCTAATCATAATTGGGGGATTTATGATTTTAAGTTAGAGGCTATTTTGGAGATTGAAAAAGAGAGATGGTTGGAGAAAAGGAACTGTAAGAAGTATTGAAAGAATCATGGGAAATTTGTGAAGGCTTTTCAACCATTGATCCTAATAACCTTCTCTATGTAATGTTCTTAATGATTTCCTATTCTTTAAGTGTGTAGCTTAGGTTTTCTTATTCTATAGGGAACTAAACTTTGCATCTTAGGATTTAGGGGGATACTTAATATGTATTGATTGTTATTTTTTGAAGTTTTTTTTAATGAATTCTTATTTTCCGTTCAATTCAATGTATTCTTAATGCACTTAATGATCTAGAGATAGACTTAGGAAAATGTTAATTAACTTAGGAAAATCTACCTTAAAAAATTGAATTTGTTAATAAAAAGGATCTTAATTAATCGTTACTCTCTCATACCCACCTTAATCCCAAGATATCTCTCTATTTGATTTTCAAAACAAACTCTTTGCTCGTTCTACGTTTTTGCTTAATTTAAATTGAATTTTCAACTCTAAATCATTAGTCTAAATAATTAAATCATAATTTATCGGTACTCGGTAACACGGTCCCTGTGGATACAATATTCTTTTATATCACGCAATACCTATCTACACTTGCAGAGCGTTATCATCACCCTACCTCATTAGGCCGCAGTTCAATATTCTTTACACAATAGTTCTGCATGCTTAAAACCACAACAAGTATTCTTTACACAGTAGCCTTTCCAGGCTTTGTACTTCTACAAAATTAAAGCTCACTCTAAAGTTTGAACTACTTTATAGAAGGACTTTTCGGGCTTATGAATGTTGAGGTCTTGTAAAGGATTTCTCTCCAAATTTTTCGGACAAAGAAATCACACCCTAAATAAACCCACACTAGAGCACTACTTTGGAACACTCTCTTCCTTGGAAATTACAAGCTTTTACATGGAATGTACAATAGATGTAATAAGAATCATTGTAATAGAGTTCAACAGAAGAATAAAAGCTATTAGTGTAGTCTTTTAGGATGTATTTAGTTAGCATGTTTTTTAGGAAAAATATAAAAATATTTCAAGAATATATGGAAAATGAAAAACATGTTCATATACCTAGTTTTTCAAAGAAATTGCATGAAAAATGGAAAATATGATATTCCAAAATTTTCTAGAAAATAACCACTATTTGAAAAATTATCCAAAATAGTTTTTCAACATTTTCCTTTATAAAAATGGGTAAGTATTTCAATTTTTTTCAAAATAAAAATAATAGAAAATATGACATTCCAAAATTTTCTAAAATGTGAAATAAAAACAAGAAATTAAATAAAAAATTAGTTGTATTTCAATACATTTTCCAATTTTTCAAATTGAAAGATTGAAACAGTATCTAAACATATTTTCACAAATTTTTATATTTTTTAGAAAATAAAATTTTTAAAAAACTTCATAAAAATTATAAAGTAAAAAATGAAAACTGAAAAAAATATTGTCTCAACTGAAAGCACCCTTGGTTTCTTCAAGAATAGCTCATTTTATACTTCATTTCTTCTGCCATGAGTCAATATGGCCATTGTAAACCTGATTGAAAGGTACAAACCTTTTTTGTTTACTGTGTTAGAAAAAGGTACATGTTTCTTTCTCTTGAAAAGTGTTTCTGTTCTGCTGATTTGTGTTGATCAGGAAAGTCACCAACATAATGACCAGTTTTCTTTTTTTTTTTTTGGTGGCTTCCCTTCTTCATCCATCTTAACCCAACTAAAGGCCGACAGTAAAAAGTTAAATTTTGAAATTCAAACTAACGTAGGTTTTTTTTTCATGCTAAATTCAAAATGTCCAGTAAAACGCACAACGTCAATTTATTTAACAAAAACATGCGTATTTTTGCTTATACATTTTTGGACGTAGCGTCAACTTTACATCAACACTAGTCATTAGAAAACTAACGCTATGTGCTTGAGTCTAAAACAATGTTTTGTAATAGTGGTTAAATAGGAACGAAGGTAATAAATTTTATTAAAAAACATTTTTCTCGTGGATAATGTGGATATTTCTTTAAGTGCTAAATGTTCCTCTTTTGAAATATTACCAACAAAAAACATGTAACTTCTTGCTTCAATAACTTGACACCTTAACCAAATTACATCATTTTTACTTTGGAGGATAATTAGTTACGGTAGATGGTAATTAAATGGTGCAAAGCCTGTTTTTATTTGCTTAAAGAAAGTGCTAAACCCATAGTTTTGGACAAGGAAAGAAAATGACGTGAAACTGAGAGCCAATTATGTTGGTTGCAATAATAAGTAGAAATTAACTATGAACATTTTGGTGTATATGATTGATAATTTTTGTACAAGCAATCTTTCATTAATCGAACTCAATCCACATTGCATCAATATCTCTTGGTTCTAAAGTGAGTTCCAAAGTAAGCATCGAATCTATGTTTATAATCATTACCAGATTTTATGTTTTGTCTTTGTACATTAATATCCAAAAGTCATATTAGATCTTGACCGAACCGAATTCAATCATGAAAACCATTTATATAATATATTATGATAAGGCTTGCTACTTAATATCCAAGATCTGAAATTAAGTGAGATCACCTCAGAAAAACTAAACTAAAATACTTTCATATTTAAAAAATTTGTGACGATAAAAAAACCACTCACAATGAACTATCACGCAGATTGAGTAAATCTTTGTAAGAAAACGGTGTAAATTAAGAAGTTTGAAGTATGTAAGAATTTCCCAACACCATGTTTGGATTTTATGCGTGTGAGGGCCCACACTTCCTATCTTGTTTACAAGTCTCACAAACCCTTTGGTATATAAGTTCTAAACATTCTTCAAGTCTAGGCGATGTGAGACTTGGTATCTTTTGGAATACATTTTTTCAACAATCCACACATATTTCAAAAGATCATCAAGGAAAACATTTTTATAAAACAGAAGAATCTTTGCTGAGTTAATATATTGATTACCCATTTTTCTTGATTTCCCTTCCTTAACATTTCATCCCCTGACCCTATTACAACCTTGAAAGATCTTTAGATTTTGACATGCTCTCTTTTAAAATTGTGAAGTTTTTGGTTAATTGTCAAGCCTACGGTTACATCCTTGACTAGAGTGATTTGAATGATACACTAAACACTTTAAGTGAAACATGTGAGAGAGTACCCTTTGTCTTTTCATTGAGGTTTGAATCTATATTGATGAAATAAAGTTAGTTTTGTCATTTGAATGATCACCTCTGATTTTCATTGTGAAATATCTCATTCTTTGAGTTAAGTTCCTTAGAATACTAGGTTAAATGTTTGTGTTTTCTACCTTGTGGATGTGATAATTGCTTAAAGACGATCAATGTTTTACTTTGGGGTATTTTTTATAAGTGCATTTCATGCCTTATCTAGGACTAGTTTTCCTTAGTGTTTAGGTATGTTTTACATGTCCTAACCCCTAAATTTCATTCATAATAATTTTTTTCCAATCTATGCACTTGATTTTTGCCTTTGTATAGAAGTTTGAGATTTCAGGTCCATTTAGAGGCAAAAAGGCATATGCATTTGAAGCTTAGAAGAAGTTTGATTGATCCATTTGAATCCCAAGATCCTTGGAGAAGCCAAAACATGAGAAAAAGAAGGATATGACGAACCACGGTCGTGGCTCTACCACTGCCTACTAGTGGTGCCTTTTAACTTATGTAATTTTGATCCTATAGTTCTAGAGCAAACCACGACCGTGGTTCGTGGTTTTATCTCTTAGTTGCTGGTATAAAAAGGGTTGTGTGAAACATGAATAGAGTTTGAATTTTTGGGGATTCTCAAAGGCAAAAGCATTGCAGCAGAGAGGAATTAAAAACCATCATAAGGATTGAAGATTTTGGGGGATGTCGTGAAAGTAAATTCACCATTGATTTAGGTTCTTAAGTGTAATATTCCTTAATTTTCTACACTTTCTCTTCATTCTTATTTTATTGTAATGGGGTTTCCTTACACCATGTGTAACTAAATTTTGTATTCTTGGGATAAAGGGGATTTAAGGAACATGTTTTGATGTAATTGACTTTTTATATATATAATTCTGTCTTCTTATTCAATTCATATTGCATTTTAGGTACCTCTGATTTAGAAATAAAGTTAGATATATTCTAGATCTAAAAAATAAACTAAAAAGGTGACTTTAATGGAAAATAATACGAATTGAACCTAGAGTTAGGGTATGAACGTAATTTTAACTTTGTGAGAATTCATTAAAAAGGAACTTTCAAAAATCATAAAGGACATAATTTTTTAATTGAACATTGTTCTTCGTGATTTAGGTATATTAAGAGAGTTCCAAAAGGAAAACCTTATTTAGCATTAGGAAAGTTTACCTTAAGATACTTAAATTGATTCACTTTGTAAAAAGAGGATTTCAATTAACCAACAATTCACTAAAATCCCTTAAATCCTTATATACCTCCACCTAAATCTTTAAAAATCAATTATATTGTGTTCGTCTTGATTAAATTTTCTTTAATGTCCTAAATTCCAAATTTAATCAATCAAGTTATTTACATCTAATTTGAATTAATCATAATTTGGTTGAATATTGAAATAGGATCCTTATGAATTCGATATTTTATTACGCGATAAAACTCTTACACTTACAAGAACTACCATACCTCCCAATATATATATACCCAAAAATATTAATATTATCATATACTGAATATATTATTAGAAATACTAACAGGGAATCGAAACCAAAAACTCACTCCCCTCCTCATATCTTCTTATCTCATTTCAAATCAACCTTAATTATGTTTCCTCTTATCCACACGTTGTTTTGTATATTAATTGCTCTTCAATTTTATTATGCTACTCTCCTATATATCTTTAAAATTAGCATAGTGATTAATTTTTAAAATTACATTGAAGATAAACTGATTTTATTAAATGTTAGTTTTTATTTATTAAAATAACATTTTCAAACGATCGTGTTTAATTATATTAAAAAATGTAAAAGTGAATCGAATATAAATCTGTTCATAAAATTAGTAATATTAGAGGATTAATTATTGATACTTCGCAATGCCACACGATTGTGGCTTGGTGGGACTTGTTACCTTTTTCATTAGGTGAGCTTTCATTTGCAGTTATCTCTCATTCTCATTCCTTGTCTAGGTAGTTATTATGTACGAATTGTAATCAAACACTTTGCCTCCATCAATTGCAATTTGCAATACCTATGTTGGTCGACAATGGCACTGGATCCATTGCAAGTGTTACTGTCAAACTTAAACATTCAGGGTTGACAACGACCTAGCTGATTAAATAAGTAAATTAAGCTGTTACTCAATGTCGGCAATTCCTTTTTATTTAGAGAAAAGAGACCACTAGTTTTCCTTTAAGCCTTTTAGAAGCTGGTGTTTGGACCTGTAAATTATCAATATATAATATAAATATTCTAAAGGTGTATCATACACTACATATAGAAGAAACAGCATTGGTCTGTAGAACAAATGTAGCTATACATATCAGCTAGAATACACCTTTGTCCATTTTTTGGTTACATAAATATTGTTGTTAATTTCCTGTTAACCAGTCAACAAATCAGATTTATCAACCAAATTGAGCTAAGCTAGCTACACCACTTTAACAAATTCTAGCAAATAAAATAATAAAAAGTAAGACAAAAAAAGACCAGAATGAATTAATGTTTTTAAAACTTGGAGAATAAAAAGAAATTAAGTGATATCATACTCGATTAAAGGATGATACATGTCCTATGTCTTATCTACACCTTTTAAAAATTTAAAATGTCAAATTATAACACCGAAAAATTAAATAACCTATTGAAATTAAGATAAACCATAAAAAAATTAGTTAAGCCTAAATTAAATGAATTCAAGTAATTCTTGTAAGCATTAATCTAGCATATATCTTTAGGCAGACCAATTGAAAATTTCAATCTATTTAAAAGTTTGAGAAGCAATTTTTTTTATTATTTTCACATTTCTTCTTGCTTGCTTCTAAGGAGATATGTGAAGTTTAATCATATATACAAAAATTTATCATGAACAAACGAAGGTATTCTTTGCATGCTTATTATTTGACTAACAAACATTATTTAAAAAAACATGAGGATTATTAAAAAATGGGGAGTATGAATAGCTAGAATAACCATTTTTTGTGATATATATATATATATATATATATATATATATATATATATATATATATATATCCACAAATTCTAAGAGGGTTCTAAAAAACAATTGAAAAGCACCTATCAATATCTTAAAAATCATATTGAACTAGCTGGTGCAATAAAAAAATCAATCAATTGATAACAATTCAATCTTTTTAAACTAAAGAATTAATCTATGACTGTACCGATGATGAATTGATCGAATCGATGGTTCATTGATTTTGGGTGGTTCAATAAAGAAAATGTGCTTTGGGACTTTTGTGTATGTTTGAGTAGTATTTTAAGCTTTTGTACGTAGTTTTGAATGTTAGAAACCTACAAATGGTGTATTGTTTTTAGTTTTTATAGTGTTGTGGAGTAATTACTAGTGCAAAATAACTTTTTACACTAGCTTTTTATGACATTTTACACCATTTCCCAATTGGTGTGGAATTAGAGGCAAAAAAAAGGTGACCTTAGCCAGTTTACAAATGGTGTGAAAAATGGATTTTACACTGTTCCTTTTCCTCAACTAGTGCAAAATGTGCCTTTTTACAATGGCTCCTTTTCTTTAATCGGTGTAAAATATGTCCTTTTACATCAGCTTCTTATACAGAGTTGTCTGGCTACCAGGTCAGGTTGGTATACAAAAGTTCTAGGGTTGTTAAGAAAAGCATTCAAAAGAGAGCAAGTGAGAAATTCTTCCCATATACATATAGTATCTTGTTGAGTGTCAGGATCTTCATTAGGAGAGGTGCGAACAAGCCAATGAGGACCATGGTGCTTCGAGGAAAAAGTAGAAAGCTTAGAGGAATAGTTTTTTAGCTTGTAAAAGTAAGCAAAAGCTTACTTAAATAGGTCGAGAAGACGAGGACCTTGGTAAATATTCTCATTCTGATAGCATAGACGATATCCTTCAATATCTTTGGGGATGTCAGAGGGTGTTGTCATATGAATTCGATCTGGAAAATGGCATTAAACCATAGTTGGAGTATCCCGAAAGGACCATTAATCAAAGTGACAGGTGATGGATCAAATAAAGTAGCAATAACGTCATCTAATAATCTATAAAGTGTGGCCAAAACCAGTTTACTCAAATTGAGTTAGAGCCCGTTGTGCAAAAAATATGCTATAGGCAAGAAAGCCTTTGGAATCTGCAGAGTTCTGAAGCATAATACGAACATAGACAAGTAATATAACAAGAAAGCCATGTGTTCCTTGTCCGTGACATGTTTAAAGGTGGACACGTTGTTTTGCAAAAATAGCTGATATGTGTATTTTGTAAAATTTGGCAATGCATCACAGTCAGTTTGAATAAAACCTGAATATTCAATTCCAATGGGTTTTAACCCACATATGGCTGCTATGTCGAGAAAAGTGGGGGTAATCATCCCCGCAGGTACTTTGAAAGTGTGGGTAATACGGTTCCAAAAGAAACATAAAGCCATGAGCAAAGGACAATTATAGGCAAGGGGATATGTACTCAATTTGATGAGATCATATATTCCTAAATTTTTCCACAAATTACCTTTCTTTTTTCCATTATCTCATACCATGGTAAATGGAATTTCTTGCTAACTGGAGGGCATGAACCGAAAATATTCCTAAAGTTGTCACAAAAATCGGCCCTAACAGAGTCTCTAAATACAAGAATAGGATGAGTCATGGGTGAAGGAAAAAAGTCTCTCAGATCACCAGCTAAAGATGGCATATGAGGTCCTAAAATGGTATGTTGTTTGTAATTGATCAAGAAGGGAATTAGTACCTGGTCTTGTCAAACAGTTTGTTTTGCATCATCTTCTTCAGAATCAGGGAGGTAAGACCTTTGTGGAGTACGAACATCAGTCAATGAAAAGGCAAACAAAATTTGTGGAGATACCATGAGTTATGAGAAAAATCATGAACCAATTAGAGAGATGAAGTCATGATGTAGAGAAATCGTCGTACGAGTAAGCTTCTAAGTAAGAAGTTGTTGCGTGAGTGGGGAAGATGACACGCGGTGGTACTCGTGGTTAGGAACGATTATGGCAGTACCGTGTTGTCATGGAGAAGATGAGAGAGCTATGAGGTAGTACAACTGGTGCAGTGTGAGCATAACAGTGAAGGAAATTGGGGTGGAGAAGAAAAAACAATTCCTAATTTGAATTTTGGGTATGTGATAGTCAATATTCATATGTGTGTAATGGGTCAAAATTTAGCCTTTGACATGTCAATAGAAATTGAGTCTATCAAGTCAAGGCGTTAATTATAGCAAAACAACCAGAAAAACAACACCAATCACACCCAAGACAGTCTGAACTTCAAGTAAATAGAGATTAAGTGTGACTAAATGATTTAATGGTTGATGCAAGGCATACAATGGTTCAACGCATAACAAAATATACATATAACAAATGCAGAAAAGCTGCAAGAACAAAGGTCTAAACAGGACCAAGATACAATACAATAAAAGATGTAGGAATTGAAAGTTGAGAGACGAATTGGTGCCCTAGATCCTTCCGGTTTAACAATAGTCGCGACGGTGGATACCGAAGCCTTTTGAATTTGTTCCCCTCTGAAAATCCTTTTTTTCCCCCTTTCTGACTTAATTTTTTTTTCTTTTATGCTTACCCAAAAACTGCCAACTTGAAAGCAATTCCCACTATATAGGAAGTTACCAAGTCTCCATATCATGCATTGCCAAGTGTCCAATGACTGACCAGCCTCCAACATATCCAAATAATTTATGTTGAGAAAAAGTCAGGATGAAAAAGAGTTTTAAGTCTTATTGACCAGACCCCAGACTTTATATACCTGAATTTGTTAATATCGTTCATCAAGTATTTTTGCTTGGAAGTAAAGTCTGTACTATTTATAACTTATTTGTGTGACTAAGTTTCTTCCAGGACACGAGTAATAAGTTATGAAAATAAAGGGGGAGCGCATTCTAAAAGTCTGTTAGATTATCCAAAGTCTGATAGAAGCATTCTATTCGAAGAACCATTCTTAATGTTCTAAAATTCTATTTTAGTGATACATTGGGATTCATGCTCTTATCATATTTACGTGTTTATCATCAAAGAACGCGAGGAACAAGATCAAAATAAGAAGCAACTATCAGCATACCTACCTTTGCGCATACTGATAAAGTTCAGAGATTATGTCAGAATATCTTAGGAAGTTATGGCATCCCATTTGACGCTCAATCGAGAATTAGTTTACGAATGATTTATGCATGGGAATGCATAAGAAACCTTTTTCATGAAAAAGCTAGAGAAGTTTTGTACCAGCCCTCTTGAGTCTATTTCATCCTCAAGGTCTGGTAATAAGAAACTTAAGGCAAAATACCTTCAAAGGATTTCCAACGTCTATATCTTTGTACAAGAAGCAATAATGGCCATATCCTCCAACTTCAATATATACCAAGGAAGGTTGAACATTAAGATACACAAGATACACATAGAGACTTTTTTCAAGCTCTTATTCAATCTCTTTCAAGTATTAATTTCTCTTATTTATTTGGTTCTTGTAAGACAAAGACCCTCATTGTTTTTCATTCTGCCTCTAGCAGACCCTGGTTTTGTGTCAAAACTTAGTGTACAAATTCAATTGTTTATCTCTTATACACTAAGTTCTGTAAAATACTCTTCTTTTATTCAAACATTTTGTAAAAGTATGGCGAGTTACCAAAACTAGTTTGTGTGAGAAACACTATTGGCCTGAAGAGGCTTTCGAAAGAATACTTGGGTTGAGCTAGGAGTGGCTTGTTGAAAGAATACTTGGGTTAAGCCAGAAGTGGCTGGAGTCAAGAATACTTGTAGCAGGTCTGGTGCTGTTGTTGTAAAGGAGATTTTACAATAGTTGAAATCCTTCAAGTTAGAAGGGACTAGACGTAGCTTCTGTGTTAGAAGTAAACCAATATAAACCTTGTGTGTTGCTTTCTCTTTCTTGCTTTCTCTGGAGAAGGCTAAAGACCTAAGTACCTTCTCGTTAGATGAGTTGCTTGGAGTTCTCAATGTACATGAGTTGAAACTGAAACAAAATGAAACTAGCAAACCTTCTTCTTCCAAAAGTATTGCCTTAAAGTCTAGTGAACCAAGAAAAGGCAAGACTCTGAAAGCTGAGGAATCATCAAGTTCTAAACCAGACTTTGATGAGTTGAGTGGTGACACTGATGAAGAATTGGCTCTTGTAACCAAAAGATTATTCCACAAATTGCTGAAAAAGAAAAAGTTCAAACCAGAAAAGTTTCAGAAGAAAGACTACAAAGGTAAAAATCAATTCAAGTTTAAAACTGACAAATCTTTTCTAGAATGTTTCAATTATAGGAAACTAGGTCACATAAAAGCAAAATGTCCTCTTTTAAATAAATATAAAAAGGATATAAAAGAAAGAATGAGGTTTCCTAAGAAACAAAAAGGTCTGATAACATGGGATGATGAAGAATCATCTAGTTCGGAAAAGTCTAATAAAGAAACTGAATCAACTCAACTCTATCTCATGGCAAATAAAGAATCACTCCGAAGCCAGCTCCAGTTACTCAAACACTGAGGAAGTAAGCTATTTTGAACTGAAACAAAATTATGATTTGTTATTCAATGATTTTTCTAAACTACTGAAAAACTTTTAAAAAATTGAAACTGAAGCATGTTGACATGAGTACTGATTTTAGAAATCAAATCTCTAAAATGAAAGAAGAGAACTTTGATAAAAATGTTGAAAGAAATGGAAGAGAATGAATTGCATACAACCTTTCAGTTCAATTTGATTAAATAAACATAAATAAAAATGTGTTTGAAAATTAGAACATAACAAAGCAATAATCATTGCAACATAACACATATTCATATAATTAAGCACATTTGAGAAACATTTTTTAATTAAAATTAACGAGAAAAGTAATCAAGATACACAAAACAAACAAACATTTATTAGCTTTGAAATGATGCAACCTTTGTAACATTTTATAAAAAAACATACCGTTTGCAACATATTTCATGAAAGTATGCAACCTTTTGTAATACTTTGCACAAAAAGACAACCTTGGTAACATTTTAGTAAAAAGATGCAACTTTTGTAACACTTTTTACATAAAGATACAACCTTTGTAACATTTTTACAAAAAGACAAACTTTTTAACACTTTTCATAAAAAGACACAACCTTTGTAATATTTTTTTAATAAGTTTAACGAGTTCTCAAACAAATAATTAATTTCCCAAAACACAATTTTCGTAACCAGGCTTTGATACCACTGTTAGAAAATCTCTAATGGACAGGTAGCGAAAATACAAGGATTAGTCTTGCAAACTTTATGTTTCATAACAATAACAAATAATTAAAAGGCGTCAAAGAAATACCTCCTATAGCACAGAACAAGAAGATCTCAAAGTAGTAGTAACCTCACCCTTAAGGAGTCCAAGTGAGCACTTCCACCAAATTCCACACGTACGAATGTTGGTTCGTCAAAGCATGGCCTCCGTAACAATTATGGAAATTTTTTATGTATTACAAAAGTGCGGATGACGAACATCTCGTGTTTTATTTATAATCTCAGGTCTAACCTAATGAGCACTGTTTAGTGAATAGATTATTCACTTATTTTAAATGAGTTAGACTTAATAGTTTTTACCTTGGTAAAACTAATATAAAATTATCTTCTAATGGGTTTACTTTATGCTTGTGACCAGTATTATTAAAACTGAACCAGTGATCGAACCGGTGTAGGTACTGGGTCAATAGGTTAATGGTCGAACCGGTTGAATCATTAGTTAAACCAGTTGACTTAGTTTATTTAAAAAATAAAAAATACTACCTATATATTTTAAAGTTTCAAATATTTCACATTCCAAATAAAAATACCTAATGAAAGTAAGTACTAAATTTTATTAAAAAAATACCTAATCATCAAATAAAAGACATCATTAATAAAGAAATAAAGAAGAAAGATAAAAAAATTAATGAAAAGAAAGAAAGTTACATGCCTGCTGAAAAGAAATAAAATTAATAAAAAATAAAAAAGTGCACACCTGCTGCAACGTGTAACATCCCAAAAATTTCAATCTCATGTGTAATTATTTTTAATCTAGGTCATTATTAATATTATCCATTTTATCTCAACTTTCTACATAAATTTTTGGTTAGGACAACATCTTCGATTTAACCTTTTACCATGATAAATAATTTTAACTTTATACCTTAGGTAAAAGTTAATCAAGTAACTTATTACCTATTTCCTTAGTTATTAATTCCTTTGGTTTTTCCAATTACTCTCATCAAATTGTCACATACTCCACTCAAAATTGCGTCATCTTGTACACATTTTAATTGTTAGTTAGATTCCAAATTTGGAAATGTGGTTAACTACAAAGTTGTTCCTCTTTTTCTTATCTTTCCAACAATACTAAATTTGTTAAATTCCATTAAGATATCAGAGAGATATGCCCAAAATACCGAAGCAGTGTCAGAATTGATATTTTACTTCAATCATATCATCTTGTACATATTTTATTACCTTGTTAGAGTCTGAATTTGAAAAAGTGGTAAACTACAAAGTTGTTCCTCGTTGTCTTAGATTTCCAACAAGACCACATTTGTTAAAATCCATTAAGATATGAGAGAGATATGCTAAAAATACCAAAATAGTGTCAAAGTTGATATTTACTTCAATCATACAAGCTACATTATGTAGGCTGCTGAAATGGTCAACAATCCAGCTCATTTTTCTCACCTAAAATCTCCATTATCACCATAATTCATGCACCTAACATCCCACTACAATCCCATTATGAAAATCTTGTCTCCCACTTGTCATTTGCATCATTAAATCAACACTAAATCTTGTTCCCAAGTCTGAATTCTTAGAACAAGCTAAAGTTAGTGAAGTCTCTCTCTTATTTTCTTTCACTTTCTCCATCAATTTCACTCTTGATCTGAAGCTAGGACAATAATACAACACTTTCAACCACTTTAGGAACCTCCATTAAGGTAAGAGGGGACAGGGTTGTGAATAATTATGAAATGGGTAGAATTGTATGCTGTTCTAGGATTCCAGTATTATTTTCGTATCTTGTTGCTCAGTTTTGAAGTTGAAAAAGTATGCATTGGATTCTGACGTCTTCATGAAAGTTGTAGATCTTTTTGTTTTGTGAATTTAGAGACCTGAATCAACTTATTTGGATATGTATAGCAAAAGTTATAGCCAAAATACTATAGTATGTCAGAGTGGAATATTTACCCTATGTTTTGTGTATATATTAAAATTTTGGGACTTATACATGCATAATCAGCCTTTGATGTCTTCATGAAAGTTGTATATATTTGTGTTATGGATCTTTAGAAAGTGGTTTCAAGTCAAAATTATTTTTGTAGCTCTAGTTATATCTAAAAGACAGAAGTATGTTCATGCTAAAAATCTGCTGACGTGAATCACTGTTTGTATTTTTAAAACTGGGAATTTTATGATGAGAATTAGTATTTAGTATCTTCATAAAAGTTTTAGATATTTGTGTTATGAGTAATTTAGAACTGGTCTCATGCCAAAATTATTTTTGTAGATCCAGAAACGTTGAATTTACTAACATATGTACGTTTTGTTACTTTCTTTGAGATAGTTTAGTATACTATGAATTTGTGATATTTCTGTTTGGATTTGGAATTTTTGGTCTTCATAAAAATTATAGATAATGGAATTATTGAAACATAGAACTTGTCCTCATTCAAAAATTATTTTTATACTATGAGTTATAGCTAATTTACTAAATATTGTCAAACCAGTAAATTGTCCAGCAATTGGTGATAATGAAAAATGATAATCTATTGACTATTATGTGATTATGTGATGTTTCTGTTTGGAATTTGAAATTATGGTCTTCATGAAAGTTGTAGATATTTATGTTATAGATCTATAAAAAGTGGTTTTGAGTTAAAAATATTCTTGTAGCTCTAGATATGCTCAAAATACAGAAGTATGTTCATGATGAAAATCTGTTAACTATGAAATCCGAATCTTATTTTAAAAATTGGGAATTTTTTGGTGAGAATTAGTGGTTGGTGCCTTCATGAAAGTTGTAGATATTTGTGTTAAGAATAATTTAGAACTGGTTTCATGCCAAAATTCTTTTTGTAGCTCCAGAAACGTTGAAAATACTAACCTGTGTACGTTTTAAAAATCCTCTTTGAGGCAGTTTTGTATTATGTGAATAAGTGATGTTTCTGTTTAGAATTTGAATTTATGTTCTTCACGAAATTTGTAGATATTTGTGTTAAAAAACATTTAGAACTGGTTTCATGCCAAAATTCTTTTTGTAGCTCCAGAAACATTGAAAATACTAACCTGTGTACGTTTTAAAAATCCTCTTTGAGGCAGTTTTGTATTCTGTGAATAAGTGATGTTTCTGTTTAGAATTTGAATTTATGGTCTTCATGAAAGTTGTAGATATTTGTGTTAAGAATAATTTAGAACTGGTTTCATGCCAAAATTGTTTTTGTAGCTCCAAAAACATTGAAAATACTAATCTGTGTACGTTTTAAAAATCCTCTTTGAGGCAGTTTTATATTCTGTGAATAAGTGATGTTTCTGTTTAGAATTTAAATTTATGGTCTTCATCAAAGTTGTAGATATTTATGTTATTGAGCTATAGAAAGTGGAATCACATGAAAAGGATTTGATTTGCTCATGTTATGACTGTTTTACTAACGTATGTTGCTGTTGGAAATGCTGAAATTTGCTTATAATGGTTATTATGGATAAAAATGATATTTTCCCTATGGGTAACAAATTATTATTGAATTCTTGAGTGATTATGAAGTATTATGAATGTTTATGAGTGTCTAATGAGCATCATTCAGTTTGTGTATTTTGGTGGTGAATAATAATGAATGACTAAATTAATATATATACATGAATGCCTTACGGTTATTGACATATATGGTTGAAACAGTAAATCCATGATTCTGAAAATTATTATATATGATGTGTCCTTTAAGGACTTGTGGTTTTCCAAGTGGTCTTGGAAATTGATATATCATGGTATGTTAAATGATAAAGAGAATTAAAGGCATTCATGCATCATAAGCATTTGGACGCACCATGGAATTTAGGGGTTCCATGATTGCCTACCCTGGTGGGGGGTTACTCTATGAGGAGTTAAAGCCCTATTTTTGCGATGTGTTGGTCATGGGGCTGTAGGGATCCATGACTGTATAAATTTCTACCGATGTGTTGGTCATGGGGCTGTAGGGATCCATGACTGTATAAATTCCTACCGATGTGTTGGTCATGGGGCTGTAGGGATCCATGACTGTATTAATTCCTACCGATGTCTCTATGAGACCTTTTACTGCAGTATTCCCACCAAACCAAATGGATCCAGCATGACATCATGTGACTAATTAAAGATATATAAATGAACTTGTTTGGCATATTCATCATATCATTATGGTTTATTGATTGTGTTTGTACAATTTTATTTATTTTATATTTATTCTATATTCTGTCTCACTCTTACATTAATTTTTACAGTGATTGCCATGCAGAATGAAGAGTGATGCCATGATTGATGCCTATATGAATTATTACTTGGACTTTGATTTTTTGGGTTGTAATAAGTATAACGTATCATGTACCGTTATTTTCTAAATCATTTCCGCTACTTAAATATTTTCTTGAATTTAATTATTCACGACTAGTATGTATGATAATATTCCGCAATTATCAACTGCTACGTGAACTCTGAATTTAATTTATAAATTTTAAAATGATCTTTTAAAAACGCGAAAAATTTATTCGGAAAATTACACGGGACGTCACACAACGCGTGAAATGACAATTTTCAATTTTTTAATGAAAAATTGGCAATTACAATTTGAATTTTTTTTACTAGAACGACGTCGTTTATATGCTAAAAAAAACTTATTGGACCGGTCCAACCACCAGGTCATTGTTTTTTTAGAAAATCGGCCGATTCAACCCACGTCACACCGGGTCAAATGCATTTCCGATCCGATTGAGGGTTCGGACCGGTTGGGCCACCGGTTACCGGCCAGTCCAAACTAGTTTTTTTAACACTGCTTGTGACCTGATAGGAAATACATTTGGTTTATATTAAATATAAACATTTTATTTTTAATGTAATACAATGAGCAACATCTGGTAACATATCATTATCTAAATATAAATATTAAAATAATCTATAAGTGATAAACTTTATATCTTTGTTCCTTTCGTTATGATATATAATTAGGCGCAAGACATAGTTGTTGTCATTCTTATATGACCAAATTTATTTTACTTAATACTGAAGTAGACTTTAGTTGAATAAATATCCAATATTTATTCTCCCATTGCATGACCATGTATTTACTTAGTCTCTCGTTCCATCAAGTGGCCTATAAATATCACTCTCATTACATAGAAAAGATAAATCACACCTACATCACTCATATCCCTTTGCATGATTTGTTCATTATCCAATTAAACCTTTATAATGATATTGTTAATATGATGTTTGATTGTATTAAAATAATAAACTCCTTATGTAAGAATCACATTGACTTTAGGTTGAAGGATTACATATACAATTATCACATTGAGAACTATTTATGACACTCAATGATCCATATAACATTCTCATGGTTCCAATAATCATACTCTTAATGTTTACGCGTATAAAAACTTGATATCATCCATATTTATGAGTTGTTAGATCAGATCATCAGTACATTTATACATTAGTCTTAACATATTTATATATATCGTATTAATACTTGACTAGAAACGATTTAAAAATAATTCTCATATCATAACCTACTAACAAATATTGTTAAACTAGTTAACAAATGTCTTATTCAAATAAAATGGTATGTCCAAAACCTAGACTTGTCGTATATCCTTCCAACATGGAAATGATTAATTACAGGAACCGGTCTTGCTTTTTTAGAGTAGGTGTATGACTTCTTTTTCGAAAGTAGTATAAAGAACCCCTTCTTTCTTTTGTAACTCTAGGTAACTTTTTATATATAGGTTTAGGTTTGTATTTCATCAAATTTTATTTTTTAAAATATGTTAAAGTTAGTAATTAATTTATTAATTTTGTTAGTAAAAAGGAGTCGTTCTTCTTCTTCATTTACGGATCATTTGCCACATTTCATCAATTTTAGTTTAATTTGTTAATTTGTTGAAAAATTATTAAAAGTCATTAAGTTTGTAAGTAAACTCGTGTCAGGGGCTTTATAATATATATATATATATCAGTGTTCCTTAGAAATAAAACTTATAACTAATAAACTAGGGATAGATTTTAATTTTATTTATTTTTGATAAATAGACTTTCAAAATTTGTTAACGTCTCATATTTATTTAAGTAAAATTTAACTTAACATAACTTATTATCATCTTTAATTCTATTTTTAAAATCACGCTCTTAGTTGTTAACTGCCTAGCTGGTATACCTAGCACAATAACTTATCATCCAAAAGGAATTTAGTTATTAGGGTTAATCCTCTTTGTGATCATTGGTGGTAACAATATCTTAGTTGGTATATTATTTATTCATTTTGAGATTAAAGTATATTTTAATTTATAATATTCTTTAGTTAAAAAATTAGTTTTCATTCCAGTCTCAAATTAACTATTCAACAAAAAGGAGAAACAAAACAAAGATAAATATTAATTTTTCAATTAAAAAACACTATTATAAAATTATAATATATTTTCATTTTAAAATAAATAGACAAAATATTATAATAATCAATAGTAACACAAATAATTAATCATTAAAATCAAATCCAATAGAAAGTGAATGTACGGTTAATTAACTTAATTTGGAATAATATACAATAATCACGTTATTTTGAATTTAGAATAATATATAATTAAATTTTTGAAAAAAAGGTTTCTAAATATATGCTTACACAACGCCGAAATCCTTGTGAAAATGATGATGCAGGAGTATCTTCATATCATTATTTACTAGTCCCTAGAATACTTTTGGCTTGGCCCCATCAATATCTAAGTTATTCCTTTAATTTCCAACATGAATTCTTGCCTCACTAACAACACACACAAATTGCGATGCTTGAATCAGTGATTTAAGACAAGATACAATCTGTTATTTTTAATTGAGTGAGAGAGTAAACTTATAATATATTTTAATTTTAAAATGAAGAGATGAGATTATTAGTTGGATATAATAACCATTAATAATTACGTAAGTTTGTTGAGTTTTTGTTTTCTTTTGCTGAACAAGATAAAGAACCGATAAATAACCAATGATATGTATTCAGTGCCTAATAAAATACATTCTTTCACTGTCTTTTTTCTATTTTCTATTTACCTTTTTCTAACTTATTTATTACTTTTAATATTCTCACTACATTAAATATCAATAAAATTGGAAAAATATTAACCAATACCTAAAAAAATTGGTTAAAGAAGTCAAAATAGAAAAAAATTCATTTAAAAACATTATTAAAACTTACTTAATCTGTTTTTTAAGTAATTTACACATAAATCCTAATAAAAAATTTCTTTTTTACTTTTTTTAAACAATTATTGGTTAAAAGGGCCCATAAAGTTATCATTGAAAGTTGTTGATGTTCTGAATCGAAAGTTGAATATAAACAAAATTTTATTTATTAATGATAAATTAAATAAAAACAGAAAAAGTAATATGTAATAAGTTATGATCATTGTTATCAAAATCGGACTGGACCAATTAGTCTAACTAGTTAAACCATAAACCGGTTAGGTAATCAATCCAAATCAATTCTTTAATCTTACAAAGGCAACTAGATTTGACCCTGATTTAATTACAATTTGCTTAAATTATTACATGATGGATTCAGTTATGAAATTATTGATTAGGATACTCTTATACGATGTTAATTATTTTAATAATTTTCTTTTGACTGATATAAAATAAACAACACACAAAGTACTGTTAGTAAATGTTAATGGAGAAACCATGGCCCATCATTGATTAAGTGTATGCTTAGGTGAGTCAATTTTGGATATCCAAACCGTAAACAGTTATACTAATAATTTAACTTTTGTTAGAAAAAGTATAAACTTACAAGAGCCAATTAAATAAAAACAAAGAAAAAAGTGCTTGTAAATCGCCTTTTTCAGTATATCAACGTCTATTTTCTCTCCCTTTTTCGTAAGATTAAGGAAAGAAAAAGACAAAGGGTGGGTGTTTCCAACGCTTCGATGAGTCCAGTGTGAGGGTTAGATTTATTTTCTCTTAAATAAAGACTTAAATAAATATGATTTTTTTAAAAGGAAACAATTAAGCATTATGGAAGAATTTTGTTTCCTTGAATTGGTCTAGCCCGAATCAGATTAATTAGTCTAATGTGGTTTCATAAAGATATATATCAAATTGTTCAAGAAAAAAAAGTTTTTACTTCTTTCTCCAATATAACTACATATTAATTGAAAATTATGATCCTGTAAATCATAAATACGAGGGATGGTGTTAGTTGGTTTGATTGGATGTAGCATTACACTGAGATTTATGTTTATTTCTAATTAAGCTTATACGTATGTAACTTTAAATATAAATTTCTTTCACTCCGTTGGAAGAGAATTAGCTTTTATACCTTTACATTAAATTTAGCTCGTCAAATATTTCATTTTTTTTTTGTTGCAATATTCACACTATATTGCGTCGTCTCCTAATTTCAAGTTATTATTTTCATTTTTTTCAGCCATAATGAATTATATATTCCATATAAAAAGGTAATACATGTGCACAATTTATCACCTTCACTTCAATATATTTTCATTCCCGATCTACTTTCAAGTTGGTATTTTCATATTTATTAAATAAGTTGGTATATTTTCATATTTCTTAATTAATTAGTATAAATAACTAAATAAGGTTTTTTTTCTAGCTTCTAAAAAATGTATTTAAGAGGTATAGATCAATAAATTAAAGTTAAAATTAGGCTAGAATATGCATTGCACTGAGTAAACGAGTACAACGACAGAAATAATATCAAAATGAAAATGTAGAACTCTGTTAGTATTGCATGTATGGTTTTGGAAATTCATAATTTTAATTAATAGGAAAGCTCTATGAAATGAAACAAAAAAAAGTTTAAAAAACCAAAAAGAAAAATATATAAGAGCGAAATATATAATCCTCTGGGAAAGGAAAAAGCAGGCACAGGATTTTAACGACTTTACTAATTATAAGGATTTGAAAGATTACTAAATTCTGGGTTGGACAAATGATAAATTTTTGTGGGACGAGAAAGGAGAAGGGGGAAACAAATGCAAAAGCATAGCTTTCATACTATATAATAGTATAATATATATTTATATGGAGAATTGAAAATGGTACCTTACAATAACCTAATAAAAAAATTAATTCACAATATCTATTATTTTAACTGATAAATATTTTAGGGTTTAATTGTTAGAACGATAAAAAGAGAGAATACAAAGAAAAATGTGGATATATAAGATTTGAATCCAAGGTGGGATAAAACCTTGTCTCCCCATTTTCAACCACCAGCAGGGCTATGATCACGTGAAGTGACAAAGTGTATTTATTATTCTTCACTCTTTAGGGAGAAATCATGCTTTGAAATGCTAACCAAACGCATCATATTATATATCATTATTATGCCCCAACTAAAATCTTTCCAATGTGTGCCGTGCCGTCTCAGCTACTCATGTTACTCTCCTACACATCAAAATGATTTTTTATTTAATTAATTTATCTCTTACTTTGATGAATCTCTAAGCAAATCATGGTAATCACCAAAAAAAATTCAAATCAAATGCACTGAAAAAACTCAAAAATGGATAGCTAGTATTCACTTCATGTAACTCAAACAAATGAACTTCATCATATTACATGTACAATCTCAAGCTGGCAATATCATATCATATATTATACAGAATATAAGATGGTCAATTCCTTCTGGCTTTAATATCTATAGTATGAAAGGGAAAATGGGAGAAAGAAAAAAGTTAATTAACAAAACAAAAAATATTTAGCAGCATCAATAACGTTATAATGATCATTAATATATATATATATATATATATATATATATATATATATATATATATATATATATCAAGATTCCACTACTAGTACCAGCCTATTAATACCTTTTCTCTCTTTGCAAAATCATTAATTCTGGTAATTGAACTGAGAAATATTAATTCAGCAATCAATGGTGTAAAGGATTTGGACCAGTTGGAACACGTCGCTTCTCAACACCATAACGTGGATCAATCTCCGTTTCTGAAGGATCATTGTGCTCTGCAACACCAGGAGGGTGTTTATTGTGATGATGATGATGATGGTTTAAGAAAGGAGAGAAGTCAAATTTGCTTGCTAGAACTTTTCTATTAATAGAAGGGTAGTGGTGAGAGGGTGATGAGTGAGTAGCTAATGTGATCTGTTTCTTGATGATCTTGGACTTGAAATTGTAATATTCATGGAAGAGTAATAGAAGGAGGGATAGGCATAGAAGAATGTGAACTACATGAGAAATTTTTAAGGCCATGGTGGAGGAGGAGAAGATGGCAAAGGGTGAGAAGGGGAAGCATGGAGCAGGAAGATATGGAAGGGAAGTGTTGAGATAGATAGAGAAGGATTTAGCAGGTGGAGTTTTTACAAGTTGGATTCGGTGGATCAGGGTTTAAGGTATAGGGGGAATATTGAAATGTGTGTAAACTGGCATTTTCATGAAACTTATGTTTTGAGTACCTTTTTTATGGTTTATTTTTAACGAGAGTGAGAAAAATTAATATGGAGGTAGACACTTTCTCCAATAAAATTCCTTAGAAATAAAGGAATTTTTAAAAAACACTTTTAGGATCATAATGTCAATTGTCAAATGTAGAATTATGGATGATTATACTTACTATTATTCTCTTCAATATCCTAGATGCATTGGGAAAGTAAATGTAAATGAATTAATGTAACATCACTTAATCAAAATCTTCCTTTGATCTATCTTGATAATTCTGAAAAAAATTAAAATAAGAGAGATGATTGGGTGCAAGAAAAGATTCGTGCTGGTTTTGAGTGTATTGCAACTTAATAAAAGGGTGGGGAATGTGCAATCCATATTTTCTATCGGCAAAGCAATGTAAGAACTATTTAGCAAAGGTAGGGGACAATGCAATATTAACACTGTTTCATAAAAGTGATGAAGGACAAAGTAATGGATGAAAGTATATGAAAAAGTGGATTTTGAGAGAGGGACTATAATTAGTTTTTACCTTTTCTTTCCCTCTTCATTTTTTTTATTCACACGGGATGATGTGGAAGCTTTCCTAGTTAAGAAAAAGAATTAGGCACTCAAGGTAAAATCATTATAGCAATCTAATCTTCCCTGATTACTTTTTTCTTAAGATATTTTTATAGCATGTCTCATATTTTAGTAATTAATTAGTGTATAAAATAATAGGGAGTTAATTACTGGATTTTTTTTATTTCCAATATTTAAAAATCAAATTACCAATTAGTTTATTAAGGGACAAGATGCTGAATTATTATATTCATCTAACATAATTGCTTATCTACTTTAGTTATTCAATAAAAAAAATCTTAAATATGAAATCTTATTTGAATAATTTCTTTTTTCATACCACAGAACCATAACCATACAATTTTTCTTATCAACGATTAATACAACTGCATTCTTCTGATGTTCCATTGTTATGGTTGAAAATTTTATTTCAACTTATTTGAAAGTGATTTAAGACATTTTCATAAATTTATTTTAACTTATTTGAACGTGATTCAGTCTATTTCAAAAGATTAATTAGTAAAATATTTATCCAAAAGTATCTCATTATACACCATATATAGCAGGTATTATTGCTTATATATAATTTTTTTAACATATCTTTCGGTTGAAAGCAGAACTTTTTAAAACGTAAAGATTGATCATTTAAGTGAATTTTATATTTTTAATAAAATACCTTTTATACATCTTAATTAAATAAATAAGCGCTTGTTCAAATTACATAGTTTAAACTATAATTAATTGTCAAACAAGTATATATTGTTGTTGAATAAACAATTTTTACCATGAATTTCGACAAAGCTTAAAAGGTACAATTATATGTACATCTAATTATCGTAGAAAACGTGGGAAAGCTAGAAGAATTTAATTTTGGTGATACTTTTAGTTTATATCACTATTTTTGGTTAGGAAATATTGTAGCATCCTCCATTTGTTTGAGGAAACTCCGGCGTACTAATTCTACGAGGAATTAAATAATAAATTACATGTTACCTTTTTAGTTGTAGGGTTTTTTTATTAATAGTGCACATGGGATAAATATTTACACATTTAAGATTGTTTTTAAAAAAATTTTATGTCTGGGGCAGTTTTATGTGTCGTGTAAGACTTACGTAACTTGGGTGTCGTATCCATGCAAGACGACACGCTTAGAAAGTGACACATGTATGTGTTGCCTAACAAAAAGACGACACATGTATGGCGCACTAGAGTCAAATGATACAAGGTTAGTATTGCACGCCACCTGGGCACCACATGTACGAGTGGTGCATGCAACCTAGGTGGGTTACGTCAAACATAATCAAAACATACAACTGCTTAATCAAAACATAAGCCCTAAACTAGTGATGCTTTTGGTGTGTAGAAAAAATATAAGACTGAGGCGTGTGAGAAGCACACTGGGCTTAAGGGTTTCATAAACATAACGTTTAAAACATTAAACGAATAATTAGACCGATTAATTCCTTGTTAATGAAACGTTACAAAATTCAAATATTAATCATACTCATTAACAGGAAATTAATCAGATTAGAATAAACCTGGTAAGATATTTCCTTTTTAAAAACAAATCATAACGTTCCAAAATTAAATAAATGGCTTTCTCAGATAGGCTTTTCAATTCAAAATTCAAATTAAAGAAAAAGAATTTAAGTGATAAAAAGGAACGACACATATCATCGTGCGCGCAGGGGGGGAATCATCAGATTTGTACACGAAACGGCCCAAACTAACTTGCGCGCGAGCCCACTTCCTTTCTATCTTGTTTACCACCATAAATTCTCTTTCTATATATAAAACCTTAAGAGAAATGTTGTCCAAGCGATGTGGGACTAGAAACTTTTGAAATAAGCAAAATTTCCAACAATCCCCCACATATTTCAAAAGTTTCTTTTAAATATATATATATATATATCCGGTTTACACCATGGTACAAATGCATCAGATGTGGTGTCTTCAGGACTATGAACCAGACCCTAGACAGATAAACTTAACTTACAGTAAATTGGTGAAGCAAAGCTTCTATGAACCAAAATCACTTTAATGTAAGATAGCGGTCTAGCTATCACATTTCACTTCTCGACTCTTTTTGATGTTTTTGCCGTTTTACGTGAATAGGTCATGCGCGTGCCTGGTAATTCATGAGTGCTCTAGAGATTTGCCTAAATCTCATGCAAGCGGCCTCACTTGACACTCATATAGGTGACTTCATCAAGTGTATCCTACATTTTATACATCACCCATAAGGGATATGAAAATCATTAAAATTTAATAATTAACCTCTCGTTCTTTGCAGCCTAGCACTTCACACAACATAGGAATGGAGGAAGAAATAGTGCTAGAGGATTAACAATGACTTGTTATTACCCATATGAACCTTCTTCATGGGATCTCCAATCACAAAGGTTAGGTTCCTATCATTGTTAATTTTATTGTCGGCTTAAGTCCCATTCCCCTCGATGTTTCATAAACAACCTTTCTTCCCAAAGGTTTTGTCAGAGGATCAGCCAAATTCACTTCTGACTTCACATACCCTATGGAAATTATTCCATTATTTAGCAGCTGCTTTACCACATCGTGTCTCAAACGGATGTGTCTGTTCTTACCATTGTAAGATTTATTTTTAGCAATGGCTATCGCCGATTGACTATCACAATGCATAGATATTGAAGGTGTTGGTTTTATTCCTAATGGAATATCTGCTAAGAAGTTTCTCAACCACTCAGCCTCACTACCAGCCAATTCTAGAGCAATAAACTCTGACTCCATAGTAGATCTTGCAATAATATTTTGTTTGACTGATCTCCAAGTAACAGCATCACCACCTAGTGTAAACACATAACCACTAGTGGATTTTGTCTCATCGGAATCTGAGATCCAGTTGGCATCACAGTATCCTTCTAATACTATGGGATATCCATTATATAATATACCATAATTTATGGTACCTCTCAAATATTTCATTAATCTTGCTAATGCAACCCAATGCTCATCATTAGGATTATGAGTATATCTACTCAATCTGCCCACAGTATATGCTATGTCAGGTCTCGAATAATTCATTAAATGTAATAGGCTCCCAATAATTTGAGCATATTTAGATTGAGACACAGGTTCTCCTCTATTTTTCTTTAATTGACTGTTGTCATCATAAGGATTTCTTACTGGTTTTGACTCAAAATATTTAAACTTCCGAAGAAGTTTCTCAATATAATGTTCTTGAGAAAGCATTATATTATTATCCTTCCTCATGATTTTAACACCCAAGATAACACTTGCCTCACCCATGTCTTTCATATAGAAATTGTTAGCAAGAAATTGTTTTGTATTAATTACAATATCATCATTTGTACCAAAAATAAGCATGTCATCCACGTATAAGCATACAATCACACATTCACCATTTTCTACTTTTGTATATACACACTTGTCAACTTCTGAGTAAGAGAACCCATTTCTAGTTAATACATTATCAAATTTTTCATGCCACTGTTTTGGTGCTTGTTTTAATCCATATAAAAATTTAAGAAGTTTACAAACTTTAGTTTCTTGACCAGAAACCACACAACCTTCTGGTTGAACCATATAAATTTCTTTTTCTAAATCACCTTTTGAAAAAGTAGTTTTTACATCCATTTGATGAATAACAAGTTTATAGATGGATGCTAAAGTGATTAAAACTCTTATCGAAGCAATCCTGGTTACGAGAGCAAAAGTATCAAAATAATCAATATTTTGTTTTTGAGTAAAACCTTTAGCTACTAAACGGGCTTTATATTTATCAACTGATCCATCAGGAAAATATTTTCTTTTGAAAATCCATTTACAACCAATAGGTTTGGCTCTCAGAGGTAAATCTACTAAAGTCCAGGTTTTATTTTTTAAAATAGAGTCTAATTCAATTTTAATCGCTTCTTTCCAAAATACAGCATCAGAAGAAGAAATTGCTTCATTAAAATTTAATGGTTTATTGTTAACCAGATAGGTATAAAAATCATTTCTAAAAGATGTTTCTTTTCTTTGTCTCTTACTTCTTCTCAAATCTTCATATGGTTTTTTAGAGGTATCACACAAAGGTTCACTAGAAATATTAATAGGTTCATTCATTTGTGAACTAGAAATATTTTCAATATCAACAACAGGTTCACAAGAAACACGATCAATATACATAGGAAATATATGCTAAAAAAACTCAGCATTTTTAGTCTCATTGATAGAATTGCATGCAATAATGTCGCTTTTCACAACTAAAAAATGATAGGCAGCGCTATTTTAAGCATAACCAATAAACATACAATCACATGTCTTAGAACCTATCTTTCTCTTTTTAGGATCAGGCAACATTACTTTAGCTAAACACCCCCACACTTTTAGATAATCTAAATTAGGCTTATAACCTTTCCATAATTCATAAGGTGTTTTACCAGAATGTTTATAAGAGATCCTATTTTGTATATTACATGCAGACAATATAGCTTCTCCCCAAAGATTATTAGGTGCAGATGAAGAGACAATCAAAGCATTCATCATTTCTTTTAGAGTCCTATTTTTTCTTTCAGCTACACCATTAGACTCAGGTGAATATGGTGGAGTTATTTCATGTATTATCCCTTCTTTTTACAAAAATCATTAAAAAGAATATATTCACCTCCTCTATCAGACCTTACCCTTCTAATTTTTTTATTTAATTGATTTTCCACTTCGGCTTTATAAATTAAAAACATATCAAATGCTTTGTCTTAATTTTTAATTAAATAAACCTTAGTGTATCTTGAAAAATCATCAATAAAAGTCACATAATATTTTTTACCACCTCTAGTTACAACTTGTTTTAAATCACCTAAATCGGAATGAATTAACAAAAGTAACTCAGATTCACAGTTCAGAGGAAAACATGATTTTTTCATAATTTTTGATTCAACACATATATCACATTTGTTTAAATTCGCATTTTAAAACCCAGAGATCATACCATCATCATGCAATTTTTTTAAATATTTAAAACTAACATGTCCTAATCTAGCATGCCACAAATCATACGAATCAACAATATACGCAGAAGATGAAACATTATTATTATCAGTTGAAATGTTCAAAACAAAGAGTCCATGATCACAATACCCTTTTTCCAACAAAAACATCATTTTGGTCATGATAATTTTATCAGACTCAAAAGAAACCTTAATTCCCACTTTTCCTAAAAGAGCAACAGAAATTAAATTTGCTCTAATACAAGGTACATGAAGCAAATCATTAAGTGCCAAGGTCTTTCCAGATGTGAGTTTGAGAAAAACTTTCCCTTTACCAAGGACATCGGCCTTTCGAGAATCACCGAGATACACAAATTCTTCTCCTTCCCCCATAACTTTATAGGAGGTAAACATATCACGGTTCGCACATATGTGCTTGGTAGCCCCAGAGTCTACCACCCATTTACTCACATTGGCCACAATTAAGGCTTGAGAAACAACCGCAACAATAACATCATTATCATCTCCTTCAGCCAAATTAACTCTTGGCTTAGGAGGAATATCGTTTCTCTTTCTGTATCTATATGCCGGAGCATGGTGACCTGGCTTACCATACACAAAGCAAAAACCCTTCTTTTTGAAGGTAGTGGGATTAACAGAATTAAGTTGTCTAGCAGGAAAATGATCAAAGGACTTTTTGTTATCATACCTCTTATTTTTGTTCCTGGCCTGCACCATATTTGCTCTTGCAGCTAGTGCTCGACCTCTCACCACCTTTTCTTCTTTACGGTTGGTGTCCTCAATTATTATGTGGGTAATCAATTCTGAAACAGAGAGCTTACTTAGTTTGTGCTTGAGTTGTTGTTTGTAATCCTTCCACAACTCTGGTAATTTTTCAATCAAAAAACCTGTAACTAATTCATCCTGCATAGTAATATTTTCAGACTTGAGGTCCTTCAGTTATGTCCTTGTTATCAGTCATTTCCCAGTGGTAAAAATTTCCAACCAGAAAATTTTGTTTCCCAACATCCTCAGCCGTGTATTTTAATTTAATGGACTCCCAAATCGCCTTCGCTTCCTTGTAAGAACAATAGACATCGAAACGCTCGTTAGACAATGTACTAAGAATAGTATGACGGTATACCTTGTTAGCATTAACCCATAATTCAAGAGCATTATAATCAGTTGGCTTGTCATCAGTGATGGCAAACCCGACCCTGTGTATGTCGAGAACAGAGAAGACCCGTTCCTGCCAACGGCGGTAGCTTTGGCCTCTGAAGACTTCAATTTTGGAGACGTCAGGAAAAGGTTTAGCGAAGGTGACAGGGGCAGGAGGTAATGGTGGCGGAACAATGTTGGCGTTGTTCCCATTGTCGTTCACAGCTTCAGCCATATCAAACCCTTAAGATTGTAGAAAACATATAAGATTGAGGCGTGTGAGAAGCACACTGGGCTTAAGGGTTTATTCGCGTAGCGCGTGACCCCCAGGATACAACAGTCCGTCTGTTGAGAACAGGAGTAGAACTAGCAAAAGGTTAGAGAGATATTGTGTAAACGCGGAAAAACCTCTATATGCACAAAACGTGTACGATTTGTTTTTAATACCATAAACATAACGTTTAAAACATTAAATGAATAATTAGACAGATTAATTCCGTGTTAATGAGACGTTACAAAATTTAAATATTAATCATACTCATTAACCAGAAATTAATCAGATTAGAATAAACCTGGTAAGATATTCCCTTTTAAAAACAAATCGTAACGTTCCAAAATTAAACGCCCCAATAAATGGCTTTCTCAGATAGGCTTTTCAATTCAAAATTCAAATTAAAGAAAAGAATTTAAGTGATAAAAAGGAATGACGCATATCATCGTGCGCGCAGGGGGGGAATCATCAGATTTGTACATGAAATGGCCCAAACTAACTTGTGCGTGAGCCCACTCCTTTCTATCTTGTTTACCACCATAAATTCTCTTTCTATATATAAGGCCTTAAGAGAAATATTGTCCAAGCAATGTGAGACTAGAAACTTTTGAAATAAGCAAAATTTCCAACATGGTGTGCATCAAGGGATAGGAAATAAGGCCTCTGTACCCATGGTTTGTCCTAGGTGGGTTACGTCGAACATAATCAACCTATTCCTCAATCTATGATTCATCCATGGGCTCTACAACTTGTTGAGGAGCTAGGCCAGTATCTGATGCAGTCGTGATTAAATCAAATATCTAGAGTACCAATCAAGATGAATTACCCATCTCAAGTCCCTAGTAGTGCTGTAGAGTGGTTGTTGGGGTCATCAAATTTTAGACATATGGAGAAGGTGTCATTGTCGGTGATTCGGTTATGTAAGAGGACATTGGTATTTGAGACGATGATGGCTTACCTGCAGGTTGACTTGAATGGAAACTTCCCCCAAAATTTGTAAAGAATGGTGACACCTCATACCTAAACATGTGTGGGTTGAGGTATTAATTCGTGTTCATCGGCTACTGCGTGGACTAAGATGGAAAGTAATAGGTTGGCAATGGTGAGGCTGGAGGCTGCTACGAAGGAACAAAGTAATACCTTATTTGTCTAGGTGGCATGGTTGGTATAACGAATTGTTCGTCTGGCTTTCGTACTCTCTGACAGAGTATCCCTTCACGTTCCACACGAGTCCTGGATATATATACATTTACCTTCACATATGGTGCCTTCTTTGTGGGAATAAGTGTAACATCCCACCTAATTATTAGATCCTAAACATGCAATTGAAGTCAATTAAGCATAAAATGTTACTCCAATTAATAAAAATACAGGAAAAATTTTTCAAACATATTTGCATCCATCCTAGAATGTCCCCACATGACTCTACAGGTCTCCTATAATGTATCCTAGGCTTGGGATACCCAAAAATGGTCAAGGAAAATTTTCAACATGCCGACTCCTTGCACACCGCATGGCAAATTGAGTCAAATCAGAGTTATACATTTCCAATCGAGATGAGCTCAGATGGTACACATCCACAACTCAATTACCTACATTTGTTATGAAGAAGTCACAGGCTAATTATGTCCCTAAGACTACCTAATTCATGAATTTATAAAATCAGCCATGCTGAAATTTTTCAGCCTGAACACCTTATAGAATTTTGGGCATAACTCGAGCTACCGACCTCTGATTGTCACAAATTGGGTGCCAAAATGACAGCGATGAAATTCTCTACAACTTTTGTGAAGAAAGCAAAGGCTAAATCAGCTCACTTGAGCAAACTATTGCTCTCTTAAGCAAGATTTTTGCTCAAGCTCTTCCTTGAGTGAAAATTCGATAGTAACCATCGATTTGGCATTCGTTTGAGCGAGAATTGCCTCACTTGAGCGAGATTATGATAGAATGCACCCCCAAACTCATATAAAAACTCGCTCAAGCAAGATTTGGCCCGCATAAGTGAATTTGACAACTTTTAACCTATAAATCAACTTCTAATCAACTTATTTTACTCGTTTCAACTCCGATTGCTATGAAACTTCATGGGCACTATGTTTTCCCCATTCCGGAGCTGTTGGCACTGTCCATTTGCCAAAATTATATGCTCAAGATATGTGAAAAAATATATTTAGACCAAAAGTAATACAAACTAATGCACAAAACCTATCAAATGGACTCCAAACTCATCAAGGCTTCCGCATACAAGTTCTAAATGGTGTAGGGAACTTATCGGTCCCTTCCGGGGGTCCCAAAACCCATCGAATCTCAAAATCACCTTTCCGATTCCTAAATTCCATATTTTTACCTATCTCCACTATCATGCATAACATATTCTATTTCATCATCCATTATCATCAATTTGCATGCACCCACAATATATAAATCATGCACACATTCGCAACACCTGCCCATCTCAAGCAATCACAAAATGACTCTACGTCATACATACATAATCATTACCTCATCAAAGTTAATATCTCTATTCATCCATACCACAAGCTAAGTCATTAAGCAATCTCACACACACAACTAATGTATCCACATTCAAAGCATTCAATTCATGATGTAATATATATACACCGATACAAAGGAATTTAATCCTAATCATTAATATAAATTGATCAATGTTACTCTTCCCTTGGCATTGGATTCATCCTGACCTTATTTAGTACTCGCCTTCGTGTTGCCCATCTACAACCTGCTACCAGTCACTAAAAACCACAACAAAAGGGGTGAGTGACTGGAATTAAGAATCAATATAGAATTAAAACAACAAACATTAGGAAAAGCACAATCTAGCTACCTTCCTAATTAAAAGCATTATTCATTTATTATTTTTTTTCTCATGCCATACCTTACCTACCATTCATGTCACCTCGTGAACACGATTTCGTTCACCGAGCCTGACTTGGCTCCCCCTCAACCACTGGGTCCTACTTGACTACTATGTAGCTCAACTGGGTCTGACTTGACCTTGGAAGCCAAAAGCGAGGGTAACATATACTGTCGATCGTCCTTAACCACATAAATTACACACAATCATTTTGTAGTCAAATGGCATAAAAAACTCACCTTTCAAATCATTTAGGGCAGCCACACAGACTTGGCCCATGAATCTCAACCAGGACAGCCACATAGACCAAGCCCCATAATATAACATCATACCATCACAAGGTATCAACCCACCAATAATCAATAGCGATCACAAATTTCAATTATCAAACACAACAATATAATCAATGTCACTGGCTCCATAATTTCACAATATACCAATTATACATTTGAGATCCAATTCATGTCATTACATATACATATCGCATAATCAACAAAACATGTCATTTGATTTTCATCCTCACAATCAATAAATCACATTGAATCATTATACTTATATGTCTATATACATATCATCACATCATAATTATCTAATATATAAGCTACCCTTCAACCCCGCCTCTTTTGTTCACATTTAACCGTTATTACAACACAACCATTTTCACCATAAACAATAATTTTTTGTATTTTCGACAACTCCATTTTATTCATAAATTATGAAACCACCATTTAATCATCCTATGATTTAAATTATACTTACCCCAAACATAATCCACATATAATATATATATCATGGCAAAACTAGTTCATTACTATTAATGTTTACACAGTTCTTGTCATATCAAATTATCCATTTTTACCATTATAATCATTAAATCATATTTCTTGTTATTTAGTTCTCACACACCCACTTCACATTTATATACCCATTCATACCCACCTTCTAATTTATAAGCTACCATATACATACTTGTCACTATATCCCTTTACTCCAAAATCTTACTTATCCCATATAAGCCATTCTAAAATTTTATGATTATCACATATCAATGTATTTGATTACATACTCACCTATTCATTTATTTCTTATTTATCATCTCTAAGGTTTATGGTTTGTCCATATTTTCTCATTCTTTAATCGTTCATCATTAAATTACTAAATTTAATTGAAGCATCTAATAATGGCTATAATATACCCTTTTCCTATCCGCCAACGACGCAATTAAATTTCTATATTAACCTTAACCCAGCACACCCCCTTACCTCGATTCTAAATTTCCGTTAATTGTTCTCGATGCCGATTGCGTCTGGTTTCTAACAATCACCATTAGTTTCAGCTTCTCTTCTAAGCTTCACAGTGCTTAATGACTTGCCGACGCTTTATCTGTTACCTATAATAATTTTCGTATGATTTTAGATATCTCTTATACCTATTTAACTACTAATTTTTTTTTACTAATAAAAAAATCTGTTTGGTGTGTTGACAGAAGAGTTAATTCCCATAAGATAGGGATAAAGTCAAACAAATTCTCATGACAAAATTAATTCTCAATTTAATAAAAGAAAAATATGAACATTAATTATAAGAAAAATAAAGTTTAAAAATTTATAATTATATATATATATCAAAATTGTAAAAACATAGCATTTTTAAGGATCAAACATGTGGTCTTTCATGAGGGCACCTATAGAGTCTACCAATGGTTTCTTTAATTTTTTTTAAGAGTTCCATTAATTAAGAGCTTATCCTTGTGATGAGGATCTATAAAGTGTAGATCATTTGAATTTTAGTTTAGTATTAGGTTTAAGTTCTGAATTATTTTTAGTAGCCTTAGATAGAGATTTGGGTTTTGTATGGTCATATACTTGCTTTGAACAGCTTTTGGGCCATGTATATTTAGGTTTTGAGCCTTGGGTGAGACTTTAACAAGCCCACCCATGTTAAGTACGAAAATTACTCTTAGATTAGTGAGAAGGTGTATATATATAGATCCATTCCTTTAAAATTTGGAACTTTGGAATTCATTTGTTGAATTTTAGCGAGATAGACTACAAATCCTTTCTCTAGAATCCTAAGAGTGTTTAGCCTCCAATTGAAACCTCTCTAATGGTGGTGAACCTCCTGAAAACTTATCTCCTTAGCTTCTAGAGAGTGGTGTTTTCATTATTCCTTCTTGTAAACACCTCTTTTTGTTTGGGTATCGTTTATTTCGATACAAAAAAGTAATAATAATAAAAATGATGATGAAATAAATAAGGATCCTATTTTTTGTCTTATTTTAGTTTTTTTACTTTATCTTTTATTCTATATTGTTTTTATTTTTTTAAAATTCTGATTCATCTTGTTCCCCCTTCCAAACACTTTACTATTTTGTTTCTTTTGCTAAAAATTGAAGAAATGTTCTGTTTCCCTCAAGAAACCTCAAAGCACAATATTCGAAGCTTGAAAGCAATTTATCATAAGGTCAAATGGCAAAAGCTTGCTCCTGAAAAAATTTTCAGATCAAAGAGAACAAAAATGGAAAATGCAATTAATGAAAATTAGAGAAAACTTTGAATTTGAAAATGGAACATGGAAGTGACAATGACATATTTTTACAAATAACCCATAAGCACTAATAAAAGGACTACAATCAGAAAATGAAAGACAATTATTTAGAGTAACAATTTAGATACAGAACCAAGCAATTGCAATCTAACACACAAAAAAACAGCAAAGAGATTTTCTTTTAATCTTCATCTTCCTCCACATAAGCACCGCTACTTTACCACCCATCATCACCAACATCATCTTTTCCATCTCTAACAACAACCCACTATTACAAACACCATCTTTTCCATCACTAACAACCTATTTCATCTCTAACAAACCACCACCTGTAACTTCATCTCCTTCGCCACCAACAACAAGCCCGCCATTACCAACATCACCCACTTCATCACCACTTCACAACCTACCACCTCCAACATCATCTCTTTTACAATCAATAATAACCCCACCATCACCAACATCACGTACTTCATCACTTCATAACCCACTACCTCCAACATCATCTCCCTCGCCACTAACAACAACCTATTACCACTAACATCACTCACTTCACCACTAACCTTCAACATTCACCCTTTTTGAACCCACCATCAACCCCAAAACCATCATCTTTTTCACTAAATCAATAACCCTTTTCACCACCACAGTAACCCAAAACCTCATCATCTTATAAAAACCCAAACAAAGGCAAAATATATAACAAGGAAAAAGAAAAGAGAAGAGACCACCTTCACTGTGCTCCGTCGTCATCACCGACCCCATCACTGTCGTCACGCTTGTGCCACCGCCTTTGTATGTTGTTGTGGACCCCCTGGCCGTGCCCTCCATTATCGGTTGGTTGTCACCCTCGAGCCCCGCCGCGTTAACCACTAATGCAAAATGTATATATAAGCACGAGATATTAACTTGGTTGAAAAGTAACAAGGTTAATATACGCACAGTGGCATTTTTAAAATTTTAAAGAAAATAATATAAACACGGTTACATGGTAACCGAGTTTAAAATATGATATAAACTCAGTTATATCGACAATTGTGTTTATATGGTTTAATGTTTAGAGTTTATTTATTTTGGTAAATATTTAAACTTGGTTACCATTTCAACTGAGTTTATATTTGTACAAATACAAACTCGATTATATGGGCAACCGTGTTTATATGGTTTATGATTTTTGTATTTATTTATTTTGGTAAATATTTAAACACGATTACTATTCCAACCGAGTTTATAACTTAACCCTATTTCATTTAGTTTTTCATAACGCCGTGCCTTATCATTCAAACTCTCTGTCTCTCTAAGCTTCCCCCTTCGTGTTTGTTTGGTTCTGTCCCCCATTCTCAGGTTCTGTCTTCTGCTTGCCATTGAGGTATTGGTTTTCTTCCTTCTCAGCCCTATATCTATTCTTCTTTGTCTCGTTCTCTTCTCAGTGGTTGCCCATCTCTCCGTTCTCAGGTTTGTCTCTCTAGTTCCTGTCATGTGCATTGTGGGGTTCTAATCAAACATCATTGTCTCAGGCTTTAATTGATTACAGGTACTCACATATATATTTTGTATGTTGTTATCTATTTGGTTATAGATTGTTAAGCATTCATTGTAATGCACGCGACTAGGTTACACCATTAATAACAGAAGTCTATGCATAAAGGAACGATGGAGTATATGATAAAATAGACTCGACTAGGTTATTATAACTTGTTTGGTTAATTGTTCCAGTAGCCTTATGCCTGTGTTCCAATAGCTGAAATATTATTGACATATATGGTTTTGTATAATTTTGTTTGGATAAAAATTAAATGGTTTACTATACCATTTAAATTTCCACAACTAGGGTTAAAGAAAATGGAATGCTTCCTGATGTTGATAAAAAGCTATTCGTGTTTAAATTTCTGTAATTACATGCTTAGTATTCTTAGAAGTATGTGTGCGTTGATGTTGATTGCAGTTCTTTTTCTTTCATTAAAGTTGCAAGATTAAAAACATGTATGGAAAAAGAGACAAATGAAGAGTGTCAAGTGCACAAAGAAAATGGAAAACTTGGTACTTGGCACTCTCCCCCATTTTCTTTGTGCACTTGTTAGTAAACAAAATGACCCTTGGAAATATGAAATAGTAAATTTTAAAATATGAAATATTTTGGAAATATTAAATTATAAACCAAAGTATAGAATTTAAAATATTAAATTATAAACTAAATTACATGTTAAAATATATAATAGGAATTTATTAATAGTTTAATTCAAACACTACTCATTTGTGTAATTTTACACCAAAACTCTATTTTTTTCCAAGCAAGTTATCCAACCAAGTTACATCCATGTAACAAGAGTCAAACTTGATACCCATAAAACACAACAAAGCACATCAATCACTGGGACAATTGCTTAATTATTATAATAAAGAATATTATTATATATTATTCCTTCTACTATTTTACCAGTATTTAATGCTTTCACATAAAATTAAATTTAGTTATACATATATATTATAATAACTAAAAATATGCAAATAAAATAAAATCTTAGTTTTAATATATTAAATTATATTTATTTTAATATTTATAATTACATATCTTATAATGTTAATATATATAACTTTCACTTTATATATATAACATTAATATATACATACACATTAAATATATAAAAACTAATAAAATAAAAACAATAGTATATAATTATATTAATTTTTTAAATAAATTTTATAATTATATTTATAGTATATCTTCTCATATAATTTTTTATTTTATTAAGTTAGATAACTTATTAAAATAAATTTTTTTAATTTATAATTAAATTTTATAATTAAATTTATAATATATCTTATTATTTAACTTTTAATTAAATTATGTATACAAAATGCCTTAATTTAATCCGTCTGTTATACTTATAATGCGCCCCTATTTTAGTTGAATCATAAAATGCCAAAAACGCATAACACAATCCAGTAATTCTAGAAAATTCATTGTGAAACACGCAACAACACATAACGGATAATGGATCATGTAATCCAAACAAAATAAAACTCAACTCTATTTCATCCCATCTTACAGTCACCAACCACTACATTAAGCTATACTCCACTACACTAGACTATCCATAACTATGTAGCAAAAGAAACCACACAACTCCATATTCACATGCAATTATATCACATAATTTTTACTTTCTCATTGCAAGAAACTTATCACGTTTTCTGAGCCCTCTTAGTAGGAGACTTAATGGAGTTAGGTTGCTTCGGCTTCGTAGGAGTTGAAACCTTCTTCGTCTTCTTCACCCAACCTTTTTCCTGCCTTCATCACCTTCTTCTCTATCTTCTTGCTCTTTAGAGCCAAGACGATTACAACTCTTGTTCGTTTCTAGATTGATTCCTTTTTCTCAATGAATTTTTTAACCTTGCTCTTTTTCTTCACTATTTAATGATGACTATTCTTAACATTTGCACATCGTGATTTAATTAATTTAATTGTTACAAGTAGTTTAAAACTTTTTTCTTTGAATGAGTGAACCGTAGTTTCCTGTTTGAGATTCGACACACGTGGTAATTAAATTAATTAATTTCATCATTTGTGTTAAATCTTGAATTATCTGTTAAGACATTTTGTGATGAACGATTTTTATACGTCATTGCGATGTACAAGTTAGGACTTATTTTATGATTTGATCAAGTTTTGGTTACATACATTTTGTATTGTTCTCTGAATGCATATTTGATTGGTTGAATTTGATGTCACCACTTTCATTTCGTGTACTTAAAGACCAAAGTGAAATACTACCAAAATTTTATCAAATTTAAAAAGAGTCCGTACTTATACGTAGTGATGAAGTATAAAAAATGTTCATCCTAAATGGGTAGGACCACCACCTTTGTCAAAAAAAGTGAGATTCATAGCAACATTATATTTATGTTTATTATAAACAGTTAGTAAGGATCGAAGTTGGATAAATGCATCACATATAAGTGAAGAGTATAAGTGTGGAGTTGAATTATTCATAGAATTCGTAGTATGAAATACTAAGGAGGTGAATGGAAGATATTTTTGTCCTTGTGTTAAATGCTTCAATACACGGTGAATAAAATTGGAAGTGGTGCGAGAACAATTGATGTATGATGGTTTTCTTATGAGTTATACGCGTTGGATATAGTATGGTAAAGATGTTGTCGTGCCAAGTAGCACTTTTCAAACAGAAAGCCAAAGGTTTGCACATGACATTGATATGGACATAGATGACTGACTTGAGGATATGATTCGTGATGTGAGGCTAAAAAGTTTTAAGAGAGCTCATGTATACATGACTCTGTGAGGATTTTGAGAAGCCCTTGTATCCAAACTGTGACCATTTTGCAAGGTTGTCAGCAATTTTACAATTGTTTAATTTGAAGGCGATAAATGGGTGGATTGATAAAAGTTTCATTGAGTTGCTAAAATTATTGAAAGAAATGCTCTTAGCTAGTAACACATTATTACCAAATTGTAACTACAAGGCTAAAAAGGTTTTGTGTCCTATGGGTCTGGAGTATAAGAAGATACACACATGCCCAAATGATTGTGTATTATGCCACATGAAACGTTGCATCACTACCCTAGGTGTGGGGTATCATGATACAAGAAGAAAGAGGTGGATTCTGATAAAGTCTGCACTAAAGGGTCTTCTACGAAGATGTTATGATATCTGCCTATAGTTCTAAGACTAAAGCGTTTATTTGCTAATGCAGATGATGCAAAGCTTATGGGATGACATGCAGATGAGAAGGTTATTGACGAACAACTTAGGCATTCAACAGATGGATTGCAATGGAAGAAACTAGATACCTTGTTTTTGGATTTTGCCAATGACCCAAGAAATGTTAGGCTTGCACTAGCCACAGACAGAATAAACCTATATGGTAACCTAAGAACAAACCATAGTTTGTGGCTTGTTTTGTTGTCTGTTTACAACTTGTCATCATGGATATGCATGAAGCAGAAATATATTATGCTATCAATGATGATTTCTGATCCACGACAAATGAGAAATGACATTGATGTATACTTAACTCCATTAGTTAAAGACTTAAAAATGTTATAGGAAGACAAGGTTAATGTGTTTGACCGGTTTGCAGGACAATCATTCAAATTGCATGTGATGTTCTTCTACACGATTAATGATTTTCCTATGTATAGTAACTTATCAGGGTATAATATGAAGGGCCATAAAGTGCGTCCTATATGTGAGGAGGGAACCTGTTTTGATCGACTACATCATGGAAGGAAAACTATTTATCTTTAACATCGAAGGTTTCTTAAAGTTAATCATGCGTATCGTAGGTTAAAAAGTCCTTCAACGGTGCGCAAGAGTTTGAAATGGATCATCTATTATTAACTAGTCGTTAAGTATATGAAAAGTTGAAAGACGTCAACGTGGTTTTTGGTAAGTTTAAAAAGTAGTCCACTTCAAAAAATAGCTGGAAGAAAGGTCAATATTTTTGATCTACCATATTGGAAAGAGCTTGAAATAAAACATTGCATTGACATGATGTATATGAAGAAAAATGTATGCGACAATTTGGTTGGAACTCTGCTGAACATACCCAAAAAAACTAAGGATGACCTTAATTCGTATCTTGACTTGGACTTAAAAGGTATACGTCAGGAGTTGCATGCACAATTAAAGGGCAAAGGAACATATTTGCCCTTAGCATGTCATACCTTGTCTAAAAAAAAGAAGCAAAGTTTTTGTGAATCATTACATGGTGTGAAAGTTCCATTTGGTTATGGTTCAAACATCAGCACTTGTGTTTTTATGAAGGATCTGAGTTAGTTGGGTTGAAGTCTCATGATTGTCATATATTGATGCAACAGTTTCTACCTATCGCCATTCGTGACATCCTTCCTAAAAATGGGAGACATGTCATAACAAGGTTGTGTTTGTTTTTCAATGCCATATGTTGCAAAGCAATCACCCTTAAGGAATTGGATGTGTTAGAACATGAAGGATTTCTTATATCATGCTAGTTGGAAATACATTTCCCGTCTTTATTTTTTGACTTAATGGTCCACTTATTCATCCATTTAGTGAGGGGGTCCGGTTGTGTGGTCTAATGTTCATGAGGTTGATGTATCTCGTTGAGTGATACATGAAAATATTGAAAGGGTATATGAAGAATCAACGCCGCCCCGAAGCATCAATTGTTGAAAGGTACATTGCAGAGGAAGCAATTAAGTTTTATACTAATTATATGTCACAGGCAGAAAGCATTGGCATTCTGAAGACTCATCATGATGAAGTCCTTCAAGCATACTTGTATATTTTGAATAACACAAATACAACACTTTTGTATTTAACACTCACAAAAACTTAGTCAAAAGAAAAAACCCTAGAATGGCTAAAAAGCAGGTGTTGACCAAACACAACAAGACATTCATGTAGTGGTTTAAAATGATCATTTTCAAAGATACATCTGCTTCTGAGACATTACATCGACTAGCATAGGGACCCAACTTCGATGTCTTTACCTATTGTGGATATGACATAAATAACTATTCATTCTATACAAAGGCACAAGATGACAAGAGTACAATGCAGAATAATAGAGTTATGGTTATGGCTCAGTCAATGCATTTCTCAACTTCAAAGGGCAACAACCCTGTCATGGCTGAGTTATGCTATTTTGGTGTGATTCAAGACATATGGGAAGTCAATTATAGTCCTTTCACAGTCCTTGTATTTAAATACATATGGGTTGATAGTATGAAAGATGTTAAAACAGATAAACTTGGATTTACATTGGTGGACCTCAACAAGATATGTCAATGAAGGAGCCTTTCATCATGGCAACTTAAGTAAAGCAAGTTTTTTACATTACTGACCTATTTAAAAATAGGTGATCAATTGTTATCCAAGGTAGACATTGCATTGGAGATCCCGGTCTTGATGTCTTTGAAACTCTTTCTCTAACATGTATGCCAACATCCATTGTGGAACATGACATAGATGATGTAGTTGCCATTCATCATGACCACCATGAAGGCTTGCGGAAAAATATTCCAACTTAATAGTTTTAATGAAAATAGGGTATGACTGTCTATGATTCACTGTATTTAATGTTTATTAATATTAACTCAAATTGTATTTTTAATGTTTTTGTGATAGTCACTAAAGTTTTTTTTCTTGATTGAATAGATACAGATGGCTGACCAGGATCCACCTATGAGGTCCGACTCACAGACTACAGATTCCTTTACCAAGAGGAGTAGAGGTGTGACATGGATGACCAATGTCACAATCAAGCGCCATCCGAGAGAGAGGTGTCATTTTGACGTTGATGTCAACATCGGGATACCTTTAGGGAACCATGCTGCCAAGTTTATCATTTACTTGGGTGTTTTGGCATGGTCGAAGGTTTCTATTATTATCCCTAACTGGGATAGTGTTGAGGAGGTGGTGAAGAATCACATGTGGTCTGATATTATGGATATCATTTGAGTTTGTTTATTTAGTGTATTATGGATTTTTGTTCATAATAAACTCTAACATCTTAGTTTGGCAATTTTAGGCTGCTTGGGACTTACCTGTAGTTGACACACTAAGGAGGGAGGTCCTCAGGGTCGTCGTTGAGCAGTGAAGGGCATTCAAGACCTCACTAACCAACAGGTATGCATGATAGTTAAAATCTTGATCTAAACCCTAAAAATCTTGATTTTAACTATGAATTACAGGTATGTCTTTGGGAAGCTGCAAGGATAGTTTCCATGAGATAAATACACATCTATTAACTAAGAGACTTGGGATACATTTGTTGCATCTAGGAACACTGAGGAGTTTATGGTATGTTTGTATTTAAATGATTTATTCAATTATATTTCCGATGTACACTGATAATTATACTTAATATGATTCTGAAAATTGTAATTTTGATGTAACCCTAACCATGTTATTTTTGTTGTAGGCCAAACGCACGAAAGCATAGACTATTTGTGCGTAGAATCAGTGCTGCCACAGGTTGTCACGTAGGAGTTACTGACTGTTGGAGTAGCAGATGTCCCAGGAGAAGGCTACTCAACGTCAAGTTAGCCAACCTGACACCAATGTTGGGGATCCCCCTCCCCACCCACGCACCATGAGAAATAGAAGTGTGCCAGGGTGAGGAAGACCGGGGACTACACTTTAGCGTAAGCTATAACATCCTAAACTTAAAATTTTAGGGGTAAATTATTAGTCTTAAAAATAAATTAATTACGCTACCTAAACTAACTCCCTAAAATTAATTATTAAATTTTCCCCTTCTAAACTTCTATTTTAAATTAATTTTATTCTAAAAATCATTAATTCTTTTCTTTAATTTCCTTCTCTTTAACCATTTTTCTTTTATATCTCTTCTTTTAAATTCTTTTTCTCTCCTTTTCTTTTCTTCTCTCATGGGTCCCACTTTCTATTTCTCTATCACTCTCTCTCATGTTCTCCCACTCACTCTCATACACTCTGATCCCCCTTTTTCCCTCTTAACTTTCTTTCCTTATTAATTTTCAATTCTCTTTCCTTATCTTCTCTCTCACAGGCCCCCTTTTTGTTTTTTATTAATTCTCAAAACATTCTCTCATCTTTGCCTTACTCTTCTCTTATCCCCTCTCACGTCTTTAACTCTCATCCTCATTAACTCTTTTCTTTTCTTTATTATTTCCCCTAACATCAGACCCTTTTTTTCACTCTTAATCCCCCTCAATCTCTCTATCTCATCATCCCTCTTTCACTCACACTCTCTATTTCCCTCTCGCATTCTCATCCACATCTCACGCCTTTTTTTCTGTTCGGCAGGTTATATAACACCCCTGATTTTCTGTACTCGAATCCCGATGTGATCGTCATAATTAATAAAAATGCGAGTAAATTTTTCGCGTTAGAAAACATTTCCAAAACACCACCATGACCACATCAAGACTCAAATCACAGAAAACCAAAGAGCGAGATTTCAAAACTTATAACTAGATCGATAAATAGTTGCCCATGCGGTATACAAAAATAACAGAGCTTACAGCGGAAGAAAAATGTGTATACCGGGCACACGCCTAGTCCCATATATAAAGATATGAGAGAAGGCTCGGCAAAGCACGCAATGGCATAACATAGGCCTAGTAGAAAACCATCACCATTTTGCACAATCTCATAAGCATGCAATACCTAAGATATAAACATGTAATCATCTATATGGTCATACATCATACATCATTAAAATTTTGTAATTCATAAAAGCCCATAATCAGCCCAACTTCAATTCCTATATATCCACTATTAGTACATCAACCAAATGTATAACTATACTCACAATTCGTCCATCCATATCAATGACTACAACATCATATTATCCATCATATACATAACACATTACGTTATAAAGCTGCCGGCCAAGGCATTCCTCTACAACTATTTACCTTCCCCAAAACTTCACTTCATAAACGCCTCACCCCATGGTTTTCCTGCATCAATACTAAAAAGTAGACCACATGGGAGAGTGAGTTTACATTTCAAATGACGATATGAATACAATTGAAATTATGTGCATATGCATATCAACATCATGTATGCTTTGCTAAACACACCAACAATCATCATAAATTATTATTTCAACAATATATATTCATTTCATGCTTATTCATCAAATCATAGCAAAGCAAGCATATACACATCTATAACACCGCCACAATGGGCCAACACATATCTATCATATCGCCCCAATGGGCCAACTCATCAATATAGACCATCTTGGTCTTTCATCAAGCCACTAGGGGCTAACATCATCATTTCCAATCATAATTAAATACGCCCTGCATTACATTGGTCCATATCATACATATCGTCATATTCAACATCATTTCATATGTTCATATCATTTTTACTTTTATGTGGTCTTTCATTATATTAACTTCGCATCTCATCGACACCAATATTATCATCTCAATCATCATCATATTCTGGCATATCTCCATGCTATATGCAAATACTCTTATGGCTAATGCATATGCACAATGGAATAGACAACAAATGCGGATCCGACTGTGGGAATATAACATTAATTCAATTGTGGGACGAGCATAGGTGTGCTACTATGCCCCTACTGCAGTAGAAAAATTGTGTACACATATATCTCCATTTAAGCATGCTTATATTCTCATAATTTTACTGGTACCAAACCGCTATCGCCCATCTGTAGCACTAGTCACCCTGTGACTTGCGGATCAACATCGTGGCCTCAACTACCACAAGTGCTACGGGCCCCTCCCGAACACACATCGAGAGAGCCGTGCCCCGTCGGACACCGAGGTAAACTCGCTCACCATAGAGCCGCTCGCCCACTGGGCCTGCCACATAGGGTGCCTCATCACCAAACTATGGACAGCTTCGTGACTCATACACCGAGTCACAGGGGAAAAAATCACAATACGCTCGTGCACTGAGCCGCCCTCCCACTGGGCCTGCCTAGTGGAACCCCCTAATATTCCACATAGACAGCTATGATATGCCATGGATGCAATGCAATGCAAATCAAATGCATTCTCACTCTGTGCATCCTAAATGCCACTCATCAAACATCATCATCCTCATCACAATCACCAACACCACCATACACCTTAGTGGATTTCAACATTGTTGGTTCCATAATTATTATTTTCAAGTCTTTAACGTGGCATTTCCATTTCAACATATTTTCACATATATATTTCACATCACACACGCAAGTCAATACTTGCAAACAGCCACTATGGCATTTCAACATCACATATTATTCATCAATATTATCACACTTCATTTAGTGGATTATCATCTCATTATCCATTACCATTGCTCAAGTATACTCATATATGTATATGTACAAAATTGTGTGGCATTCACAACATTATCAATTTCATATTTCATACCACACATACAAGACCATACTTGTATCACACACAATGGTACACAACAATTCATCAATATAAATATACACCTCTTTGTGCAAGAGAGTGTTCAACATCATCATCTAGCATTATTTAATATCATACTTCCTCTAATTCATCCAATTATAATTCATACAATGTCATTTGTTCATCCCTTCATACATTTCAAATTCATCCTAAGGATGTATCTCATAATCCTAACATTAGGTTCTCAATATCATCCCTTCATTATATCTTTCTTAGTGGAAATTATATCACAATTAATTCGTCCCCATGTACTCATCAATCCCAAACACCATCGTATTATATCATCATTATATTGTCCTTCATACATCCCCATAATCATCTCATCTTATAAAGAAAAGGAGTCCAACGTAAGCCCAATACAAGGAAAATGAAATAAATTTCATTTTTGGGCAACTCGCTCAAGCGAGATTCACCACCGCTTGAGCGAGATCAACATTACTCGCTTGGGCGATTCCTTTCGCTTAGGCGAAATACTTCCAGTAGCGTTTTCACGCCCGCTCGCTTGAGCGAGCCACACCCTCGCCTGAGCGAGATTGAAGTGGGTCGCTTGAGCGCCCAAAAGTCCTCCTTGAGCAAAGAAATCTTGGAGTATCAGGGCACCATCTCGCTTGAGCGAGTCACTCTCGCTCAAGCGGAAATCTTCCAGTATCCAATCTCATACTCGCTCGCTTGAGCGAGACTCAACATGCCACGCCTCTCGCCTAAGCGAGATCTCTCCAGTACCATTTTTCCATCTCGCTCGCTCAAGCGCGGCTACGCCCGCTTGAGCGAGATTCGTCCAGTGGCTACCTCAACCATGTGGTACGTGTCTCGCTTGAGCGAAACCTCATCTCGCCTGAGCGAGATGGAGCCAGAAACCATAATTCTGGTCCAGGGGATTCTCGCTTGAGCGAGAATCCATCTCGCCTGAGCGAGAATACCAGTTCACGCTTAGAAACTCAGTCTTTCCCTCTTCTTCTCACATCAAAACCTTTATATATATAAGTTTGGCCTAGATTAATCTTTCTTACTCCTCTCTTTATGCACTTAGAACCTGGTTCAACCATTCATACATCTCAATTTCAAATATCAATTCATTAGCTATGAAAAAGAGTTATATAACCATCTCTCATCATCATTCCACTTTATCACAACATAATCTTCAACGCTCTGTTCAATTCATCTATTCATTGAATATTACCAAACATTTGATTCATGTCAATTCAAAGGGATATCGAGTATTTATCATCAACATCATATATTCATACAATTTCCACAACAATCCCATAAGCCAAGCCATCATTCACTATTTCAACAATTCAAACATACAATTAGTTCTTGGCAAGGCAATGCATGAGTTCACACATAACATAATTATCAATTAATCACTCATGCACTTGAAATGCAAACTCCTCTCCTACCTCGAGAGAAGATCCACCATTCCAAAGCTCCAAATGCCTCGATCGCTCCGCATCATCGTCAAGGATACAATCCTATCACAACAAATATACATACAATTGCCATTATTATACTATCACAAAGCATCATCTTAGACATCATCACCTAACCCATGATCAAGTCCTAGACTTGTCTAGTACTCCAAATTCATATGCTTGTATTAGGCTTCGGGAATTCCTTTCCCCAAAGCTAAGATTTCTAGATTTCAAAGGGCCAAACAACCCAACATCAACAACACCATGGCCTATAACAAGACCTAAGGCTTCATCAATTTAAACATCCATTCTCTTAGTTTATTATTAATGGTTTGCAACCATTATCAACATCATAAACATCAACACTTAAGACTAATTCCCTCAAATCAATGTACCTATATACATGCATATTTCCTCATTTGCAACTCATGACTTAGCTCCCCATTTTATCAACATCAATATTCAATCCCAATACTTCTAAATGTTCATTTCCTCATATAAATCCACTCCCAAGGCATCAAAATCACTAAGGTTATCAATTTGGCAAAAATCCCCAATTTATCACACTTAGGGTTTTCCATCTAAAATCATTTAACAATATTCTCAATCAATCTCCTAAAATCTTTATGGTCACTATAACTTTCTCTTCATCCCACAACATCAACCATGTTCAATTTCACACCTCCAATATTCATGCTTAAAGTTTCACTCTAGGTTAACCAACATAATCAACACCCATCCACATGCAAGGCTTCTAACATTATCATCTTCAACCCAATAACACAAAACCATAATAGAATGATGTGGAGGTAAGAAATCTTTACCTTAAATCCAAACTCCACCAAAACGAAAATAAGGGTGAAGAAGAAGGGAAGAAGACCAATGCATGCTCCCATGCTCCATAGATGCCTCACATATCCAAGCTTTTGGGTGAAAATGATGAATGGAGAGGATAGAAGTGGGGGGAAACGGTTTTTGGAGGAGAAAGGAAGAAGAGGAGGAGAAATGAAGGAGAAAAGAAAGTGAGAGGGAGCTGCCGAAAATGAGGGAAAAGGGAGAGAGAAGATGTGTAAAAATTGGACATTGTCCAATGGGTACAACCATGTCTCAATGCTTTTGTCCATTGTGCCATAAAATTCTATATCCATTGGTTAAAAGAGTGAAAGGTGAAAAGAAAAAGAGAGACCACGACTAAAATAGAGGAGAAATAGGAATTCTCATTTTCTTTTAGTTCCATTTTAGCTCGTATTTTCCCCGTTTCATATCATACGTCGAGTCCAATTAATTATCTCCTTAGCACTAAAAATTATTCTAACTACACCATCTTAATCACCATAATATTCCAAACATTCTAGACCCATCAAACACTCAATTCGATTAAGTGGGTCCCACATCATCTGTTAATTCATTCGTTTCCGGTAAATCTTAATTTACCAATAATTCACCTCTAATGTCTAACAACATCTCCCATAATTATTTGACCATGAATAATTCATTATCATCATCCAACAAATTTATTTTCTCTAAAATCTAGGATGTTACAGGTTAAACCTTCCTTTCTTTTTATATTTTACTCACTCCCTCTCGTCTCAAGCAGCTCTCATGCTCTCTTTTCTTTTTTTGTTTAGTCCAATAACCTTTTTTTTTTAGTTTTTCCACTCTATCTTCCTCTCATTTCCCTCACCCATGCCTTACCCTCTTTTTATATATAAGTATATATCTTTCTCAATTTCACTCGGTTCCTTCATTGCATGTGTTGATTTCCTTCATGCATGTGTAACCGATGTTGGGTACCTTGAAGTAAAGGTTAAGAGGAAAACGATGAAGGATCAAAGTGACTGGAGATGTTTTGGGCGTCATCAGTAATTTTATAAGTTTTTGGTAAATCACTCACCCTTGAAACTATGTCAAAATTATGATTCTCGCCTTGATTTGTATTTTTGAATTGGTGATGAGTTGACAAAATAATTAATTATAATTTTTAATGGTTTTTAGAAATTTTTAATTAATTAAAACTGGCCTCGAAAGCATTTGGGGTTCCATCGGTGAATTTCGGTAAGTCGACAATAATCCAAAATATGTCAAAATTATATTAAAAGTTTCAAAATGCTTTGTTGGGTAGTTTGTAATTATTAAAATACTTATTATAAATTTTTAGAAATTTTATTATTAAGTGAAAATAATATTTTATGAGCAAATAATGATTTTCTCTAAAAAGTATGATTTAATTGAAGGTAATAAGAATTTACAACATATTTTTATTTAAGGAATTAATTTATTATGTAATAGAAAATTATTTAAATATGATAATTGAAATTTTTAGAAATAACTACACGAAAAGTATTTTAGAAAAATTTTATGCCTCGACGTTATTTTGGTAAAGATGAATTATATTTGGAAAATAGAAAATCATCAACTTACTATATTCTCTAATTGTTATTTGATGGAATATTTCTGACATACTAAGGACAAGAATTTAATGCGTAATTGTTTACGTTACTATAAGATATAAAAATTATGAAGTATGAAAATAATATTTGACTGTAGTTCGACGATTAATAGTTCAATTGTGTTAAAGTGAATGGTTTGGTGATTTTAGGAAACTTTGCTTAAGGGTTTGACTGATCGAAAGGTTAAGTTATAAGCCTAATCATCAAAAAGGTACGTTTATACGTAGAATGAGGTTTATCGCTTGAGTAGCAAATAGGGATTCAATTGTTGGGATCGAGTTTATATTTGAAATGAATAATATTCATTATAATTTTATCATTAATTGTTTTTGAATTCTGTTGCTTGGATTGAACTTTGGCAATTGATTTATATTGGGTTGTGATATGATAAAATAATTGATCTGGATGGTATTGATGATATTGTGATGTTTAAATCCTTATTGGTTATGCCGTGGTGGCGATATATGCTTATTAAAATTTGTTGTGCCAGTATGGCATTGTTAATATGTATTAATTACGTGTTGTTGGTGATTTTGTTAAAGAAATGAATTATTAATGATGTGATGCCTCTGGCTGTGTTGACTAATTATATCGGTTACAATATTGATGGCTCCAAATGATTAAATGGTGATTATTACTGATTGGTATTGTTTAGCTCTACAATATGGAATTGATAAGTATCGAGTGATGATTGTTGAATTGAGTATATGAATTGGTTTAGTGGAGCTACGGTATGAGTCATATCATATGTATAATTTCATCTCATGAAATCATATGCATTTTGGCGCTACGATTCACCCAGCACTATGATTTACAGATAAGACTACCATTTATAGTGCTACGATTCACTAAGCAGTTCTCAAGTACCAATGAGGCTGCCATTTATGGTGTTGCGATTCATTGAGCAGTTCTCGAGTACCACCGCTTATAGTGCTACGATTCACTGTGTGGTCACCCGAATACCCCTTGATTATAGTGCTACGATTCACTGAGTGAGTTATCCTTGGTATTTGTATTGAAAGTAGGATCCATATAACATGCTTTTATGCATTGAAATGTAATATTTTCAAAGTCCATGACATTCATTTACATAATTAAGAACTCTCTGAGTTATTTATATAGTGATGGAGAATTGGTGATGAATAATTGATCTCTTGAAGTTGAGTACTTACCGAAATTTAGGATGATTGACCTCTGTAACTGTGAGTATGATGATGATTGAATCAGTCTTGATGTGTACTAAATATAGTTTTGTGTATATATTGAACATTTAATCTCTAACATGTTAATTTGATGATTAGATGATGGTGGGTCGATTCCAAATTACTGCTTTAAGTGGTACTCACCCCTCAACTTGTGGTTTTCAATGAATTTACAGGAGGGTGATGATGTTGCCACCTGATGAGCTAGAGTATGTAGTTCCCTATAATGCCATGTGATAGAATATGATGTTTTGATAATCTCTGTTGATATTTTCATATCTGGTGTTTCTTTTGAAAAGCCTGATTACCTAAATATGTGTATATGTATATATCTATTCTTGGTAGTTATGAATGCTATTGGTTTTTGGAAAGACCTTATACTTAACAGGCTTAAGACTAAGATAAGGATTATGTGAATATGCATATAATTTTGAATTTAATATGTAGTTATATCTGCTACGCATAGGTAATGCTCAATATAGAATAATAATGATTTTATTCTAAGATAACCGTTATAAATTCTACGGTTTATCGCTAAGGGTGTGTACACGTGAAAAATTTACCCCAATTTTATTGACCATTGGGGATAAACTTATGGAATTTATAAGGGGATGCTATAGGTGGTATTAGAACAGTTCTTCTAATAGGACCAAATTTCTTTACAAGCAATATATTAAATAACTTATTCTAAAATATGTAATGTGAAGTGAAATATTTGTGTGATTATGTGTTGTAACTACATGAGATTTTCAAGTTCCTATGGCATTACATCCCACTCCGTGAGCTTCACCAAAGCAGTTAACTTATTTTAAAAGTTGATATTATATTGTTTTCATTATACCCATAGTGTATTAAAGTCTTGTATCTTGTTTTATTGTTTAGATTGAATTATGGATGGCCATAGGCAAATTAGTGACCCTATGGCCGATACATTGGTGTAGTTGGCTGGTGTGCTTGATAGGTAGGGCCGCAATATGGGCTGTCTAGATAGATTCCTAAAAAAGAATCCTTCTACTTTTCGAGACGGATACAACTCCAAAGGTGCTTATTTATAGATCAAAGAAATAGAGCGTATCTTTCGTTCCTTGGAGTGTACCGAAACACAAAAGGTGGAATATTCCACCTACCAACTTGTTGAAGAAGTAGAAACCTGGTGGTTGCAAGCCCAACAATGCATGCTAGCTTCTGGGAGACAATTGATATGGCTGAACTTTAAGGAATACTTCCTGGATGAGTTCTGTCCGTCAAATGTTTGAAGCCAAAAAAGTTAGAATTTATGAAACTGAAGCAAGGAACAATGTCTATTGGTGAGTACACCACCAAATTTAATGTGCCAAGTTTATTTTACCCTTCATTTCAAAATGAGGGGACTAAAGCTTCGCGATGTGTTAAGTATGAAAATGAATTTAGGTCCGAATTGAAAGAGGTTATTCGTTATTAGGAGATCCATAATTTTCCCACCTTGGTTAACAAATGCAAAATTTTGGAGGAAGATCAGTTGGCTAGAGTAGCCGAAAGAAAGGCTGAGAAGGGTTTAAAACCCTAATCTAGAAGGTTTAAAAAGCAAGGCCAGGAGGGTACAAACCGTTCTTGGGGAGAATCCTTATCTTCATCTGGGGACCGTGGTGGTGGCCAAACCCAATTTTCTTGTTTTCATTGCGGTGGTAACCATCTGGCGTGAAACTATAGCAAAAGGCCGAAAGTTATTTGCCACCAATATGGTCAGAAGGGCCATATTTGCACGAAGGATCCTCAACATCCTGGGGCTACTACTTCTAGTGGTTGTGGTTTTGTTGTGTGTTGTGATAGTGGTGGAAACCATGGTGGTCGCGTTGAAAGAGGCCGTGGAGCTCAAATCTATAGAAATTTTCATTCTTAGACTGGGAATAGTAAGTAGCCGACCACTTTGGCGCGTGTGTTTACCCTTACTAGTGAAGAAGCAAAGCAAGCTGATGACCTTGTGCAAAGTAAATGTTTGATTAATGACCATTCTTTCGATGTGGTGTTTGATTTTGAGGCTACTACTCCTGTATATTTAAGGATCTTGTATGGAAGTTGAAACTGCCTGTATCTAGATTGAGGGGTATAGTCTTGGATGTTTTCACTCTAACTGGTATCTTGTTACCTACCATTTCTGTATATAGGGATGTATGTTTTGTTCTTGATGGGAGGAGATTTATCACTGATTTGATCTACCTACCATTGAAGAGTCTTGACATTATTCTTGGCCTGAATTAGTTATCAGCCAACCATGTGATGACAGATTGTCATCAAAAGAAAATTATTCTTCCTGTGAAACTAATTCATGACTTTTCTATAAATAGTGTCTCATAGTTATTTATATTACTTGCCATTTCTGAGGGTAAGAGCTCTCTTAATACTTGTGATAGACCCATTGTGTTAGAATTTTCGGATGTCTTTCTGAAAGACATCCCTGGTTTACCTCTACAGCGGGAAATTAAATTTGCCATTAATCTTGTCCCTGGTGCTTAACTTTTTTAAGGCATCGCATTGTATGTCCCATCTAGAGTTAACAAAATTAAAGCAGCAAGTTGATAAGTTGTTGGCTAAACAATTTATTCAATCGAGTGTAACACCATAGGGTGTTTCGGTATTACTCATGAGCAAGAAAGATAATGTGGCTATGTATTGATTATAAGGAGTTAAATAAACTGACCATTAAAAACAAGTATCTGTTGCCACATATCGATCGTCTATTGGATCAGTTGGAAAATGTTAATGTGTTTTCTAAGATTTATCTCAGATTTGGATATCACCAGATTCGTGTGAAGTCAAAAGATATTCCTAAAACAACATTTAGGACTCGTTACGAGCATTATGAGTATGTTGTGATGCCTTTCAATGTTACTAATGCACCAGCAATCTTCATAGATTACATGAATCGCATTTTCCATTCTTACCTGGAAAAATTTGTTATGGTATTTATTGACGATCTTTTGGTTTATGCCAACTCTTTGGAGGAACATGAGAGACATCTCCGCCTTGTATTACAAGTACTACGTGAGAAACAACTATATGCTAAGCTGTTAAAATATGAATTCTAGTTGGATAAAGTGTAATTTCTAGGCCACGTGATTTCTGAAAGTGTTGTGGTTGTGGATCCAGCTAAGGCTGAAGTCGTAATGGCTTGGAAAAACCCACAATCTATAACTGAAGTTTGAGGTTTTCTTGGTTTAGTTGGATACTATAGAAGGTTTATTAAAGGTTTCTCTCGTTTGGCTTTGCCGTTGACCAAGCTAACTCGAAAGAACCAACCATTTTTCTGGACATCTGAATGTGATAGAAGCTTTATGGAGCTGAAACATCGACTCATTTCTAAACCTATCCTTGCATTACCTGATTTGTAAAATGACTTCGTGGTGTATTGTGATACATTCAGGCTTAGCCTGGGATGCGTTTTATTGAAGAATGAAAAGGTGATTGTTTATGCTTCAAGGCAATTGTGACCCTATAAAGTGAATTACCTACTCATGATCTTGAGTTGGAGGCTGTGGTGTTTGCTTTAAAGTTATGGAGACATTATCTGTATGGTTCAAGGTTTGTGGTGTTTAGTAATCATAAAAGTCTCAAATACCTTTTTGATTAGAAAAAGTTAAATATGTGCCAAAGGCAATGGATAGAGTTCCTTCGATTTAAAGTACCATCCTGGGAAGGCCAATGTTTTAGCTGATGCTTTAAGCAAAAAGTCCATTCATATGGCATCTTTAATGCTAAAGGAGTATGAGTTGTTAGAGAAGTTTCAGGATTTGATTCTTGGCGTTGAACTATGATCTAATGATGAAATAATTATTTATAATTTGAAATTTATGAATGAATTCATGAGGTCGGTGTATGAGCAATAGAAATCTGACTCATAGCTTCAAAAGTTGAAGGAGCTTCAAGTTAAAGCCAAGAGTGTATTGCTTACAGAAGGAACTGATGGCATTTGACATGTTAAAGGAAAGCTTTATGCTCATATGGGAAAGGATTTGAGAAAGAGTATCTTAAATGAAGCACACCATAGCATGTTGAGTATTCATCTGGGTACAATTAAAATGTACCATGATTGGCCAAGATTGAAGCGTGATGTGGTGAATTTTGTAGCATCTTGTATGGTTTGTCAGCAAGCCAAGGTTGAACATCAGAAACATTCTAGTGTTTTATAGCCTCTTGAGATTGTAGTATGGAAATGGGATTCCATAGCTACAAATTTTGTGTCTGGGTTACTTAGAACACGATCTGGTCATGATGCTATATGGGTAATTATTAATAGACTTACCAAGTCTACCCATTTTCTCGCCATTAATACCAAGAATTCTTTAGAAAAGTTGGCTCAGTTGTATGTAAAGGAAATTGTGAGATTACATGGCGTGCCATCCAGTATCATCTCGGATTGTGATCCTCGCTTTACCTTATGTTTCTGAGGTAGTTTACATCAAGAATTGGGATCTAAATGAAGCTAAGTTCTACCTACCACCCTCAAACTGATGGACAATCCGAGAGGACTATTCAAAGCTTAGAAGATTTGTTAAGAGCTTGTGTTTTGGAGCATGGTGGAAGCTAGGAAACTTTCCTTCCCTTGATTGAATTTACCTATAATAACAACTATCACAGTAGCATCGGTATGGCCCTATATGAAGCATTATATGGAAGAAAGTGTAGTACACCTTTATGTTAGCTTGAGATAAGTGAAAATTTGGCGTTAGGACTTGATATTATACAACAGACTTTTGATTAGATTGCAATGACCCATGGGAAAATGAAGATTGTGTAGGGTAGACAAAATAGTTATTATGATCAAAGGCAAAAACCATTGGAATTTGAGGTCAATGATTATGTGTTCTTCCACGTTTCACGAGACAAAGGTGTAGGCCGTGTACTAAAAAGCACAAAGTTGAGCCCTAAGTACATTGGACCCTATGAGATTCTCGATCGTGTAGGTCCTGTTGCCTACAGGATTTCTCTCCCCCCTCAATTATCCAATCTTCATAATGTATTCCATGTTTCTCGGTTGAGAAAATATATTTCGGATCCTAATCATGTCATTCCATTGGATGATGTAGAAATCAAGGAGAATCTTGTTATCTCCTTACTTCTGTACATATTGTGGAACACTCGGTGAAGCACCTAAGGAACAAATCAATTCCTATTGTGCGAGTAGCTAGGAGGCATGGAAACAGGGTTATCTCTACCTGGGAATACAGGGATGTGATGCGATAGCAACATCCAGAGTTATTCCATTGAGGTATATTTCTACCCAAATTTCGAGGATGAAATTTCTTAAAAGGTAAGGTGAATTGTAACATCCTAAATTTAAAATTTTAGGGGTAAATTATTAGTGTCAAATAAATTAATTACGCTACCTAAACTAACTCTCTAAAGTTAATTATTTAATTTTCCCCTTCTAAACTTCTATCTTAAATTAATTTTATTCTAAAAATCATTAATCTTTTCTTTAATTTCCTTTAACTATTTTTCTTTTACATCTCTTTTTTTAAAATTCTTTTTCTCTCCCTTTCTTTTCTTCTCTCATGGGTCCCATTTTCTATTTCTTTATCACTTTCTTTCACATTCTCTCACTATCTCTAGTACACTCTCTGATCCCTCTCTATCCTTCTTAACTTTTTTTCCTTATTAATTTTCAATTCTCTCTCCTTATCTTCTCTCTTACAAGCCACCTTTCTTTTTTTATTAATTCTCAAAACACTCATCTTTGCCTCACTTTTCTCTACTTCCCCTTTCACGTCTCTAACGCTCACCCTCATTAACCCTTTTTCTTTTTTTTATTATTTCCCCTAACATGAGACCCCTCATTTTCACTCTCAATCTCCCTATCTCATCGTCCCTCTTTCACTCACACTTTTTATTTCCCTCTCACACTCTCGTCCCTATCTCATGCCGTCTTTTTTTTTGTTTGGCAACTTAAGCCCTTTTTTATTATTTTATTTTACTCACCCTCTCTTGTCTCAACCATATCTCACATTCTCTTCTCATTTTCTGTTTGATCTGGCAACCCACTTTTTTATTTTTTTCCACTTTATCTTTCTCTCATTTCCGTCACCCACGCCTCACCCTCCTTTATATATATATATCTCAATTTCTCTCAGCTCCTTCATGGCATGTGCCATTTTCCTTCGTGCATGTGTAACCGGCATTGGGTGTTACCTAGAAGCAAAGGTTCGGAGGAAAACGACGAAGGATCAAAGTGACCGGAGACGTTTCAGGCGTCATCGGTAAATCACTCACCCTTGAAACTGTGTCAAAATTATGATTCTAGCCTTGATCTATATTTTTGAATTAGTGATGAGTTGACAAAATATTGAATTGTAATTTTTAATGGTTTTTAGAATTTTTAATTAATCGGAATTGGCGTCAGAAGCGTTTGCGATACGTTAGTAAATTTCGGTAGGTAGACAATTATCCAAAATATGTCAAAATTATATTTTAAGTTTCAAAATGCTTTGTTGGTAGTTTGTAATTATTAAAGTAATTATTATAAATTTTTAGAAATTTTATTATTAAGTGAAAATAATATTTTATAAGCAAATAATGATTTTCTCTAAAATGTATGATTTAATTGACAGTAATAATAATTTAAGACATATTTTTATTTAAGGAATTAAATTATTATGTAACAAAAAATTATTTAAATAAATTTTTACATTATATACATATTTATATATGATAATTGAAATTTTTAGAAATAACTAGATGAAAATTATTATAGAAAAATTTGTGCCTCGACATTACCTTGGTAAAGATGAATTATATTAGGAAAATGGAAAATCAACAACTTACTAAAATATTGATATTCTCTAATTATTATTTGATGAAATATTTTTGATGTACTAAGGACAAGAATTTAATGCGCAATTGTTTACGTTAATATAAGATATAAAAATTGTGAAGTACGAAAATAATATTTGACTGTAGTTCGGCGATTAATAGTTCAATTATGTTAAAGTGAATGGTTTGGTGATTTTAGGAAACTCCGCTTAAGGGTTCAACTGGTCGAAAGGTTAAATTGTAAGCCTAATCGTCAAAAAGGTACGTTTATAGTACGGGGGAGTTTATCACTTAAGTAGCGAATAGGGATTTAATTGCTGGGGTCGAGTTTATATTTGAAATGAATAATATTAATTATTATTTTATATTATTAATTGCTTTTGAATTCTGTTGCTTGGATTGAACATTGGCAATTGATTTATATTAGGTTGTGATATGATAAAATGATTGATCTGGATGGTATTGATGATATTGTGATGGTTAAATCCTTATAGGTTACGCCCGTGGTGGCGATATATGCTTATTGAAATCTGTTGTGCCGGTATGGCATTTTAAATATGTATTGATTATGTGTTGTTGGTGATTTTGTTAAAGAAATGAATTATTGATGATGTGATGCCTCTAACTGTGTTGACTAATTATATCGGTTGTGGTATTGATGGCTTCAGATGATTGAATGGTGATTATTATTGATTGGTATTGTTTAGCTCCATGATATGGAATTGATAAGTATCGAGTGATGATTAATGATTGTTGAATTGAGTATATGAACTGGTTTAGTGGAGCTAGGCTATGATGTCGAAATTGACTTAATGGTATGCGATATGATTTGCATCATATATAGAATTGCATCTCATGACATTATATGTATTTTGGCGTAACGATTCGCCCGACACTATGATTTTCTGATGAGAATGCCCTTTATTCTATGATTCACTAAGCAGTTCTAAAGTACCAATTGTATTTGAATATGTATTTTAGGTTGCATAATTTTGATAATGACAAAGAGATCAAAAAGCAATTAAAGAATCATGGCAAAGAGAACAAGTGTTTATAAAAGAACACTTAAAAGAGAAAAACAGAGAAAACAACATCAGACCTGTAAAAACACGAAGCCTAATCGATTACAGGACCTCATATAATCGATTACTGAAGTTCTGTCAAACACCTAATCGATTACCTCATCAAACACTAATCGATTATGAAGCCTTTGTTTGTCACCTAATCGATTGCACCAAGGAGGCCACTCGATTACCAAGCTGAGAAAAAGAATTAAAAGCATCAGGTACATATGCTAATCGATTACAAGGATGACACAATCGATTACCAATGTTTTGTAAGGCCACTAATCGATTACAGTTAAAGAACTAATCAACTACAAAGTTTCTGTTTGTACAATAATCGATTGTACATGAGTCATAATTGATTACCATACTGCGTAACATAATTAAATGCATCAGGTGTCACTCATAATCGATTAGAGTGAAGAACATTCGATTAGTAAGGTTCTGTCTCTTAGCTAATCAATTACGTGGTAAAGTCTAATCGATTACCTATTCAATTACACTGAAGAATTCAAAGTATAATCGATTACAGCTCGAGGCCTAATCGATTACACTAGTGCCAGAATTTGGGGAAAGTGTTTTTAAGTGGGAAACTAGCTCATTTCTCCATTGTTACTCCAATGCCCATATTGTGCAACGGCTCTGAAGACTTTAGGGCACCTTTCCAAGGCCTATAAATGCAAGACTCATTCAAGCTTCTCAAGCATCCAAATCCATCAAAGAGAAATCAAATCTTGAGTCTTGTGAGTTCTATTTCTTTGTTAGTTTCAAGTTTTGAAACTTAGAGCTTATATTTGTAAATCCTCTATTGTGAGAGTTTAGAAATTGTGAGAGCTTTCATATGTTTATCTACTCTATTGAGAGAGTTTATTGATTGTAAAACCAAACACCAAAACACCAAGGTTATTCACTCTAGGATTGAGTGGTCACAAACGTTGGGGTTCAACCTTTGGGTATTGAAAGTTTGAGAGATTGGGTGGTTTGCCCTTGTGCTAGTGAGGATTGAGTTCTTGAGTGTGGGACACTAGGAAGCTACAATTGCTCATAGCTTGTATCTCTAAACTTCAATAGTGGAAATCCTTCAAGTGGGTTACTTGAAGGCGAGACGTACACCAGGTTGGTGGAACTCGTTAAATTGGTTTGCAAGCTTCTCTTTCCTACTCTCTTGCATTTACATATTGCTTATGGCTTGATTATTGTTGTTGATTGTGAAAGCCCCTATTATATTTGCTTGAACAACTTGTGTTAAAGTGTTGCACACTAAGTGTTTGATATATTGCTTAAGTGACATTTGCACATTGTTTTACATTGATTCTTGCACTACACTTGCTATCTATTGCATACAAGTATATTTTGTGAAAGAGAAATCAATTACAAAGGCATTCTAAAGAAAATTTTTTAAAACTCAATTCACCCCCCTCTTGAGTATTGAGGCCACTTGAACAACACCAATAAGCATGCCGCTTATAGTGCTATAATTCATTGAGCAGACCTCGAGTACCACCGTTTATAGTGTTACGATTCACTGTGTGGTTACTCAGGGTGCCACCGCATATAGTTCTATGATTCACTATGTGGTCACCCAGGTGCCCCTCAATTATGGTGCTACGATTCATTGAGTCGGTTACCCTTAGTACTTTGATTTGTATTGAAAGTTGGATCCACATAGCATGCTTTTATGCATTGAAATGAAATATTTTCAAAGTCCATGGCATTCATTTAAATAATTGAGAACTCTCTAAGTTTTTTATATAGTAATGGAGAATTAGTGATGAATAATTTTAGAGATCAATGATATTAGTCACTTGAAGTCGAGTGCTTACTAAAATTTAGGATGATTGACCTCTATAACTGTGTGTATGAATGGTAATTGAATTAGTCGTTATGTGTATAGAATATACTTTTGTGTATATATTGAACATTTAATATTTGACACATTAATTTGATGATTGGATAATAATGGGTCGTAATCCCACATTATAATTCCTATTTACTGCATTAAGTGGTACTCACCCTTCAACTTGTGGTTTTCAGTGAGTTTGTAGGAGGGGGATGATGTTGCCACCTGGTGAGCTGGAATGTGGAGTTCCCTGTAATGCCATGTAATGGAATCTGATGTTTTGATAATCTCAGTGTTGATATTTTCATATCCTGGTGTTTTTTTAAAAAGTCTGATTGTGTAAATATGTGTATATGTATATATCTATTCTGGGTAGCTATGAATGTTATTGGTTTTTGGAAGACCTCATACTTAATAAGCTTAAGACTAAGATAAGGATTGTGTGAATATGCATATAACTATTAATTTGATATGTAGTTATGTTCGTTACGTATAGGTGATAATCAATATAGAATAATAATGATTTTATTTTAAGACAACCCTTATAAATTCCAGGGTTTATCGTTAAGGGTGCGTACACACAAAAAATTTACCCTGATTTTACCGACCCTTAGAGATAAACTTATAGGCTTTATGAAGGGATGCTATAAAAGCTGAGGAGATCGCCTAAAGAATTGTAAGTATTCAGCTTCTTAAAAGCTTTTAGGTTTTTTTTTGCATTTCACCATTATTCGTAACAAGACTCACTGAGTTTTTGTTGCAGGATTCCTTGGTTGAGCAATCAACCCAATGCTCATTTGTTGCCTACGGTAGGCGGGATATACTCGCTACAACCATTTAAAGACTAAAGCACCTTGTTAGAGTTTATGTTGTTGGTCAAGGTCATGGTAAGTTTAACATTATTTTGTTTCATTTTGTTTTCTAAAAAGCTATTAGTTTCTAATCATCCTTCACTACAGGCCTTCAGAGCTTCTGTGATTCTCCCACATATTCGACACCATCGATGGAAGACTCGGTGGAGTCGAGGGTAGCTGCTGTGGAGGCAAAGTACCAGGACAATTTCCAACGGTTTCAAAAGGAGATGGCAACCCTCCGGGAGCAAATACAGTTCTTCAGCCATCAACGAAAACCTATTGTACTTGTAGTGGACCCATAGGTTAGATTAGTTATAGGATTGTATATTCATGAGTTACTAAATAATTATTGCCTCAAATGCACTGTTTATGGAGTGTTAGCTGTGTAAAAATATAGGTTAGGCTAGTCAACACAAATGGATCTTATGGTGCACCTGACGCTGAAGATGACGGGTTGACGATAAGGATACTCATCAGTGTGACTTATTCATTGATGGGCTGGATGACCTATTGGCCACTGGTATGGTGTATGAGTTAGGCCCTTTGGTTTACCATCAACTATTTCCTAATGGTATGTCAAGGGTCTCTATTGTACAGATGATTGTAGAGGATGACATTGTCTTAATGGAATCTGTGGAGGTGTAGGTCATCGGTCAAGCACTGAGGCACTTCCTCATGTGGGCCAACAGACTTTTGACAGTTACTATAACAGGCCTTATTTTTATGTGTTAGGTCTTTACGGTCAAATGTCTTGATTGCATGATAATTTTATGTGTATTAATGACTGGCTACGGCCGATTAGCTTGTGTGTGATGGTTGAGTTTTAGGAGATTTTGTGAATATAAGGCAAATACCCTTGCTTTAATTATATGAGAAATAGAGACGATTAGGATAATAATAATAATAATAATAATAATAATAATAATAATAATAATAATGTGTTTGATAATACTCATACCAACAGAGATTTATCAATTAGAACACTAGAAATCTAATAGAAATATTAAAAAGTATTTAAACTACGTAACTCCCCTGGTTTTGGCCAAGAAATTATCTGAGGGACTTGAGTCAATTATTTTTATCCCAAAATGTCCCTCACATCATTCCTAATGATTTTTTACGAAGATCCCGATGCCCGTTTCCAACCACCTAAGCCTAAAAACTTTGATTTTAAGTTACCCGGGTAAGCCGAAATGCACATCTGAATGTATTTTAGGCATAATTTCCTCTCCCATTTTTGGATTGAAGTTTTTCTTATTCCAAAATTTCTGTATTGAATTTATCTACAACTTTGATGTTGGCTATAAAGGCCAATTCTTATCCCATAAAATCCAGAATTTAAAATTCCATACTGATTCACGTTTTTCTAATGGCAGCTTGCACTATGTTTAGTATTTTTCATGTTTCTCCCTCGTATGACCATGAAATCGAATGCTTCTTTCACCAAAATTTTCTTAACTAAATTCTCTACAACGTTGATGCAGAGTACAAAGCCCAAATCTTCACCAATTTTGCCTAAAAAATTAATCTTTGCAAGGAACAATAATCCCATCACAACCTTACACTACATTCATATTTGGGCCATAACTCCCTAATTTACCAATGGACATTTTTGTGCCATAAACCAAATTAAAGATAACAAAAAGATATAAAACTTTTGTGTTTGACCCATTTTTAAATTCAGCCTAGAAAGGCCCTTAAGTCCATGAGCAAGTGACTACACTGCACTTGACACATCAGTTTTGCATGGAAATTAACCAATCATGTTGCACCACCACCTTGCCAGTTACCAAAGCCATGAAAGGTTTTTCTCCACCACACCACCAGCTGCATGTGACACCTAGCAAGTGCATGAATCCATCTTGACACCTACCACACTCTCCCTTGGCTGTGGGAACTCCTTGTCCAACAAGGAGTTCCATGCAAAACTTGTCACTTTGGTAAAACCATGCTTGGTTCTTTTTGTTCTTCATTCTTCCAACTTAGAAAATATTATTCCATCAAAATGCTTATTCTTTTTCATATCTCCTTCATCATCATCATCATCATCATCATCATCATCTATTCATCACCACTCAACCCAAACCACTCCTCCATTCTTTCTTAGTTTCCATATACCAAAACACCACCTCCAAACACCACACCTCCTCCTTGAGTTTTCCCCAACACTAACATTTTCTTATTCTTTCCACCATCATATTTACATGACTCATCACCCTCCAAGCCTCCATTTTCCTTCTTCTAAAGCAAGCCATGAAATTTATACCTCGGTATCTCCTTAAAGATCTTTGTTTTCATGGTTTAAATCTTGAAAATTTCATTAGAAAAAGTGAGATCTTTGGGTGGTATGATGGCTACACCATGAATTTATTAAATCCTTTCAGTCTTAAAAAATTTAATTATGAAGTTAGTAACTTATGAATTTTGATTGCCGCAGAATTTTTTTGTGAATATATATGCATGTGATATAATTGTCTAAATATTGTAATTTCTTGGTTTTAAATGGTGGCTTATAAGATTGACAATTTTCTTTGTGAGGTATAACATATTTTAAATGAGTTTTAATAACTAAAATAAATGGTAACTACTGCTGGACAAAAATGGTAGTTAACTAAAAGAGTGAACGCTAAAGAGATCCTAAAGTATAAATTCATCTAAAGTGATTTAACGCTTAGAAATGTGTTGCATGATTAAATCTCTAAATTATTTGTATTAAAAATGAGTTTGTAGCCATATCCTAAATTCTGGAATTTTGTTAAAAATAAGAAAATAAATGGTTTGTATTTATGGTAATTATGCGAAGCGCTTTAAATTAAAAAAAGATATTTTAGGAGCATTTAAAGTTTATTCTTGATGAAATTTTTAGACATGGTAGCAGCTATGTTGTGAATGTCTAGTGTTATATTTGATGATGAAATTTTGGTAAATGGAATGATTAATGAAAGAATTAAAAAGGGACCCAAACTTAGACACGAACGGTACGTTTGAAATGGTAAAAATGTGTTTTCATGGGTAAATGGAGGAGTTTGAAAAAACTATTTTGGAAGAGTATTTCATGGTGTGAAAGATGAATTTTTATCATAAGAAAAATACCCAAATGATTAAAATTGATTGGGAGAATTTCCAACACGCAATTTGTCCTTAAACGCGTTTTTACGAATGTTAGAACGATGAATTTTGATACTTTGAAAACTTTTTGTGTGGGAGCTGTTCCCGGGAAGAATTTATATTTAAATTTATTATATTTAATTATTATTTTGAAAATTTAAATACTTTTGGCTTTGGAATCACCCAAATTGGAATTTTCTAGATAAAATACGACAAAAACGACGTTGTGACAAAAATTGAAAATTTACCACCTTGTATCTTTACTCTAGAAAAAGAGGTCTTCTTTGTTTTCGATATAGGACTAGAAAAATTATTTTATAATGATAAAAGGTTTTATCCAAGGATTTATAAAAAATTTTAAAAAGTCGAAATCAATTTAATTCGTTCGTCGTAAGTTAATACGATGAAACGACATTGGTAAGAAATTGAAAAATCATGAAAAATGTATTTTGTCCTCATTTTTTTAGGCGATATCAAATCTTAAGATCATAATCTTGAATATTAAGAAACAAAATAAATTAAGATATTTTGTTCCCCAAAAGTTAATAAACAAATTATATTCAGGAATCTTTTTTAGATTTACAAATAAATTGGATATTCTAATACTAGAGAATTTCCTTATAAGACTTGTTTAGGGAATAACCTCGATACTTTTAGTAAAATGATTTGGGTAGTATTTAGACTTTGGTCCCTGGTGCCTACTATACGACTAGATTTGTGCTTTAGATACTTTGCATGTTTTATGGACAAATACGCCGGGCAAGTAAGGTTCCGTCAAGTATTCGGGCACCCTAGTGATGAGACAAGCATATGGCATATTGCATTTAGAGTAAGGAGGGATGTAGAGTGATCCTCTAGATCATACAGTGATGGGTACAATGGTGAACAGCTAGGGTTCCAACCGTGCAGGAGGTCTTGGGAGTATACTTGAGCAGGCGTCTAATGGTTTGGATTCGCGCCCGAGACTGGATAGTCCATGGAAAATCTAGTATACTTCGACTCAGACCGAGTTTTGCCAGGACTGTGGAGTGCCCATTCTGCAAAATTGAGATTGGCTATTGTGATGATTTGACTACGGGTCCTTACCCATTTGCAAAAACCAGAACTAGGAGTGTAACACCCTCGGTTAACTAGGACAATCCCTTCCACTGGATTATCCTAGTCAACTAAGAGGTTACGAGTTTTAAAAAAATATGGAAGCTTGTTTCTTGTACAATAAAACTTGGTGGAACAGATACATCATATTCATTACATAGTCATATGTAATACATGGTCGTAACAGTAACTGTACAAGCTGAAAGTGAAGGGGCATACAGGCTCCCATAAATGAAAATAAAATTTAACCTATTCTACTCATCCTCGATCCAAGAAGAGCTCGGTTAATCCTCAATTCAAAATTTGTGTCCATTCTCGCAATGTCTGGAAAAATTTAGCGTAAGGGTGAATCTCCACCTCCACAACAATCGGGAAGGTGTCTCATTAAAACTTGCCCCACATACAACACAAACAATCCAGGATCGTTTCCCTCCCACTCCCTTTGGGATACCTAAGATGCATTCTAATTTATCTCACCACTCTTGATCTTAGCTGACCATTCCTATTTTCCCATTCAACTCTCAGGATTACTAAGGTTATACAATCATGCTTAAACAACAAATAGTCACAATCTCAGTACAATGATGTAATGCATGAGTTTATTTCGTTATTTCCATTCTCTTTATTAGTCATCATGATGCATGTGGGCCTATCTCCCACTCATCAATCTCATATACCAATATCCACGTGCACAACAATCCCGCCTTATCCTTCCTGCCCAACTAGAGTGACCAGAGCTTTCCTCGTTCTAGTTTTCATAAATGGGTAAGAACACACAGCCCTATCATCAAAATGGCCAATCACACATCTCATCAGAACGGGCACTTAACGGCCATAGAAAGCCCCGTTTCTTGTTGAAGTATATCAGAGTTTGCCACTGGCTATCCGATGACAAGCGCGAATCTGAGTCATTGGAGTTCCCGCCTCCGATATACTCCCTAAACTACCTTCGGGTATCAAGGGCGGTAGATTCTTCAGTGTACCCATCACTGTATGCTCTAGGGGATTATTCCAACATCCCTCCTTAACTCCAGACATGATGCATAATTCAACAATTCATTTTTATTCAGTGGTCCTTGGCAGGGTCCCCTAAATGACTCTCTTGCATTCCTAATCTCGAGTTCTTTGTCTTTATTCTGTATAATCAAATTTTCTTTTTTTTCTTTGTTTTAGTAACCTTACTCGACACTTAGGAATGAAATGAGATTTCATACTTTCTTAGCAATTAGGGGTACATTGGCACTACAACGCCTACAATTCATTTCGGATCCGAATTCCTTACACTTTCATAATTTAATCATTTCGGAATCCCTGCCGATATCACCTCCCATATTTCTTATTTATGAATTTCCTTATTCAGATATTCATGCATCATATAACATTCACAACTATGTCAAACCAATAAGTATCCAATGGCATCACATCATACAATTCATTATGCCACATTCATCACGTAATTAACACATGTATATCTATATACGCAATCATCCACAGTCAGATATTCAATCATGTTACATAATTAACTAATTAACAATGTCATATTGCATGCAGTAATAAGAAATCATCACATAATAATTATTAGACATACCACATATCGACACTCACCATTTACTACGGCTTAACAAATTATCACACATAAAAATGAGAGTGAATTGAAAAAAGAAATAGGGTGTATTGCATGAGAGAGAGAGAGAGAGAAAGAAAAAAAGAACATCAAGAAAGTCTATTGTGCTCGGGTGTGTGAGCAACCAAGAAGGGGGATGTGATCATAAATGAGATTATGTTTAGTATATTTTAAAACTCTAAATTGAGAAATAACAATATTAAAATACATCCTAATAATTTTGGAAACACTGGGGTATAATTTAAATTTCTGAAATCCATAATTTTTTCTGTTAATAAAAATCCCTTGATACCTTTTCAGTTCCTCTAGAATTAGTAAAAAATTTTGTTTCATGAAAATCAAATCTCTTTATGAAAAGTAAATCAAGAAAAAGTCCCAACCCAATTACCAGCATTTATTTACATCTCTAAACAAAAATATTTCGATCTGAAAAACTTTATTATAAATACAAATATTCAAAATATATCATTTTAGTCCCTATAGACTTAAAACTTAAAGCTCAATCACTCATATTTTAGTCACTGGTTTACCTTTTCACCAGTTGGCATTACACTAGTGAGAGGAAACAGACAACAAACATAGATCCTCACAACTTAATAGTACACTTTTGAAATGGAAAAACTAGGCTAACTTTAAGGCGACATTTGATATGATGCCATAAAAATAGGTCCAACTCTTGGGACCTAATTTATCATGTTTCCTGTCTGTGTCTTTAGAGATAGACCAAAAGTATCTTCCGAAAATACCTCAGGATACCTACAAACAACAAACAAATTTTCTATCCTAGGATTAATCTTCCCTTTTAGTAAAGTGAGCATTGAAACATATACATATGAAACAAATTAAACTCAACCATTATAGCACTTAGAATAATCATACATGAGCAAACTCAAATATATAAAAAGAAAATATATTCTTGCATTAGAAACATTCCTGACATTAAGAATACTCAAACACCATCAACATACATATTGCTAGATCTCTTACCCATCTAGCCCCGGTGCAACTATTCTTTTAAATATAAATAGTTTGGTTAGGATTTAATATTATTGACCGAATGGTTTCCGCATTGCTCGTTCGTATAATTGAATTTCTTTCCTAAATAAGTGTTACCAAACTCCACAATACTCAAATAAGTTTCCACTTAGGCTCTAACCCTCGGTAAGGTTTTGTTTAGAAAGCACATTGTTAAGGGAGGGTCCCAAATTTAAGTGGGGTTAGAGTGACTTACTCTTCCAAGGGTTTACAAAACGCTTGATTGAATTCATAATAAAGTAAGACTCATGAGCTAGTCAATCTACCACAGTTACATGGAGATCAATAGGATATGGACATGAAGCCATAAACAAACACTTACGAAAACAGATGGCTGAAAAGAGAGTTTTACATGTTTTTAATTCCTGAAATTTAATTGAAAAGTTTTGCATTGATAGGGAAGATTTGCTCTCGTTTTCTTATAGTACCATTAATATTATTATTAAGTCTACTTCAAAGTTTATTAGAGGTTTGTTGATCTTCGTTTTCGGACATGTCACTAATAGGTAGTTAGAAGTGTTTTTCTTGTTTTAATCTTATGCTTCAACTGTTTCCAGTTTTGTTATTTGGTTATTCAAACATTTTGTAAAGGGGTGAATTTAATAATATATATATATATATATATATATATATATATAAGAAAATTTCAAGTTGCTCAATAATAAACTAATAAGTTATACTTCAATTCTAATAAATGTAATGCATTAGGAAACATATTTTAAGACATAATAATAATATTATTATTATTATTATTATTATTATTATTATTTTATCTTTTATGCTTCAATTTTCTCCTAATTTGTTACCAGGGTTGAAGATGGAAATGGTGTGAAAAGGTTACTTGATAAAGACAATTCATTTAAATATAAGATGTATGAAAAAGAAGTTCGTTTCATGGGTTGCGAGCGAAATGGTGATCAACATTTCATTTGAAGATGAGAGAAGTACTTGCTTATTCATTTCTGTTTTTATTTTATTTTAATTTTTGTTGTGTAAGGATTGATAATTAGTGTTTTAAGATTGTGACTGATGGACCTTATTTGCCTATGTCAGTGCATAAATTTATTTTTATCGCCTTTATCTTTTTATTGATATACAATTTAGAATAATTTATGTTTTTGTTATTTTTATAAGAAAAATATAGTTTGTGATATTCCATTAGTGTTGTTTGATTAATGTGTTTTTTCTTGTTTCTTCTGTACTAATTAATTAGTTTTGTTTGTGACTTTATTGATCTTATGTATTTTTTTAATGATATAAAATTTTATGTATGCGTGTCATTTCATTTGATGGAGAGACAGCTGAATACTCTTTTTTTTTTTTAGGATAGACATTGTGTTATTTTAACGACCCGTGTATATGAGAATAATTATGATAAAGTTGTTTTTAGAAATTAATATTTAACTTATGCACGAAAAGTAATTTGAAGTTAAGCTGATTGTGCTTTTTCTTCCAATAAATTTTGTCAACAATTAGTCTAAATTTTACAAGGAATGCAACTCAAATAGCATAAAATTTTGGACATTATTGGTCTCATATCAAGCTCACAAGGAGGTCGAATCATAAGATATTTTTCGTTGTACGGTTTACACTAATAATTATATTCATGAAATTGATATAAATGGTTTAATTTATTATGCTTTTATGAGTTAAAAGTGTTAAAAGGATACTTTGTGATAATTTTGTTTTAATATAAAAAATTATGTGCAGGACATCCTGAATTTGAATAAAGTCAGATATTTTCTTTGCACTGAGAGGCAATAAAAGATGGAAATGTTTAGAACTAAATTTTCACTTAGTGCATTGTCTTCCTTTCTTTTATGCACTGAACGCTAATGATAGAGACTAATTCATGTAAAGTCATTTATGTTCTAATGTCCAAGCTTAATGTTGCGTTTAGTTCATAAGTTTTTTTAAAAAAATAGAAAATTATTCTTAGAAAAATTTAAAAAATAGAAAAACGGTTTATTTATAAATTATTTAAATTTTTTTTATAGAAAAATAGAAAACTGATTTTCTATTTTTTAAGAAAATCAGAAAAATCTTTTAAAAGGTTTTCTAAGAAAAGTAAAAAATAGAAAATACGGTAACTGAATTACAAAATAAGGTAATTGAATTACAAGATAAGGTAACTGAATTACAAGATAAAGACTGTTGTAACCAAATAAGAATATGAAACAAACAGTTATTGATTCAAAAAGTTCTACCGCTACTATTTTGAAATACATTTAAACACAAACTCATTTGCTCTCATTTTAATATAACTTTAAATTTTTGTCATAATTTTTATATGATACATATACTATACAACATTGTCATAAATAATATATATATATATATATAAAAGACATCTCAATTAATTTGAATTAAAAAATATTTAGAAAATTTAAAAAATTGAGTGTATTTAAACAACTTTTTTAGTTTTCTAGTTTTCCAAATTGAAAAACGGTTACATTATCTAAATAAGTTTTCAAAATTTTTCTAACTATTCTAGGAAATAAAAAGTTTGGAAAACAAATGGAAAGCTTTTCCCAGAAAATTAGAATAATTTTCTGTAACTAAACGCGGCCTAAGAGACTCATGTTAATTCAATTTTCAAGGAATACAAGAATAGGAAGTTATAGGAACAATTCGTACAAATCATATTTTCCTCTTTTCAAATTATAAATTTAATTGATGTAATTTATATAAATTTCTTTTTTAAATAGCTATTTTTAAAAAACTTTAATTTAATCTTTATATTAAATAAATTGATACAAACTAAACCTTAAATTCAGTTCATGGACCCACACTCATGCCAAGCTAGTCTTATAATACCCATACTGCTATCAAGCCCAAATTAAAAGACTAGCAAGTGACACTTATATTGAAATAGGAAAATTAATAAAGAACAATACAATAATACACTTTCACGATAAACATTTCTTTTTTTTTGGTCATCACGATAAACATTTCTTTCTTTTTTTTTGGTCGTGAACATAGGATGTTTCATTAAAAAAAAAGATAGAATGCTCTAACTTCACCCAAAAAAAGGCTCTAATGGGCCTTAGGCCATAGATAAACCGATCGTGGCTCAATATAATGAAGTAACCCGATCCGCAAGGAAGATCCAACTAAACCCCTCTCAACTACGACACCGTTTTCTGTTATTCCTTATTCCGATTTCTTTCTTTCTGATCAAACAAAATTTCCGAACTAGAGAGAGACAAAAATCTCAAGACTTCAATTCCCGAACTGTGTTGGAAAAAGGAGAACGACAAAAAGAATAAAGGCTATCGAAGTGCTGAAGAACGATAAATTAAAATGGTGAGAATATCCCATCCTTTCCCAGGTGTATTGCACAATATCAATCATTATTAGGGATTTAATTTAATTGGCATGCTTCTTTCTTGTGACTTTTCTCTTTTCCCGTGTCAAGACCGCGACAGAGGAGACCGATCGAAAAAGATAATTGAAAAAAAGAGGTTTCAAAAAATAAAGAGTCGCCACCAATATTTTTTAAAAGTAAAATACTGGGAAAATCTTTTTAAAAGCACTGCTCATAAAAGGAATAAGTGTCCATTATAAAACAGTTACCTTAAATTGATCGCGACATATTAAATAACCCAGAAATTAATTTAACCTCTTAAGAAATGAGACAAATAAGACGCACAAGAAAAACAAGAAATTTTCAAAATAAGGTTAACAAGACGTCTCATTCAAATTAATCTTAAATCGAACCACTTAAATAGGTAATCATAATAATAAAATAAGAGATTAACAGGACGTCTCATCCAAATTAATCTTAACTTGTGCATAATAAAAAATTAAGAATGTTAAAATAAAATAAAATAAAGTGAAGTTAAATAGGATTAGGTGCTCATCTTTGTCACCACCAGTCATCTCTTTTAAGGTAAGACTTTTATCTTTCTTTTGCAACCAAGTTTGCACATTGTCCTCTTTTCCTTACTTCCACCAATTCGGTAACCCTATTTTGTTTTTTGTGTGAAAATCTTAACTACCTGTGTTGGAGACCTTGCTTTTGAGATTTCAATATAAAAATATTTACAAGAGAGATTAGGTTTACTACAGAAGCTAGGTGTTAAATCTCTTATTTGTCATGGTCACCTTCATCTTCTCCTGAAATTTTTATTTAATATTTTCTCGGTCGCAACCGGGATCGCGGTGGGAGGTCGACCGTAAAAACAAATTAAGTTCCCGGATTCCTTCTAGAAACCGTTGAGTCGCCACCAATGTTTTTAAGGTAAAACATCGGAAAAACCTTAACGTGAATGTACTAGTCCTAAATTGAGATTTTAAGTTCGGGAGTCTAATTACAGGTGGGGAAGGTATTAGCACCCCACACTGTCCGTGTTAAACAGTTACCTTAAATTATTTAAGTTTTTTGAATAATCCTAATAAATTTGTAATCTTAACCTCTTAGAGATGCCTTATGGATTTATTATCGATTAAATAATTGGGTTTATAATTTTAATGATTAACAAGACGTCTCATCCAAATTAATCAGGTCGTCATTAAAAGCGTGATGATTTTTATCTTTACGAGTTAAAGAGATATATTTAATTTTTAATTTGGGCCCGACAGGATTAATTGTTCCCGCTCCTACGTATTTCCCAAGCATTAAGGGAAATCAGGGTTACGTAGTTCTTTGTTTATTATTTAAAAAAGGTAAAATAAGTTTAAAATGTTGAGATTTAGGGAAACGTGAATCAACAGGACGTCTCGTCCAAATTGATCACAAATATTGTATATATATAACAAAGGGACCTTGGGTTTATTGATTTTATTATATCTTTTTTAGAGAGATGAAAAAAAAGAAACAAAAATAAAATAAAAGTGTCAAGTAAGAGGATAGAAACAAGGAAAAAGATAGATCTATGAAATAAATGACGGAAGAAGTAGAAGAAAAGAAAAAAACTATTAAATCAAAGAAAAAAAATAAAAATAATAAACAACAAAAAGACTAATAAATTAAAGCATAAGAAGAAAGAAAATAATAAAAAAAACTTACCTTCTTTTCTGAGTAAAAGGGAACATTTTAAAACCGCCTTCGGATTCGATGGTGTCTCTTGTTTCTTCTAAACTGAAACTCTCATGGAAGAAACCAAATCTTTTCTAATGTAGAAGATCGGTCAAAGCCGCAACCATATTTTATACTAAGAAATGAGCTATCTCCACCGCCCCACTCCAGTCCTTTTCCAAGTGTTACAAGGTGTTACTTATATAGTAACATAACAAGCATAGCTCCCCTAAAAGTATTCGACGGAGGACTAAATAAAGCTAAGAATTTAGATTTTAGCAACTCCTAATCTTATAACTTTCAATGTGTGACTAAATCTAATTTATTTTTATTATCTCTTTTCTTTCTTTTCTTCCCTCTTTTTTTCTTTTTTTTCTTTTTGCTTTTTCTTTCTTTTTCTCTTCCTTTCTTTTTTTTACCTTGTACAAAAAGGGGTGTTCACACTTTTTTCTTAAAAATTAAATCTTACGTCAGATATATTTTTTTATTATTTATTTTTATATTTTTGGTATTTATTATTATTATTTCTTTTTTAAAAAAATTTTAAATTGGCTTGAACAAAATTGGGTAGCAACAGCTTGCCCCTCTTTACTTTTCCCTTACTCTGTCGAAGTAAGGGATAAGTAAAGGCTGAGCGAACCAATTTTGTCCAAGGCGCCAGCTTTAAAGAATATCGTGTTTGGCAACAAGGAAATTAAAAGGGTGCCAGCTTCGGCGATAAGAAATTTAAAGGGGTCATGTTCAACGACAGGAAAGTAAAATGATGCCATGTTCGGGGATTGGAAATTCAAATAATGCCCCGTTCGGCGATTAGAAATTTAAAGGATGCCATGTTCGGCGACAGGAAATTTAAATGGTGCCCTTTTCGGTGACAAGAATGTAAAATGATGCCCCGCTCGACGACTGAAAATTATAGGATGCCATGTTCGGCGACAGGAAATTTGAATGATGCCTCCTTCGATAACAGGAAAGTAAAATAGTGCCCCGCTTGACGACTGGAAATTTAAAGGATGTTATGTTTGACGACAGGAAAGTAAAACAGTGCCCCGCTCGGCGACTGAAAATTCAAAGGATGTAATGTTCAGTAACAGGAAATTTAAATGATTCCCCTTTCGATGACAGGAAAGTAAAATGGTGCCCCGCTCGGTGACTGGAAAGTAAAATAGTGTCTCACTCGGCGACTAGAAATTTTAAAAATGCCATGTTCGGTGACGGAAAAGTAAAATAGTGACCTGGTCGACGACTGGAAATTTAAAGGATGTCATGTTTGGCGACAAGAAAGTAAAATGGTGCCCCGCTCGGCAACTTGAAATTTAAAGGATGTCATGTTCGGTGATAGGAAAGTAAAATGGTGCCCTACTCGGCGACTTGAAAGTAAAATGATGCTCCGCTCGGCGACTGGAAAGTAAAATGGTGTCCCGTTCGGTGACTGAAAATTTAATGGATGTCATGTTCGACGACAGGAAAATTAAAGGATGCCATGTTTGACGACAGGAAATTTAAATGGTGCCATGTTCGACGACAGGAAAGTAAAATGGTGCCATGTTCGGCGACTAGAAATTTAAAGGATGCCATGTTCGGTGACTGGAAAGTAAAATGGTGCTCGCTCGGCAACTGGAAATTTAAATGATTTAAATCCGGGAAGAAACCTCCAGAACTCCAATCCTTACAGGTTTTAGGGCTATACTTATGGATGAAATGGATAAACGAGGCAAACTTCTCTTTAGAGCATGTATACAACTCGGTCCTTGTGATGTTTTGTCTGAGGCGCTAACAGATAACAGAAGCATCTCGTTTCCACGTCCTTTTTTTAAATAATTGTCATTGCCTTGTTTTATTTTGTTAAAAACACATGTTTTGTCTTATTGATGAAACTCATGTATAAATGCATATTAAAAAGGTAGTAATTTTATTTATGTGGGTTGATTAAGTACAGGAAAAGACAAAGGGAAATCAGATGCAACGAAACAAATGTGGTCAAAAGTTTAGTAGTAGGTGAAGTAAGGAGGATTTGCAGATCTTCCAATGAATCTCTAAGAACAGTAAGAATCTTGATCTCGTATCACGACGACGAGTTTATCCTTCGATGTTGCTTCTGAGAAAGTAATTCAATTATAGTCCTTGTGCCCCAATTTGGTCCTTTTCTGCTTGCACGAGGAATATATAGTTACTTTGCTAAAATCTTGACCCTAATTTTTTTATGAGCCGCCTTTTTAGGTTTTCGACTCATCAGGTCGCTTTAATTTTTGCCTAGGCCGCCCTTTCAAGTTTTCAGCCTAGCGAGCATAATTTCCTTTTTTATGACTTTTCTTTTAATCAAGGTTGTGTCTTACACATGGCCTTTTTTGATTTGGTTTCATCCTTTGGGGGAACAGATGTCACTTTGAATAGGTAACTTTGCCTCAACGTCATGTGCCGAAGGAAATGAGGTAAACCTTTTTGGTCTTAATGAGAGAAGACCATTCCGAGCCTTCTTCTTTAGCTTTTGTTTTTGTTCTTTTTTGTCTTTTTCTTGATTTTTTCATTTGTTTTTTTTCTTTTTTCTTTTTTTGACCTTCGCATGATCCCCATGGTACTTTTGTTGCTCAACATGGTAGACTATTTCCTTAGTTACATTAGCATGGGAAGTAGTTATACCCCCTTAAGGTTGGGGTGTTGCTTGCAACGGGGATAAAATATTAGTTTTTGTTGCGTTCTTGACTTGATGACATTCGTGCCCCCATATAGAAAGATGACAACTTGCTCGATGATCTGGACATGTACCAATATGACAATGTGAGGGTATCAACTTGCCTCAATTGGTATGTGCATAGGGCGCCAACCTTGATTCTTTTTTTGTTTATTTGTTTTTTCTTGGCAAAGTATCTCTTGATTGCGTATGCATTTATGGGCATTGGCAAGTCATCTTCATCCATGTTGGTCAATACCAAAGCTTTCTTAAACAATAGATATGCCTTTTTTTTATTTTGGGACCTGGCAGTGTTGTCGTCCACATCATGTATGAAACAAGGTTACCATCGCGCTCTGATAAATTGCCCTAGTGTTTTTTAAACCAAAAGACATCAAGTGTAACAACCCAATTTTTAATTAAATTTGAAGCGGTAATTAAACAGTGAAAAAAAATTAAAATTTCTCAGAAAAATAAGAAATGAATCCTAGAAAATAAGAAATTGAATTTTGAATATAAGGATATTTTTAGTCTGATTTTAAAAAAATGGAACGTAGAATAAAATAAAATAATAAATAAAATAAAAATCTTCTACAGTAATCTGCTATAGTAAAATGCTACAGTAAAATTGCTACAGTATCTGTCACATGAAAAATCTTGCGTAGTAACTTCACAAGAATTCTTCCTCCTTCGCACCGCCTCATGTCACTTCGATTTGCTACAGTGATTTGCTACAGTATCTGCTACAGTGATTTGCTACAGTATCTACTACAGTGATTTGCTACAGTAACCGCCATTGGAAGCCTACGAATAAGGCTCCAACCTTCCAAATTTCTTCAAAACCAAAAACATTACCAATTCCACAACCTTTCATCTCCCTCTTCAAGCTTTTAAAACCTTCATTTGCCATACTCAAACTCTTTAATTTTGCATAAGAAGAAACTACACAAACTTGAAGATTTGAGAAAATACAAGGGAGTTTAGCATAAGGAAAGCTTAGGGATCTTCAATTGACGTAAGAAAGAGGAGATAGAATATTAAATACATAGAAATTAAGTTAGAATTGCTTGCTTAATTGTTTGGAAACTCATTTAGCTAGATTTTAATTTAATTTGAATTAATTTGTGAAATTGATGCCAAATAGTTTGGAATATGATATATGATATGTTTCTAATGTTGTATGATGATTTAGAACTAATTGGCATATTTAATTTGTAATTGAAATCATTAAAATAGCAAAAACAGAGGGAAACAGAGTGCTGTTGTAATTTGGGTGTTATAGCTGTCTTCATATATGGATTATACTTGTAAATATGATGAAATGTCGTATTTTCTTGAATTTTACCATAAATTCTTATTGTTAAATTATGAATAAATTTAATGATATAAATTTACTGCATTCATGCATCATATGCATTGGCCGTTCAAAGAATCCGTAGGGGGGTTCTTTGAGGGGGTTCCCGGTGGGGGAACGCGCTCTGTTGAGCAACAGACCTCTACGGTGGTTTTATACCACAGCTGTCTTAAGGGCTAAGCAATGTGTCCTTAAGGGGGGGGTCCCGCAACACTTGTTATTGATATGATTGTATTGTTATCCGATGTTGGTGTTGCATTATGGGGCGCGGTATCGGTTGGATATCCGTAAAAATATTATTGCTAAAAAATCACTGCAGATGTTCCCACCAGAATGGATCCATCATGCATTTTCATTCATATAGAGAATAAAATATTAATATAAATATAATACAAAATACGTGTTTGGCATCCGCATCGCATAACATCCTACTTGTGATTGTGTGTGTTCTAATCTAATTTCTATTTATTTGATATTTTATCCCACTCTTTCTATTACTTTGTGGCAACCCTTTAGTGGTTAACTAGGAAGACATGTGACAAAGTGGATGTTGCTGAATATGGATGAATTATGAAGGCTTTTGATGATGATGCTTGCTTGCGTGACTACTATTGCTATATTATGTGTATGCTATGTTTTGGTACTTTACATCTTTATATTTTATAAGATCTAGGTGTCTGTTGTAAAATATAATATATATAAAACTCTGATGTTATGTATAATAATAAGAAGTCAATTATGAAAAGGTTACGCACTCTGATATTGTATTAGTAACATCTGGAATCAGGTTGTGAATATCTTGATAATTACCAGGTGAAAAATAAGTTATCCATGAGATTTTATATGGTGACGGTAATTATCTTGGGATTTGCAAGTTGACTCCAAGGCGTTACATCAACAACTTAATCAACCTTTCCCGTTGTTCTTGACTAAGGGAAATACCAATCTTGACCTATTTTTATCCTCTTCATTCCCTGAGTTGATGGTCTTAATTACCTCTTGATAGAGCTGAATTTCTCTAGCCTCTTATTCCAACATTCTGGTTAATTCGGGTGAGAGACCATAGTTTTCCTTACCCTCTTTGTCAGCGCGATCAACTGAATACTCAAAGTTGTGAAATGGAATGTCGACCTTACTATTTTTGAGTGAACCATTTTCAGATCTGCATTAGGATAAATGGTCGAATAAGGGATAAAGGGAAAGGGAATCGGTAAATCTGTAAAGAAAGAGATATTCAAATATGTATTTACTAATGAAATTTTTAAAAAAATGACAAAACATGTTTCACCCTTATTGTAAAAAGAAAAGACCCCAAAGCCTTAAGCATAGTAATAGGAATATCGAGTTATTAAGGCATTTACAAATTACTTTGAATCAAAAATTAAAGTCATGGGAAGCTCAACAACCTCCCTGTTACAAAGTTCTGTGCCTAGTGAACAGGGGCATATAAAGCTTATGTCATCACAGGAGCTGTATTCAATAGCAGTTACTTGATCTTCTTCCATAACATTAACCCCAGAGCCCTCATGGTTAGGCAATGGATTTGTAGCCATATTCGGATTTCCTTCCAAGAAATTAAGCCACTTGGCTTTAACTAGGTCACACACTTTGTATTTTAGAGCCAAATAATTTTTTGTCGAGTGCCCCGGTGCCCTAACATAATGGTCACACTGAGCATTGAGATCGTATCTCTTGGGATAAGGTGGTTCAAGAGTTTTGGAAGGACAAGGCACCACAAGGGAGTTTTGGATAAGTTGCGGTAGTAGCTAAGTATAACTCATAGGTATTGGGTCAAACCGAACAGGGCCGCGATCATTGTTTGCCCTTCTCTGGTTTTGATTAGGGATTGGTGGTCGTTTCCATTGTTGTGGTGGTTGTACTGGCATGTACTGGTGATTGTGCGGTGGCATGGTGACAGATAACGAGGTGCTTGAGGGAAAGACTAGGGAGAGTAGTTGTTAGTAGTAGCGGCTACCTGAGGATACGACATGAATTAATAGGGGTTGGTAGGGGAAAAATGCAGGGTTGTATGACCTTTGATGAGAGTTCTCTAGATCGTAGGTAACAACATTGGTCTCACTGTCTTTCCTCCTTTCGGTTTGCACATGTCTTTTCATGGAAGGTTCCTCATATGAAGTTTGGGCAATTTTCCCTGTCCTTACCATATTTTATACTCTTTCCCAAATAATGACGATATTAGAAAAAGTTGAAGATACGTTTCCAATTATCCTGTCATAGAAAGGATCTTGAAGTGTGTCAATGAACATTGCCACAATCTTTTTCTCCAGCAGCGGTGGGTCCACTTTCATAGCCTTCTTTCGCTAACACTGGGCATATTCCTTGAAAAACTCATTATCTTTCTTAGTCATATTTTTTAACTACAGCCTATCAGGTGTCATGTCCAGGTTATATTTGTACTGCTTTAAGAAAGCATCAGTTAAGTCTCTCCAGTAGTGTATGTGAGTGCGTTCTAGATGCGTATACCAAGTCAGGGTGGCTCATGCCAGACTATCTTGGAAGCATTGAATAAGCAGCTTATCATCGAAGGCATGGGAAGCCATCTTCTGACAATATATGGCCAGATGATTCCAAGGACAGAACGTGTCTCGGTATTTGTTAAATTTAGGAATTTTAAATTTAGGAGGTATCACCACATCTAGGACTAGACAAAGTTCAGATGCGTCCATGAACCAAAACCTCCCACACCTTCCATGACGCGTAGGCGTTCCTTGAGAATCTTCATCTTTCCCTTAGGCTAAGAAGTTGTAACTACAAGATTGGTGTTCTACACGACGACATGGCGAGGCATCATATACCCATAAGGATCATTATGTTGTGATTAGAGGAGAGGTGGTGTTTGACATGTAGGATTTGATTGCATCGCACCTTGTGGGTTCAGAATAAGTGGAATTGTTAGAACTGTAGATGACTGAGTGTTCCGAGGCTCAAAGATTTGTGGGTTCGACACTTGATTCTGAACCTGTGGATTTGATATGGGTATTGCATTCCCATCTTGTGGACCCGAGCTTACAGGAGGAAAATAACTAGGAGGTAAACCATACTGCGGAAAGGGTATGAGGTTACCATCCTGATCGGTGAAAGCTTGAGAAGGCATGTATCCATATGGCATGCCATAAGATGGAAATTGCGTCATGTGAGGATCAGCGGTTTGGTCAAAGTTTTCGATATTATTAATAGGTTGAGCATCCTAGTTTGGGTAGGAGTGAAACTAGGAGGGTATAACGAAGGAGTTGGTTGTTGCTCGTTGTTTGTGGAAGGGCCCCCCTCCGTGACTCTTTTTTCTAGAAGCCTGGTTAACTCAGTTATCAGTTCTCTTAACTAGTTAACCTCGTTCCCTAAGTTCTCAGTCTCATTATCCTTCCTCAGCCATGAGTCTTGCCTGAAGCCCAGTTTTGTAAGGGTGCCTCCCCGTGATTTCTCTTTTTTTTAAACAAGATGTATTAGTGAAAAGGAAAAGGAAAAGAAGGAGAGGGAAAAAAAGAAGAGAAAAAAAATCAACTTGTGGGTTTGTTCAATCATTATTTTGAAGTTTAAGAATAAGTTACGGACTTCTCGGATCGTCTGATTTTTCGGAAAAGCTTTGCATAAAAAATTTACGATCCAAGGAGCCTATAACTTAGAGAATGAAATTGAATGGGCTTGAGAACCACTTGCGCATGTCGAATTATTCGGCTGTGTTTTAAAAGAAAACTTTTGTTGGGGAAGGAAAAAATCTTTTAATTTAGAAAATGAAAGGTAAAAGGAATGTTGCCCCGTGTGTACCCTAAATAAGGTTTGTCTGAAGGCCTCTTATTGGTTCTAAGGCTCCTCTACTAGTGTCCTCTCACATTGTGTGGCTATTTTAAATTACTAAAGGCCACTAGAGCTTAGACTTCACCCATGATGTTGACCACAACAATAGGAAGCCTACCAGGTACCGGCACCATGGGGAAGTCACACTCTAGCTGAGGCTCTCACGATGTCAAAAGGAGACGAATGTCCCAAATGAAACTGCTACATAACCTCCTCTAATCTTAATGGTTTATTCAGACCCTTAGGTGTAAGATCCCACTCGAAATGTGTGTGAAAAGTGTAAGTGTAGTGTGTGGGGGGCATACATACATGTACCCTACCCTTCCTTCACAAGAAACAAACACAAAGCAATACAAATAAAATCTTCTACTATAAGGTTCAATAACATAATAATATGATATCTTCTACCCTAAGGTTCCATAGTAACATATATCGACAAAAATCATGGCACAAACACGTAGACAGGTTATATAAGATTATTCTAATATGCTTAAACAAATTGAATGGGCTTGACTCTCTAAAGTCCCCAGTGGAGTCGCCATTTGTCACGACGGGGATCTTAGCGGGAGGCCGACCGTAAAACGAAAATTAAGTTCCAGGATTCCTTCTAGAAACCATGGAGTCGCCATCAATGTTTTTAAGGTAAAACATCAGAAAAACCCTAATGTGAATGTACTAGTCCTAAATTGAGATTTTAAGTTCGAGAGTCTAATTACAAGTGAGGAATGTATTAGCACCCCATATTATTTGTGTTAAACGGTTACCCCAAATTATTTAAGTTTTTTTAATAATCCTAATAAATTTGTAATCTTAGCCTCTTAGAGATGCCCTATGGATTTATTGTCGATTAAATAATTAGGTTTATAATTTTAATGATTAATAGGACATCTCGTCCAAATTAATTGGATTGTTATTAAAAACGTGATGATTTTATTTTTACGAGTTAAAGAGATATATTTAATTTTTAATTTGGACCCGACAGCATTAATTGTTCCCGCTCCTACGTATTCCCCAAGCATTAGGGGAAATTAGGGTTACGTAGTTCTTTGATTATTATTTTAAAAAAAGTAAAATAAGTTTAAAATGTTGAGATATAGGGAAACATGTATATAAAAAAATAGACCTTGGGTTTATTGATTTTATTATATTTTTTAAGAGAGAAATGAAAAAAAAAGAAAAAATAAAATAAAATAAAATAAAAGTATCAAGTAAAAGGATAGAAACAAAGAAAAAGATAGATCTATAAAATAAATGACGGAAGAAATAGAAGAAAAAAACTAATAAATCAAAGCATAAAAATAAAAATAATAAACAACAAAAGGCTAATAAATTAAAGCATAAGAAGAAAGAAAACAATAAAAAAAAACTTACCTTCTTTTCCGAGCCAAAAAGAACATTTTAAAACCGCCTTCAGATTTGATGGTGTCTCTTGTTTCTTCTAAACTAAGACTCCGTGGAAGAAACAAAATCTTTTCTAATGCAGAAGATTAGTCAAAGCTGCAACCACATTTTATACTAAGAAATGAGCTTTCTCCATCGCCCCACTTCAGTCCCTTTCTAAGTGTTACAAGGTATTTCTTATATAGTGACATAACATAACAAGCATAACTCCCCTAAGAGTATTCGATGTGTGACTAAATAAAGCTATGGATTTAGATTTTAACAACTCCTAATCTTAGAACTTTCAATGTGGGACTAAATTTAATCTATTTTTATTATCTCTTTTCTTTCTTTTCTTCCCTCTTTTTTTCTTTTTTTTACTTTTTCTTTCTTTTTCTCTTCCTTTCGTTTTTTTTCTTTTTTCCCCGTACAAAATGGGGTGTTCATATTTTTTCTTAAAAATTAAATTCTACGTTAGATATATTTTTTATTTATTTTTATATTTCTGGTATTTTTTATTATTTCTTTTTTGAAATTTTTTTAAATTAGCCCAGACAAAATTGGGTAGCAACATTCTCCATCACCCAAGGTGTGATAGTTTTGTTAAACTATATTAATTTTTAATGGTTTTGTTTGGTTTTAAGTTTTGAAAGTTTAATTCATCAACCTTATTATGCATTCACATGAAGGTTTCTACTATGTATTAATTCTTGGGGTTGTTATGAACCAACCAAACTAATGGAGGTAATTGAAGTAGACATGGTTCCATCAAGCCTGTGAAGAAGGTTTTACTTGTCACGGTGGTGCAATCAAGTCCTACTTTACTAAAATTGAGGTATAATTATCTTTTTTTTCTTATTTCACTAGTGTAGAAAAGGGATACGAGCACAAGATATAAGCACGGTTGTTTTGAAACCGTGTTTGAAAATGAGGCAGTGGTGTTTTTGTAATTATGAACAAATTATATAAACACGGTTACCTTTTCAACCGTGTTGGTAGATCTTTATTTTTATTTTTTTATTTTTTAAGATACACCTACAACACGGTTACTTTTTCAACCGTGTTGGTAGATCTTTATTTCTATTTTTTTATTTTTTTAAATACACCAAACATCACGGTTACACCCTTAACCGTGTTGGTAAGTGACCCGCGTAATGTTTAAGTTTTATTTTGGTAAGGTTTTCGGTCACAACATTTCCCTTCTTACAACTTCTTCTTTGCGCGCACTTTGCCATTGCACTTCCTGCTTTGAAGCTTTGCCATTCAAGTAATGTCTATTTCTAATACTTCTTCTTTCTTTTGTGTGACGTTTTGTTAACGTGGTTGCCATTGCTATTGTAGAGGTCTTTTCGGTGTTTGTTCGTGGTTCCCTCACGCACCATTGGCGAGGTTCAATTCTGCGTCCTGTTGCCATTGCAGAGGCCCTTTGCTATTTGTACATGGTTCCTTGACACACACCATTGCCGTGTTTCTTAACATTTATTATTGAGTTAGCCCATTTAAAGTCCATTTCTAGACTGGACGTTTCCGTTGTTAAAATGACATCGATAAATTCTGAATAATTCGTGATAAATCCAACAAATACCCAAATTAATTTAACTTTATTCTTGGGTATAAATAATCATTTCTAATATTTATCCAATATGTCTCTGCATATTTAGCTCGTCTTCACGCTCTATCCATACGTTCTTCATTGATTGAACAACGACAGTAATTACCGAATAAATCGTATTAATTCAAGGGGTGCCTAAATAATTTTCTCTACTTGTTTGGGACTTCAAATATGTATTTCCTATATTTGTCCTATTTATTTCCTATATTTAATTAATTATGCGTTAAATTTGGGATGGTACAAAAGCCATCTTCCTTAAGAGCAGGTCATAGTTCATGACTAGGTCATATGTCCCCAATTGCATACGTTTCATGGCTTGTAATTCATTCATGATGTTGGTAAGGGTAGGCATAGCTGGTTGGTATGCTTGTGACCTTGAAGATTGAGGTCGGTCCCTCACATGAGCATAGTCAATTCTGTCTCTAACCCAGCCATTGTTTAAGGCCCTCTCAACCTTGACCCTCAAACACCATTTTCATGGATTTTCACTTTTTGTTTCCTTGTAAGTAAGGAAATTACAGAGAAATAGGGTAGTTGTGCTTTCTTGTATATAACCCTCACCATTTCAGAAAGTATTAATTCCCTAAAATCAATGTAAAGATCCTCTACGAGGTAATAAATCAGTACCATCCTCCTTATTACAACCTCTGTAGCATGGGCCACCGATTGTAGAGAAGAACAAAGGTACTGACACCATATAATAGGAATTTCAAGCAATGAATTCTTCTTAACAAATTTAGGCATACCACTTACAGTCATTTTGAACTCGGTGCCTTCCTTGCAACAAACCTGAAGCACCCTCTTCATCATCTCCTTATTATCTAAATGAGTGAAACTCCTCAAAATTTTTGAGTATTTACACTCAGCCCCCTCCACCACTAGTAGGCCTTTCTCAAGATTCACCAACAGCATGATTACAACCCCCTATACATAAGAGGAATAAGGGACTTCTTCTTAGGACTCTGCATTCCCTTTTGGCCTAAAATTCACATAAAATTCTCTAGTCAATTCTCGGTACCCCTGACCAAGAATTTTGTTGAAGTACTGCTACCTTCTTAATAGCATAGCAGCCTTTATGTTAGGATGAGGGCAATTCTCTTCTTGTAGAAGCATTACTCTATCCCTTATGACTCCTTTTTGTTTAAATTAAGTCTCAAAATCTTGTTCTGCCTTAGGGTATCATAGTCATGGACTTGCTTGAACCTTTTTTCTCCTTTGTCACTATTAGATTTCTTTAGAGGAAGGGAAGTGGGAGTGTTAGAAGTGGTTACCCCATTTCCCTTTTCTCTCTTAGTGACTTTTTCTTCTTCCATGGCTCTGAGTTTCTCAGACTTGACAATGTTTCTAGAGGATCTTACGGCCATTGTGTAGAATGTGAGAAAATAAAAGGATGAGATGAAAGGTTGTGATGGTCAGTTTTGGATTGATAAATGATGAGAGTGAATGGCCATTAGTGAAATTGAATGCTTGGGATGTTACAAATGGAGGGAATTAAAGAAGTATGGCTTTTGGGCTTTAGAGGGATTTAAAATATGCATATGAGTGAGTGGGTTAGGGTCTGCTACACTAGGTTAGTTAATTATAGGCAAAATCCCAGTGTATCTACACCAAAGATGGGTGTAGGTACGCCCACATGTTGTTGGGTAAGGCAAAAGTTCCAATGAAGCTAGTGTAGAAACATTCATTCCCAATGTAGGCATGCTAGTGCACTGGAGTCAAAGTTGAAAATTGGTCTTGATCCTAGCGTAGGAATGGTCAACTAGACGTAGGTACGACCATTGTCTGCCTTGGCATCCTCATGCATTATAGAACCTCAATGTAGACACGCTGGTATTGGGCGTCGGTATGCTCACATGCTATTTAGAAGTTATTGATCTTTATTTATCCTAGCATAGACTCATGCTAGGCCAATGTAGCTACACTGCAGGTTGCAAGCATATGTGTCTTGGTCCCCATTTCTACATTGGACGTTGGCACGCTGCCCTTTAGCATGGGTACGCACACTCTCTAGATCCTGACTAAATTTCTAGTGTAAGCTTATATTGCCAAGCATAAGTACATGCGTCCTTGCTTCCTCTTGCACATGGTTGAGCATAAGGACATACTGCATGGTGTAGGCACGTGTGGGCTCTGACATGCTCATGCCTTAATCACTTTTCCTCAGCGTATACCCTCCTCATGAATACACTCATGTGCTTTCACCCTACCGGTGCCTCAACACAGTCACGTTGATGCTCAACGTACTCACACTAGCATCTTACCAAATTGGTCCACCACATTTTTACTTTAACATTTTTCTTCACCATTTTTTCATTCATTTTTTGTCTTTTCCCATCATCATAAAAAAAATTCTTTTATTTTTTCTCTATATTTTTTTCTCTCTTTTTTTATATTCCATTTTTCTTTTTTTTTATATGTATTTTTCTCTATATTTTTTTTTCATACTTTTACTTTCTAAAAGAACAAACCAAGGTTCCCTCCCAGCAACGCTTCTTTAACGCCACTAGCTTGATGGTTGACACCTTATGCAGGTGTTTGAAGTGAAATAGAGGTCTTGTCTCTTGCTACCTCCCATCCATGGTAAATTTTCAGTCTATGACCATTAACCTTGCATTTTCTTTTTGAGTTAGGCTCTTTCAGCAACACAGCTCTATAAGGAGCCATTTCCTCTACTAGAAATGGTCCAGACCACTTTGACTTTAACTTGCCTCGAAAGAGCTTCAATCTTGAATTGAAAAGCAGAACCATACCCCCTTTGTGAAACTCTTTCTTTATGATGTGCTGTCATGCCACTTTTTGGTCCTCTCTTTATAAATTGAGACACTTTGGTAAGCCATCAACCCAAATTCATCAAGCTCATGCAACTTTAGCCCTATTTCTTCTTGTGCCAAAGAGGATTCCATGTTTAACAGCTTTATAGCCCAATATGCTTTGTGCTCTAACTCCACAGGTATATGGCATGTCTTCCCATATACTAGCTGGTACAGGGACATGCCTATGGGAGTCTTGTAGGAAGTTCTATAAGTCCACAAAGCATCATTAAGTTTGACAGACCACTCTTTTCTTGATTTTCCTACCACCTTCTCAATAATCCTTTTAATTTTTCTATTTGAAAGCTGAAACTATCCACAAGTCTGAGGGCGACAAGGTGTAGCCACCTTATGCAACACTTCATAATGATTTAATGCTCTCTCTATCAATTTATTGCAAAAATGAGACCTTTTATAACTTATCAAGACTCATGGGACACCAAATCTTGAGAAGATATTTTTCTTAATAAACCTCAACACCATTTGCGCATTATTGGTCTTAGTGGGGATAGCCTATACCGACTTTGACACATAGTCAATAGCCACTAGGATGTATTCATTAAAAAGGGATTAGGAAATGACCCCATGAAATCGATCCCCCAAACGTCAAATAACTCTACCACTAGGATATTATTGAGTTTTATGTTGGCTTTAATAGATAATCCTCCACTTCTTTGGTAAGGATCACACCTTTGCATATAACTCTTAGCATCTTGGAAAATAGTTGGCCAATAAAAGCCAGATTATACCACTTTTACAGCTGTTCTAGTGGCACCATGATGGCCATCATACTTTGGGTCATGGAAATGCCAAAGAATTTCTTCTTGTTCAGATTCAAGTATGCATCTTCGAATCAGCCCGTTAACCCTAATTTTGTACAAAAATGGCTCATCCTACAAGTAGCTTGTACTATCATGGAATAACTTCTTTCGCATTTGGAATGTCTAGTCCTTAGGAACCATTCCAGCTACCTTAAAGTTAGCCATATCCACATACCAAGGACTTTTACAGATGCTTTTCAATTTTTCATTAGGAAACTTTTCTTGAATCTGAACCATTTTTTCTTCACCCTTCAATCTAGATAATTGATAAGCAATTGGATTCTCCTTTCCCTTTTTGTCTCTGATTTCAATATCAAATTCTTCGAGGAACAAAACCCACCTAATCAATCTTGGCTTGGATTCTTTCTTAGCAAGCAGATATTTAATGGCTGAGTGGTCTATATACACAACCACTTTAGATCCACTTAAGTAGAACATAAACTTGTCAAAAGCATATAGCACAATCAATATTTCTTTTTTAGTGGTGGCGTAGTTCACTTGAGCCTCATTAAGAACTTTGCTTGCATAATACCTACGACAAAGTCACTTGCATCGCACATAAGTTCAAATGGTAAATTCCAAATCAGAGTAGACAGTATGGGAGCTGAAGCCAACTTGCTCTTTAACTTAACGAAAGCCACCATACACTTATCATCAAACTCAAAAGTGGTGTCCTTTGCTAGTAAGTCAGAGAGAGGTTTGGCTATTTTTGAAAAGTCCTTGATGAAACGTCTACAAAATCCAGCACATCCAAGGAAGCTTCTTACCCCTTTAACATTGATGAGGGGTAACCTTTCTATTGTCTCGATCTTTGCTCAGTCAACTTCTATGCCTTTGACTAAAATTTTATGACCAAGAACAATCCCCTCCCGCACCATTAAATGGCATTTTTCCCAGCTCAAGACTAGATTTATCTCTTGGCATCGCTTTAAGACCTATGCCAAATTGCTAAGGCATGATTCATACATTGACCCAAATACTAAGAAGTCATCCATGAAGATTTCTATGAACTTATCCACCATGTCGCTGAAAATAGTAAGCATACAATTTTGGAAGTCGTAGGAGCATTGCACAATCCAAATGACATCTTTCTATAAGCGAATATTCTATATGGATATGTGAAGGCTGTCTTCTCCTAGTCCTTTGGATCTACTATAATCTGATTGTAGCCCGAATACCCATCTAAAGCAGTAGTAAGCATGGCCACATAATCGCTCCAACATTTGGTCCACAAAGGGCAGAGAAAAGTGATCTTTCCTTGTCGCATCATTCAACCTCCTATAGTCAATGCACATCCTCCAACCCATGGTAGGCCTTTTGGAAATAATTTCATTTTTTCATACGCCCACCCCATGATCCTGATGGTCTTGTTTATGTAATTGAGCATGAGTCTGGTCCCCTTAGGCGTATACACACTTGCTTTGAACCTGAAACTTGCACAAGGAACAGTAAGTCAGCGTACCCACGCTGGCCTTAACGTGGTTACGCTGGTGTCAATATGGCACCGATAACATAAGTCACAAATTTCATCTTTTTTGTTATAAAACTTTATGCATTTAATCTAAAACTTAAATTATTTTATTCTTTTCCTAAATTCCTCAATTAATGGATAAATTGCAATAACTTACTTAATACTTAAAAGGCCCAAATTACATCAGTTAATTTAAAAAATATAACCAATTAATTAATTAAGTCTTTTCAAGACTTATCAATCGTTTCTCTTCCCTCATCTTTTTACATCAACATATTTATCTTCTTACATTATTCATGCGCATTCATCTTTTTGACATATTTTAAAGGTTATTTCCTTTTAAACAAAAGATCCTTTTCAAATAACATTTCCCTAACTTACTTTAGAAAAAGGATGTTTTCCTAAAATAAATTCATCCTCTCTTCTTAAGTCTGAGGCCACTTTCCAACACGGAGGAGATGAAAAAATTAGAGAAAGAAGAAGAGAGAAAGGAGAAATAGGAAAAGAAGGGCCTATATTATTTTATTTAACGTGTTTTGGGCTCAATCTATGAACTGACTTTTCTAAAAAAAAATATGACATGAGACACATCAAAGGTGACGTGGGAAGTATCCCACGTTAAAGCCAACAAAACCCACATCAAATGTGACGTGCGAAAGTCGGAAAACGTCCGCGAGGCTCTCACACTAAAATAAATTTTTCTTGTTCATACATGTCAGCGAGGCTCTCATCATAGCATTTTTATTTCTGGTGCAAACATATTTTTATTAATACCATGTCTACATCTCTCTTGCCTTTCCAACATATTTTCACACCAGTTATAAAAATAATTAGTATAATAAATTTATTATTTAATTTTATTAATTTAATGATGTATATTATATTGAAGAGAAAAAGGAAAACAGAATATGATGAAAACATTGAAATTCGTCTCGTAAATATGCCGAGTTGTAACATCTGTCCTCCTCTTTTTCCTTATCCGTGCGTGGCTGGTGGCAGAAAATAATAAAACTAGCGGTTAAGATTCCACAACAAACCAATACCGGCTTATAATGCTACGTATCTATCCTTGTTAAAAAACACGAAGAAGACATAACGAGATTTGATTTATATATGTTTCCTCGCATCAAGGAAATGCAGTCTATATAGAGCTCAATTGTCGTACGAAAGTGCCACCTCATTTTCCATTGCGATTACCTTTTGAATCATCTCTAACATATAACTTGTTCAGTAATATAATTAAATACACCCAACACGTTACTTAGTTCATAAACACTACAAAATTGTCTGATTCTTAGCAAAAAGGAAAACAAAATCTGAGAGATGAAAAAACCTGTTAGTCATTAAACTATAACCGTTAGTATATAATATTTATTTAATGAAAAAACATTATTATTATTATATATAGATATTACGATACTAAATGCAGTATATATATATAATATACAGTATGAATTATGATATATATTAAGTTTTTTATAAGACCTCAATTTTTTATTAGTGATATATATATATATATATATATATATATATATATATATATTAACATAGAGTCATAATATTTATATTAATAGTACAATTTTTATCATACAGAAATTATACAATTGGAAATAAGCTTAAGTCTAACACTTTTATCTTTATATAAGTACAGTATATGTTTTTTTGTCGTGAAAAAAATAATTACGTTTGATCAGATTACTGAAATAACTATTAAACACAAAAATAGACACACTTATGCAATACTAGCTCATTATGAGTGTAGGCATTATATAAATAGCACGGTTCAAACTTGCCACATGCTCATGAATCATACCAATATTTTTTGGAAAAGGAAGAAAAGAATAATAGAAAAGGTAGATTTAACATCATTACCTGTTTTGTGCTCAACGAAGGTAGTTCACGCTGAATTAATTGATCTCTCAACTTGAGATTAAGATTGTACTTGATAAAAATAAATAAACTCGATACGATCACATAGAACAAGCAATCATCATAAATACATGTTCAATGCCTATTGATTTGCACTATTTACCTTTTGTTGTTTAAGCAATTTTAATTGCTATCAATCACCCCTAATCATTTCGCAAGCTCGAAATAAAGAAACAAAAATATAATAAAATCACATACATAGCAAACCATCATCATATATCTGCATGTATATATACTCACGTCTGATGTTGATTGTTTTTTATTTTTATTTTTTGTAATTGTAAGCAAAGTATATCGAACGTCCCTAATCATCATTTGGTAAGATAGTGATTTTCACGTAACGAGAAATCAAAGTAATCCAGATATCCAAGACTGCCTTTCAGAACGATACACACTGGTTGAAACTTGAAAGTAGTGCTCATTGCTCGAGTACCAACTAAGTGTTATTTTAAATCAAATCACATTAGAATTAAATAACAGAATATTTTATACCTCGTTATATAAACCACATGTCTAAGTAGACTTCTTTTGATCATCAATTAATATTAACCAGAGATATAAAATTAGTTTAGCGATTAGTGAAGTGGAAGGAGAGAAGGAGAAAGAAAGATCGTGGATTCAAAGACTTCACCAAAACTTCTAACAAATTAACAGTATCGTTAAAAAAACCTCAATAACAAGTATGTAGGTATAATAATAGTAAAACAAGCACGTAGTAAATCTTTGATATCGCAGTTTCTTTATAATAATAAAATACAAATATATGTTCCAAATATGAAATTTTGGAATTTCTTTTGGCCGAGAAACTTCTTTATTAGGGATTTTCCTTGCCTTCAATATGTTACTTTCACTAGCACAAATGAATACAAATGCATGAATCTTGTGTTGATAGCAAAGGGGCAATGAAGAATATTCAATGATCACTCATTAATGAAAAGCCAAAGTCATGCTGAGTTGGTTGTGAATGCTGGAGAGCAGAATAAGTATAGGCACTAAGATTGAATTAGAGCACACGTCATGACAGGGTGGGACTGATGTCATCATAAACTCCACTTAAAAGGGCTCGTGGCTTATAGTATTGCTAGTGGTGGTGCAGCTATCATCAAATGTTTGAATACCCTTCTTCCAAAATTAAATTCTTAACATACATAGAAAAGAATAAAAGAAATGCATACACATAATATATATAACATGGAAAGTTAAGAAGAAGGGACCAAAGCAGACATGCGTGTGACTAGAAAAGTGCCCTAGAAAACAAGTACCTTTTCTCTCTAAGCTTTCATGCCTACATGAAAAATATTATATATATATATATATATATATATATATATATGTTTAATTAAATGAAATAAAAAAAGGGAAAGGGGCGTTCCATGCTGAAGCATATAAATAGTAACATTGCAGAAAGAAAAGTAAACAGTGCCTATAGTGACTGACCTTATTTAGAAAAAGATAACCTTCTTTTGCCTAAGGAAATAGTGAAAGTGGATTTCTCAGAGGAGACATAGTAATGTGGTTATCTGTACTTGCAATTAAAATGTTAGATTTCTCATCTACCTCTTGTTGCTTATGCAGTAATGTTGCACTTAACCGAGGTTAATTATGTTAGTGGGGGAAAATTGAGGAAAACCGGTACTTTTAGCCGCTATTTGGTCCTTTCGTCGCGAAATTAGCAAAAGCCACCCTTTAAGGATTTCTATATGAAAATAAAGTATTCAATATTTTAACTTTGGTATTAATTATTTTGTATTTGGAGGAAAAGGTAATTGCCAGAATCAAAAATCAATATATGGATTGATCACTAAAAGAGTTTTTTTTTTCCTCTATAAATGCAAATCCAAAAACTATTTACATTTTTGGGCTATACCTAGAGCTATTTTGTGTGTCATACAAGATGGAGACAATATAATCGTGTAGTATGCAAGCTAGGCAACTACATGAGAATGTGACAAGTGTCTTTGTCGCATCATATTTAGACGATTATCTGTCATTTGTCATCCAAGATTTATGTGACACACTCTTACATTGCAACAAAGTGATGTTTTTGCATGGCTAGATCAATTCCCTAAGCAAATTGGCCTTTACAAGGGGCATGAAGTCTCACATAAAAAACGTTCATGCAAACATTATGTGAGAACTTGACTCCCGCACAACAGTTATACAAGCATAAAATGTTGTATGAAGCATCGGGGGCCATGTGTAAGATCCTTATTTTTATTAATTAGGATATGTTAGGAAGAATTAAATGGGACGTACATTAAAATTCATTGGCTCGTAATTAATTAAATAAATTGTTTGATGGTCAATAAATTAAAATTTTTAAGACAACCCATTAAATCACGGAATCTATTAGGTTAGTTTCTAAAATTTAAGTCGATGGATAGTCGATTGCGGTTATTAACCGAAATGGTTAAAGGACCGAACTACCCTTAGCCAACCTAAAATAATTAGGTTAATTCTCTTTCTCATTTTCACTCTCTTTACCATACCACCTCTCCCTCTCTTTTGTTTTTTTTCTCTCTATTTCACTCACTTATCCTCACCTTTCCTTTCCATATTTTCTTCCACTTCATCTTTCCCTTTCTTCCTTCCACGTCACTCATCACCATCATCCACCTTTTTTTATTTTTTCTTTCTCTTTTCTTTCCCCATGACATCACCACCACCTCACGACCACCACCATTCCTCTGTATCCACACTCTTATTTCCACCACCATCACTGTGCCTCTCTCTTCCCCTCATGCGAACTCCCTTTCTTTTCTCTCCATCATCACCGAGCCATCATTCAAGCCACCATCATCCCATTTCTCTCCACACTCCTCCATCAGACCTGAGATATTTATCTTCCTCTCTTGAACACCCTTGCATGCGTAGCCGCCATTGTCATAGAGCTTGGAGATTTCGTCAAGGTCAATTGGAGGCTCGATCAGGAGCCAAAATGTAGGTTTTTAGTCACCAGTCGGTGCAAAATCAGTGTCGGTAAGTTAAACTTCCTATTTCCCTTGCATGCATTCCCATCTCCAAATGCATGATCATCTTTTTATTTTTTTCTACATACTGAAAATTGTGAGTTTCGTGGGGTATTTTGATCTTTCTGCATGAGGTACTTTCGCTCGATTTCTGGAAAAAATTATCAACACGAAAGTTGTTCCTCTTTCTAACAAGTTATAGAATGCCTAAATCTGATGTCTAAAGTAAACAGTTATGCCCTAAACACTAAATGTTGCCCCTGGTTGGAATTTGATTACGGGTCAGTGACCTATTTTTGAAATTTAGGACTGATTGGCTTGGAACTAGCTTTTGGTGTCTTCATGAAAGTTGTAGTAAATTTTGTTACAAAAATTAAGACCAAGATCACAGAAATCGGACACATGTGGCTTAAGTTGTGATTAAAATAATAGAGCATGTGCATGTTACCCTTTTCGATTGCATGTATGTTTTTCTTTTACGGTGCATGCAATGTTTATGACGTGCCCATTTTCTTTTTCTAGCTTGACTATAAGCGCTTGAGTAGCATCGATATGATTTCAGAGCTTTGAGGTAGTTTCGACAACTTGTCGAAAAGGTTTGTAACCCTTGGTAAGTTTGATTCTCATCAAAACTTCGTCGATTTTGTGTTCAAGTCTCAATTTTAGTATTTTGATGAGTTATGGGTTACGAGATTATTTTTATTAAATTTTCAAAATATTTTAAATATAGGATATTGACGTTTGGAGCCGAGTCAGAAGTCGACAATATTTTATTTTGGAAAGCTGAATAACGCCCTAAGGTACATGTTAACATACGAGGGAGTTTATCACTCAAATAGCAAGTAGTGATTTTAATTTTGGGGTGGATTTTTAAATTAAAAGGTTTATTTTGAATATCAACACTTAGAAAAAATTGATTATTTTGCTAAAATAAAAATATAGTTTTTAATTATGTCATGAAATATGGTTTATGAAAGGAAACCTATTGCTTGGTAAATATTGCTGATAATATTATGTGAATTTAATTAGTTAAGTGTCATAAGGGTATTGATGATATTGTGATAATTGGAATGTTATTGGTTACACCTGATGGTGACGTTATATGTTTATTGAAACTTGATGTGTTGGTATCTATTGTTGACAATTCTTGATAATAATATATTTTATTGATGGTGTGAATGTCATTAGTTGTCTGATTGATATGTGTTACTGAAATAACTTGTATGGTATTAGGAATATGTTGGTTATGGTATTGATGGCTACGGTTGATTGAATTGATAAATAATAAAGTGATGATTGATGATTTGGAATTATGTTGAGGCTAGTGGAGCTAGGCTATGATGTCGGGATAGTTATATATGCAATATGATTCGCATCCATGCATTTTACATCATCATGACATCATATACATTGATAAAGTACTATGATTTGCTGTTTGAGGCTGCTGATTATAGCACTATGATTTGTTGTGTAGTCCTCAAGGTACCACCGATTATAGTGGTACTTATCTCTCAACTTTCAGTTTTCAAGGTGACAATATCGCTTGGTAAGCTTGACACTGGGGAAAATGCAATGTGAAAGTGAAAGAACTATAAATTAATTATCATGTGGTGTTGTTTGAGATGAATATATATAATCTTCATGGCTTTGTTAATATTTAAAGTTTGTGTATAGCCCTTTGATTGGCTTAATTTGGTGAACAATTTTATATGATGCCAATTGTTAAGTTTTGATATATGCAGTTATATATCTGTGTATGTATGCGCATGCGATGATATCTGTATATATTTATCTGACTGATAGTGAATGGGTAGCTGACACCTCACTGGAAGTTTAGTTTAAATCTTGTCATCATATGATGCTGTGGAATTAATCCTCTTTATGTTAGAAACTGTTTAAACTTGAATGATTATGAATTTAATATTATGGTTAAATTGTGTGAGTAATGCCCTGAGATGGGTATTCCTTGGTTCCTTACTCATAGTCATATACGAGGAAGGAAGGATACCATGTCCATTGTTAGGGACATGTAACTTGGTTGGTCCATTTTTAAGTCTGTTAGTTATGTTTCCATTGTTAAACTATGTATCATTTAGGTTCTTGGACTAATTCAACTGGGTTGTTGTGATCATGAAAAATTTTCACTAATTTTTATTAAACCCTAGGAATTTATTCTAGGAATTTAGGCGGGATGTCGCACCATACAAAAAACCTTTTTAAAAGAATATTTTCTTTTTTATATTTAAAAATAATATTAAACCTATTAAAATAATATTTCATAAAGCCACTAAATATACCAACTAGCTATAATCAATTCTAATTAGGAATAATCAATGGTAATAAATTCAAATACATAATTAATATTCAAAATTTAATTAATATATACAAATTACAATTAGTACAAATAATAGTTAATATAAAATACAATGAATTACTAATTATAAATATAAATTTAATTAATATTGTTTAGAAACTAACATGTGGTCTATCTGATCATGATGTACTACTCACTACAAGAAAAACCAGACATAGAATGGAAGCATGGCGTAGGGCTTAATGGCTTTAGCGTGGATGAAAATTCCCTAATCTATCATTATCTCTTATCATCCCATTTTTCTTCTCCCCCTAAATCCTTAATCCTTCGTCTCCCTGATACCTTAATCCGTAATCTCTTCTCCCTAATCCTTATTCTATTTTCCTTCTCCCTCTTCTTCCTCTTTCCCTGTTGAGGGAGTTTTGGTTGAAGGTAGAAAAGCTAGTTCGGTGATGGGGTCATAGGGAGGTTCTGGTGGTAGAGATGGTTTATTGGTACAGAGTTAAGGTTTTGGTTAATCATGGAAGAGGCAGTTCGGTGATAGGGGTCATGGGGAGGTTGTGATTTAGTTAGGGTGGAAGATGTGGTTCAACGATGTGGATTGGTTGGTTGTGATGGTGGTTTATGGTGGAGATAAAGGGTTTAGTTGTGATGTGGTGATGGTGGAAGATAGAAGGTTAAGGTGATAGGGTTATGGGGTTAAGATTAAGGTTGGTTCTACCTTGAATTTGTAACAATATTCTAAATCCCAATGAAATCTTTTCATGATTATGGTAGTTCTACTTTCATGTTTATGTAATCTTAGAATTTATTATAATAAGACATTATGTAGGTTGTTCCGATTTCATGATTATAGATTTAAGCTTTAGATTAGTTAGTCTTTTTAACTGTTTTCATTTGGTCCACTACTTGTGATTATTTTCCTAGATCAGAAGTGCTTTTATTTTTCATTCATTTTCTTGTTGTTGTTAAGGATAATAAAGTATTTCTTATTAACTCCTTTTGTTTAGTTTTTGGTTGGGTTTTTAATCAACTATGGGCTATTGTTTTACGTACAATAGGGTTACTGTAATTTTAGAAATGCTTTTGCCTTTAGTCCTCAAGCAATTTCAGAAGTCCCTTTTCATGGTGGTATGTGGTAACAATATTATGGTAAAGGTTTTATGCTTGAAAGAGGTCACATGGCATGTTGGTTGAAATTGAAGTATAGATATTATAAAGTTAATTTGATTTATTTTGTTTTGTAAAGGTCACATGGTATGTACTATTCTTTTTACTTTTCCAATGAACAAAATTTTATGATGATAAATTACATGATTCAAGAACTTTTGTGTATATTTGGCTCATTGGAAAGATGTTTATCTTTGAGGCTTGATTTCATAGGGGAGAAGTTAATTTCCAAAAGATTATAAAGCATAACAATGAAGCTTTAAAATGAGACAAACTATAATTTCTAGACTTTGTGGAAATATGGATATATTTAAAAGAAAATAACATGAAGCTTTGAATTTAATCTCTACAAGCTTCATATGGCTAGAAAATTTCTTTTATGTACTTAATCTTTACAACATCACTTCTAGAATTCAGTAACTTCTCCTAAATTTTCTATAAATGGCTTACCATTTCTAAAGTATTTCTTGAAAAGGATTATCTACTTTTGAATGTGAAAAAGATGTTGCAAAACAGGTGTTCTGGAATAAAGATGGTCAACAAAGTTTATTTCTCAGTGGGTAATCTAATGTGCCTTTTAAATTGTTATTCCTTATATTTTGTCTAATACAGGTTGTATTATATTGAAGGGATTGGATATGAATTGTTTTTTGCTTGAATTAAAAGCTAGTATAAAATTAAACCAGTAGAAAATGATAATTATACTATTTTTCCTTAAGGAAAAATGGCTTAATGCTTCATTTTGATTGTTAAACATTCAGAAATTAGTAGGGCTACCACTTTCCATTAGCTTCATAGTTTCATTGTCTACTAAAATACATAATCAAAAGGGTGTCTTTGTGTGATAGTAAACAATGTTAGGAAATCCCTAGTGCATAAGCAGCGAAAATACAAAGATTCTAATTGGACTTGCAAAACTTTATGTTTCAAAGCATAAGACAAACATCAAATATTTTATTTAAGCGTTTTAGGGTTACCTCTTGAAGAAAATCGAAGCAGTCATAGTCTCGTTCTTTAGGAGTCTACATGAGTACTCCAGCCTGAAACACTACACCTTCCAAATGCTAGTTTGACGACGTGTAGCTTTTGTAACTTTTACGTATTTTGTGTCTCTTTTTGGTGAGCTGCCTATAAACATCATATGCTCTATTTATAGGCTTAGATTTGACCTAATTTGCTCTCTCTAAAGAGTGAGCTCCTTACTCATTCTAAATGAGTTAGGCTCAATAGCTTTATTTAAGTCCAACTAAATTAAAAGCTATTTTCTGATGGGCTTACTCTATGTGTGTGACCCTATAGGTAAAATACTTGGTCATATTAATAATAAACTATTTTATTATTAATATAAAATAAGAGCGATGTCTAGCAATGCATCATTATGTCTGAATATTATTTATTATCAACATAACCTATAAGTGATAATTATTTTATATGTTTGTTCCTTTTGTCACGATATCCTAATTGGGCCCAAGGCATGGTCGCGTCATCCTTGTACGGTCCAATTTATTTTACTTGATACTGGAGTAGACTTTATCTGAATAAATATCCAATACTTATTCTTTCTAGCATTGCCATACATTTCTTTAGTCTCACTCCATCAAGTGGCCTACATATATCACTTCTGTCACATAGGAGAGACAAATCTCATCTACATCACTCGCATCCCTCTACATAATTTGTTCATTGTCTAATCACAACCTTTATAGTCCTCTTGTTACAAAAGATGTTTGATTATATTAAAACAACAAACTCCTTATGTAGGAATCGTAGTGACTTCAGGTCAAAGGACTACATATACCATTATCACATTGAGAATCGTTTATGACATTCATGTAATGATCCATGCAACGTTCTCAAAGTGGGTCTGTCCAGTACATTATTAGTCTTAATGTGTACCTGTGTGAAGACTTGATATCATCTATATCCATGATCTGTAAGATTAGATCATCAGTATACTCACACACTAGTCTTAATGTATTTACATGTCCACATGTAAATACTTGACTAGGGACATTTTAGGAATAACTCTCACCCTAAACCTATTACTCCAAGGATAAATAAAGGCGCTATTAAACCATTTAACAAAAATACCTTATTCAAAATGATGCATCCTATATAGGCTCTTAGTGTATATTTCCAACAATCTCCCACTTGCACTTAGAGCCGATAAGGTTAATGTCTAATGATGTCTACCCCACAATTTTGTTGGTATGCACATTGCATCTTTTCATATCTTCTAAAGATGGAATTATTTAAGTATATGCTTGGATTAATTCACTTCCTAATATTGTTCTATGGTTCCATTGTCATCACAGTGGAAACTCATATGGTATATAATATTTAGAATGATTAAATGTAAATCGACTTCTTTTGTAATTTAACATAGCATTATACTTAGATTTGTTAGTAATCTTGACAACATATATATATATATATATATATATATATATATATATTTTGATTGCAATCTTAAGTCATTCAAATTACTTAGAAGGTTGGGATTGATGTAACCTTTACAACGAACTCATCTTCCATTTATCAAGATCAAATCCTTAGTCATTCTTAAGTGTTTAAGGATATTCTTGACTATAGAATGAGAATATTAGTTCTAGAAAAAACAGGTCTTCTACATGTAATACTAGAACTATAATTGTGTAGTTACTAACCTTTTTATAGTCACAAGATTTATCTTCCACTACCAGAAAAATGACTAATAGCTACAACCAATTAGCGACCGCAACATGCCGTCGCTAATTAGTGACCGTGTTAGCGACCACAAAATGAAAGCGACCAGGAACACAAAACATAGTGACCACTTCCGCGACCGATACTTACCCGTCGCTAAAATTGGTATAGAACCGTCACTACCTCCGTCACAATATCATACGTCGTCGCTGACCCGGTCGCTATAGTTAATTCCCTCCACTTTTTTGGTTTCCCTCCAATATATTTATGGCGCCAACTGATAGCGACGGGCACTGGAGGGTCGCTATGTCCTCGAATGGTTCAGTGACGTCCTCCATGACGTCGCTATGGCTACAATATAGCGACGGTGGTGTTGAGACGTCGCTCATATTCGTCAATACTAGTGACGGAGCATATAGCCGTCACTAGTGTTCTGGAAATTAGTGACGTAATTTGACTACCGTCGCTATATAGTCTATTTTGAAGAAGTTAGTGACGGTGATTCTCTGCCGTCGCTATGTTTTCGTCTTCCCTCCACCTTTAAATAATGGAAGGTAGTGACGGTGGGGTGACATCGTCGCTAATATTCAGGAGATTAGTGACGGATTGGTGAGACCGTCGCTATAAATTTCGATTCCCTCTAATTTTTTCTTTTAATAATTGATTTTAGTGACGGTGGGTTGCCACCGTCGCTACGTTTCAGGAGATTAGGGACGGATGTGTGTTGCCGTCGCTAAGTGTTTAATGTTAGTGACGTTGTTAGCGACGGGGTTTGAGCCGTCGCTATGGTTTTAATGTAATTCGACAGCAACCCCTTTCCCTGTCATTTGCCCTAACTCTGAATCCTTCCCCCCTCTGTTCCCTCCGAGTCCACCCGACGCCCTCCTTCCCTCCATCCCTTCCCGTGACTTCCTCCACCTGTCTCCTCCCTCCCTTCCTTCCTCTGACATTGTGTGTGCCCTACATTGTCGTCCTTTAACCTCCTAGGCTCACCACTCACCCTCCGTTGTCCCTTCGCTTGAAGCTCCATGTGATAGCTCCTCCTCTCCAATCAAGGTGCATTCTAGTAACTACGGCAATTCCCTTACTGAGTTTCTCTCTCACGAAGGTGCGACAATTCCCTCTGCTCACCCACTCACTCCTCTTCGGCCATACATTTTGAAGGTTCCTCCGACACCTCCTCCTCTCTGGTACTTTGCTTAGCAAATTATGTTTATTTGATTTATTTAAATTTTAGTATATCTCGTGTATAAAAACTAATTACAGTTGGTCTGTAAATGGCATAATATAAATTTTAGTATAATTTAAATTTTACTTAATAATTTGTCCTAATTTTCCATTCCCAACTTGCGTTTCTCCCTAATCTTGCTCATCTGTTTGCCCCTCTGGCCTATGCGATGGTGCTAAGAAGCCTTCAAAATCAAGCAATGTCATAGCCTGAATATATACTGTCATTTTTTTGCTGAGGAATAGTACCATTCATATGTGAACATGGTTCGTCCATGTCCTCAATGATAATATATGTCCTCTATATTTCATGTTTTAAAACTATATTTTTCCTTTGTGATAAATATGATATCAGCTTCAGCTTGGCACTGAAAAAATAAATAAACAGAGATAGGAAATACTGTAACTGTACTAGCAATAGAAAGAAATATCATGATGATGGAAGCCACATGATATTGAGGGGTGATAAATATGAGCTTAACATCTAGCTATGGTTTATGTAGATTTCTTGTTCTGTGTCCTTCATTGTTTTGTAGGTCTCTGTTACTCCTTGATTTGTCCATAAGAGTCTCATGTAATAGTCATGTAGTATATTGATTCTTTCATAAAATGTTAAGTATGGTAACTGCTATGTTCCATAGATGATGATCTCGTGCCTGAAAACACAGAACTTTGAACTGGCTAGCTTACTACATTCTTGATGTGGTTTTTGTGGTCATAATTTTCCATGCCCGTTTTGACTATTCTCAACGATTGGCTATATTTGTGGTTTGATATATCGATTTGGGTATAAGTCGGAGAAATCTATCGTGGGTGACAAAATCTTTCTAGGATTTAACTGTAATCTTTCTATTAAAATTTAATGCAATAGGTAGTTAACATAGAATAACACTCACAAGTCTTCTCTCCCTCCTGCGCGGGCTTCGTCTTCTCCGGTTACCTTCTCCGGCGAGCTCTGCAACTCCGGCCACCACTGCTGCAGCTCCAACAGCAGTGGGTCTTCTCCTTTCCAGCTTTCATTAGCCATAAACAGCCCCACCCACTGCTGTTTCAGGCTTTCATTCTTGTTCTACTCCTTCCCTTCACTGTTTTGCTTCTCCTTTTCTCCGACAACCTTCTCCGGCGACCTCTGCAACTCTGGCAACCACTGCAGCAGGTCCAAAGTTGTTCCTCCTCCTTCTTTTTCTGTTTTCCAGTAGCCCTCAACACCCTTATATACCTCAGGCAATGGATGATGGTTGACAACCTTGTTCGATGAGGACGCAATAGAAGGGAATCGAAGTTAGGGTCCGAAAGGGAAAGGGTAAAAACGAATGGATTTAAAGATTAAGGTTAAAAAAATGAAAAACTTACTAACAAGATTTAAAGTTATATATTCTTTAATCTGATTTAAACTATTAACATTTTAAATTGGACTTAAAATTTTGATGGTAGTATGATTTATTTATAAAATTATCACCACGTCAATTTTTATGTTGGATTTTTGTTAACAGACTTAAAAAGCTCTTTTCGTGCTTGAGTTTTATAAAACATATGAATGTTGAACAGGACAATCTGTTATGATTAATATGGAATAAAATGTTGCTCATGAGAATAGCAGTTTTTGTTGTTTGGCAATCTTTGCAGTGCAGTTATAGAGGAGTAGCAGTAGTATATGATGTTAATATACAAACCAGTAAAATTCAACTCACGCATAATGTATCTATTATCATCAGTTTGTCTACAGAAAACACAACCACCAACACAGACAATCAAGTCAAATCCTAAACAAATTAATGATATGAACATTTGGTGATGCAAGGAAGAGACAACGAGCTTTTCACACACTGCTTTCTGACAATGCACACACATACTAGTTTTCTATGTGAAAGCATCCATAACATAAACCACTGTAGAATTCAACATTTTACCTTGTGTATGCTCGCTTCAATATATATATGGCCATATTGTGAAGAAAATCAATGGCCTTTGACTTCTTTTGATCTAGCAGTTCATCAAACACATCCACACACAAGAATGAAATCCTCTGATATTAATTAAAATTTTATATTTGTCTCTCTCTTAAAGTTTTAAATAAGTTCATGAATTTAATCAATTTCCGAATGGTAGAGAGATAGATAAAATTTTTTTAAAAATAGAACATTTTAAATAACATGAGAGGATTTATTCCTATTCTGAATCGGACTCAATTAGAACATAGACGAATCAGAAGGAGAAGAATAATTCACCAAATTAAAGATGCTGTTCCAATAATTCTTGTTATCTTCGTAGAAATCATTACCATTGCTGCCATCATCCCCACTGCCATGGTGATTATTAGATTCTCCACCGTTGTCAGGTGACAAACTCCGGTGATCGGAGCTAGCATTGAGCAAGAGGTTGGTGAATCCTTGTTCAATAACATGTGCATGTGTACTACTAGTGCTTGTGCTTGGCCTAAGAGATTGATCATGATCAGCAGAACCCCATGTGGCATCAATGGTCATTGCATGAAGAGTAGACGTAAAAGGCATTGAATTCTCCAAATCGTGTGTTGAGTTTTGATCATAACCTTTATTCCACTCTTGTCCACCTTCCTCTTTCACTAACCCTCTCTCTGAAGGACCCACAAACTCAATCACACCAGTCATAATTGGTGGTGCAATATTGTTCTCAGAGAAAGACAAGGTAGATGTAGGAGATTCAAGATCAATATCACCAGCACCACCACTTATCCTAGTAATTGCAACATTAGTACCATCATTATTCCAACCTCTCATTGCATGATCAAGAGAATGTGATGATGATGAGGGTAGGAGTACATGATCATGTTTGTGCAGGGCTGGAGCTGAAAAAGATGATGATGGTGCATTTGATGATGGAAAGTGGGTGCAAGTTCCAAGGTGGTGGTTTTGCAATGAAGAATGTGAATTTGTACGTCGCTTTGATTCTCTTACCAATCTTGCTTCGGCTTCGAGCCTGGCACTATGATAGAAATATGATGATTTGTAAACAGATATAATACCGGTTTTTGTTGTTGTTGTTGTTGTAAATAGAAAATACAGTCATAGAAATCGTATGAAGGCTCTTTTAGTCACTTGGGCTAGTTGTTGTTGATAAACTTGTATGGTTGATAAAGATATTACTCCTGTATTTCCTTTAAATAAGAAACATATAACTAAACTCATCTACATTAAAGAAAAGGATTGAAAGTATTCATGTTAATTTATTAATCAACAATTCAATTTTTTTATTCCTGAAATACCGATAATATTAAATACTTTAAATAATTGAATAAGAATAATTGTTAACATAAATCTTGTAAAAAAATTTAATGATCGATGTATTAGAAAAGTTATTTATGTTTCTTTAATATCCAAAACGAGTCGAGTTAGCGAGTCGAGTTAGCGAGTCGAGTTTACGAGTCGAGTTAGCGAGTCGAGTCTACCTAGCCAAAACGAGTCTTGGTAGACTCTCGAGTCTAACAACCTTGCTTGGTAACATTGAAAATGTATGATTAGCAAAGGCCAATAAAACTTTTTCTTTTGATTACTCAATTTCCATTCTAACTAGACTTTGTCATGCAGACCAAGACACCTTACGCGTGGTTCGTGTTTGGCCCTCATCAGCTTTGTCTTCATCGCTATCTCTCTTTCCCAGGTAATCCCCTAACGCTAACTTTCTGGCTATGTGTGTTGTATCTTTTGAAGTGTATGTATGTTGATTGTTGTTTATTAGTGGAGAGCAGAGCTCATTAGGCAGTGATTTTGTGTGCTGATAACATGATTTTTTATGCATGTGTAATGTTGTTTGTTAGTGGAGAGCAGAGCTCATTAGGCATTGGTTTTGTGTGCTGATAACATGATTTACGATGCATGTGTAATGTTGTTTGTTAGTGGAGAGCAGAGCTCATTAGGCATTGATTTTATATATTGATAACATGATTTGGTGTTCATAACTCTGAATATCATATACAATGCGTATGATATGTTTATTTATCTATACTGGGAAGTTTTCTATATGTAACAGGCCGTTTGTAAATTTGGGAAATGTCTAGTTTACAGGGGAGACTCTGCCAAAATTTCGGTAGACTCCCTTTCTTAGGGAACTTAAAAAATGAAACTCAACTTTAATAATGTAGGGTTTAGTCGTGTGTGTACCCATTAGATTCCCGTTCAAGTTTCAAAACAACCGGTTGATGTACCATGTTGTGTTGGAGCTTGAATTGTCCCGGTTGGACAGTTTGGTATGAATTTGTAACCTGTAGGGCGTAACCCATCAATGTTGTATGTGGTCTATCTTGAGAAGTTGAATGAATGTTCATTTGAAATTTCGGTTATGGTGTTTCGTATTGTCCCCAGGGTGCATGTCTGCGTGTGGTGTTTTATACCGTAGTATCTCTATGTACTCGGGGACCAATGCGAAATGCTGCCGAAATTTCAAATGAACATTCATTCAACTCAAGATAGACCACATACAATTATGGGATGGGTTACGGATGGTTGCATATTCATCCTGAATGGGATAGGACATCAAAGAGATAGAGTGATTCACAACCGATAGTTAAATAAAAATTTAAACGTGTAAGGTAACAGAAATCGTGCTTGTTAGATATTATAAATGGAGGTACCGGCAAATCGGCGATGGATGTACAACTGACTAGATCGCAATCGGCGAGTGACTGAGGAGTTTATGATGGGGCTATTGGAGTTCATTCCGTTCGCTACGGCAAACACGCTTGGATTTGAAGTGACTCAGAAGATCCGTTGTCCGTGATCAAGGTGCAAATGCATGAGTTTTGAATACGCAGATGATGTCATGTGCCACCTAACTGAGAAAGGGTTCATGGAAACATACCACTGCTGGTACAACCATGGTGAGCAGTTACCGCGTAGACCATCAGACGTAACCGTGCAACAGTCTTACTACGAGGTTGGAGAAAACAGGGATATGTACAACAACATAGAACAAATGGTGATGGATCATGTTGGACCCTCCACCGGGCGTATGCTGGAACATAATGACCAAGCAGGTCATGGGGACTCTGACAATGTAGAGGAGGATCCTAATCCGGAGGTGAAGAGATTTTATGATTTGTTGGCGGCGGCTCAGACTCCATTGTGGGACGGGTGCAACAGTCACACTGAGTTATCCGCCTCCCTAGCTGCTTTAAGCCTAAAGGCAGATTATAATCTTTCTGGAGGTTATTTTGATAGGATGGTCAATCTGATGGGTTCCACCATGCCTAGTAATCACAGAATGCCAGCAAACCTGTACCGTGCTAAGAAACAAGTGGCAAACTTAGGGTTGGGTTGTGTGAAGATAGAGTGTTGTGTTGGTGGATGTATGCTGTTCAGAAATGAGTTTGCAGATAAGAGTGTCACAAAATGTCTGCATTGTAATGAGGAACGCTACAAGACCGTTAAAAGGAGAGGGAAGGTAACCCGGACGGCCAGGAAGAAAATGTGGTACTTCCCTATAACACCGCGTCTTCAACGCCTGTATGCCTCATTGTCCACGGCAAAACACATGCGTTGGCATGCTCTGAACCGAACACAAGAGGGGTTTCTTTGCCATCCTTCCGACGGGAAAGCATGGAAGTGTTTGGATGAGCTATATCCGGACTTTTCAGGCGAGCCGCGCAATGTAAGACTTGGCTTATGTACTGATGGGTTTAACCCGTTCGGTCAATACGGAAGAGCTTACTCTTGTTGGCCAGTCATCCTGACCCCATACAATCTGCCTCCTGATATGTGTATGAAGAGGGAGGTCATGTTTCTATCTATACTGGTTCCAGGACCCAAAAATCCAAAGGCGAACATAGACGTGTTTTTGCAACCGTTGGTTGAAGAGTTATCACAATTATGGGATGTTGGGGTAATGACATACGATGCGTCTTTGAAGAACAACTTTATGATGCGTGCTGTTTTGATGTGGACTATTAACGACTTCCCGGCCTATGGTATGCTTTCTGGATGGTCCACGTCTGGGAAGCTTGCTTGCCCTGTATGCATGGAACATACCGGGGGGGAATCACTCCCTGTTAGTGGCAAGACAATTTTCTTTGGCTGTCATAGAAAGTTTCTACCGTTGGATCACCCGTTTAGGAGGAACAAAACCGCTTTTAAGAAGAACAAGGTTGTTAATGACCCTCCACCCCGTAGGTTATCTGGTGCACGGGTTTGGTAGAGGGTCGAAGAGTATCCTTACATCTGGGACAAGAGTGTTAAGGAGTTTGCGGGTTACGGTAAGGAACACCATTGGGTGAAGCAGAGTGTCTTGTGGGATTTGCCATATTGGAAAGACTTGTTGTTAAGACACAACATTGATGTCATGCACACTGAACGTAATATTTTCATGAATATTTTTGACACTGTTATAGACATCAAAGGGAGAACAAAGGACAACGAGAAGAGTCGTCTAGACCTTCCAATTTGGTGTTCCAGGAAGGAGTTGGAGTTGAGGGATGCGGGACGTGGAAGAATGTTTAAACCCCATGCAAAATATGCTTTAACTAGACCACAACAGATTGTTGTGTGTATTTAGATGAATGGGTTGACCCTGCCTGACGGATTCGCTTCTAACTTGAGTAGATGTGTCGACGTTAAGGAGGGTAGGGTGTTTGGCATGAAAAGTCATGATTGCCATGTGTTTATGCAACAACTACTCCCGTACGCGTTTCATGCCTTACCGAAGCCTATTTGGAAACCGTTAGTGGAGTTGAGTCACTTCTTTAAGGAGTTGACAGCTACTTCGTTGACTGTGGAGAAACTTGTGAAGATGGAAGAAACTATCCCGGTATTGATTTGTAAGTTGGAGCAGATTTTCCTACCAAGTTTTTTTGACTCCATGGAGCATTTGCCTATCCATCTACCGTATGAGGCCTTGGTTGGTGGCCCAGTGCAGTATCGTTGGATGTATCCATTCAAAAGGTGAATGCTTGGTGAACTCTTTAATTTCCTTGCAAATCGTGCTTATAATAGTATTTTCTAACTTAACACTATCTTGTTAATGATGTTGAAGATTCTTACGCTCTTTAAAAGATAAAGTGTCGAACAAAGCCTGCGTTGAAGCATCAATTTGTGAGGCATACTTAGTCGAAGAAATGACAACCTTTGCTTCTTTCTATTTTCCGACGGAGATAGAAACTAGAATGAGTAGAATTCCCCGCAATCTTGGGGTAGCCAGCCGCACAGGGTTTGATGAACAAACATCAATTTTCAACTATCCTGGTCACCCGGGGGGCAGGCTCACAAAATGTTACATTGATGAGAAAGATCGAAAGGCGGCTCACTTGTACATTCTTCTCAATTGCCCAGAAGTGGAACCCTTTATTGAGTAAGTCATAGAAGTTATATTATACATTCTTAACGTAGCTTTTATAGTATCTAAATTTGTTTCCTTTGAATAGCTTATACACAGATATGCTAAAACTTGAGCAAAATGATTTAACTGATGACCAAATTCATAGTGAGGTGTCATCCAAGTTCGTTGGTTGGTTCGCGCAACACGTAAGACCCGTATACCAAGTGTTTTTAAGCCTATTTGCTTCTAACTCCCGTTATCTAATGATGACCTACTTTTTATGTTGTACATAGATACAAGACCCTAACAACCATATTGAAGATTCTTTACTCCAAGCCCTTTCTTGGGGGCAGGTGAAAACTGTTAAAAAATGGCCTATTTACTACGTAAATGACTACAAGTTTAACATTCTTCAATGGAGTGAAGGGATGCGCACCCATAACTACGGGGTTTGTGTAAAAGGCACCGCCGGACAGTTAGAAGAAGACTTTTATGGAGTGCTGATGGAGATTGTTGAAGTTTCATTCTCTGGACGACTAAGAAGAGATATTGTTCTATTCAAATGTGATTGGTTCGACAACACAATTGGTGTTGGAACAAAGGTTGACAACAACTACGGCTTAGTTGAGGTCAAGAAGAATGGTAGATATAAAGGGTTTGATCCCTTCATTTTTGCCCAACAAGCTGAGCAGGTTTATTACACCGATTTCCCGGGAGGACATCGGGACTGGTATGCAGTAATCAAGGCCAAGGCCCGAAGTTAGATCACTGACAATGTCTCTGAGGAGGTCGATGACGCTTATCAGCTTGCACCACACGAGCTCAACGATGCCAATTTGTTGTTCAACATTGATCCAGTCATAATGGATGAAACACTCGCCACTACGGGGGGTGAACACATTGACAAAGACCTTGTCTCTCGATCAAAACGGTCTAGTGCTGATTTGGATACTGATGAACTTGTTCAAACAGATAACTACAGTGACACTGAAACTGAGGGGGAATTTGAAACTGAAACAGACACAGAGTATGTAGTCGTTAAACAAAATGTTACATAGGTTTATATATATCCTGAGACTAACCTTTCTTTTCATGATTTTATCCACAGATGACGGGACGTCGACTGCCCTTCAGTAGGGGTGGTGGGTCCAGGACCCCAACATTCCGGCAGGGGACTCCCACCCCAGGACAGGAGACCACTCCATCACCACTACAGCAGAGCACTCCATCACCACCACCACCACCGCCATAGCAGACCACTCCACCACCACCACCACAGCATACCACCCCATCACCCCGACTGACCACCCCAGAGCAGAGTCCTGGAGTTGGTGGCTTGGAGGACCATGGCCATCAGGCCACCCCACCTCCGGCATCCCCTCTGCCCATGTTGGTGCCCGTGCCAGCCGGAGACGAGTGAAAAGACTTGTTGGTTTATTGGATGTTACTTTAATTAGTACTTGTATAGATTGAATTGTACTGGGCACTCTTCTGTTTGTAACAGGGTAACTATTGTGATTGGAAATGTTACTATTACAGGGGAGACTCTGCCGAAATTTTGGGAGTCTCCCTAGATTGTGTGTTGTTTTACTCCTAACATAATTGTTGTCATTACAGCTTTGTTGATAGTAGTCGCACTACCAAAGCGATTACTAAGGTTTTGAAGGCCCAGTGGGATGGTCCATATATATCTTGGACAGATGCTGGGAAGGTTGTGCAAGATAGGTGGTTTGACACCTTCTCGGTAAGTTCCTAGCTCATTTGTTGTGACTTGATTTGTAAAATAGACCTGTTATTAATTTTGATTTCTCATTTCATTTTACAGCGTGATTACCAGTGGGTGGAGGGTATGATTGATGAGATTAGGAAGGTCTTTGCCACAAAGACCTCCAAAATCATCAAGAGTACCCTTTGGAAGGTGAGGGACAAGGGTGAGCGCCCTCGTTGGATCCCGGAGGACCATTGGGACGGGATGGTCCAGAAGTGGGGCGGGGTCCCATTCCAGCAGGCGAGTGCTCGGAACAGGGCCAACAGAGCCGCCGATGCTGCAGCCTCGGTTTACACTGGGGGTAGCATTTCAACCCTCGAGCACAAGAAAAGATTTGTAAGTATATTTATGTTAAACATTTCTATTATGATTCGTCTTACATGTTTACAAATAATAATCTCAATGTTTTTTGTCCACCACAGGAGCTGAGGGAGCACCGGGAGCCTTCTTTGTTTGAGGTCATGCAAATGACCAAGAAGAACAAAGCCGGTGCATGGGTAAACCAGAAGACTACGGATCTAGCGGTATTTACTTTTAACTGACACATGCTTATAATTTACAAATCAGCTTACTAATCCTATCATTATTTTTGAATTTACAGGAGGCGTATCAGGCCAGGAGGGCCGAGAAGGAGGTGGACCTGGTGGCTTCCACTCCTGAAGGGGAGGTTCCTCCCACCCTATCTTGTTCTGACGACAACGCCATCTATATGGAGGCTGTTGGCGGTGTGAACAAGAAAGGGAGGGTATTTGGATTGGGTGGCGTCGGCACGCAGCTGGCGAAAAAGGGGAAGACCCCTTCCTCTTCGTCTTCCTCTGGTCTTCCGACTGAGGTCGTTCAGGTAATTCAAAACCTGAACGATGAGCTACAGGAGGAGCGACGTCAGAGGCAGTTGTTGTTGGAGCAGGCCGAGGCGGACCGACAGAAAGCCGAGGCGGACCGACAGCGGGCCGAGGAGCAGCACGCCGAGACTCGTCGGCAACTAGCTCAGCAGCAGGAGCTACTGATGCAGTTGATGGCGAGGCTACCTCCCCCCACTTCCCAGGCGCCCCCACCACCATGATTGTATTTTTATTATTTATACACATTGTATATTTGATTTTTAGTTTTTATGTTATATTTCATTCAGTATTTATTTTGTCATTCTTTATTTATTATGTCAATATTTATTGGTAATTACATTCAAATCAAAAAGCCTTATTGTACCTATCATTAATAATTCAACCTATTTGATAAATAAATTTAATCTATTATTTTGTTTTTAATAATAATTTAATATTTTAAAAAAATTATTTAAATTTAATTATAAAATTTTATCAGCCAATACAAAATAAAAAATATTTAACAAAACCTATATAAATATTTAACCCAATTTTCTAAAAATGAAATTTCCAATTAGCGACGGCAACAGATGGTCGCTATATTGTAAAACATAGTGACGGACTACAGTGGTCGCTGTATTGTTAAAAACAGCGACGGACTACAGTGGTCGCTGTATTGTTAAAAACAGCGACGGACTACAGTGGTCGCTGTATTGTAAAAAACAGCGACGGAATATCGTGGTCGCTGTATGGCTTCCCACAGCGACGGACTACAGTGGTCGCTGTATTGTAAGAAACAGCGACGGAATATCGTGGTCGCTGTATGGCTTCCCACAGCGACGGACCACGTGGTCGCTACATGAGTACCCATAGCGACGGCGGAACTTAGTCGCTGGAAGGCCACATCTGGCGATGGACTCGTCGGTCGCTATCCGTTTAACATTAGCGACGGCGATTTGAGGTCGTTGTATGGCAACACTTAGCGACGACTGGAGTTATTGGGGCAGAGACGATTTTAGCGACGGCCTTACGCCGTCAATATGGTAGCGACGACATGTACGTGGTCGCTGATGTGTTTTCGACGAGGGTTTTAGCGACGTCCTCTGTCCCGTCTGGGATGCCGTCGCTAATGGTTTTAGCGACGGTCATGGCATGGATTATCGACCAATTCCTTCCGTCGCTAACAGGTGTTTTTTTAGTGGTGTTCATTCTTTAATGAAGATTCTAGCTTCTAAAAGCTTGCTTTAGTCCATAAATAGAACATTTGTAGTTCGCATACCTTCCTAGATGTTTCAATATAAAAGGCCTTTAGGTTGTGTCATATACACATTCTCAAGATGATTTCCATCTTGACATCTATCTACCATATCTCATAATGGTGGTATACTGCTACAACAAGCAGGACCTAAATGGTTTTTAAGCTAATTAAATTTTATCAATCTTGCTTCTAAAATCCATGTTTAGTTTTCCTTTTGAAAACCCACTTGCATCCTATAGATTTTACCCTTTAGGTGCGTCAACCAAGGTTCATAGCTTGTTAATATACATGGAGCCCATTTCAAATCCCATGGTCATATGCCATGTCTTAGAATCTAAACTTTCATTGGCCTCTTCATAAGAAACTTGGTTAATTAACAATATGCCTCCTTCTTGATTTATAAGATATCTATATCTTTCAGATTTGGTGACATATCTATTTGATCTTACGCAAGTTTTGTGCTACCGGAACTAATGATGTCACAACACTTTGTGATTTCTGCTCCAAGTTCATCCTCGACTTTTGAATGCTTTGTGATACTTAAATTTCTTCAAGTTCTACTATCCTCCCACTGATTCTTTAAGAGATGTACTCTTATTCAAGAATACAACATTCTAAGCAACAAGTCTTTTATTCTCAAATGGATTGTAGAAATGATAACTCTTAGCTTTCTTTAGATATCTCATAGAAGACATTCATCCAATTTAGATTTGACCTTGTCAGATTTGGATGCTCTATAGAAACATCATAGTTCTAAATTATTAGTAAAGACATACTAGGTTTCTTCCTAATCCATATCATATATGGTTTCTTTAAGAAAGTTTAAGATGGAACATGGTTAAGTATGGAAATTTTGTCAATAAAGGAACATTGAAGGAGTTAGAGATGTTTGATAATAATCAATAATCAAACTGTGTCCAACAAAGTTTGACTTTTCCCTTAGGGATGCTATTATGGCATTCCATAAGGAATGAATTAAGAGGTAATCTCTTACTCTGTTAGATAGTTATCAAACTTGTAGCTCAAATTATTTGCTACCTTGATCTAATCAAGGGCTTTAATTGTCTTGCCAATTTGATTTTTTACTTCATTATGAATTCTTTGAATTTTTCAAAGAGTTTCTAACTTATGTTACATAAATCCATACTCATTGACTTTTCAATTAGTATGTCGAAGTATTGAAAAACATATCTAGTTATTGTTCCAATAGGCCCATATACATGTATTAGATAATAGATTACTAATCTTTTACTTTTTAATGAATGAGGTCTCAACTATATTTCCTATAAATAAGATTTACATGTCTCAAGTGATTCTAAAATTAAAAAAGTCCAGATAACCATATTAATGGTATTTAGAAATGTGTTTCTCATTCATTTGCCTTAGGAGACAATACCATGTAAGTAAGGTTAAAAATCACTTACTTTAACCTACTTTGACAGTTATGTTATAGATGGGTGATAGAGTGTTCTTCCAAAGGACAGATTGCAACAAAACAATATTTGGTTTGTCATGGTTATTCTAAAACAAATTACATGCAAATCTATTACTTTTATTTAAAACATTTAACTTTTGGTCATTAAATAACGATCCATGCAACGTTCTCATGGTGGGTCTGTCTAGTACATCATTACTCTTAATGTGTACCTATGTGAAGACTTGATATCATCTATATCCATGATCTATGAGATTAGATCATTAGTACACTCACACATTAGTCTTAATGTATTTACATGTCCCCGCATAAATACTTGACTAGGTACATTTTAGAAATAACTCTCATATGACCTATTACTCCAAGGATAAATAAATGCTATTAAACTATTTAACAAAAATTCCTTTTTCAAAATGATGCATCCTATATAGGCTCTTAGTACATATTTCTAACAAACAATTGACATAATTCCACTAGAAATTGATCAATGTACGTCATGCATACAAATCTCCCCTTTTATAACCAATGTATGATTAAGAAGCTTTGTATCCCCTCCAATTCAAGAGTACCACTAGTTTAATCCTATTAATTAGTATACTTATTTTTTTCAATTTTATTCATACACACATGAATCCATTTTGATTCAAAGCACATAATTTTAGTAAATTGAACCAATATGAATATACATATGATTCCAATTTGATCCCTATACACACGATTCCAATTTGATTCAATATTAGTAAACTAAATAAAAATGAATCCAATAACACGTCATCTTTGTAAATTTTATAGAGGAAAACAAAGAAAGAAATAACATTCCATTACAAAAATTCAAAATTATAAAAACTATAAAAAAAGAGAAAGAGGTAGTGGTAAAAAGAAGGATAGAGAATTGTTGGGAACTTATTGATGGACCAGAGATAGCGGTGGTGTTGAAGAATTTAAGAGAAGTGGCTCAAGGACTTTGAGACGGTTCCTATAAGAGTTGTCAGGGAAGGGTTGGGGATGAAAGGAGATGGGAGATGGGGGAAGAGACAGGGAGAAGGAAGAGGAAATAAGAGGAATGAGGTTGTAATCGATCTAGGGAGTAAGTTTCTAGGGATGGAAAGGTGCATACCTGAAAAGCTAACGACGAATGAGAAAACCCGTTGCAAATATTTTAAATGCTTCTAACATGTGTCCAGGGCATTGATGGCAAGAAAAATCCTTCGTCATTGATCTACCACTTTTGACACATGTCAACTTACTATGGCGAGAATACTAATAATCATCACTAACTTCCTCTACATTGGGCACCAAATTTTAAACGGAAAAGTCATGTTATGGATGGAAATAAGATGTGTAGTGAAGAAGTTCATTGCTAAGACCTTTGCAAAGGAAAGTACAATAATGACAACTGAAGTATTTGTTGCAATATAGGCTGGCTAGCCATTTTAAATTCATATTTTTCTATATTTTAAATTAGTATCATAGCGTATTTCATATATCTTAGAGTTCTTACAAGTATCTTAATAAACCTTAAACCTTAAAACTCAAAACTAAGGGAAACAAATAGGTCATTATCTGTCAACCATAAAAACAAAACCTAGTAGGTTGAAAATGTCATCTTTTCACCATAAACACAATTCAAGTGACGTGATATGAAATGGTTCCCCCAACACTTCACCAGAGGTACTTTTAACATATTGAGAGAAAAGTGGAGATAAGTTTAGAAGTGAAAGTGAGGGAAAAAGGGGGCGCACAAATAGTTAAAATTAGCATTTGTCCTGATTGATGCAATGAGAAAACACTAAAAAAGTATCAATCTTGCATCCATGTTTTAACTGATTTATATTTGAATTGTTGACGTGTTGCATCGATCATGGATAATGTAACACATGGTGCCATTTTAAATTCCAGACATGCAATGTCTGCTTTTCCAATGGTACATAGCGTTGGTATTAAAGCAGAAGCTATACTAAGATAGTAAAAATAGTATTTGTTGTATTCCCCAATTAAATTGGAAAACTATCATTGTCATACAATTGACAAACAATTCTCTATTCCCTATCCTATTTCCTTATGTTTATCTTATGGAAGTCTCTCCACTTTGCATAAAAGGTATGTCATGGCACTAATTAATGAGTAAGAACCCAAGAACTATGTTAAGGCTTCCATTGATTTGAAATAGTAAAGGTGATGCAATATAAGATTGAAACTTTATAAAGGAATGGTACTTGAAAGATAGTTAAGTTGCCCAATGTAGTTATCCTAATTGGAAATAAATGGTTCTATAAGATTGATAGAAACATATATGGAAGCATAACATGATACGAGGTTCGGTTAATAGCCAACTTGGTCAAAAGAATAGACTACTTTGATACCTTCACATCAATTGCAAAAATGACCACCATCAGATTGGTTTTAGTTTTGGCAACATCCAAAGGTTGGTACCTACATCAACTTGATTTAGATATCAACTCTTGACATGGAGAATTACAGGAAAATGTATACATGGAGGTACCTATAAGAATTGAAGTCACTAAACCAAATCAAGTTCACAAGTTTGTTAAGTCACTTTATAGCTTGAAGCAAGCTAGTTATAAGGAATAGTTTGAAAATTTTTCACTCACCCTCTTTTCAAATAGGTTTATGTAGGTTTCTCACATTCAATGGGAATTCTTTCATTGTCTTGATCATATGATCTTAGTTAACGCAAATGCTTTTGGAATTAAGGATTCAAGATCCTTGAAGTTCTTTTTAGGTTCCTTATGACAAAATATTGCCTAGAACTTTTAAATGATAATAAACAATTTGGTTGTAAGGCAACCTCTAAGCCAATGGATCCTGCAGCTTCTCTCACCATTCATTTATAAGAATGGCACAATGACATTTAAGATTATTACAAGTTGATTGATAGACTGTGGTTCACCAATTTAGTCTTAAATGATCAAATAAAGCATCTTGAGATTGATTATGACATTGTTAGTAAGAACCTTGAAAAGGAACTTATGTGTTTGCTAGCCATACCAACAATTTACCAAGTTACAAATGTGTTCACAAGAGCACTCTTTCCTAAGTATTTTGTTGGCTTCATTTCTATGTTGGAAATGCTGAACACATGTTATTACCAGCTTGTAAGCTTTCCTTATTTGATTTTTTCTCCACAACCATTATGCTTATATGAGAAATCTTTTAGTGGTTTTGTAGTTAATTCTAGATCAAGATTTAATCTTGTTGTTTTTTGTCATGTTCCCTCTCGTTAATATTTAATAACTTATTACACCAATTATTTTAAAAATCAGTGTAAAAAACATTTTTACACCACTTTTTAAAGTAATTAGTATAGTATATTATTTTTAAAATAATCCGGAAATCCTTGAATCTATGCTTATTTTCAACTCTTTTAAGCATTTCTTTGTTTATTACACCCTTCCTCATCTTTGGGTGCCTAGGTATCTACCATAAACCTTTCTTCATTTTATCTTCACCCTTAACCTTAAGGCTTTGTCATCCTAAGGTGCCTTTGGATGGAAAGATTAATCAACATCCATATATAATTAATCATAGCAAATTATTAAATTAGAAAAATTAGACACTATTATATAGCTTTGTATCAACTAAGTTCACAAATTAGAGATAAACATCAAACCATTAACATCCGCCACATAATAAACCACCATCTCTTAAACCTTGATTGATTCTACCATAGAGGTCAAAGATAGACAATATTTTATTATAATACTTAAAACCATAAGGAAACGGCCGCATTAAGGAATCTTCGTACCTCTAAAAAAACCAAATGCAAATAATATTTTTTATTTTAAAATAGATTTACAGGAATGGATCAAGAATTCACAACATAATATTCCAAATCATAAAAATAAAAATACTATAGACACCGAACAATTATAATGTTGAACAGGGGAATGAAATGTGTATGGCTTTAATGATTTTTGTTTAACTTTTGTTGAGCAAAACAGCTTATGGAACCGTGTAATTTACCTTGCAGGCTTTGGCAGTGAAGAGATCTAAAGACTTGCCTTTTAAGCCAGGGCTACTAAATTGCTCTGCTTGTTATTAACCATGCTGCACGAGCACATCAAAAGAGACAAACAGAAACAAATATCAACATCTTTTGGACCAACCACCACAAATGGCAAACACACTCTGAATAATGCTGAGTGATCAATCGATGCCCCAAATTGCAGAACCAACAACCACTAATAATAATGTTCAACTATTTTTCCCCTTTTAACTAGCCCAAAGTGAATTTTATGACGAGTAATGCTGGAAAAGTACTTTATTAAAATTAATCTTTGAGTTCTATTAAGGTTTAAATACTTTTAATTTTATAGTAGTAAAAATTGAGGTTTGAATACAAAATCTCACACTAAACTACCCAAACTCCTTCCCACTCACCATTGGCCCCTTTTGGAATCAATTATACTTGTTGATTTAATACTTGTTAATTCTTAAACACTATAATGTTTTTGTAAAAAAAAGATAAATAAAATCAAGATAAAAACTATTCTTGAAAAGGTTAAAAATAGAAAATGTATTTGTTTACAAAATATTAAAAAAAACTTATAGAAAACTGAAAACCAGGTTTTCTATTTTTTTTAAGAAAAATAGAGAAGTCTTTAAAGAAGTTTTCCAACAAAACTGAAAAGTAGAAAAGTTTTTCAAGAATTTTTTTATCTATTTCAAGAAATAAAAATTTTAGAAAACAAACAGAAAACTTTTCCTAAAAAATTAAAATAATTTTCTGTAACTAAACGCAACCTAAATGTATCAAGTTTTCAAAATTTATGATCTAAATTTTTTAACAAGAGATCGTGTATATATTTATTGAAATAATACCGTAAATTGTCAACTAAATACATAAATAGAATAGTCACTATTCAAGAATGAAAATAATAAAATAACAGGTATATCTTAAAAAAATCCACCTTACATATTACTTGTTAACTAATTAATAAATTTTATTTATATTTAATATAATACTAAAAGTAATATTTTAAAAAAATACTCTTACATAATTTAGTTTAAACAACTTCCAATTCAACTTTAAGTTTTTTATTAGCTTATCCATTAATTTAGTAAAAGGGACCTTACTTTTAAACTTAAGGCATTCATAAGCATAAATTAATTTATACGAAGTATTAATTGAAGATGGATTTAGTAAACTAAGAAGAAGAAAAATAACGTTGAGTATATTATTTTAAATAACGAATAATTCATTAGTCGACTAAATTAGTTTTATTCTGGGTACGGTAAAAAAATAAGTTTATAATGCTAAAAACAACAAATAAAATGATTGTTTGTATGATAATGCATTGTAGATAGTTAAATCTATAGGTAAAATATTACTTTAAGTAAATTAGAAGTATTTGAATAAGTAGCGTTTTCAATTAGCTGATACTATTTTTCAATATTAGTTATTAGTGTAAATCCCTTTTTATTTTATTCTCCCGTTATATTTTTAATAATTTGTAATATTTCCTTTTTATGATATTTTTAAAATTTGAAACTTTTAATTATTTTTTATATTTTCTGAATTATCTTTTAGTTACAATTTATGTATATAAAAATCATATAAATTTTACATAAATAATTAAATATGTTGTTTTATATTATTTTATATTTATCATATATTAATTCCAATAACATCAACTAACTTTCATTTTACAAACAGTATTGCTTTGTCATTACTATTATTATGGAAAGGAGGGGGAAAAAAAGCAAAAGAGATAGAGAGATTGATAAACTGTGCCACTTGTCAAAAGTAAATGGAAACATCTATTATTCTCCAGTGTTGTGTGGCTTTTTCAAGTTCTAACATTCGGGTGGACAATATCTTACCAACCCATTCAAACTTCAAACTTCAAAGTAACATATTTTTATGCATTCTTTTCATAAAAACAATTAATAGTCTTTTTTCTTTGGCTAACAAACAAAAAAATTGTCCCTTCGCTGCCCTTTAATTGGCTTTCTCCTAACACTCAGTCAACTAAGTATGTTACTATCAATTAACATATATATTTGTTTCAAAATGGTCCTGTTAACAAGTGAGGATATTGTTTAAGAAAATAAAAATACAAATTTTTTTTTTGTCTTCTCGGAGGGAAAGTTGAATACTACAGGATTGAGAAAATAGCTTTGTATTGTTCATTCAAATTGAGAAAATTAAATTCACGTGATATGATTAATTTCATCTTAGTTGATATGCAACATGATGATGACTTGTTAATAATAATGATAAAAGTGAGAATTAATGATCTGGATTAAACTTTAAGGTTGAATATAAAATTTCAGAGAATTGGATAAAGACTGAAATACATGGAAGGTTGCCACGTAAAAATGAATGGCAAAAGAATTCAAATAGGGATTGTCCTTTGTACTAGATGGAGCATGGTCCACCTCTCCACTATGACCATATGCTTAGCATAATTGATTTTGGGAGGGAAAGGAAAATAGATTAGATAGTAATAATATTTGGTGATACTTAAAACTGAAACCAAGGCAATGGAGGAGTGTGTTCCAAGACACAATGATTACATGGTCTTGGGGAAGCAGAAAGGGTGGCGTGGGGGGCTTCACCAAGGAAAATCAAACCCTTTCAAAATAATTATTCCCTTTTATTTATGTGTTCGGACACAAAAACAAAATATTTATATCAAGAAATATAATTAATTTTTTTATCTTTTATAAAGTAATTAATAATTTATTTATTTATTTCTAAAATCTTTCTGTTTTTAAAATCCTTAAAAATATTATTACAAAATGACAATTAATACTTTTTTAAAATTTTAAATGGACAGTTAATATTCCTTTAAAATTTTAATTCAACAGTTAAATAAAAATAAAATTTTTGTCTTTAGTGTAGATGTACAGTTAAACAGAAAAAACGGAATAATAAATACAAATGAAATATAAAAAGTAATTAACTAAAAGAAGAAGAAAAAATTATAATAAAAAACAGATTTTTGTTTTTATTTTTTAAAATATTAATAGCCAAGAATTTAACTTCATAAATAATATTTTTTATTTTATTTTATTGTTTCAAAAGAGGATCTTAATTCATTCACATTAGATATTTTTACTACCTCCGTTTTAAATATAAATAAATTTTAGTATAATTTTTTAGTCCTTTTAATATAAGTAAAATTATACTTTCTCATATCAAATATGGTAACATTAATATAAATAATTACCTCCAATTATTATTTTTAATATATATAAAAATAAATACTTTTCATTATATTTGAAACAGTGAAAATAAATTCACAAACCATTAATTTAAAATAAACTGGTGAGAATCATAACATATTGTTTTTACGTATCTTATCACAATCATTGATTGCTAACATCGTGTTTTATCTATGTTAGTGTATTATTGTACCTTTTAAATTAGTTTCCTTAATTTTTAATTAAATTTTTATATAAAATTAATTTAAATTAATATTTTCATTAAATTTATTTTCACTTAAAAGCTTTAAATTTTTATAGTCCACTTAAAATTTAACAAATTAAATCATTAAAGTAAATTTAAACAATCTTTTACTCAAAATTTATCCATCATGCAAATTCAAAACATCAAATTTTACTCAAAATACTAATATATTCAATCTCTACAAATGTTACTTAAATTGGATTTGATCTCTAACAATAGTTCCTTAAAATTTTGATAATAAATTAAGGATTTGAAACATCTCCGTCACATTCTCTCTCCAATATAATATAGATCTTAAATTAACAAGATCAAATAATGAATTGATTGATTATTTTTATATCAATCTATAACTTGTGTAAAAAGTATGATTGAGAAAATCAAAATCCAATCCAATTGTCTATACTTTACTAGAGAAAAATGAAGAAAAAATATGATAAAGAAGATCCAAATTCACAATCTAGTGATCCTTAACCTAAAGGATAAGTCAATAATGACGCATTTAATCCAAATATTTTTAAAATATTGGAGGTTTAATTCTATTAAAAAACCCTAAATTCAAATAAAAGAACATTATGTAAATTTATTTTTTTTAACATATTATAGTATAAAATGTTAGTTTAAAGTTATTTAGCTTTAATACTCTACTATTAAAAATATCTTCCTATATAAAATAGAAAATATTATCTTGTTTTTACTGCCTAAAATTTAAGTCTGTCATTATTTACATGTATCGAATACTAGTTAATCTATAACTTATTATCATATCTTACAATTTTTTTAAAAATATGAGCAAAGTTTTAACTAAAATATACAATTTTAAAACTTGTAAAAATATTTAATGACACAAACTACTACAAAATGATATTTGAATAATAGAACCAATTTGAAAGTGTGAAAAATATATGAAGAAAAAATTTGGTTTGTAATAACTACTTGGAATCAATTATATTCTCAAACTCATCACACATTAGTCTTTAATCATCCACCTCAAATTACCTCACTTCACCATTATCTTTTTCCCTTTTCTCTTCCGCCAAACTCATTTCAACTTCCACGACCACATAGACCCATAAGTCATCTCTTACTACTTGTACATTTCTTTTAATAATATCTTGATATAGGCAAGCCTAGCTTGATGAAGGGTTGGATCTAGCTCTTCTTTCGTTTACTCTTCGAATCTCTTTGCAATTGATAATTGTGAAGCTCCAAGGGATGATGAAGATGTATGACTGAATATGGAAGGAGTTTAAGGGGCTTAGGAGGTTGAAAGGTGTTTAAGGGTGGTTAGGGATTGTTGAGAGGTTGTTAGGGATGTTGGAGGGGAGTATGCGTCACTCCTCATGGAGAAGATAAGCCAAACCGCCACCTTAGGAGAACTGCCCAAGGATAAGGTATTTGGGAAATGTGCTAAGCACAAGGGAGAGACTAGAGAGAGGAAATCTTAATTTCTCATACTAAAATCTTTCAAATGAACTCAAAGTTGCAAAATACAAAGGAGTGAAGGATTAATAACCTCCTCCTCAAATTTAGAATTGGCTTGGGTGGGCTTGTAAAAGTTTCACCCAAGACCCAAAAACTAAAAATACATGGCCCAAAAGTGGCCCAAAGCTAGTATATACCTATACAAGGCTCAAAAGTGGCTCAAAAAGACTAAAACCTAAAGCTTTCTAAACTAAATTTACTACATTTCTAATATTTCCTAATTATTTATAAAATATAAAACAATCATGAAGTTGTCCTCATTATACTCCCCATTCTCAAGAGGAATAGTCCTCAAATCTAAGGCTTGAGTACCTACAATGAAAAGGAGAAACAATGAGTCCACATGGTAATGAAAATGAACAAACAAAAAATTGATTTTTTTATTGAATAGAAAGAAATTAACTAGGATTAAAGACTAATCTTATGACCCTCGTAAAAACTAAGACAAAAGTAGCAATAAAAAATGAAATGAGATTAACCTATAAAAAGGCACAAACAAAACTATATGGCATACCAACACCCACATTGATGATCCCTGTGGTATATGTATAAAAGAAATGCGAGATGATATAAATGGAAAGAAAATAAGTGTAATATAAAGCATGAGAATGTCATGAATAAGCATTGGATGTAATGCCCTAAGAGGATCAAATTGTGTAATGGAGTCTAAAGTAGGGGCTATGATGGGTATGACATGAAATGATGCATTTAGCTCCCTATATAAATCCTTATGAAAATGGGTGGTATAAACATGATGAAAATGAGTACATGGTCCTAAAAGATGCCTAAATGCAATGATTTTTTATGAAGAAAAAGGCAAACCTATATACAATCTAGAAACAAGCAAAACAAAATAAGAAATGACTTTTAGGAAGGTTAACTCAAATGAGTATAAACATATCCCTATACAAAGAACCATTAACAACTCTATACATTCTACATGAAACCTTGAGACCATTATGTATAATCAATGTTTTATCTGTCCCATAGTTGAGAGAAAAAGTTAGAGAAACTTTGTTATAAGCCCACAATGTATTACTGAAGGCTTCTCCAAAATCCATATAACCCGATGGGATAGAGAGAACATTAGTAGACCAACAAGTAAGGGGAAAAAGAGACTTAAAGAATGGTTCCCAAGATATGAGCATTTCACCCCTACTTGTAAGACTACTTACAAGCAATGCTAATTCTTGAGATACTTTGGAGGCAAACAAGGAAGAATGCCTCTTAGAGTCATCACATATGACAACTCCTTTACCCTTATCCATTTTTGATTTTGTAATTTTTGGTTGGAAGGTGGAAGGTCCATCCTCTATTTCCCTTTTCGACTTCATTTGAAGTTAATCCTTCATTACTCGCTTTGGAGTCAAGGGATGCAGGACAAATTTCTTATTGTTGTGGATGAAGGTGAGGGTGTTAGTGAACCCCTCATGGGTGACCTTCTTGTCAAATTGTCAAGGTCGGCCCAACAAAACATAAGTGGCCTCCATAGGAACCACACCACACCAGACTATATCTTTATATGTTCCTATTGAGAATGTAAGGTTAACTTGCTTGTTGACTAGCATTTTGCCATTTTCATTAAGTCATTGCAGTTTATAAGGTCATGAGTGATCTACTAGTTGACAACCAAGTTTGTGTACTAGCCTTTGGCTAGCCACATTAGCATAACTGTCACTGTCCATAATGAGAGAACAAAGTTTTTTCTTAATATAATATCTTGTAAAAAATATGTTCTCTCATTGTGTACTGTCATCTTCTCTAATATGGCTTCCAGGAAGCCTTCTTATCATGTATAGCTCGCCTTCATCCCCTAAGACATACTCGCTTCCACAGGAATCATTATCATAACTATCACTTGAATGTGATGAGGAAGATTCCTCGTGGCTAGAATAATGACCATGCCTTCTTTAATTATTATTTTCTTATTTATCCATTGAGAGGCTATATGTCCTCTTCTTAAGCATTTAAAATATTTAATAGAGTTAGTCTTGGATGATGAGGGTTTAGACGATTCATTATATATGCCTATCATATTTAGAGGGTTTGGCAGAAGAACCCTCTTTATGCACTTCACTTTTTATTTTGTGAGAGGAGCGCCCACTGCTTTCTCCCAAGGTTTCTCATCTTTTCTCCATGTTTTCTTAGGATAAGAGTCCTTCTTGCCCTTCCACTTGGGCCTAAAGGGTGTGTTGTCCCCTTTGTAATAGGAGTCTCCTCACTCAATTAACTCTTCACTCTCGTGCATTGGTAGAGGAACTCCTCAATGTTAACATGAGTTAATAGCCCAACCCTTCATTTTATATCCCAATTCAACCCATGTAAGAACCTATGCATTAGGGTTTCTTCATCTTCTTTTATGTTTACCCCAATCATAACTATCTTTAGGGATTTATAGTAATCTTTTACACTTTTTGAACCTTGGGTTAGCCTATTGAGTTTAGCCAATAATTCTCCCTTGTATAGTAAGAAGGAACATATCGTTTGGGTAGTAAGGCCTTTAGGTCTTTCTAATCATCTATTGGTGGGAAATTATCCCTTTTTCTTTCTTTGCAGACCTGAGTCCACCAAACTAGGAATAATTTTGAAAGGAGGGGGTGGTTATCCTAACTTTTTTTCATTTTTAATTTTGTGAGAGTTGAAGAGTTGCTCAACTCTCACCTCCCATCCCAGATAAGCCTCAATATCACTTTTTTCCATGAAATGGGGGAACCTCTAGTTTGACTTATGTCCCCTATCATCATGGTGTCGATGATGTCTCCTTGGTAGTTCCTTTTCCTTACTATCACTATAATCATTATGTCTAGAGTGGTGAGGTCTATGTTCCCTTTGATTATTTCTTTGCCTTGCGTCCTTATTCTCTATGTAATCTAACTTAGCGTTCATAGTATTTAGTTGACCGAGAATGGCTTTCATGTGGGGAGGAGTGTTATCTCTTTCTCACTCACTATAAGAAGACATGTTTTCTAGCATAAAATAATTAAGAGATAAGGTACTAGTCAGTTTGACCAGGAAATAAAGCAAGCAAGGAAAATAGAATTTAGAGGAAAATAAACAAGTATCTAACTAGAAATAACCTAGAAAATTAATAGGCAATTCTAGTTGGAAGTGTAAAAATTAAACTATCCTAGCATGCGAAACGTTTTATACTAAGCTAGAAAGCAATTAAAAGCTAACTAGTTATTGTGCAAAAAAAATAAACTAGTACCTAAGCGCACTACTCCAAGTCAACTAAGAGAATCCAAAATTAAAAAGTCCTTAAGTTCAAATACAAGGACTAAGAAAAATGACTTAAAGAAAAATTCCCTAAAATACAAGGAAAAATGAAATACAATGGAAAAAAGAATTCAATTATTATCTATTACAAAGTGTGTTTCCAATACAAGTCTTCAAGTGTCTTCTAGCTCCTTCAAAGTAAAAAGGGATCCACCAAGCTACAAGAAACACTTAGCTCAAGGGAAAATTGGTTAGCATAAAAAAAATATTATTTTAGAAATTATTTTGTCACTCAAAGGTGTTTGCACTCAAGTCCTCTCAAAAGAATGCCCAAATTGCTTAGAACAAACCTCAATCCTTATCTCTTCACATCAAAGTGCTACCCCCAGAATGGAATTACTTGCTTATGTCAAGAATGTCAAAGAATAGAAATACTCAAGGACAAAACTTAAGAGAGAAAAAGACAAGCAATAAAGGTAAAATTTTAAGCCAAACCAAATTGGAATTTAAAAAGATAAAACTTGGAATTTGACAAGCAATAAAAGGTAAAATGAATAAAGGAAACTAGGAATGAAAACTAATGTGATAAACTAAGAATGAAAAAATGACAAACTAAAACCAAATGCATCTAAGAAAAGAAAAGCACTCAAAATATTCCTAGGAACTCTAGATTGCATGTAAGAACATCCACATTTTTACATCACAAAAGAATCACCAAATTGTACCACAAGTATACAATTCAAAAGGCAAAAATTCAAAGTATTAGGGACTGCATAAAATATTCACATTGTTGGATTTTTCAAAATGGGGACTACATACACTTTTTTTCTTTTGATTTTTGCCAAGAAAGTCCCAAAAATTTTGTATATTGCAAGGCCCCTTGCTATTTCTTTTTTCACTATTTTGTACTTTTTATTTGTTTTATATTATATTTTTTAGCCCCAAAACAATTAAAAACAGCCCCACAAAGTTTTACCTCAAATAAAAACAAGAGAAAGGGTGGTAAAGGGTTGTGTTTAAGCAAACAAGGCTTTCTAGTTAATGAAAGGCAAACAAGGAATCAATTAATGACATAAAATGCATCAAAAATGAATGAAAAAAAACATGCCAAAGAATTTCTAAAGTTGTTGTAAAATTAAAAAAATATATCTAGATAAAAGTTTTAAAGGATTTCTAACATACCTGCAAAGAAAGAGCTACAAAAACCACCTTAAATGGTGGTGGGTATGGACCAACTATGGATATTGCTAGATAGTTATCCAAATGTGAAATAAATGTCCAAGATTCTAGCCACTAGACTCTAGCAAATTCAAAGCACAAATGCCTAGACAACATATAAGATACAAGCTCCAAACTAGCACTCATTCACCTAAAAACTAAGGCACAAGACAAAGTCACAAACACATGATGGGCATCGCATGACATACAACAAAAAAATAGGTACTAAAACTGGAAAATACCTCTAAAGTTTGAAATTTACTCAAACACTACAAGATATGACATGAATTGACCATAAGATGCAAGAAAAGTCATGTAACTTGTAAGACAAACAACCAAGAATGTATAGAAATGAACCCCAACGAAATTTTTTCATTCAATTTCCAGAAAACTCAAGATATTCATATCATATATGTGCAGTAGCTATAAGCATGAAAAAGAATTACAAAATTTAAAGCCACGTTGTATAGAATTCAAACTTAAGAAAGGACTAAATCTTGGAATTTTTTTGCAATTTCAAGCATATAATATAGTGACATGAACACAGAATTATGGAAGCATGATTAGGAATTCACAAAATTCAGAATTCATATATGAAAGAATAAGAACCAAAAGAATGGAGAAGAAGAGATAAAAAAAAACTCTTGATACCACTTGATGTAGGCAAGCCTACATTGATGAAGGGTTGGATCTAGCTCTTCTTTCCTTTACTCTTGGAATCTCCTCGCCATTGATAATTGTGAAGCTTTAAGAGATGATGAAGATGTATGACTGAATATGGAAAAAGGAGTTTAAAGGAGTTAGGAGGTTGGAAGGTGGTTAAGGGTGGTTAGAGGTTGTTGAGAGGTGGTTAGGGATATTGGAGAGGGAGTATGCGTCACTCCTAATGGAGGAGATAAGCCAAACCACCACCTTAGGGGAGGTACCCAAGGATAAGGTATTCGGGAAATGTGCTAAGCACAAGGGAAAGACTAGAGAAAGGAAATCTCAATTTCTCACAGTAAAATCTTTCAAATGAACTCAAAGTTACAAAATACAAAGGAGTAGGGGATTAAATACCTCTCCTCAAATTCTGAATTAGCTTAGGTGGGTTTGTAAAAGCTTCACCCAAGACCTAAAAACTAAAAATACATGTGGCTCAAAGCTAATATATACCTATACAAGACCCAAAAGTGACCTAAAATGAAAATTATAGTCATGTAAGGCCCAAACCTAAGGCTTTCTAAACTAAATTTATAACATTCCTAATATTTCCTAATTATTTATAGAATAGAAAATAATCATGGAGTTTTCCTCATCATATCTTTGATTTTTTTAAAAAGATTATTTGTAGATTTGTTTTTATCTTAATTTGACACATTTTTTAGAAAAAAATTGGCGGGTTGGCCTGCCAGTCCGCAATCTGTAATCTTTTTAAAAAATACACATAATTTTAATGGGCCCACCGAGCCCATCATTAGGTGGGACGAGTCCTAATTTTTGGCCTGTTTATTTAAGTAGGGTAGGCAACCCGGCCCGCTTTTTGGCAGGATAGGCCAAGGCCTGACGGGCTAGTCTATTTTATCTATGTATCACATTAAATTAAACTAATATATGTACTAGGAAATTAATATTAAATAAGAACAAAAATTTATTAGATCATTATTAATATTTAAATAATATGAAGATACAAATTTGATGTTAAAGTATATCTCATTCAAAAAAAATATTTTCCACATTCCAAATATTAGCCGTTTTAAAGAAAGAATTGTTCCAAAATATAAGTCATTTTACAAAATCAAAATTGTATTAATTATTTTTTTTCAAAACTACCCAAAATCAATACTTTAGACATTAATATAAAAGTAATTTTAGTTCTTTTGAACTTTTTTCCTTAAGCCACTAGTATTTTACTCATGCAAGCAAGTTCAGTGATTGGTTCTATTAATATGCATAAGGAGTATATCAAAGAATTAGTGAGATTCACTACTAGAAAACTATCAAGCGGCCATCGAATTTAATCACTAAAAATATTCAGTTGTCATTAGCTACTGACTTTTGCCACCACTTTTTAGTGACAAAATATATTTTGTATATGATTAGTGATGGGATTTTTCTCAAATTTTGAATAGTCACAAAAATTGATGGCTAATTTTGTAACAAAATGAAAGTAAAAAATAAAATGGATATCAATTGGCCATTAAATCTGCTTTCCGTGTCTAACCATAATTTAGCCATTGAATTAACAAGTACATGAATATATATTTGCGACGGAATTGGATATCGGTGGCAAAAGAAGACTTATTATTTTGTTTTTATTAGCTATGGACGTTTATTTCAGTGGTTAATATTTTTGTTTTCACGTGTCCTCAAAAGAGAGAGTGAATTCAAATCTCTTAGCCACCAAAATTAACCATTGAATTAACAAGTACATGAATAAATAATTGCAATAGAATTGATTATCGGTGGCAAACACCAAGAAGATTTATTATTTTATTTTGTATTAGCCACGAACGCTTATTTTGGTGACTAATATTTTTGTTTTAGTGTAGCACTAAAAAATAGATGGAATTCAAGCCATAAAATTTAGTCAAGAAATTTAGCCAATCTCTTACCCACCAAAATTAGCCACTGAATTAACAAGTACATGAATAAGTAATTGTGACAGAATTGTATATCAATGGTAAACACTAAGATTTATTATTTTATTTTTTATTGGCCACAGACAATTATTTCAGTGGCTAATATTTTCATTTTAGTTCGCTCCAAGAAAAGAGAGGGAATTCAAATATTTTCATTTTGAGTTAGCCATAAAATTTAGCCAATCTCTCAACCATCGAAATTAGCCACTGAATTAGCAAGTACATGAATAAATAATTACAATAGAATTGGCTATTGGTTGCAAACACTAAAAAGATTTATTATTTTATTTTTTGTTAGCCACAAACACTTATTTTGATGGCTAATATTTTCGTTTTGACACGGCTCCAAAAAAAAGGAAGGAATTTAAATATTTTCATTTTAACTTGACCAAAAAATTTAGCTAGTCTTAGCCACCAAATTGACAAGTACACGAATAAAGAATTACGCGTATAATTGGATATTAATGGCAAACACTAAGAAGATTTATTACTTTTGTTTTTTATTTGTCACAAAAGCTTATTTTGGTGGCCAATATTTTCATTTTGATGCGTCCTTAAGAAGCATGAGAGAATTCAAATATTTTCGTTTTGACTTAACCACAGAATTTGGCCACTGAACATTATTTTATTCAAGTGGCCATGTATTTCACCATGAATAAGTTTAGTGGCTAAAGTATTTACCTAAATCTTCCATCTTAACCCATTTTGTAGCCTTTTGTCCTTTCCCTCTCAATCCCCCCTCTTATTCTGTCCCTCTACACAGACCCACCCAAACTTCTTGATTTTTTCCACATCATAAAACCATTTACACTGCACGTGACTCACCCTCTTTTCTCTGTCTCACACACGCTCCTTAACTTTTCTGTAACAAAATGTCCATCATTTTCTTTTTCCATCAACCCAAACCCCCCCCCTCACTCTCTCTTATTTCTCGTTTCAATCACACTTTTCTCTCCATAATTTGTTTGTATTGTCGTGTTAGTGTGACAATGATTCCATGCTCTTTTATAGATTTCTAATTCATATTCAAAGGCTATTGGACGCCAAGCTAGATTCTAACTCAAATTCTTGGATCTATTGCTGGTGAATTCTCACTATCTCTCTAATAGTCTTATTTTTTGGTTTTACTCGTTATTGCTTGTGAGTGTATGTGGATTGTTTGTGTAGTATATGATATGTAACACTAGAGGTTTGAGGAAGTGAAGAGCATTTTGTGAGTGTATGAATGTCTCTTCAAGTGATATGTTAGTAAATTATTATATTTATTTGTCATGTACCCTTTATTTGTCATTATCTTAGATTGAAACATTTTATGCATCATATTATTTATATTTTATGTACTTTTTACACTGAGTAATCGATTACCTAAAATGTTCTAATTAATTACTCTGGTCATGGTAACCAATTACTCAGTTCCCAGTAATCAATTACTTTATCTCTGTTTGTTGAAATAATTTTTGTCATCAGTAATCGATTAGTCTAATCTTGATAATTGATTACTTGGCTTTAAAAGTATGAAAAACTCATTTTTAGCCCTTTAGAAAACCGTTTTAGATGATATGAATCAATTGTAATGCATTAATTTATCTTTGAAACTTTTAAACATGTTTACTAACGTGTGACCTCACTATGATAGTCTCATGTATGTAATTGGACCTTAAACTTTAAATGCTTTTGAATTGTGAAGATATAGTTATTTACTTCAAATGCTTTTAAGTAGTTCAATTGCACTGTAGATGGAGTTAAATTACAATGCAAACATTAATGAAGTAAAGCCCAAAGAGGCAATGGATGAATTAAACCACTTGCTTCCCCTTTGCAAGATAACCATTCTCAACATCTAGTTAAAACATAAACTTATGAAGCTTGCATTACCCATGGAGAAGGTCCCTTGAAGTTCCAATAGTGCTTGCTTGAAGGTAACTGTTGGATCCAAATAGTTTGTTATGTTTCTTTATTTGTTAGTTATGAAATGTGTGATCATTGCTTGTTTTCTCTTGATAAAGGGACGCTAATCAACTATTAGTATGTTTATTTATGATAATCCATAGGATAACACAATTTGCATGTTTGAGAGTTGTATTATTATTTTCTCCATTTTGTTTTGTTAAATGATATTTTATATTTTTTATAATTTGATTTTTCAAGAGCACATTTATAGATGGAAAGATTCGACAATGATGATGTGAAAAATACACTTCTAGTTATTTTTAGATTTGTATATCTTCAAGTAGATATTAATTTTGCAATAAACTTTACGCATGCGTATTAGTTTTCCCATTTTAATTTGTGAAATTCAAGTATATAAGAAATTCAAATTCATAGTTGGAAGTAATATTTCAAACTTAATACCATTACAATAATCAAATGTGAATCATTTTACTTTTATCAATATACCAAAAAAAAGAACATGAGGTATTAGTTTTTTTTGAAAACATATTAATAATTTATGTTAAAATGGCCTAGAAAAATTTTAAAACATCACATAATGACTAATTGGCCACTGAATAAGTTAGCCATCAAATAACCATGGACCACTAACAAATTTATCTTTCATTAGTTGCCGATTTAGCCACTCTGATCATTAGCCATCGGTTTAGCTACTGATTTAGCCATTGACAACTATAGTCATCACCAAAATGGTTATTTTGTTTTAAAACTGACCAAATCTAATGACGGATAATTTTTATTTTAGAACAAAATTTCTTTATCGTCAGTTAGATACAAAAAAATAAATTCCATAACTAATCAATTTAGCCACTGAAGTTTTTGTCATGGCCATGATTTAGTGGCTAATTTAGTGGCAAACAATATTAATGATGGAATTAGCAGTTTTAGTCATGAAAAATTTTGGTGGTTAAATTAGTTTTTTCTAGTTCTGATTTTTGTGTATACTAGGAATAAATGAGATATTAAAGGGTATATGAGAAAAGTTATTGATATTTTTATAACCTTCAATAAATTAATTATTTTTTAATACCTACTCAACAATCATGAATGATTTATATTTTGAAATAGGGGTAGTATATTAGTATTTAAAATATAAAAAATAAATTTTCACATAAAAATTTAATATGTATAACTAAAATTAAATATTTTATTTTAAAAAATACTACTTCTGGTTTTAAATATAAACAAAAGTAAATACTTTTGTGCATATAAAGAATAATGATGGAAGTAGTTATTTGTACTAATATTATCAAATATTTGAAGTAATATCCTAAAATATAATATCATTTATTATACAAAGCATTAGTTGTCTTGAGAATATATATAAGGAGGACCTATTTGGTAAAGAAACATTTAATGACTTTTAAAATGTATAATTTTATTTAATTATAAAATTAAAAAATTTCACTAAAATTTGTTTATATTTAAAAACAAAAATCCTATGATAATTTAACTTTAAAGAAGAAGGCATGCATCACAAGGATTTCATGAACATAGATCAAACAAATGATTTAAGTAATGAAACTTCTAATGAATATGATTCCTCCTATTTCTTATTTCTTGTCTTTTATGTTTAATTTAAATAATATTTTAGTATCTCCGGTTTTAAATATAAGTAAATTTTAATAAAAAAATTAAGAGAAATTATACTTTTCAAATGTTATTAAATATTTATCTACTAAATGTAACAGCCCAATTTTTTAAGCAGTAAATTAAATAGTGAAAAATTAAAATTTCCCAGAGAAATAAGAACCGAAACCTAGAAAATAGGAAATTTAAATATGAATACAAGGATATTTTCAGTTTGACTTAAAACGAAAATAAACAAGAATGGAATGTAGAATAGAATAATAAAATAAAATAAAAATCTGCTACAGTAAAATACTACAGTAAAATGCTACAGTAAAATGCTACAGTAACGTCACATGAAAAATGTTGTAGAATGTAGAGAATTCGTGAGAATTCTCCAATTTTCCACCGCCTCATGTCAATTTCGAGATGCTACAGTGATTTGCTACAGTAATTTGCTACAGTAATTTGCTACAGTAACCGACATTGAAAGCCTATAAATAGAGCCCCAACCTCCCATATTTCCTCAGACCAAAAACCTCACTGATCCTATAACCTTTCATCTCCCTCTTCAAGCTCTCAAAACCTTCTTTCTTTAATTTTCGCATAAAGAGAAATTACGCAAACTTGAAGATTTGAAGAAATACAAAGGAGTTTAGCATAAGGAAAGTTTAACGATCTTCACTTGAGGTAAGAAAGAGGGGATAAGATATTGAATACATGGAAATTAAGTTAGAATTGTTTGCTTAATTGTTTAGAAACTCATATAGTTATATTTTAAATGAATTTGAATTAAATTGTGAAATGGATGCAAATGGTTTAGAATAGGATATTAAACAATTACTATAACATGGAAAATATGTTTCCATATTCTTTGAAATATGAAATATTATGGAAAATATGTTTTCATATGTTTGAAATATGATATGAATATTATGGGAAATGTGTTTCCATATGATTGAATTATGATAAAAATAGTATGGAAAATGTGTTTCCATATCCTTTGAATTACAAATAAAGCATGCCTAATTGATTGTTATTGTTAAAAGTAATTATAAAGGAATTTGATAATTTAATGCATTCATGCATCATATGCATTGGCCGTTCAAAGAATCCGCAGAAGGGTTCTTTGAGGGGGTTCCCGGTGGGGGAACGCGCTCTGTTGAGCACAGACCTCTGCGGTGGTTTTATACCACGGCCGTCTTAAGGGCTAAGCAGTGTGTCTTTAAGGGGGGTCCCGCAACACTTGTTATTGATATTATGATATTGTTATCTGATGTTGGTGTTGCATTATGGGGCGCAGTATCGGTTGGATATCCGTAAAAATGTTATTGTTGGAAATCACTGCAGATGTTCCCACCAGAATGGATCCATCATGCATTTTCATTCATATAAAAGAACGTAATATAATACAAAACACTTGTTTGGCATCTGCATCGCATAACATCCTACTTGTGGTTGTGGTTGTTCTAATTTGATTTCTATTTATTTAGTATTTTATCTCACTCTTTCTGTTACTTGTGGCAACCCTTTTAGTGGTTAACTAGGAAGATATATGACAAAGTGGATAATGCTTGATGTGGATGAATTATGAAGACTTTTGATGCTGATGCTTGCTTGCATGTCTACTGTGGCTGTATTACGTGTATACTATGTTGTTGGTACTGTACGTCTTTATATTTTATAAGATCTAGGTGCCTGTTGTAAAATATAATACGTATGGAACTCTGATATTATGTATAATAATAAGCAGTTAATTATGTAAAAGGTTGCGTACTCTGATATTGTATCAGTAACCTCTGGAATCAAGTTGTGAATCTCTTGATAATTACCATGCGGGAAAATAAGTTATTCATGAGATTTTATATGGAGACGGTAATTATCTTGGGATTTGCAAGTTGACTCCAGGGTGTTACACTAAACATATCTTCCTCATGTATATTTCCAAGCCAATAAATTATTTATATAATAAATGATAGTAAAGTATTTTAAGAAACTAAATCAAATATATAATAGCATTATAAATAACTAATTACTCATTTTTCTTCATTTGTGTAAAATTAGTTATTTTTCTTATATTTAAAACTGGGTATTAAAAATTACCCGTCAATCACACATGTGTGTATTTATCTTATTTCATTCATACATGATAATCTCATGTAAACTAACCGTGCATATCATGGTAAATCACTATACGTATATATACACAGTGAAAGTTATACATATGTATGCATACATGTATAGATGGAAATTCATGGCGTAAGAAGGAAAGAAAGTGGAGCAGCAGCCCTCTGTATATGTTATAGGGTGGTGGTGGGCAGAAGGCTAAAGAGAAGATTAGAAAGGGAAAAAAAACAAAGAAAACCAAAAAGAGTAGACCAACAAAGCACAAAGGAAAAGGAAAGTTTTGTTGAAGGTAAAAGGATGATTACATTGCCCCGCACAAAGGTTTTGTGGCAGAAAAACACTACTATGTGAAAGAGATTTGACATTGAGGCATAGAGAGAGAAAGAGAAAGGGAAATCCAAAGCCTTTGGACTTTTTCTCACACCGCCCACCACCACGAGAGATAGAAACAAAGAAAGTAACTGATTGAACCCAGCATTATAGAATTATATATAGATTGTGTATTACGCACAATTAAATACCATATATAATCCCTCATCACATATCCAACTGGAGGTATATGTGTCCTATACTTTTTCTTCTATTCTGTATTTATCTCTTCATACAAATTAACACACATAATGTTTATTCTGAAAACAAGTTCAATTGATGTTTCACGTTCTTTTCAAAAATTAAAGTTACTATTTGGCGTGGATATAAATACCAGGTGTGAGTGGTCTTAACATTTATTCCTGTTTCCTTTACTAATACAGTATTTCAAAAGATAAAAAAAATTATCTGTCTATCTTCTTTGTCAGATCATTTGTTATAGTATAGTTCTTTATTACATTTCTTTTCTTATTTCTCTCTTTCAAGTTTATTTGTTAAGGCGTATTGTATGTTTATACTTCAACAGATCGATGTGGAAAAGAAAATTATAATTTTCAACGCACGTTGTCCCTTTGAAACACCCTTTTCAATTTTATTCCCTGTGCAAGTGTAAAGCAAACTTCTTGAGAGAAACACTTTTTCCTTCAATCCTCCATTTTCTTAGTCATATCAGACAAAACAAAAAAAAAAACAATAGAGAAAACAAGACCAAAACCCACCTCGGCTTCTGACATTTGAATCTCAATTTCTTTTCTTATTCTTTAATAAATTATTATACATTTTTTTCACCCTAACAAAATATTCTTATATAAAGCCTTGGCGTTTGTATTATTCTTCATCATAGAGTTTCATATAAAACAGGACCTATATAGCAAGCTAGAAACTAAACGCAGGGAAATGATAGAGGAAGATCAAGGACAGTGTTCCTCTCAAGCGATCAACAACTTCCACCCCTATCAAGATCAACTTCTCCTTCAACAACAGATGCAGCAACAGAATAATGATGTGTTTGGTGGTGGAAGAGGAGGATTGAACATGTTCCCAAGTGGTGAAGTTTCTCATCAAATCTTGCAACCTTGGTCTATGCCTCCGGTTCACCCTGCTTTCAACCCTCATCATGACCCTTTTCTTGTCCCACCTCATCACCATCAAGCTAATTCACCTTATGCAAGTTTGTTCAATAGAAGGGGTCCTTCTTTTCAGTTTGCATATGATGCTTCTAATTCTTCTCATGACCATCTTAGGATCATTTCTGATACCCTTGGAGTTGGACCGGGTGTTCAACCCGGTTCAGCGGTTCCCTTTGGCCTCCAAGCCGAGTTAGGCAAGATGACTGCCCAAGAAATCATGGAGGCTAAGGCTCTTGCAGCCTCCAAGAGTCATAGTGAAGCTGAAAGGAGACGCAGAGAGAGAATCAATAACCATCTTGCCAAACTCCGCAGCTTATTGCCTAGCACAACCAAAGTAAGTTTTTCTTTTTCTTTTAAGAATCGTACATATCCCATAGAAAATTTACAGCAACTCACACTCACGACACACTATTGAAGCAAACTATGTCTACTTAGATTAATTAACTAATTCCTTAAATTAATTTATTAATTAAATTCTTTTCAAAGACCCATGTATTCAAATTAAATCAAAAATATTTATGTTGTAATTATGAATTACTTACTACTACTGTGTACGACTAATCATCCAAGCTGCAAGAAAAAATGTAAAGCGAAAAATTAAAATCTCAATCTCGGATGATTAATGTTACCACGCGCGCCTTAACATGATGTGTTTGTATAAAGTATAAACAATATAATGCAAGAGTGCATGTGTTATGGGGTGTTCTTTCTTATGGACTTTTCAATTCAAAGAGAGATTTGTAAATCTTTCCTAGATTCTATGTATGTTACTTTGGTAACAAAATAAAAAATCTAATAACCTTTTAGAAAATGAGGTGCAAAGAGAGTCTTTTATTGTTTGTCTGCCATTTTTTTTGGCCACCACCACCGTTTTTGGCTTTGTTATTAGTTCTTGTTCAATTAATCTGTTTACACATTGTGTTCTTCTTTTCCTTCTTCCTCTCTTTCTTTTTGGCCTAGTTATTATTTCTTTAGAATCTTGAATTCTTTGGGGAGTAGTCTTAGTGTGTGGTAGTTCCGAGGAAACAGCTAGAAAAAGTAGTACTGGTAATAAAAGAGAGAAAAAAGCGAATTAGCGTTAATGTCGCTTGGTTGGCATGATAAAGAGGAACCAAGCAGCAGTTGAAAAGCTTCGCATGGAAAATTCTTGCCGGATAATGTTGATCAGTCAAACTCAGTTTGAGAATGAAAAGAAATAAAGCCAAAGACAAACTAACACCCTTGTCAGTCACAAACACACACAAACATAAACACACTATATCTTACATCTATATATACTCCTATCTAATCTCATCTATAATATGCTGCATGACACTTCCACCATTAAAGATACCCACTACTCCCCATTTCACAATCATCATGCTTTAACCTACCAACCTCTTGTAACATCTACAAAGCCCCACCATTTCTTTTCACACCATAATATACATAGGCTCTTGTTAACCAACATAACAAATATGCAACGTGAAATTTTTTTAACATCTTGTTTAATAAATATGCAAAGTGAATATTTTTTATTTTCAAAATGATAAAATTGTCCTACACTTCAGGAAGATAAAATACATTAATTAATGGTAATTTTGGAGCAAAGTTTTTTCATTTCTGATAACTTATTCAGAGTTTTTGACATTGCTTAAACTTTCATGTGTCTATATATATTATTTTTGGTGCATGTATTAAGAAATGAAAAATATTTTTTTTTATTTTAAACCTAGCATTAATTAATCTGTCGAATGATTTTCAAAACAGGTCGAGTATAAATTTTCCTATGAAAATTTTCTTCTCTAGATTCTTAATGTGTTATTTAGACACACTTTTAAATAAACTGTATATATAATTTTGGGTCTTATTAACCCATATTCTAAAAACATTATGTTTAAAGGATTAAAAGTTAAAAAAAATAGGTTTTAGGTGAGCATTAATTATGATTTCAAATAAAAAATTTCCATTTCTATTTCCATATAAAGTTGAAAATCAGGTAAATGGATCTTAGCCTCCGTAATTAGGGTGCTAGCAAGGATTTTTCCATATAATTAAGTGACTTAGTTTTTTTCTATTACTACATACATTAATCATTTATCATAATTTACTTATTTATTTGGTTATTTGCAGACAGATAAAGCATCATTGCTAGCAGAGGTGATTCAGCATGTGAAGGAACTGAAGCGGCAAACATCTTTGATAGCGGAAACGAGTCCAGTTCCTACAGAAGCTGATGAGTTAACAGTGGATGCATCTGATGAGGATGGCAAGTTTGTGATCAAAGCCTCGCTTTGTTGTGAAGACAGGTCAGATCTGTTGCCTGAACTCATAAAGACATTAAAAGCGCTAAGGTTAAGAACCCTTAAAGCTGAGATCACAACACTTGGTGGACGTGTCAAGAACGTGTTGTTCATCACTGGTGAAGAAGATCACTCTAGTACTAGTAGCAGTACTGAGGAACATAGCCACCACCAGCAACAACAGTTCTGCATTAGTTCAATTCAAGAAGCACTTAAGGCTGTGATGGATAAGAGCGTCGGGGAAGAGTCCGCTTCTGGAAATATTAAGAGACAAAGGACCAATATAATATCAATATCCTAGAAAACAAGGTCTTTATCAATTTTATTTAATTAAAGGCCTATAACAATAATTATTACTTAGTTGTTATATGTTTATATATTTTGATTTTAATCTATTTTTGGGGGTGTGGTTTGTTTTCTTTTCTTTTTCATCAAATGGAGTGTGCTGGAAAATATTATTACTATGTATCGTCTCCATCAACATCATCATTAAGCAATGAGGTAATGATAGTTTGGTGGCCGTGTATATATATATATATATATATATATATATATATATATATATATATATTGGTATGTGCTTTGATTTGTTGCTTGACACAGCTTAGTTGAGAGAGAGCTGGAGAAGAGAAATTGAATGGAGGGAAAAATCTTTTTGGTGGTAAGAGAAACCTTATATGATTATATCAAACTCTTAACTTGGAAATTACTACATCTAGGATCTCATTGATTGCTCGAGAATTTAACTCTTCAATGCAATAGCTGTTTGCTTGGGTTTTTTGTTTTGTTTTGTTTTGAGAATGTATACATTCTCTCTCTCATTCTCACAAGTGCATCGCATTATAATTGTCACCATGAAAGTAAAGTAATATGAGCATGTGATAAACCATACCATTGTAGCATATGCGCATGTCTATAATTACCAAAGTCCAACAATGTTTTCCAAGGCACGCCATAGTGCATAAAAAATTTAGATAAAATTCCTTCCATATAAAAACTTTTTTTTTGTTTAACGTTTCAATTTTGTTTTAAAATTTTTGTTATTTAAAAAATTCAAAACTTATTTTACTTTTGTTATTAATAATGTCCTTAATTGGCCATCGAGAGTGTTTATTAAGGAGAAATTGAGATGGAGGAAAAGTAGTGAAGTATATAGCATACATTTGAAAAATATATATATAATGAGAAATATTATTACTTATTTTCAAAACTATGAGAAAAAGGGAACGGGGAAATGAGAGAAGTTAGAATAGTGGGAAAAGTTATAGTGGCACAACAAATGTTGTTGTGAGAAAAGAAATAAGTAACATTAAATGTAAAGAGATTAATTTAAAAAAAAAAAGCTCAAATGAGTCACGTAAGTTAATTAAAATGATTTCTTTTAAAAAAATATGGAAGTTAACTTTTTTAGGCCTCTTTTAATCATAGGTTTAGAGTTTAGATATCTCTAGACTACCTTTGGCTAGGTGTGGACATACATGTTATATTGAGCTTCTTTTATTGTAAAGTTGTTTATAATTATTTGATTTCTTTAATGTTTGTTTAAGGTTTACACTAAAAATTCAAATTAAGACTTTTAACATGTGTAAAGTTATGAATTGTGTTGAAAATATATGTATTCCTAGATAATTAATCACATTTAAGACTTTGTTTGGATATATAGAATGAAAGAAAGGACAATATCAACAAAGTTATTAATTGCCAGAAAGTTGAGTCTTGTAAATATGTTGTTAGATGTTTAATTTGAGTGCTGCCCCCTATAAAGAAAAAACTTTGTCGGGAGAGTCACAACCCTTAAACCTATTGATATTTATATCTTGATGGGTTAATTTTTGACTTTCAACTAAGGAATACACTTGGCTAAAAAATACAATAACAATACAAGTACTCTTGGTTAAAAAATGTAATAACAATACAAGTATGAATAGCATATACATTTTTCCTTGATTTGTTTAAGAGAAAATTGAAATATTGGCTTTATTATAAACAAATTTTTTAATTTTATTTTCTTCTATTTTTTATTTCATCTCTTATTTTCCCTTTATTGATCTAAACAAGGGCCTTGATTTTGTTAATTTGACTACTTATTTTCATGAGTGTATATTAATTTTTTTTTGTTAAATTTATTTTTCCGGTCTCCTATCTTTTTAGTAAATATCAAGTTAGATTTCTAAATTTTTTTAAGTCAGTTAAGTCATCTATCTTTTTAACTTTTTAATTAAATTTATTTTATCTATTTTTAGCTAACTTTGTTAATGGAGATCCAATGTTTCATTAACCATACTAATGCTATTATTCTATATGAGATGTTGTTGTTTGATGTGGTGACTTCACGTGTCAAATGTTCATTGACGATTCCAAGTGTCATTAACTCTTCAACCAATAAACATTTGACATATGGAGTTGTCATGTTAATAACATCTGACATGTATGTTAAACAGTCACTAAATGATGATAAGATCAAATATGATATTCATTTGTCATGTAATGACTTTTTTTAACGAAGTTATTAGTTAGTGAAAATTAAACAAAAAAGGCATAATTGTTGTGTTTAGTTCGTAAGTTTTTTAAAAAAATGGAAAACTATTCTTAAAAAAGTTGAAAAATAGAAAAGTTGTTTGATTACAAAATATTCAAAGAAAACTTATAGAAAACTGAAAACCAGATTTTCTATTTAAAAAAAAAACAAAGAAGTCTTTAAAGAAATTCTTCAAGAAAACTAAAACATGGAAAAGTTTTTCAAGAATTTTTTTTATCTATTACAGGAAATGAAAATTTTCAAAAACAAGCAGAAAACTTTTCCCAGAAAACTAGAATAATTTTCTATAACTAAACGCAACATAAAACTTTTTAAAAAGACAAGGATCTAACTTGTCATTTATTAAAAAATAGGGTACTAGAATAGTAATTTAGCATAATTTTTCATATCAATTAATGAAGAAATCCTAAGTATATATTAACTTTTTTCTCAATGAAGAATTATTTATTCTTATGATACATTATGTTTAGCGGACGTAGATCAATTATAATATCACGCATATGAATAGTTTAATTTTTTTACTAAAGAAAAATATTAAGGTTAATCACATTAGAGTATCTTGAGGTTTGATAAAACCATAGTCCACTCAAAACTTGAGAGAAAATTACCCTTTGCTTCAATTTTATAAATTTATGGTGTGGTTATTTTTTGTTAGTTCAAACAACCGCAAATCTTAAAAGTTGAACGGATCGTTTAGTGGATTGAAATTTTGTCAAATCTCAAGGTATTATGGTGTAATTAACCAATAGCGTGGTTTCATTCATGAGCAAAGGCTATTAAGCATTAACATACACAAACTTATGTTTATATGTTAAATTTGTCCTGTTCAAATAATAATTTGAAAACTTTCAATTTTCAAAGAATGGCTGATATCAAATCGTACCAAGCAATGTGGTGAGAGCAGAGAGTGTTCTCTTGTTGAAATGAATCATGTACCAACTAAAACAAACATGTATGGAAATAAAATTCAATAAAAGATACTAACACTCACTAGTTATCTGATAAAATAATTATATATGACTGTCTTTAAATATCAAATACTACTTAACATGAAGTGTATCAAAACTATTTATCTTCTACTAGATCCAAAATAATATACTAAGATAGTTTAAAATAGTGTTAAATAATAATTCAAGCAAAAAGAATTATCCAAAAGCCTTGTAATTATTTATATGCTAACTAAGAAGTATGTGTCGAGGAAGTTTAGTATTTTTTAATATATTATACATGTATTAAAAGATTAACCCTTGCCATATAAAAGTTACGCCCCTGGTGTTCTTGTCCTGTGATCAATATTGGTTATGTACGATCTAGATATTAGGAGTGAATATCGGGCGTTGAAAAAATAACAAAAACACCAAATGTTATAGCAGCTGACCATGAAAAAATAGATCAAATGTGCAACATATTTGAATCTTGTAATTAAAGAAAAATTAGGCAGACGTTGGTAGGTTGATACTTGATATTAGGTAGATTTTATTCCGTAATAAGGAATAAGCAGTCACTCATGCATATAGGGAAGGAAATAAATATGTTGATTATTTAACTTTTTTGGATACTCAATCCTAATTGATATCTATCATGTACCAGTTTTACCCTTCCTCTTTAATTCAATCAATAGAGGAAAATTTTAGGAGAGTGCCCTTTTTATGAAAGGTTGTTGCTTTGTAATTTTGGATAGTAGCCCCTTTTTTAATCGAACAAAAAAAAGAAAAATTAGGGTATTATAATACTATATGATTCATATAATTGATTACACAAAGGGTTCATTTATTTAAACTCATTTTAAGAGATATGTATTTTTTTAATTAAAAAAAGTACATATTATAAATTTTGATGTGTTTGTTTAAAGTTTTAAAAATAAGTAGAAGAGTTAAAAATATACAAATTTTTGTTTATTTTAAAAATTAACTTTGATCTGAGTGTTTTTTTATAAAACATTTAAAAATTAAGTTTAAACAAACGAACTTAAAATTTTATTGTTGGGACTATTGGGATAATTAAAAACACCTCATTTAAGATTTTTTTTAAAGAAAATGTTTAAGATTATTCCCGCTAGGATTGGTTCAAAGGAACGATTAATTACTTTTTATGTACTAGTTTAGGCTCTTAAAATAAGGTAACCGTCTTAAAATTTAGTGTCATAAAGATTATAAATCGAGAAAATAATGTTTTTATAATAACTTATTTCCCCTTGATGACTCGGCATTTTCTTCTTGTTACTTTAATTAGCTTTTATATATATATACTATCGATCGATATCTTTCTACTTATTATTTATTTGAACACACGTTATAATCAATCAAGATTAAAAATTCTAAGATATTTGCAATGTATCTCATCCTTAAGAACTGAAGTACTGCTGAAATAATTCTCTTTGTTTGTTGCAATGGAAATTCAGAACGGTTAAAATTGATATCTTGTCTATATGTTTGCTGGTGGAAATAGACTGCAGACTTCAAACATATAATATAATGTTTGCATCTGAATTCAATAGGAAAAAGAAATAAAATGTTTCTGTGCATGTTTTATATTGTCACATGACTATGATCTTACCGAACAAAACAGGACTGAAGTAAGAGCACAAAATGAAAAGATCATAAGGGGGATAGATATGGTCTTTAAGTTCACCAACGAAGAAAATGACATGAAAGTTTATGTCCACTACCACAGTTCATTTTCGTCGTTTCATCTCATTCAATGTTGTTTTACAAATATAAAAATTTATAAGAATTCAAGAAATATAATAAATGTAATATTGTATTTATTGACATCAAGAGCATTCTATAAATGTAAAGAGGTATCCCCTAATATAAAAGAATATCGTATTTAAAGAAACGGTTACTAAGTACTAATTTGATGCGATTCAGTTATCTAGACTAACGATTTCAAATTCAAGAATTAAAACTAAGCAATGCAAGAACTTAAAAGAAAAACAAGATTCTATTTTTAAGATCAAATAAAGGGATTATCTTGGGATTAAGGTGGATATGAATGAATAACATGATTAATCAAGATCTTTTTTTATTAATGAAATTCAAATTAAGTTTTCCAAAATAGACTTTCCCAGGTTTATTAACGTTTTCCTCTTGAAACTCTACTAATGTACCTAATTCCAGAAAAACTGCATTTAATTCTTAGATTAAGTTCTTTATCATTCTTTGAGAATCCAGTTAATCTTCAGAAGATCTAAATTACTTTTGTAATCTTAATCTTAGGTTCTTTATAGTTTTTAAACAAAGGGTTGGCTTCTCAGTTTATTCTTAATTATTTAAGATTACCTAAGTCAATCTCTAGATCAAAAGGTGCATTAAGTATACAATGAATTGAATGGAGAATAAAGATTTAATAATAAAAACTCAAGATTCAGGCACATCTATTCAACAATGCCCTAAATCCTAGATTATCCTTTTTCTAGTATATATATGTATGTGTGTGTGTGTGTGCGTGCGTGTTTCTGTATTAATCTTTAATCTCAGTCACTCACCCCCTTGTTATGGTTTTTAAGTAACTGATGTCAGGTGATTGATGGACACCGTGGAAGCGAGCACTAAATGAGATCAGTGTGGAGTCAATGATAGTCATGACGAGATAGCTATGTATATATGCATGTGGCAGTTTGATGTGATTTTCTATGGTTGGATTGTTTGATAATCGGGTTATGCTTTGATTGATGTTTGGCATAGAGCCATTGACTATAAATATATGCTAAATGGGTAGGTGAATTATGATTCCATATGTGTGTGGTGTGGGTCTATTGTGTGGTCATTTTGAGAATGATGGTGGAATTGATAAAATGATGATAAATAGATAGGATTACATTTATAAGTAATGAACTAGTGAAATTTAGCAACTGAATGAACAAAATAAAGATCTAGTGGGAAATAGAACCCCTGGAGGGTGCCAATAGGTTCCTAAGGTTATTTAGAACTTGTATGTATGACCATTGCTTACTTTGGAGTGCATCTGTTAGGTTTTGAGTATGGTGTTGTGCCAAGTTTGGTTGAAATTGCATTTGCACATATCTTGTTCATACGAGGGAATTTTTGAATGCGGGCTGCGCCAGCAGGTCAAGAATAGGGAAAATATAGTATCCATGAAGTTTCATAGCAATCGAAGCTGAAACGAGCAAGTTAGGTAGGGTGGAGGTTGGCCCAGGCACCAAATTCTGTAGAATTTCTACATTCTGATATGGTGTAATCGTTTAACATCATTCTGTAATCAATTAACATCAATTTGTGATCCGTGTAATCTACTACCAACTTGATGTAATCGAATACTAGGTTTGGCCTAATCGAGTACTACCCCTTGTAATAAATTAGCATCTTTTTGTTAGTCTGGTAATCGATTACCAGACTGGGGTAATCGATTACTAGAGCCTAAAATAGAGGTTTTAAGTAGTTTTAGGTGGCGTAGTCTTAGGGTTCCTACTGTTTATTGTTGGGGAAGGTTAGGAGGCAAAAAATTTATTCTGATTTTAATCAGACCCTAGGATAAATATTAGGAATCATTAAGGTGACATTATAGTTGTCACCATCATTATTGTTGCAATCGTCGTTGTTGTTGTTATCATTGTCATTGTCGTTGCCACTAACATCGTTGCCATCACTGACATTACACCATCATCATTGCCATCACCACTCATTTCTTGTCACTGCCACCATCATCGTCATCACCGCCACCACCCTTGTCACTGCCACCACCACCTCACTTATGCCATTACGACCACCATCACATCATCATTGCCACCACCATTATTATTATTGTCGCCATCAGTCACCACTATCACTACCGTCTTCACCACCACCATTGTCGTTAACACCATTAACATTGTTACTACCATCACCACCACCGTCGCTGCCAATTACATATACTAAATAGACCCTTAAATTAAAAGATAATTTGTAAAATCAATCCTTAAGTTATATTTTAATAAAATTAAAGCTTTTAAAAAATATGTTTTACCAAAACATCTTTTAACTTAAAATTACCATTTTGTTAAAAAAAATAAAAAGTACTAAACAACTTCTTTATTTTATAAGCTGTTATTTTTACCTTTTAACTCAAAAGTGGCTTTGAAAAAAAAGCTAGGCCAAATAAAACCTTACACAAATATATATATATATATATATATATATATATATATATATATATATATATATATATATATATATATCATCCTTGTTATTCTAAAACGGGGAGAGGTATAACTTTTGTTGGAAAATAGGGTAGAGTGTAATAATATGAAAACTTGGGAGAAATAATCGTAATTTACCCAATAAAAAAGATGTGAAAAACAAATGAGGAGTGCTAAAAGAAATTCCTCATTCTCAAATGCAAGACCCACTAGTGAAGTATGACACAAAATCAAAGTTTGCCCATACAAAGCTTTTTCCTTAGTATAAAAAATAGTGTTTTCCTTTTGCCAACAACCCATGCAAAATATTTGTTTATTTATCAAATGAATATTGTCCTTTACTATGTTATATATTTCTCCCTACACCGTCAATTTTTTTCCTACACCACCTCTTCTAGTATAAAAATGTCATTCTACTTATGGATAAAAGAGATGATGTGGTGTAAGGAGAAAAAATCATGGTGTGGGAGGGAAATTCCTTACTACGTTTTTTCCCAAATATGATCTAGTGTACTGATTTGTTTTCTTTATGGGCCATGGAACAAACCAAGAAATGATTTGTATGTATCTAAATTTAATCGATTGTTGTTAACCAAAAAAGTTAAGCGCTTGTTCAAAATAAGATAATTGGGCAATGATTAATCTAACTTAATCAATGATTTTAAATTCATGTTCTTAGAATGCCGTTGCCACATTTAAATTGACTAAGAAAAATATTATCTTTTATAATGATTTTATGCTGCTTTAAAACTTTGTTTTGAAAACTAAAACAAAATCTGAATCAAAGAAATCGTTACTTTCCACATTTTGCTTCCCATTCTTTTCGAATTCCTGAATTAAATTAAAAAAGAAAAATACACAAAGCTATAACATATTATTTTTCATAATTATGCTGTCTAGATGGAAGAGAAAAGATAGATGAAAGAAAGTTTCACTTTTCCCTCTTTCATTTTCTTTTTGTGTGATGGAAGAAAAAAAATGAAAAGTTATGTTGTTTGGATTGATAAAAATAAAGGAAAAGGAGTTGAAAAAAAATCTTTCTTAATTGAATGGATGAAAAAAGTGGATGAAAATCAACTAGTTCTATAAAATAAATAAATTTAATTTTATTATTATAAATTTTAATACATAAAAAATATTTTTAATTTTTAAGAATTTTCATTAAATTACTAGAATTTATTAAACAACAATCTTAAATAAGGAATTAGTTTTTTTGTCAAGTCCCTCTACTTTTTTATTTTTCTTTCTTAATTTTCTTCTAAATAAATATGGAAAAACTTTCTTTTTCATCTTATTTCTTTCTTTTATAATTTCTCTCCTACATTTTCTTTCAAAACAAACATAAAGGAAACATGGAAGAAAATTATGGGTTGTTTGATAAATGTTGTTTTGGAAACAATTTTTGAATTTGAAAAAAAATTAAAAAGTTGTTTGGCATTTTTTATCAATTATTTAAAAAATAAGTGTTTTAAAAATTAAAACTAAAAACAAATGCATATAAAAATAATGCATTCTTGCATGACTCATAGAAAATAACTAATTTTATATTTTAGATTAAATTATACTTAGTAATATTCAAAAAACTTTTAAATATTTTATCACGCTCATTGAATATATAAATATTGGTTGTGTAACACTTGGATCGATACACATATACCCATCTACAATCTTTTTCATTATCTGTTGGTGAATATTTTAATATTTTAATTATGTTTTTATAATAAATTTATTATTGTTATTTTCAAATTTTAAAACTCTTTATCACAATTAAAATTGTTTTAGTTTAAACGTATTTTTTTAAAAAATATACTTTATAAATTAAATTAAGAAAAATGGAAGACTATTCTTGAAAAAGTTGGAAAAATAGAAAATATGTTTATTTACAAAATATTCAAAGAAAACTTATAGAAAACTAAAAACCAAATTTTCTATTTTTCAAAGAAAAACAGAAAAGTCTTTCAAGAAGTTTTCTAAGAAAACTAAAAAGTGAAAAAGTTTTTTAAGAATTTTTCTATCTATTCCAAGAAATAAAAATTTTGAAAAAGTAAAAAACTTTTCTCAAAATCCTAGAATAATTTTTTGTGACTTAACGCAGCCTAAGACTTTCTAAACTAAATTTATTACATTCCTAATATTTCCTAATTATTTACAAAATGTAAAACAATCATGGATTTGTCCTCATCAAAAGCTAAAGCGGCCCTAAGATACAACAAAAAGGTCCAACTCCAACACTATAACGGCGATGATCTAGTTTTACAACGTGTCATTATAGGGAACAAATTTACCCACCAAGGGAAACTTGTCCCAAGCTGGGAAAGCCTACATCAGGTTGCCAAGGTTACTCATAAAGGGACATACCGGCTAGAGACCCTTGATGACACTCTCATCGAGAATAAATGGAACATTCGAAACCTTAGAGTTTATTATAGGTAACCAGTGATAGCCCCCGTAAGTATGTGAATTTTATCGCATAATAAAAAGATTGAATCTGTAAGGACCGTGTTTTAAATTCTAGTATATTGTGAATTAATTATCCAAACAACCAATTTCAAAGTTTAGAATTTAAAATTTTGAATTTAGGAAAACTTAAATAAAACGTAAAGAACTTATTTCAAAAAATTTAGGAAAGAGAAGCATCTTGGGATTCAGGTAAGTTTGAACGACCCGTTTTGATAGATCAATATCTTTCTTATCTATTGAAAATCAAATTAAGCTTTTCAAGGAAAATTTACCTAAGTTAATTAACGTTTTCTTCTCAACTCCATTAACATAACTAACCTAAGAAGAATTGTGCTCAATTCTTAGATTAAGTCCTTTACTGATTTATGCAAATCCTTTTTTTCCATTAATCCTCAAAAGCATTTGATTACTTTTGTAGCCTAACCCTTAGGTTCAATATAAAGTTATTGGAATAATGGGTTAGCTTCTTAGTTATACCCAATTATCTAGAAACACCTAAGTTTATCTATAAATCATAAGACGTATTAAGAACACGTTGAATAAAATGGAAAATAAAAAATTCATTCAATAAAAATTCAAATGTTACATGAATATTGTTCATTCAAACCCAACCTAAAAGATATCTTCCAAAGAAGAGAAATCATTAGATATATACATAAAAAAGGATTGGGGAGATCAATAAGGATGAATTTTCATCCACTCTTCACAAATCCACGAGTTTCTTTTTACGTTTCTCCATTCTAGCCAATGCTCTCTCTCTTCCTCTCAATTATAGTCAAAAAGGTCTCAAAAACACAAATAAGAATGCAGAGCCAAGTGTCCAAGTATGCCAAATAAGGATTAGGGTTGCAACTTTAGTTTGTTGCATAGCCCTAAACCATGTTCGCGGTTCTCTCTGGTCATGTTTTGTTTTTTTCCTTTTTTTTCTAGCAGCAAGCTCCATGACCAGGAAGTGGTAGCCATCACTACCATGGTAGCTTGAGGCCCTCTCTTTCATGTTTTTCTCGTTCTTTAAGAAATGCTCCAGGCTTCAATCTTTCTTCCACGGTTTCCTTAATGCTCATGATGCTTCCAAAGTGTCTTATTTACTTCTTTGATGATCTTGAGCATTAATAAACCTACAAAGGAAACAAAGAAAATGTCATGGAATATGGAGGGAATGCAATGCAAAATGGCCTAAAATACTAACAAATTAAGTTCTAGATGATGTATTCTAAAGCACTCATCAAAACCCTAAACTAAAACATTATTTGTCCTCAAGCAATCATTATACTTACAAGATAGGAGGAATTCAGAACAAATTACCTAGCACTAAGGAACCTAATCTGGCAAGGAGATCTTTCAGTGGAAAATCAAAGACAACCATTCAAATGCCAAAATAAACTCTACTTAACTCATGTTATCCAAATCTTGGTGTTAGGACAAGGGGCACTCTTCTTACAAGATTCACTTTTAGTGTTTAAGGAATGCAAAGTGATATATCACTCAAATAATCATAACCACGAACATTACCATAAGCTTGGTAATCAACTATAAACTCCACAATTAAAAAGAACACATGTCTAAGTCCTCAGGTCTTTCACAAGGTTGTAATGAGACTAAAGGATGTAGTTTCAGAAAAGGAAAATCAAGAAAAGGGAAACATAAAAGGGTTTAAATAGTCATAAAAGATTTAAATCCACAATTTCAGAAACTAAACAGAGAAAATTCTAAGTTTTATGGACTTTTCATGATTCACTCTTTTCAATACCACTTAATATCATCCTTTTTGTTTCCTTTTTTTAAGTTTTCATTATTATTCACTTCTGTTAACCTTTTTAGTTTTTTATCCCATAACTTATAGCATTTAAATGAAATCTTTCTTTTCTTTTCTCGTGAAACCATACGCATGCTTCTCCCTCTCTTCTCTTTTTCCTCTCATCGCCGTGTAGTCCTTGGCATAATTGAAGCTTGATTTTTCATCAGAACTTGAAATTAATCACATTTTTGGAATCGTGACCTCGAGGTAAGTACATGGGTGCCTTCAATTTCACGTTTCTCCTTCTCCTCTAAATCGTAGTTTGGGGTGGCATAGGAAAGGTTCTTGTTTTTCCATAGTTCTCGCACTTTAAAGCTTAGGAGTCTTGGCATTATAAGTGTTGGCGAATAGCTAACAATTCTTTGTTTCAGTACCGCAGGTAATAAATCAAACTTTAGGAGGCCTTTTAATGAAGAGGGATTTGGAATCAGGGCTGAGAATTATCAAGTTATTGGGCATAACCGACACCATGAGCAACTAGCAAAAGTGTGGAATCGAGGTAACGAGGGTGTCCAGAGTCTTAATTAATTATAATTGGGTATCGACTCCAATCGGGGTTCAAAAAAGGGAAATAATGTAATTGATAAGAATAGGAAATAACTATGTTTATGTGATATAGTGATATAAGGAAGAAAAATATGGTAATGTAGATATTAGAGAGTAATGGTATGATATAAATTGTGAATATGAGGACGAGTTTCTAATTGATGAAGTGATAAGAATGGTGATTTTAAAAGTCTAGGACTTGTGATAGTTATTAAGCGATGTGTACGAGATTGAATATGAGTGATGATTTATGATGATGGTGTTTATTGTGCCTTAGTGGTTGTGTGATACTTGATTGAGAATGTGTAATGTGGGTCGGGTTTGTGTAGCCGCCCTTTTGTTTAAAATTGATGTTTTAATGATTGTTTGATGATATACGACTGTATGATCGGGCCAGGTTTGTGTGGACGTCCCTCTTATATAGAATGAGGTCTTTGTGCCAATTATTAAAGAGAAAGAGAACTTTAAACGACTATGTGTGATGGTATGGTTGGGACAGCTGAACGGTATATTTTTCCCATGACTTTTGGCTCTTGTGGTCAAGTAGGATCCAGTTAAGCTACCCAGTGGTCAAGTAGGACCCAATGGTCAAGGTGGAGAGCCAAGTAGGGCTCGGTGGACCAAGTTAGGTTCACAGGTGTCAAGTAGGACCCCCAACTAGAGGTCGATCCTTTTAGTCTCTGGATACTAATGAGTCAATTTGCTTTGAATAAGAGTCAGTCGTGCTTTGCATAATTTGAATTTAATGATGTATGATGAATGTGATGATTATTGGTTTAATGATGCATTTGAAATTAAATGAAACTATATTGGTATGTGTAAGATCACGAATAACCTGAGTGGCTTGGGTGGTTTTAAAATGATTACGTGTCATTGAGGATGGAATATGTATACATATGTAGAATGATGTTATATGTGATTGAATGATTCTGAGTGAAAAAAATAGGGGAATTGAGGAAGAGTAAGTGGATATATAAGATTATGTTATATCTTTATCTTGTATATGTTTCATTCTGTATTAATTAATGATTTCCAACATTCACCCTAGCTGTTGTCAATTTTTTTAGTAATCGATGACAGGGAGATCACAGATACCCTAGAGGGAAGTGCCAAGTGAGGAGCTAATGCCAAGGGAGGGAGTGAAGATAATGTGATTGTAATGATCATCCTTGATGAAGTTCATATATTTAGTATCGTGCTTGAAGTACTTGATTAATCATGTCATGATGATGAATATTTAATTCCTGAATATGATACATTGAGTGTATGCATATATGTTGTGTTTAAATTCGTATTGAATGGTATTGAGCCACATTGTAGTTAATTTGAAAATTATGATAGGATTAATGAATTGATGGTAATTAAGTAGGTAGTATGTAAGTTTATTTGGAAAAGAATAACATATGTTAGTTAGATTAAAACTGTATTAAGAATCATGTAGGCAGATCATGATTGATAAGAATGTTTATTTGATTATTGAAGTGATGTTAAGAAGAGTAGAGGATTGCATGTTTATGTAATATATAAACTATTTAAGCTAACTAAGCATGTGAAATTAAGATCCTGTGGGAATCTAAATCCTTGAAGGGTGCCAATAGGTCCCCAAGATCATTTAGGACTTATGTATGTGGTTGTTGGTTAGATGGAAGTCCATTTGTTAGGAGGTTTGAAATATTAAGTTGGTCAGAATATGGTTAAATTACAATTTTGGCATAATTTTGACGTATGGAAGAATTTTTTAGTACAAATTGTGCCAGCAGGTCCAGAATGGGTTAAATATAGTGCTCTTAAAGTTTTGTAGTGATCAGAGTTAAAACGGGTAAGATATGGTGCGAGGAAGTTGGCCTGGAGGCAAAACTGCTATAAATCTCGCTCAAGCGAGCCTCTAGGTGAAAAGGAGGCTGGTTTCTAGGTTATTTTCACTCAATTAAGAACAATTTCGTTTAAGCGAAACCCATGGGGGAGATTCTAGTGAATTTTTTGCTTAAGCGAGGCATTTCTTACTTAAGCAAAAATCGGGCTCTCACTTAAGCGAACCAATTCTCGCTCAAGCGAAATTAAAATTTGCTCCTGCTTTCTTCATAAAAGTTGTATATAATTGAGTCTTAGACATTTTTCCTTTGAAATTGCCTCAATCGGAGGTTCGTAGCTCAAGTTATGTCCAAAATACTATAGGATGTTCAGGCTAAAATTTTATATGGCTAGTTCCATATTTTTGTGAATTAGGTAATCTTAGGGGCATAGTTGGCCTTTATTCCCTTCATAACATTTATAGATAATTAAGTTGTGGAGGTGTACCAATTGGATTCACCTCGATCAGATTTTCCTAACTCTCATTAGATATAAAATACTGAGCGATATGCAAGAAGCGTGCATCCTGAAAAAATTTTGATAACTTTTCTTCATGTTTTGTGAGTTTTTGACGTGTGCCATAATATTTCAAGTAAAATCTATTAAATTAAGGTTAAAACCCCTATTTTTAAATTAAGTATATATGGAGGGATGTTATATGAACTATAACTAAACAGAAGTTTCACACTACATAACAATTCATAAAAACTTTGCTTCTCTTTTTTTGGACAAGGTATGACATGTTGGAGGTAAATATGTTCATTTGCCCTTTGATTATTCATGTAATTCTTTCCGTATACTCATTAATTCTAAGCCAAGATGAGAATTAAAGCCATCCCTAGTTTTTCCAGGTTTGTTGAGGAGGGTTCCAACCAAACCATCTTACACATTTTTCTCTACATGCATCACATCAATGCAATGCCTTACATCAAGTTCCTTTCAATAAGGTAAATAAAAAATTAACCTTTTCTTCCACGCATTTCTTGATGTTGACTACTTTTCAAACTTACTAAAAACCATATTGACATCCTTCAGTTTTTCATATACTTAATGTAACATCCTAATAGGGCCTTAATGGGCAAATCAAAGGTAATGGATGATTAACTAAAAGTGGCATGGAAATTACACATGTGCCCTCTTGACTATATAAATGATTTTTGTCTCTCTCTCCGCCACTTACGCTGAGCTGGGAAAAAGAAAAGAGAGTTGAGCCATTTCTCTGTTCGTGCATGCAAAGGTACCATCCCTGTTTCTCTCTGAAGTTCAACTAAGCTTCTTCTTTTTCTTCTTCTTTTTCTTTTTCTTCATCCCCTCCTCGTGAGCAACGTTGTGGTGTCTTGGAGGCTTGAAGTCCTCCACTGTTGGTAAGGGTCAGACTGTTTGAGAGAGAGAACAGCTTTGGGTTTCTCTGAAGTTGAGTTCAGAGGTTGACGACTGGAATCAAGGTCGTTTAAGCGAGAAGGAGTGACCGAAGAGTGATCGGTCAGTGTTTGTTAGCTCGAGGAGCTTCTGGCATTTCTTATTCCAGGTAGGTAGGGGGTGCTTTACATTTCAAATGAATGGTTTATGGACGGATTCCGGGTAAAATAGTTATACTGTTGTTTTATAACTTGAAATCTAATGATTGGTGTGTCCTGGTTATTACGATAACTTGTGAAATACCCGGATATGTGATATCTATGAGTTATGGAGTGTTATGTTGATGTCCGTCCATGATTGTATATTGAATTGCATGAGATGCATGTTAATGATAATGAGAATGCTGAGTGCTTGCATGAGATGCATGTTGATGATAATGAGAATGCCGAGTGATTGCATGAGATGCATGTTGATGATAATGAAAATGCCTAGTGCTTGCATGAGATGCATGTTGATGATAATAAGAATGCCGAGTGCTTGCATAAGATGCATGTTGATGATAATGTGAATGCCGAGGGCATACAACGTGAGACGCTTACTATTAAAATAGTAATCAAATGTATATGCATGTGATACTATGAAAGACCTTGAGTGGGACTCAAGGCAAGCCAACTGAGTGGGACTTAGGGCTTGATAATGTAAATGTCGACGGCATACAGCGTGAGACGCTTATTATTGAAATAGTAATCAAATGTATATGCATGTGATACTATGAAAGACCTTGAGTGAGACTCAAGGCAAGCCGACTGAGTGGGACTCAGGGCTGCCCGTAACACTGCCATTGTCGCTGAGAGTGACTGTGTTACATGAGAGGGCAAACGGTTTGGTACCAGTAAAACGGCTAGATCAGTTGAGAGCTGAGTATAAGGCTGAGAGCCTATGTTGCAACACAAAACTTAATAATGAACAATTGGATCCGACTAACTGAATATGTGTACACTGATAAATATTGCCGAGTGCAATGTGACTTGAATGGTTATGTGTATATGTTATTGAGAATACGTGAATTATATAGCCTTGAATGAATTGAGTAAATCCTGATTAGATGATGATGTATGAGTAATCATTTTGAATGGCAGTGTATGTTGTTATTTATTTGAGACATCATATTGTATAGTTGAGAATTGGAAGATTGATCTGAGTCAATAACTGTCATTTAATATGTAAAATGCTCACCCCTACTTGTGGCTATATTTTCAGTGGATTTAGGTCAGGATGGTGAATGACGAGTGATCATCACGCTGAGTGAGGAGTATTTGTACAGATGTAGTGTACATAATTATATAGTTATGATATAGCCTTGGCCGACTCATATGTATATCGTTTTGTTTTGAACATATATATATAAGTTTAAACTATCCCGGATTGTGGAAATATATATAAGTAATGCTATGATGTTGCTTGAATTATCCTGGGAGTGTTGTTGTATGAGAAATGTCAAAGGTTAAGATGTTTCCGAGTGAGACATAACTGGGAGAACCTCTTCCGAGTGAAGAAGGTTAAAATAGATCCGAGTGAGATATGTCCGAGAGGACTACTTCCGAGGGAAGGATAGTCCAGATGATTTCGAGTGAGACATAGCTGAGAGAACCACTTCTGAGTGAAGAAGGGTTAAAATAGTTCCGAATGAGATATGTTTGAGAGGACTACTTCCGAGGGAAGAATGGTCAAGATAATTCTGAGTGAAACCTATCCTAGAAAACCTCTTCCGAGTGGATAAGGTTTAAATATTTCTGAGTAAGACTTGACCTAGAAAACTCTTCCGAGTAAAGAAAGGTTAGAGTATTTTCCGAGTGAAAGTGGACCAAGGGGATCACTTCCGAGGGAAGTATGGTCAAGGTGTTTTCCGAGTGAGATATAACCGATAGAACCGCTTCCGAGTGAAGAAAGGTTAAAATATTTCCGAGTGAAATATAATCAAAGGGAAATACTTCCGAGTGAAGGAAGGTTAAATATTTCTGAGTGAGACATAACCAAGAGGACCACTTCCCAGGGAAGGAAGGTCAAGATGATACCGAGTGAGATATAGCCGAGGAAACCTCTTCCGAGTGAGGAAAGGTTAAAATATTTCTGAGTGATACATGACCGAGTGGACTACTTCCAAGGGAAGGAAGATCATGACATTTCCGAGTGAGACACGACCGAGGGAGCTACTTCCGAGTAATGGAAGGTGTAAAGGTTCCGAGTGAGGAATGACTGAGTGAATCATTTTCAAATGAAGGTTAAAGTGCTTTCGAGTGAACCATGTATGAGATAAGACCTTTCAGTGAAGGGTAAGGATCTGACTATGTGTGAGAAATTCCGAGTGAGGCATGGCCTGATGGGACCATCCCCGAGTGAAAGGAGGTTTCGATTCCGAATGAAGGAATACACCGAGTGAAGGGACTCGCTCTAGCGAGTAGGCGCTCGCTCAAGCGACTTTTACTAGTTCCGGTTAACTGAATCAGGATCTCATCAAACGAGTGGCACTCGGACTCTATTTTCTGTTTCCCAACTCCGTTTTCTTTCCAACTCAAGAATTTGAACGTGAAAAATTTTCCCTCGACTTCGGGTTTGTCTTTATTAAGTCGGGATGTTTCATTTTGGTATCAGGGCGGACTTAAAAGGTCCAAGGCCAAGGAATATTTACTATATGCTATAGAATTGTATGATAGTGCATGATAAAATGTTCAGTGTGGAACTGTAATCCGATCGGCTGTAAATAGTTGGGTATTCTTATCCTTGAAACGGTGTTGATTTCAGGATAAGACATGGCTAACCGTCACGGCATGGATGCTATGGCCGCGGCATTTTAGCGCTTTGTTGATATCCTTGAGAGGCAGAACCAGCCTCGAGCCGATGATAATCAAGATTTAGATCGCTTCCTGAAGCGAAAACTGAGTGAATTCCAAGGGGGATTCAATCCTGATGCAGCCTACACTTGGATTCAGGATATGGAGCGGATCTTTAGTAGTCTTCGCTGCACGGAGGCCCAGAAAGTAGAGTACGCTGTGTATATGCTTCGGGTAGAAGCTGAGAATTGGTGGAAGATCACCAAAACCCGAATGATAGACGCTGGTACCCAGTTGATCTGGGAGAATTTCAAAGCATGTTTTCTAAAGAAATACTTTCCCGATACTGTGAGGAGTAGGAAAGAGTTAGAGTTCATGGAACTGAAACAAGGTTCTATGACCGTGGAGGAGTATGCTGCTAAGTTCGAGGAACTGTGTCTATTCTATCCTCCTTTCTAGCAGCCGGGAACCGAGGGTTCCAAATACATAAAGTTTGAGAGTGGTTTAAGGCCTGAGATCAAGAAGGCGTTCAGGCATCAAGAGATTCAGAATTTTCCAGTACTGGTGAACAAGTGTCGGATTTTTGAAGAAGACGACAAGGCTCACTTGGGCCAAAATAGCAAGACCGATACCTCCTTGAAGCCACAGCAACCTAGCTTCAAGAAGCCGGGTAATTCTGGTAGAGGTGGACCCTCCTCCAGATTCAGAGGTCGGGGTACACGTGGTGGTCGTTCAGTCGGTCGTCCAAGGGACGGCAAATGCTTTAAGTGTGGTGGTGACCACTTTGCTCGGGATTGTGATAGCGAAGATGATGTTGTGTGCTATCAGTGCAATGAAAAAGGGCATATCCGCCCTAACTGCCCTCAGTTACAGCAAGCTAATGCTAATCCAAACCGTGGAGGCTTCCGGGGAAGAGGCCGTGGAAACGGTAATCATGGTGGCCGAGGGAATGATGGCCGAGGAAATGGCGCTCGGGGTAACATGATGTTTGCTCGGAATAACCGTGGTGGAAACGCTAACCAACCGGCTGCAGGCAGAGTCTATGCTATTAATGCCGAGGATGCTGCTCAGGCAAACGATTTGGTGCAGAGTAAGTGTTCACTCGGTAGACATACACTTGATATTGTTTTTGATTCTGGAGCTACACACTCCTTTATTGCTGATGATTGTGTGAGGCGTCTGAGACTGCCTGTAGTTGACATGGATCGGACTTTGGATGTATCCAATCCGACCGGTATTAAGCTATAGACATCGATGATGTGCAAAGATATATCCTTTACGTTGGGCGATCGAAGTTTTACTGCCGACTTGATATGCTTACCCTTGAAGGGCCTTGACATTGTGCTTGGTATGGATTGGCTATCAGCCAATAAAGTGATGGTCGATTGTCAAAATCGACAGGTGATTTTCCCGAAGCAGACTGCCAATGACTACACGGTCCAAGGTATAACCCAATTACTTGTGATGCTTTGTTTGGCTGATGGAGAGGGTAGATCCCGAGTGCACGATATTCCTGTTGTTCGTGACTTCCCTGAGGTGTTTCCGGAGGATGTGCCGGGTGTTCCTCCTAATAGAGAAATCAAGTTCTCCATTGATTTGATTCCTGGAGCCGAGCCAGTCTCCAGTGTTCCCTATAGGATGTCCCCGACTGAGTTAGCCGAGTTGAAGAAACAAGTCGATAAGTTACTCGGTAAACAGTTTATCCGACCTAGTATATCACCGTGGGGTGCCCCGGTGTTATTAATGAAAAAGAAAGATAGGAGTATGCGGTTATGTATTGATTACCGCCAGCTGAACAAACTTACGATAAAGAATAAGTATCCGTTGCTGAGGATAGATGATTTAATTGATCAATTGCGGGGTGCTTCAGTCTTTTTGAAGATTGACTTACGATCGGGATACCATCTGATCTGAGTTAAGGATTCTGATATTCCCAAGACGGCGTTTAGGACCCGATATGGTCACTACGAGTACGTAGTAATGCCGTTCGGTGTGACCAATGCCCCTGCTGTATTCATGAACTATATGAATAGTATCTTTCACCCATACTTAGACCGATTCGTGGTTGTCTTTATCGATGACATCTTGGTTTATTCCAAATCTTCCGAGGAGCATGAAGAACATCTCCGCTCGGTGCTCCATATAACGTCCTTATTTTTAAAATTAATTTTCAAAAATCCAAATAAATTTTTTGCAAATAATTTAAATTTCAGAAGAGGATTCGGATTAAACAATAACAATATCAGTTTTACATCAACCGACCGGCTCATTTAAGTATACAAATAAATATAATAACTCGGTATGCACAGGAGCCGGCCAAGGCTTCTACAAAATAACTATGTGCACTATGTACCATACATATATATACATAATGCTCCCTGCAGGCTGAGTGACTTCATATATTATCGTTGCATCCTATATTCACTGTAAAAATAACAACAGTAGGGGTAAGCATATACATGTGAAATGACAGTTACTGAATCGGATCAAGTGTCCAATTCATAACCATAAATAAATCAAAATCATAACACATAATCACATCATATTTCATTCATTCTCATATCATCAAATGATCATATCATCATGTTATTCTCAATAACATATATCAATACATATGCATGCGGATCTGACTCTCATGATGGGATTTACACAATATAATATCTCAGCTCTCAGCTGATTCGGCCATTTTACAGGTACCAAACCGCGTGCGCCCATAATGTAACACCAGTCACTCTCAATGACAGCAGTAACACAACTCGGTGTCACGGGCCGGCCTTGAGTCCAACTCATAGGCGTCTGTGGAATCCGAAGAAACCACCACATGGTCTGTGCCTTATCATCAGGCCGCCCTCCCATCTGGGCCGGCATCACAGGCCCCCTGCAGTCTTGTGTGCATCTGAATGCAAATGCTATGCCAAATAATTATCAATCATTAACAAACCACCTGATTACCATCATCAGGGCTACCACTCGGTTACCATCACCAAGGGTCTCAACTCAATATAACAACAAGCATAGCATGCAGTTATATATCATGAAAACTTCATGAATAACATTCATATCATCATCATCAATCACATATACAGATCATATAAAATCAATAACAATCACATATGAACGAAAAATATTACAATATATCACACATATCATACATATTCGGGATTTCTCATTAAAGATAATAATAATATCCCGAATCCGTTCATAAACCATACATTTAAAATGTAACGCTCCCCCTACCTGGAAATGAAGAGTTCCAGCAGCTTTTTAAGCTATATCCAAATCACAGTTCACGAATTTCCGACTGGAATTTCAATTTTGAACCAGTCCAAAGCTTCTTCGTGAAATAGAAGAAGTGAAGTTTGATTTCCTTCTTTGTTTGATAATTTCCAGTAAAGATTGGAAAGAAAAGGATAGAAGTGATATTTTACGCTCTAAATTCTAAGTTAATCCAACAATAGAATTTGATATATATATATATATATATATATATATATATATATATATATATATCGTTCATGCAAAAGAGACGTGAACGAATTGAAGAAGTCTAATACGTGTATTAAATGATAAGGAAGAAACAAGATATTTTAAAGAAAAAAGGATAGGACAAAATAGAGAGGGTCCCATACTTAGAAAAATATCAGAAAAGAGAATCTGCTAGAATTTAGAAGAATAGAGTGACGTGGAAAGCCTCAATAATTGAAATAATTATTAATTCTGACTCGATTACGGTATTCCGGGCATATCTTTCCAAGAAGATCCATCAGAGCCTCTTTCCGCTCAGAATTACTTCACTCGGAGGAAATTTACTCGTAAAGGTTTCCACATGAAACACTCAGCTTTCCTTCCTCGGAAATGATCCACTCGGATTGTCTCGTTCAGACATACCTTACTCAGATATATTTCTTCCCGAGTCAAAGCCTTCACTTTGCGTCACTCGGAAGTCTTTCAATCGAAAAGATCACTCGGAGTTCGAAGTTCAGTCCTCTTGGAAATCTTTCCACTCGAAAGGATCACTCGGGGTCGAGGACAATCTCGAATACAAACCCGAGCACAAGCTCTCGGAAACTTTAAAACACCCAAGCACGAATTAAATGAATTCACCACTCGGATATTTACTTTCCTCGGAACTATTCACTCAGAAACATACTTTCCTCGGGGTCTTTCTCTGTCCAGAAGTACTCTTCCTGGAACAGACTCACTCGGCATATCCCAATCGGTGCCATACCACTCGGAAGTTGGTAATATCTCACTCGGTGCCATCTCACTCGGGAGTGTTGCACTCGGAGACACCCTACTTGGAAATGTTTTACTCAACTAGGAAATTCTCCACTCAGAATTCACAACTCAGAATTATCTCAGCCTGAGAAGTACTCATTTCGAAATCAAAGCTTTACTTCGTTCAGAAGTACTTCTCTAGAAAATGATCCATTCGGAAACGTTTCACTCGGATTTGTCTCTCAAAAGTGTCTCATTCGGACACAGAGCTTTTCTTCACTCGGAAATGATTCTCTCGGTCATGTTTCACTGACATGTTTCACTCGGAATTTCTCCACTGATCAGACATTTTCACTCGGAAATTCTCCACTGATCCTTAATGAATTATTTTTCTAAAATTTTAAATTTTGGGATGTTACACTCCAAATACTGAGGGAAAAGCAATTGTTTGCTAAGCTTTCTAAGTGTGACTTCTGGATGGATAGAATCCATTTTCTGGGGCATGTGATCTCCATGGAAGGTGTCTCGGTTGATCCTTCCAAAGTGGAAGTTGTTATGGCTTGGGGGAGACCTAAGTCGGTCTTAGAGATCAGGAGTTTTATGGGTCTAGCTGGTTACTGTCGGAGATTCATTGAGGGATTCTCTAAGATTGCACTGCCCTTGACCAAGCTGACCCGAAAGAACGTTCCTTTTGTGTGGTCTTCCGAGTGCGAAGGAAGCTTTTAAGAGTTGAAGACTAGGCTGACTACAGCACCTGTGTTGGCATTGCTGAACCTGCAGGAAAGCTTTGTAGTTTATTGTGATGCATCCAGACTCGGTCTAGGATGTGTGTTGATGCAGAATGGCCGAGTGATTGCTTATGCCTCACGTTAATTGCGACCACACGAACAAAACTATCCGACGCATGATTTGGAGTTAGCAGTTGTGGTCTTTGCACTGAAAATTTGGAGGCATTACCTGTATGGGTCTAAATTTGAAGTGTATAGCGATCACAAAAGTCTGAAATATCTATTTGATCAGAAGGAGCTGAATATGAGGCAAAGGAGATGGACCGAATTCTTGAAAGATTATGACTTTGAGTTGAGATATCACCCGGGAAAGGCGAATGTCGTGGCTGATGCCTTGAGTCAGAAATCCATTCATGTGGTAGTAATGATGGTTAAAGAGATGGAGTTACTTGAGCAATTCTGAGATATGAACCTGCATGTGGATGTTTCATCGTCTCGGAAAGTAACTCTCGATATTTTGAAGATAGCCAATGAGTTTTTGAAGCTTGTTTATGTACAGCAGATGTCGGATTCTTATTTAGCCGAGATGAAAGAAACTCAGGCTAAAGGTAAGGACCTATTTTTAACCGAGGGTTCGGATGGCATTTACCGAGTGAAAGGCCGGATTTATGTGCCCAGTTCTGGTGATTTGAGAAGGATGGTGCTTGATGAAGCTCACAGAAGTATGTTAAGTATCCACCCGGGCACTACAAAAATGTATCATGATTTAAAATTGTACTTCTGGTGGCCCGGATTGAAGAAAGATATGGTTGATTATGTGGCTCGTTGCATTATTTGTCAAAAGGCGAAGGTTGAACACCAAAAACCGTTCGGTGGCTTACAACCTCTCGAAATTCCTGTATGGAAATAGGATGCAATCGCTATGGATTTTGTGATGGGGTTACCCAGGACCCGAGCGGGTCATGATGCTATCTGGGTCATTGTAGATAGATTGACGAAGTCTGCACATTTCTTGCTAATGAATATGAGATATTCGCTGTAGAGACTAGCACAGATTTATATCCGAGAGATCGTTCGACTGCATGGTGTTCCATCTAGTATTGTGTCGGACATAGATTCGAGGTTCACTTCTCGGTTTTGGGGAAGCTTGCATCGGGAGTTAGGCTCAAAACTCCGGTTGAGTTCAGCCTATCATCCCCAGTCGGATGGGCATTCCGAACACACTATATAGAGTTTGAAGGACTTGTTGAGGTCCTGTGTGCTAGAACATGGTGGTAGCTGGGAGCAGTACCTCCCTCTGATTGAGTTTACATATAATAATAGCTACCATAGCAGCATCGGTATGGCCCCGTATGAGGCTTTATATGGCAGGAAGTGCCAAACACCACTATGTTGGCTGGAGACCGGTGAGAGTTTGATGTTGGGGCCTGAAATTGTGCAACAAACTTCTGAGCAGATACAGATGATTAGAGAAATGATGAAGGCATCCCAAGACCGACAGAAGAGTTACCATGATAAGCGAACGAAACCGCTTGAGTTTCAGGTCGGTGATAAGGTATTCTTGAAAGTTTCTCCCAATAAGGGTGTCGGATGAGCCTTAAAGAGTGGAAAATTAAACCCCAGATATATTGGACCCTATGAAGTGCTGGAACGGGTCGGTCCTGTAGCCTATCGGATTATATTGCCAACTCATCTATCAAATCTACACAGTGTATTCCATGTGTCTCAATTAAGAAAATACTTACCCGACTCCACTCATGAAATACCTGATGATGAGGTTGAGATCAGAGAGAATCTGACTACAGTGGCTGTGCCGACTGGGATTATGGACCGGTCGGTGAAACGCTTGAGAAGCAAGGACATACAATTAGTTGAGGTAGCATGGCAACAGAACCGATGTACTTCTTACACATGGGAGCGTGAAGATGCTATGAGGCAGCAATACCCTAAACTATTTTATTGAAGTAAACTTATATTTGAATTTCGAGGATGAAATTCTTTGATGGAGGGGAGAATTGTAACATCCTAATAGGGCCTTAATGGGCAAATCAATGGTAATGGCTGATTAACTAAAAGTGGCATGGAAATTATGCATGTACCCTCTTGACTATATAAATGATTTTCGTCTCTCTCTCCGCCACTTACGCTAAGCTGGGAAAAAGAAAAGAGAGTTGAGCCATTTCTCTGTTCATGCATACAGAGGTACCATCCTTGTTTCTCTCTGAAGTTCAACTAAGCTTCTTCTTCTTCTTCTTCTTCTTCTTCTTCTTCTTCTTCTTCTTCTTTATCCCCTCCTCGTGAGCAACGTTGTGGTGTCTTGGAGGCTTGAAGTCCTCCACTGTTGGTAAGGGTCAGACTGTTCGAGAGAGAGAACAGCTTTGGGTTTCTCCGAAGTTGAGTTTGGAGGTTGACGACTGGAATCAAGGTCGTTTAAGCGAGAAGGAGTGACCGAAGAGCGATCGGTCAGTGTTTGTTAGCTCGAGGAGCTTCTGGGATTTCTTATTCCAGGTAGGTAGGGGTGCTTTACATTTCAAATGAATGGTTTATGGACGGATTCCGGGTAAAATAGTTATACTGTTGTTTCATAACTTGAAATGTGATGATTGGTTTGTCTTGGTTGTTATGATAACTTGTGAAATACCCGGATATGTGATATCTATGAGTTATGGAGTGTTATGTTGATGTCCATCCATGATTGTATATTGAATTACATGAGATGCATGTTGATGAATAATGAGAATGCTGAGTGCTTGCATGAGATGTATGTTGATGATAATGAGAATGCCGAGTGATTACATGAGATGCATGTTGATGATAATGAAAATGCCTAGTGCTTGCATGAGATGCATATTGATGATAATGAGAATGTCGAGTGCTTGCATGAGATGCATGTTGATGATAATATGAATGCCGAGGGCATACAGCGTGAGACGCTTATTATTGAAATAGTAATCAAATGTATATGCATGTGATACTATGAAAGACCTTGAGTGGGACTCAAGGCAAGCCAACTAAGTGGGACTCAGGGCTGCCCGTAACACTGCCGTTGTCGCTGAGAGTGACTGTGTTACATGAGAGGGCAAACGGTTTGGTACCAGTAAAACTGCCGGATCAGTTGAGAACTGAGTATAAGGCTGAGAGCCTATGTTGCAACATAAAACTTAATAATGAACAATTGGATCCGACTGACTGAATGTGTGTACACTGATAAATGTTTCCGAGTGCAATGTGACTTGAATGGTTATGTGTATATGTTATTGAGAATACGTGAATTATATAGCCTTGAATGAATTGAGTAAATCCTGATTAGATTATGATGTGTGAGTAATCATATTGAATGGCAGTGTATGTTGTTATTTATTTGAGACATCATATTGTATAGTTGAGAATTGGAAGATTGATCTGATTCAATAACTGTCATTTAATATGTAAAATGCTTACCCCTACTTGTGGCTATATTTTCAGTGGATTTAGGTCGGGATGGTGAATGACGAGTGATCATCACGCCGAGTGAGGAGTATTTATATAGATGTAGTGTACATAATGTATATAGTTATGATATAGCCTTGGCCGGCTCATATGTATATCGTTTTGTTTTGAACATATATATAAGTTTGAACTATCCCGGATTGTGGAAATATATATAAGTAATGCTATGATGTTGCTTGAATTATCCTGAGAGTGTTGTTGTATGAGAAATGTCAAAGGTTAATATGTTTCCGAGTGAGACATAACTGGGAGAACCTCTTCCGAGTGAAGAAGGTTAAAATAGATCCGAGTGAGATATGTCCAAGAGGACTACTTCCGAGGGAAGGATAGTCCAGATGATTCTGAGTGAGACATAGCTGAGAGAACCACTTCCGAGTGAAGAAGGGTTAAAATAGTTCCGAATGAGATATGTCCGAGAGGACTACTTCCGAGGGAAGAATGGTCAAGATAATTCTGAGTGAAACCTATCCTAGAAAACCTCTTCCGAGTGGATAAGGTTTAAATATTTCCGATTAAGACTTGACCTAGGAAACTCTTCTGAGTGAAGAAAGGTTAGAGTATTTTCTGAGTGAAACTAGACCAAGGGGATCACTTCCGAGGGAAGTATGGTCAAGGTGTTTTCCGAGTGAGATATAACCGATAGAACCGCTTCCGAGTGAAGAAAGGTTAAAATATTTCTGAGTGAAATATAATCGAAGGGAAATACTTCCGAGTGAAGGAAGGTTAAATATTTCTGAGTGAGACATAACCAAGAGGACCACTTCCGAGGGAAGGAAGGTCAAGATGATACCGAGTGAGATATAGCCGAGGAAACCTCTTCCGAGTGAGGAAAGGTTAAAATATTTCTGAGTGATACATGACTGAGTGGACTACTTCCGAGGGAAGGAAGATCGTGACGTTTTCGAGTGAGACACGACCGAGGGAGCTACTTCCGAGTAATGGAAGGTGTAAAGGTTCCGAGTAAGGAATGACTAAGTGAATCATTTCTGAATGAAGGTTAAAGTGCTTCCGAGTGAACCATGTCTGAGATAAGACCTTTCAGGTGAAGGGTAAGGATCTGACTATGTATGAGAAATTCTAAGTGAGGCATGGCCTGATGGGACCATCCCCGAGTGAAAGGAGGTTTCGATTCCGAATGAAGGAATACACCGAGTGAAGGGACTCGCTCTAGCGAGTAGGCGCTCGCTCAAGCGACTTTTACTAGTTCCGGTTAACTGAATCAGGATCTCGTCAAACGAGTGGCACTCGGACTCCATTTTCTGTTTCCCGACTCCGTTTTCTTTCCCAACTCAGGAATTTGAACGCGAAAAATTTTCCCTCGGCTTCGGGTTTGTCTTTATTAAGTCGGGATGTTTCACTTAACGACTAGTTAATAGGGGAAGAGTCATTTCAAACTCTTACGCACCGTTAAAGGACTTCTTTAACCAACAATACGCATGATTAACTCTAAGAAACCTTTGATGTCAAAGATAAAGAGTTTTCCTTCAATGATGTAGTTAATTGAAACACCTCCTCACAAATAGGTACACTTTATGCCCCTTCACACTATACCCAGATAGATAACTATACGCTGAAAAATCATTGACTGTAAGAATAACATGACATGCAAATTGAATGATTTCCCTGTAAACCTATCAAATACATTAACCTTATCTTCCAATAACATTTTTTAAGTCTTTAACCAGTGGACTTAAGTTTACATCATTATTGTTTCCTAGTTGTCTTGGACCAGAAATCATCAATGATAGCATTGCATATTTCCGCTTCATGGAAAACCAGGATGGCAAGTTGTAAATAAACAACAAAATAGGCTATGAACTATGGTTTGTGCTTAGGTTACCATATGGGTTTATTCCTTTTGTGGCTAGTGCAACCCTAACATTTCTTGGGTCATTGGTAAAATCCAGAAACAAGGTATTCACTCTCATCTGTATGTCATCTCATAAGCTTTGCATCATCTGCATTAGCAAACACATACTTCAATCTTGGAACTATAGGAAGATACCATAACACCTTTGTAGGAGACCCTTTAGTGCACACTTCATTAGAATCCACCTCTTTCTTCTTATATCATGACACCTCACACCTAGCACAACCATGCAACATCTCATACTAACCCTAGTATAATACACAATCATTTGGGCATATGCGTGTATCTTCTTATACTCCAAACCCATAGGACACAAAACCTTTTTAGCCTCATAGTTACGATTTGGCAAGGTGTTACCAGCTGGAGCATTTCTTTCAATAATTTAGGCAACTTAGTGAGCTTTTATTAGACCTCCTATTTGTCGTCTTCAGATTAAACAATCATAAAATTGCTAACAATCCTATGAAATTGGCATAGTTTAGATACAAGGGTTTCTTAGAATCCCCACATAGAGTTTCGTATACATGAGGTCTCTTAAAACTTTCTACTCCTACATCACGAATCATTTCCTCGAGTCGGTCATCCATGTCCACATCAACCTCATGCGCAGCGTTTGGTTTTCTGTTTGAAAAGTGCTGCTTGCCACATCAACATCTTCACCTTGTCATATCCAACGTGTAGTTCATCATAAAACCATCACATATTAGATGTTCTCGCACCACTTCCAATTCAAGTCACTACGTATTCACGCATTTAACACAAGGACAAAATATATTCTATTATCAACTCTGGTCTCATAGTCTTCACTTATGCGTAATGCATTTATCCAACTTCGATCAATAAAAACTGTTTACAATACACATAAATATAACGTACTTATGAATCTCACTTTTTTTTAAAGGTGGTGGTCCTACCTATTCAGAATGAACATTTTCTTATACTTCATCACTACGTGCAAAATACGACTCTTTTAAAATTTTATAAAATTTTGACAATGTTTCGCATTAGTCTCCAACTACACGAAATGAAAGTAGTGACATAAAATTCAACCACAATGAAATATAAACCCAGAGAACAATATAAAATACAAGTAAAACTTAATCAAAATTTAAAATAAATTCTAACTTTTACATTGCAATGACGTATAAAAAAAGAGTTCATCCCAAACTATCCAAATGGACAATTCAAGATCCAACACAAATTATTAAATTAATTAATTTAATTATTTTGTGTCGAATCTCAAAGGAGAAACTAGGGTTCACTTCTTCAAAGTAGATAAATTTTAAACTACTTACGGAAATAGAATTTTCATAATTCATGCAATTATAAGAAATAAAAATTAATATGTTTTTATTTAAAATTTATGATGAACCCATTTTAGGAATCACCAAAGATTCCATTAATAAAAATGTTAACTTTGTTATATTTTAATTCTTAACATATATATTTTAGTACTACAAATTACATTTGATCATGGTTAAATTTAGAGATATAATTAGTTTTTTCTTTAAATTCAAAATTATTTCTTTAGAATTACTTAGTAAGTTAAATTATGAGATCAATATAGCTAACGCGAAATATTGACATAGAATATTGAATTATATTTTATTTAATGAGATCAACATAGTTAAATTACATTTGATCGATCAATTTTGTTTATGCATATAGTAAAATTATACTTTTAAAAATATACATAAACTCAAAATAGTATATTTTAAATATGTAGAGTGAAAGTAATTTTTTAGTTGAATTTTAAAAAAAATCCAATTAATAGTTTTAAGTTTAGTTTAAAACTCCCTTTTTTTAGTTTTAACTTAGAAATAATTTTTAAGCAAAAAAAAAAGACTAACCAAATCAAGCTTTATTATCTTTTTCTTTTGAACAAAGAAGCTTTCTTCTCAAAATATATTTTTTTTTAAAATCTATAATATTTACTCTTATAAATTTTGATTTTATATCATGTGATCTCTATCACCATTTGATATAGTTGATATGTGTACTTTTTTATAGGACAAAATAATACTTAATTTGTTAATTTTTTTTAGTAAAAAGATACTGAAACCATAATCTTTTTCCTCATTTTGTGTTATTTCCATAAAATTAGTTTATCACTTCCGGTGGCATGACATACATTTAAATGTATCATGCATGTGAACAAGTATCTAGCTAAATGTATATCATATTATCAGTAAGTTATAATAGAAAAAACTTTTTCATTTAGATAGAATATCCCAACCATTATTGTAGTTACTTGAAGAAGAGGAGATAATTGAAAGGATAAAAATAAGAAGGGTGTAATCAAAGAGGAACTGTTTATAAAAAAAAAAAAGAATGAATGAAATATCAAAATATGAGACCCAAGCTAAAAGAATTTCCTCTTCCATTCATAAGAAAATAGAAAGAAAGGGTTGAATTTATATATTTTTGGAGTTTTTATTTTTGACACTGTTTTTTTTAAAACTAAAATTTTTATTATTTATTTTAAAATGATTTTCAAAGAGGAAGGAAAGACATATTAAGGGGCTTGCAATAATCCATACACTATTCTTAACCAACTAAGCTAAATCTTTAACTTATTTTTCAATTTTAAAATTGAATAAAATTTTTATAATATTTTTAAAAAATAATATTTAGTAACACACAACTTTTTATTAATAAAAATACTACAAAAAAATTCACATTTAGATTTAATTTTTATTTAGTTTTACTACAAAATATTCAAAGTGAAAGTTTTCACTTAAACTCATTCATACAAGGGACAAATCACAATGCACAATGTAGTAAGCAGTATTAATAAATATCATATATCAAGATTTTAGCTTCATAGAATTTTAGTTTCAACTCTATTTCCAACAAAAAAAATTCCTTATAAATATGCAGAGTATATCACTTCTGCTTCACCAATAGGTCTCCTTATCATGAAACAAACAATTGATTTTGATGTTCATTTCAACCATTTTTCATTCTTTGAATAACATGCAACAGTGTAAGCAATGTGAATTCGCGCATGCATGCATGCACCTTCTATACCATCAGAATACCCAAGCATAAACATACAATAAAAAAACCAATAACGAAAGTAACCAAACCTGTAGTTCAAAAGGATGAAGGAAGATGGAGATCAGAGGCTTCACATCCGCTAACGGTGATAGTATGGAGCTGTGAAGGTGACACGAAGTAATGCGGTCTCACTGAAACTTCAGAATGATGAACCACAACGATAGTGTGGCTTGATGATGGAAATGAGAGGGTTAGTGCGTGAGAAACCAACAGTGAGGGTGAGAGATTGAGAGTGTACGCCGCCGCGGGTAAGTTTAGGGAGACAAGAAATAATAGAACGCGAAAAGTAGGGCTGAGTTTAAAACAACATATAAACTCGGTTATACATATGTTTATTTTAAATTCGATTCCAAGTACCCAATAGGTCAAATATTTTACTAAAAATTACAAAAATACTACTGTTTTCTTTATTAACTCGATTTTCTTATAACCAAGTTAATATTATATCCTTACATCTACTTTTTATACTAGTTTCTTGAAGCTATTTTATCTATATGTTCTTTCTTTCTTTAATCTTTTAAACATTTTATTAAATTTGCTGGATCCATGTTAGTGACATTTACAATGTTGGATGATTATATTTCATTGCAATTTATGACATATAATGTTTTTTTATGTTTTTTATTTTTTATATTCAGTTATGAGCAAACTGAACCACTTTTATGGATTATTGAATATAAACTTCATTATATTTAATTTTTTCTGTTTAATTAAATCAATAAATATGGCTATAAGATATGAAACGATATCCCATTTATATATTAACAAAACTTCTTAAGTATTTTTTTAACTATTTTAATCAAAACAATAAATATGACTATTAGATATTAACATAACTGATCCCACAAAAAGTATATTCACAACTTTTTAAGTATTTTTAATCAAAACAATAAATATAGTTATTAGATATTAACAAAACTGAAAACATTTTATGAGATTTCATGAAAATTCTTCTAATAGATTTTTGTATTCTTTTATATTTCTCTTTACTTAATATATATCCTAACTTAAATATAGGAATATGTTTTTGGAATGTTCTTAACATCATCATAAGCAAAGTAGGCTTTTTTTATGTGTTTTCCAATGATATTAGCTTTTGTCAATTCTAATTTAAGATGAAATTTGTTATATTGTTAAATAAACCAATTGGTCTACGTGCAGTGAAAATCATTATTAATAACAGATTTTTTCCTAAAAGAAAACATGACCTTGATATGTAATTTGTTTCAAGTTTTAAAAGATATATACATAAGATTATTTTTTTTCAATATTTGGGCTCTCTATGATTCATGCAGATTGTAAGTCACTTGCTTCTCATTTCCTGAATTTCGAGATCATGCACACGTAGGTAGGGAGGCGAATATGCAGCAGATTTTATGTCTCATTTGGCTTTTGATTGTAACCAAAATATTAGGTTCACAAATGTCCCTTCGAGGCTGTTAGAAATTTGTGATTCTGATGTTCATACTGTTGATTTGGAATTGTTTAATAAAATCACATCTTATATATATATATATATATATATATATATATATATAAAAGAATGTATTGAATTATTTATCTTATAATAAATTATTTGAATAAAATTTTCGTTGGGTTGTTTGCGACTTAAATTACATGAGTATTTTGCTAAATTCAAGATATCTAGTATTTGTATAGAGGCAAATTCCATGATTCTTTAGTTAATTTCGTGGTTATTTGGTTGGTTCATCACCTAAATCTCGATTTAATAAAAAAATCTATTAGTTTAATGAAATTTTGATTGTTTTGAACAATATGAAGAATCAATATTAATCATAAGAATAATCATTTTTATAACTATATTTCCTCATTTAGTTATCAAACACACACTTCATGTTATTTATGCTTTTGCTATTACTATTTTCAATAGTCCTCTTTCTATTATTAGAAGGGATTATTGATTGATATAATTTGGCCCTATGTGTCTAGGATTGTTCCTAGTTGATTTAAAAAAAATTACATTATTGATTATGCATGACTTCAATATTTTTATATTTTTTCAAAAACATACATATAATAACTTGTTGATGATTATATTCTTGAGTAACCAATTAAGTTTCGATAATGTTCACTCATGAGTACGTAACACACAAAATCTTAGAGAATTGCTCTAGGAAAAATTAAGGTTCTATTGCTCGAAAATGTCACTTGGCCTATAAATAATACGTACATTTATACGATGGTAAAAGGGAAAGAGGGAGGCCTTCCACCCTAGGCCTAATTGGCCAGGATAGAATTGTATTATGTCCTGATTATGGGAACTCAAAATCTCCATTATGTTCTCTAAGAATAAAGGGATTCAGTGGGGTCCCATCCTGATCAGTGGGGAACAAGAGGCCCCCTAGTCATAAGCTCTAAGCGTAAAGCCGAGTTGAGTGACTAGATGTCATGTTGGAATGATCATAGATTAGTCGTTGTTGAGTACCCTCTTTTGAACAAAGGTTCCCGAGTGGGATTATGTTACGAGTGAGATTTTGTTTCGAGTATCTTGCTCCAAGTGGGATCTGAGGGGTTTCAGAGGGGAACACTGTCAAGTGGAGAATAGTCGTCGTTCTATTTCTCCACGCAATGTTTGGCATATTTGTTTAGTAATGATGAGGTGTTTTGTATCCCCGGGCCCATAAATGTGTCCTTTGGATTCAGGCATTTCGTTTCAAAAAGTGGGAGGTTTCTTTGCCACGTGTTGAAAGCAGTTGTTATTCGAAGGGCCATCATGGCATCGTGGCCATAAAGTGGGTGGGATTGTTCCCAATCATTGGATCTCCTGCCTCTGGGAGTTACCTTTTTCTTTATATTTATAGCCCACACTCCCCTCATTTTCTACCTTGCTGATGTGATTTCCCTTGACTCCTTGGTTTTCTGTTTTCAACTCCAACTCTCCTTTAAGTCTCATATCTAAAGTTCTCCCATTCATCCTTTCTTATTTCCAGAGGGTAGTTACTCATCTCCTTTCTTCTCTGTTGCTACTAGTTATTGTTGGGTGTTGTGTGTTTTTTAGTTGTGCTCTTTTGTTATCTCCTCCTCTTTGCTTCTCCCTCTCTCTCTCTTTTTCCCCAAAAAATGGCCTCTTCTTCGAACACTTTTTCTTGGGTCACGGAGGAAGTTATTGCCTTTCTTTTCTCCATCAGTGACGATGGTGCCATTGCCAAATTATGCCAAGAGGGGTCCTTCAACCACTTTATGCTACCTTCCAACGTGGAGTGCCTTAGTTGCTCCTCAGAGGAAAAGGCCCTTCATGCCCGAACCGACCCTGGATAGTTGAACTACACTTATATGTACGAAACCTTCTTCATCTGCCTCTACTTATCTATTCCCTTCTCTGACTTTGAAAGGGGGGTTATGAACGCTTTGAATGTCACCCTGACCCAGCTTCTTCTAAATGAATAGGCTTTTGTAAAAGCTTTCAAAATCTTGTGTGATTACGTTGGATGGGTCCCTTTAGTTCCCGGCTTTTCTATTTCTTTCAAGCCAAGATTTTTAAAGCTAGGGTTCCTGTGGAATGGGTGTCCCTGAGTATAATGCCTGAGCGTCGCCTGATATAGGCGTTCAACTAATCATACAAGGGGTTCAAGGGGTCTTTCTTTAAAATCTGAGTAAGTCCAGATGTGGTGAGGGAGGATTTCTGACATTACCCAGATGAGTGCCCTTCTTTTCCACTGTACTGGGCTCGGGTTCCCGTTCAGTACCGAATCAAATGGGAAGACCTATCTCATGGTGAGCGTGATGACGTGTCTTTTCTTGCTAAGGATGTAGGGCATTACTTTAGCTCCCAGGCGTTAATATCCCTCTCCATTGACCCTCATGCTCTGAACTCTTAGATTAGTAAGTATAATGTTATATCGATTTTATTTTTTTTGCTCGGTTTGTTGTACTAAACCTTTCTGTTTACTTTCAAGTGACATAGCCACATGTAAGATGACCAGCCAGAATTTGAAGAAGACTTACTAGAAGGGTGGGCCTGCTAAGGGGGGAGCTTCTATGACCCCCTCTCCAGCCTTAACTGCCAACCCCCTCGCCTCCGTGACTGTGACAAATCCTCCTACTCACTTCTCCACTCCAGATTTTAAGACCCTTAATTGGACTTCTAAGAGGCAACGACTTAAGAAGGTGTCTCCTTTGAATAATGTAAGGTCTTCACATGGGCTGCCCCCCACTAGAGACTTCTACGATCCAAGTTACAAAAAACTCTGGCTTTCCTGACATTTTGTTCATCACTTAGGAGCGGATTACAGTCAAGCAAGTGGCAGCCCCTCTCCGGGTTGACTATGACAAAGTTTTCGGGAAGTGGGAGTGGTTTATGAATCAAAGCCTGGTTGCCAATAGGAACCCAGCGTGCTCCCTATGGGATACTCACTTTCCCATCTCAAAATATATTGACCGTGTCATAGCCCAATTTTTAATTAAATTTGAATCGGTAATTAAATAGTGAAAAATTAAAGTTTTTCAGGAAATAAGAAATGGATTTTAGAAAATAGGAAATTTTATTTTGATTACAGGGATATTTTTTATTTCGTAAATCGGATTTAAAATGAGACTAAACAAAAATAAAACATGAAAATAAAACGTAGAATTTTTAAGGGACCCATTAATTAATTAAAAAATAAAATAAAAACAAAAATATCTTCTCTCTCTCAAAGGCTCTTCTTCTTTCTTTCTTCTTCCTCCTTCGCGCACCGCCTCATTTCCACCGCCATTTGAAGCCTATAAATAAGGCTCCAACCCTCCAAATTTCTTCAAACCAAAATACTTCATAAATCCTATAACCCTTCATCATCTTCTTCAAGCTTCTAAATATCCATTTCCATATCTTAAAGCCATTAAATTTTGCATAATAAGGAATTACTCAAATTTAAAGATTTGAGGAAATACAAGGGAGTTTAACATAAGGAAGCTTATGGATCTTTAATTGAAGTAAGAAAGAGGAGATAGGATATTAAATACATAGAAATTAAGTTAGAATTGTTTGTTTAATTGTTAATTTCTTATAAACTCATATAGTTAGATTTTAATTTAATTTGAATTAAGTTGTGAAATTGATGGTAATTAGTTTGGAATATGATATATGATATATTTCTGATGTTGTATGATGATTTGGAATCAATTGGTATATTTATTTTGTAATTAGAAGTGATAAAACAAGAAAAATAGTAAAAATATAGCTGTTGTTTTCGTTCTATAGAATCAAACCTTTTAACAGCGGATATTTTCAACCGGTGTTAAAAATTGAAAGCGGTGACATTTTCGTAAATAAAAACAAGTAGTGGCATTTTTGTAAATAAATCAGAATGGTGACATTTTCGTAAATAAATTTGAATGGTGACATTTTCAAAAATAAGACCAATGGCATTTTCATAAATATGATTAAAAACTTAAAATAATGATTTTTTTATAAAAATCAGAATTATTATTATTATTAGATTTTTATTATCCTAGAGACTTTATCTTGAAATAAATAAATATAATTAATTAATTAAATTTAGAAGTTTATTTAAACATATTTAAAGGAAGAAAACTCTTATTCTTTTAAATTATTTTATGGAAAATATGTTTCTATATATTCTTTGGATTATGATATAAATATTATGGAAAATGTGTCTCCATATTCTTTGAATTATACATAAAGTATGTTTTTTTGATTGTTATGATAATTTTATTATTAATATTAATTATATAAAGAAATTTGATAATTTAATTTAGATCTATTGTATTCATGCATCATATGCATTGGTCGTTCAAAGAATCCGTAGGGGGGTTCTTTGAGGGGGTTCTCGGTGGGGGAACGCGCTCTATTGAGCAACAGACTTCAGCGGTAGTTTTATACCACGACCGTCTTAAGGACTGAGCAGTGTGTCCTTAAGGGGGTCCCGCAACACTTATTATTGATATGATTGTATTGTTATCCGATGTTGGTGTTACATTATGGGGCGAGGTATCGGTTGGATATCCGTAAAAATGTTATTGTTAGAAATCACTGCCTATGTTCTCACTAGAATGGGTCCATCATGCATTCTCATATCAAGAACAAAAAATATTAATGTAAAAATAATACAAAACACTTATTTGGCATCTACATCACATAGCATCATACTTGTGTTTGTGTATGTTCTAATTTAATTTCTATTTATTTGATATTTTATCTCACTCTTTCTGTTACTTGTGGTAAACTTTTAGTGGTTAATTAGGAAGATATGCGACAAAGTGGATGATGCTTGATATGGATGAACTATGAAGACTTTGGATGCTGATACTTGCTTGCATAGTTACTTTGGCTGTCTTATGTGTGCGTATGTTATGTTTCAATATTTATGTCCTTATATTTTATAAGATCTAGGTACCTGTTGTAAATATAACATGTATGGAACTCTGATGTTATGTATAATAAAATGAAGTTAATTATGTAAATAGTTATGCGCTCTGATATTTTATTAGTAACCTCTAGAATTAGATTGTGAATCACTTGATAATTACCAGGCGAAAAATAAGTTATTCAAGAGATTTTATATGGTAACAATAATTATCTTGGGATTTTCAATTTGGCTCTAGGGTGTTACAACTGAAGTGGTATCAGAGCAATGGTTTATAAAATATAAAGAAAACTTTAGGAGGTAACTAGAGATTAACATTGATAGCTTTAAGTGTGTGAACCTTAATTGCTATTTGTTTGAAATTTGTGTGCTTGTGTGTTATGTGTTTCTGTTTAGTATAATAGTTAGTTAGATAATGAAAAATTATTAGAACTCTGAGTATATTAGATACTCAATAACTGAATGTAGTGGAATCTGTAGGATAAGAAATGGCTAGATGTCAAAACGATGATGCCATGGCAGTTGCATTCAATCGCTTTGCTGAGATCCTTGAAAGACAAGAACAACAAAGGTTAGCCGAAGGAACACATGGACTTGACCGATTCCTAAAAAGGAAACCTACCCAATTTAAAGGAGACTATAATCCAGAGGTGGCTTACTTATGGATTAAAGAAATGGAACATATCTTCCAATTCTTACCTTGTACTGAAGCACAGAAGGTAGAATATGGTACTTATATGATGGTAGGGGAAGCAGAGAATTGGTGGATCTTTGCTCGTGATAGATTATTGGAAGCCAGTAGACTACTCAACTGGGAAAATTTTAAAGAAAGCTTTTTCAAGAAATATTTCCTTGTTAGTGTCAGGAGCAAAAAGGTATTAGAATTTTTAGAATTAAAGCAAAGGAATATATCCGTTTGAGAATACACTACCAAATTTGAGGAACTATCATTGTTCTATCATCCATTCCAACAGCCAGGCACTGAGGCTTCTAGATACGTCAAATTTGAAAATGGTCTGAGGCCAAAAATTAAAGAAGCCATAGGACATCAGGAGATTAGGAGTTTTCCCACTCTGATCAATAAATGTAGAATCTTTGAAGAAAACCATCGGGCTAGGATAGAATAGGAAAGAAGCAATAAGCAGTTGAGACCTCAATTAGTGAACTTTAAAAAGCGAGGAATATTTAACCAGAATTGATTTAGAGGTGGATCATCTTCATCATCTAGAGGACACGTGAACCAGCCAATCACATGGAACTGTTATAAATGCGGAGGAAATCATAGAACTCGTGATTGTACACAGACAGATGTTACCTGTTTCCAATGCAATCAGAAGGGACATATTCGTCCCAATTGCCCACAACTTTGCCAAGGTACTAATACTGTGAATGTTAAGACTGAGGACAATAACAATGGAGCCAGTAAAGGAGGGGCCAGCATTCGTGATGGACGTAATGGAAATGGTCGCGGAGGACCAAATGTCAGGGGCACATTTGGTCGAGGAAGAGAAAATGGTTAATTAGTGAAGAATAAAGACAAATCACCTGCAGCTGGCAGAGTATTTGCAATCAGTGGATCAGAGGTATCACAGGCAGAAGACTTAGTACAAAGTGAATGCATTCTTAATGACACTACCTTATCTGTTTTATTTGATTTTGGTGCAACACATTCTTTTATCGCTAAAGAATGTGTTAGACATCTGAATTTACCTGTGAAATATATGCAATATGATTTGCTTGTCTCTACTCCTAATGGTAACCATCTTAGGACAGCTAACGTATACGAAGGTTGTTCTATACATATAGGAGGTAGAAATTTTAACATGAACTTAGTATGCTTACCATTAAAGGACTTGGAAATTATCTTGGGGATGGATTGGTTATCTGCTAATCATGTCCTCGTGGATTGCTATAATAAGACAGTGATCTTTCCACTTAACAACATGGAGTGTCAGAAGTATGGTGCCTTACAGAACCCTATAGGATATTCCTTGAACAATGGAGCCCAACTATTTATGGTATTTATACTTACAGAAGGGAAAATTATTCCTGATGTAAGTAAGATACCAGTAGTCTATGAATTCTCAGAAGTATTCCCTGAAGATATTCTAGGATTACCTCCTAAACGAGAGATAGAATTCTCTATTGACTTGATCCCTAGAGCAGAACCCATTTCTAGAACACCCTATAGAATGTCTCCAGTAGAATTGATTGAACTAAAGAAACAAGTTGAGGAGTTATAGAAAAACAATTTATACGGCCCAGCATATCTCCTTGGGGAGCACCTGTACTACTAGTCAAGAAGAAGGATGGTAGTATGAGACTTTGTGTCGATTATCGTCAATTGAACAAAGTCACGATTAAGAATAAATATCTGTTACCGAGGATCGATGACCTTATTGATCAACTACAAGGAGTTACTATGTTTTCCAAGATAGACCTGAGATCGGGGTACCATTAGATTCGCGTGAAGGTTGAAGATATTCCAAAGACAGCTTGTAGGACACGTTATGGCCATTACGTATACTTAGTTATGCCTTTTGAAGTAACTAACGCTCCAGCCGTGTTCATGGACTACATGAACCGGATTTTCCATCCATACCTTGATCAATTTGTCATTGTCTTTATAGATGATATTCTCATCTATTCCAAAACCAAGGAGGAGCATGAGGAGCATCTGTACTTAGTGCTACAAATACTAAAGGAGAAGCAGTTATATGCCAAACTATCCAAATGTGAGTTTTAACTTAATGAAGTTAAATTATTAGGCCACGTGATATCTAAGAATGGAGTTTCAGTCGATCCTACAAAGATTGAAGCTGTAATAGCCTGGGAAAGGCCAAAGGCTGTTACAAAAATCAGGAGTTTCTTAGGACTTGCAGGATACTACCAAAGACTTATTGAGGGATTCTCCCGAATTGCCCTACCAATGACCCGATTAAACTATAAGAATAAACCTTTTGTTTGGACTCCTGAATGCGAAGCAAGTTTCCAAGAATTAAAGAAAAGATTATCAACTACACCAGTTCTAGCTTTACCAAACCCACCAGAAAACTTTAAAGTTTATTGTGATGCTTCAAAGTTGGGACTAGGTTGTGTTTTAATGCAACAAAGGAAAGTAATTGTTATGCTTCAAGGCAATTACAACCACATGAACTTAATTATCCTACCCATGACCTAGAATTAGCGGCTATTGTCTTTGCTTTAAAAATTTGGAGGCACTACTTATACGGTGCAAAGTCTGAAGTTTATAGTGATCATAAAAGTCTCAAATACATGTTTGACCAAAAAGAATTAAATATGAGACAACGTCGATGGATGGAATTCCTCAAGGACTATGACTTTGAGTTGAAGTACCATCCAGGAAAAGCCAACATAGTAGCTAACGCGCTTAGTAGAAAAGCTATTCATATGGCAGATTTAATGATAAAAGAATTAGAAATGATTGAACAATTTAGAGACTTAAACATAGCAGTTGAGGAGAAATCTTCAGTAAATATGGTTGTTGGACTTCTAAAAAACACTAATGATTTTTTGAACATGGTGTGTGAAAAACAAAGATTGGATGCATGTCTTTAAAGGATGATCGAGACAACACAATGGGAAAGATCAAGAAGGCTCAGATGGAGTCTGAAGGATGAAAGGAAGAATATGTGTCCAAGAGGATGTAGAATTAAAGAAGATGATTCTAGATGCAGCTCATAAAAGTATGCTTAGTATTCATCCTGGATCTACAAAGATGTATCAAGACTTAAAAAAGGATTTCTGGTGAAAGAGGATGAAAAAGGAGATAGCTGAATATGTTTCATCTTGCTTAATATGTCAGAAAAGTAAAGTTGAACATCAAAAGCCATCTGGTGGATTACAACCATTAGAAATACCAGTATGGAAATGGGATGTCATTACAATAGACTTTGTGTCAGGCTTTCCTAGAACACAAAGAGGCAATGATACTATTTAGGTGATAGTCGATAGACTAACGAAGTCAGCCTATTTTCTTCTAATCAACATGAAGCATTCACTTGAGAAATTGGCTCAAGTGTATATAAAGGAGATAGTAATATTACATGGAGTATCGTCAAGCATAGTGTCTAATAGAGATCCTAGATTTACTTCTCGATTCTGGGAAAGTTTACATAAAGAGCTTGGTACTAACCTAAAGTTAAGCTCCACTTATCATCCACAGATTGATGGACAGTCAGAGAGAACTATCTAGAGTTTGGAGGATTTACTAAGAGCATGTGTATTAGAACATGGTGGAAGTTGGGAACATTATCTCACACTAATCGAATTCATATATAATAATAGTTATCACTCAAGCATTGGGGTGGCACCATATAAAGCATTGTATGGTAGAAAGTATAGGACACCAATCTGTTGGTTAGAGACGGGTGAGAATCTGACTCTTGGACCAAAAATTGTCCAGCAAACAACAGCATAGATCCAGATGATTAGAGAAAGGATGAAAGTCACACAAGACAGGCAGAAGTCATACTATGATCAAGGAAGAAAGCCATTAGAGTTCCAAGTTGGAGACTATGTATTCTTGAAAGTATTACCCAACAAAGGAGTTGGAAGAGCGTTAAAAAGCAAGACGCTTACTCCAAGGTATATAGGACCTTATGAAATCCTGAAAAGAATTGGTAAAGTGGCATATCAGATCGCATTGCCACCTCACCTTTCCAATCTTCATAATGTGTTTCATGTCTAGTAATTACGGAAGTATGTACTTGATCTAGATTATGTGATCAAAAATAATGACATAGAAGTTAAGGTAAACCTCACAATTCCAGTAATACCAGTGAAGATAGTGGACAGAGATATCAAGCAACTAAGAGGCAAAGAGATCTCATTGGTGAAAGTAGCTTGGCAACAAGGAGATGAAATAAGCATGACTTGGGAACGAGAAGACGAAATGATAAGTCAATACCTTGAACTATTCTAACAAGGTACGTTTAAATTTCGAGGACGAAATTTTTGTAACGGGGGGAAAGTGTCACATCCCAATTTTTAATTAAATTTGAATCGGTAATTAAATAGTGAAAAATTAAAGTTTCTCAGAAAAATAAGAAATGAATTTTAGAAAATAAGAAATTTTATTCTGGTTACAGGGATATTTTTTTATTTCGTAAATCAGATTTAAAATGAGATTAAACAAAAATAAAACGTAGAATTATTAAGGGACCCATTAATTAATTAAAAAATAAAATAAAATAAAATAAAAACAAAAATATCTTCTCTCTCCCGAAGGCTCTTCTTCTTTCTTTCTTCTTCCTCCTTTGTGCACCGCCTCATTTCTACCGCCATTTGAAGCCTATAAATAAGGCTCCAACCCTTCAATTTTTTTCAAACCAAAATACTTCATAAATCCTATAACCCTTCATCATCTTCTTCAAGCTTCTAAATATTCATTTTCATATCTTAAAGCCCTTCAATTTTGCATAATAAGAAATTATTCAAACTTAAAGATTTGAGGAAATACAAGGGAGTTTAACAAAAGGAAAACTTAGGGATCTTCAATTGAGGTAAGAAAGATGAGATAGGATATTAAATAATAAAAATTAAGTTAGAATTGCTTGTTTAATTGTTAATTGCTTATAAACTCATATAGTTAGATTTTAAATTAATTTGTATTAAGTTATAAAATTGATGTTAATTAGGTTGGAATATGATATATGATAATTTTCTGATGTTGTATGATGATTTTGAATCAATTAGTATGTTTAATTTGCAATTAGAAGTGATAAAACAGCAAAAACAGAGTTGTTGTTTTTGTTCTACAGAATCAGACCTTTTAACAGCAAATATTTTCAATCGGTGTTAAAAAATGAAAACGGTGCCATTTTCGTAAATAAAAACGAGTGGTGGTATTTTTGTAAATAAATCAAAACGGTGGCATTTTTGTAAATAAATTTGAATGGTGACATTTTCGTAAATAAGACCAGTGGCATTTTCGTAAATATGATTAAAAACTTAAAATAATGATTTTTTTTATAGAAATGAGAATTATTATTATTATTGGATTTCTATCATCCTAGAGACTTTATCTTGAAATAAATAAATATAATTAATTAATTTAAATTTAGAAGTTTATTTAAACATATTTAAAGGAAGAAAACTCTTGTTTTTAAATTATTCATGGAAAATATGTTTCCATATTCTTTGGATTATGATATAAATATTATGGAAAATGTGTCTCCATATTCTTTGAATTATACATAAAGTATACTTATTTGATTGTTATGATAATTTTATTGTTAATATTAATTATATAAAAAATTTTGATAATTTAATTCAGATCTATTGCATTCATGCATCATATGCATTGACCGTTCAAAGAATCCGCAGGAGGGTTTTTTGAGGGGGTTGTGGGTGGGGGAACGCGCTCTATTGAGCAACAGGCCTTTGCAGTGGTTTTATACCACGACCGTCTTAAGGGCTGAGCAGTGTGTCCTTAAGGAGGTCCTGTAACACTTGTTATTGATATGATTGTATTGTTATCCGATATTGGTGTTGCATTATGGGGCGAGGTATCGGTTGGATATCCGTAAAAATGTTATTATTGAAAATCAATGCCTATGTTCCCACCAGAATGTATCCATCATGCATTCTCATATAAAGAATGAAAAATGTTAATGTAAAAATAATACAAAACATTTGTTTGGCATCTACATCGCATAACATCATACTTGTGTTTGTGTATGTTCTAATTTAATTTCTATTTATTTGATATTTTATCTCACTCTTTCTATTACTTGTGGCAACCTTTTAGTGGTTAATCAAAAAGATATGTGACAAAGTGAATGATGCTTGATATGGATGAACTATAAAGACTTTGGATGCTAATACTTGCTTGCATAGTTACTTTGGCTGTATTATATGTATTTGCATGTTGTTAACAGGTTTTGATAATGACAAAGGCACAAGCATTACAAGATCTTCATGAATCAAAAACAAATGAAACAATCAAAGTTGATATATAAAATCAAGAAACTCAAGAAATCATAAAGAAAACGTTTCCACAAGGTCAAGAAATCAAGAAACCAATGCACAAAGACAAAGGAAAGCAACCATGGATCATAACACATCAAGGAAAGACCATCAGGCATGGAAAAACATCAAAATGCAATGCCTGAATCGATTCACACACGAATGAATCGATTCACAGCCCTGGAAGTCACCAAAAATTAGAAACAGCATGTCATGAATCGATTCACCATGACCCTGAATCGATTCACAGCCCTGGAAGTCACCAAAATTGGAAACAGCATGTCATGAATCGATTCACCATGACCCTGAATCGATTCACACAAAGCTAACAGCCCAGGAACCCCAAACAGAATGCCCTGAATCGATTCACCAAGACCTGAATTGATTCATACGAATCTGGAACTCTAAAATGCACAAATCAGAATGCTCGGAATCGATTCAAGGATCTACGAATCGATTCAACAAGTGGGGAACACCACTAAAATGACAGATTTAAGTGGGAACCAACCACCCAAAACCTAAGATACGCAAAGACAAGCTGGAACCACTACTTGCAACGGCTAGAAGGACTTTGGGACTGCTCCAAGGCTCTATAAATGCATGCCAAACTCAAGCACAAAAACAGAAGACAAGAGGCAATCAATTATTCATCCATTCCTTGTGCTTAGTGAGTTTTATATCTTTGCATTCTCTGAAAGGTGAGCTTTAATTTGTAGATCCTCTCTTGTTGAGAGCTAGAAACTTGAGTGGGCATTCAATTGTACATCTACTCTATTTAGAGAGTTCATATCTTGTAAACACTACCAAACACAAAGGCTTATTCACTCTAGGTTGAGTGGTCACAAAGGTTGGGGTTCAACCTTTGGGTATTGAGAGTTTGAGAGATTGGGTTGGTTACCCTTGTGCTAGTGAGGATTGAGTTCTTGAGTGTGGGACACTAGGAAGCTGCAATTGCTCATAGCTTGTATCTCTAAACTTCAATAGTGGAAATCCTTCAAGTGGGTTGCTTGAAGGCGAGACGTACACCGGGGTTGGTGGAACTCATTAAATTGGTTTGCAAGCTCTTCTTCCTTACTCTTTTACATTCATATACTGCTTTGAATTGATTTGTGTTGGTTGATTGTGATTTATATACTTGAGCTTGCTTGAATTAGTTAACTTTGAATATTGCACACCAAGTGTTTGACAAATTATCTCAGCCACATACACCTCTTGTTTTGCATTGTCTCTTGCATTAAACTTGATCTCACTTACATAATCTTTAAACTTACGATAAAAGAATCAAGTTCAAAGGCATTCCAAGCAAAGTTTTAAAAACTCAATTCACCCCCCTCTTGAGTATTGAGGCCACTTGAATAACATTATATGTGCGTATGTTATGTTTCAATATTTATGTCTTTATATTTTATAAGATCTAGGTACCTGTTATAAAATATAATATGTATGAAACTCTAATGTTATGTATAATAAAATAAAGTTAATTATGTAAATGGTTATGCACTCTGATATTTTATTAGTAACCTCTAGAATCAGGTTGTGAATCACTTGATAATTACCAGGTAAAAAATAAGTTATTCAAGCGATTTTATATGGTGACGGTAATTATCTTGGGATTTGCAATTTGGCTACAGGGTGTTACAGAATGGGCCTTGATGTTCGAGGAAGACAAGGCAGGGCATATGGACACTAACCCCATGGCTGCCTACTAGGCCATGGAAATGTTCAGTCTCCGAGCGACCTCGATGGGTCGTTATTTGGATGATTAGCTTGCTAGCTAGGAGAAAGCCATGATCAACTTGACAAAAGAAAAAAATGGCTTCTGCTACCAAGCTTCAAAAGGCTACCAAAGCTGTAAATAAAATGGTTGAGCTAGAAGAGTGGCTGAGGGATCGAAAGGTTACCTTGGAAAAGGTTGAGGTATCACTAAAGGATGCCAAGGCCAAGCTGACCTCTTTCAAGGAGAGGTTGGCTACTTCAGAGGGAAAGTTGGCAGATTCTGAGAAAAAGTTGGCAAACTCTGAGGAAGCCCACCGAGGGTTATCCGTGAAGAATATGAAGGTGGATGTATCTCTAAAAGAGGTGTAGTTGACCTTGGATTCTACACAAAAAAACTTTAAAGAGGCTGAATCGAGGAATCGCTAGGAACACTCGAAAATGGAGGAGCAAATTGAGGTGCTAAGGGGTAAAGTTGCGAAGAAGTTCATTGCCGAGTTTGAAATCTATCATGCATAGGTATCGACCCTGAACCCTTTTTTAGCCATATCTTGGGAGGGGTCTGATCCTTTCAAGGTAATGGTGGATGGGAAGGTTGTGGACCCTCCTAAGTGGGATGAGGAAAACCCCGCCAACAACACCCTGGTTCCCACTTCTGAAAATAAGGTCGAGGTTTATCCGTTTAAGTCTTCCGCTTCCCTGGTCTATTAGCTTTTGTATTTTTTCCTTGTATTTTTTTCCTCTTATTGATGTAATCCTGATTTTGTAATGAGAGCTTGTGTTTTCACCGGTTGTCTGTCTCTTCTGCTAGATAATAATTCCTTGCTAACACTTTAATACAGAATTGATTCATGTTTTAAATACCCAAGGTTTTAGGAGTTAACGTAGTCGTGAGATAAATTGTCGTTATCCCTGAGTAAGCAAGACTCTACTCAGAGTTTTAGAACTTAACGTAATCATGAGATAAATTATCGTTACCCCCGAGCAAGCAAGACTTCACTCAGAGTTTTAGAACTTAATGTGATCATGAGATAAATTATCGTTACCCCCGAGTGAGCGAGACTCCACTCAGAGTTTTAGGACTTAACGTAATTATAAGATAAATTGCCATTACCTTTGAGTAAGCGAGACTCTACTTGGAGTTTTAGGACTTAACGTAATCATGAGATAAATTATCATTACCCCCGAGTAAGCGAGACTTCACTCAGAGTTTTAGGACTTAATGTAATCATGAGATAAATTGTCGTTACGCCCGAGTGAGAGAGACTCCACTCAGAGTTTTAGGACTTAATGTAATCATGAGATAAATTATCATTACCCTCAAGTGAGCGAGACACCACTCAGAGTTTTAGGACTTAATGTAATCATAAAGCAAAGTTAGAGCTAAATAGTTCTTGTGTTATTAATTTTTATGTAGGCCTCATTAAAACCTCCCGAGAGAAAAACCCAATGGGAAAATCTCTCGGGTAGCAAAAAAGAGTACCTGTATTAGATTAGTTATAATATATCTTTAAGTGTGTGGCATTTCATTTTTAAAGAATGCTTTTGGCTTCCAATTCTTCCAATCGGTATGCCCCTTTGCCTACTACTTCTTTTACCCTGTATGGGCTTTCCCAATTGGCTACAAGCTTCCCATCTTCTCTGGCTCTCCCATTGTTGTATGCTGTTCATAAGACTAAATCTCCCTTTTGAAAGGGTCATGGCTTAAGCATGGTATTCCATTTCTAGGCAGATTTACGTTTAGAGGCTTGTATCTTTATTTAAGTTATGTCTTATTCGCCTAAGCTGAGATCGAGATCTTCTCTTTTTTTTCATCATTCTCGTCTTCATATCATGAGAGTCTTCTGAGGGATGGTTCTCCGAGCTCTATAGGGATCATGGCATCTTCTCCATATGTCATCCGAAATGGAATCTCTTATTTTGCTGAGTAAGGAGTTGTATGGTAGGCCCATAAGGCCCTAGGAAGCTCTTCTTCACATCTTCTTTTTGCTTTCCCCAGTCTGCATTTTAGTTCTTGCAAAATGACCTTGTTTGTAGCTTCCACTTAGCCATTCGTCTAAGTGTGCTCTGCTGATAAAAACTTTCATCTAATGCCCAAGTTTCTACAAAATTCAGTGAAGTGTTAGTCTGTGAATTACCGTTTGTTATCAGAAATAATTATGTGTGGAAATCCATGCCTGCATATAATGTTTCTCCACGTAAAATTTTGTACCTTGGAGGCTGAAATGGTAGAAGAAGGCTCGACCTTTATCCACTTTGTAAAAAGATCTATTGCCACCAAGAGGTATTTGACCCATCCCTTCCCTAAGAGGAAAAGTCCGAGAATATCCATGCCCTAGGTGTTGAAAGGCTAAAGAGAGAAGGATTTCATGTAACGACTCAGGATGGCTGTGTATTTGGTTGGTGTTCTTTTGGCAGGATTCGTATCTCCTAATGAATTTTAAATAAGCTAACCACAATATGGGCCAAAAGTATCCTGCTCTGAGGACTTAGGCTGCCAGAGGTCGTACTCTTCTGTGGTATCCACAGATTCCCAAATAGAGTTTTGGCATCACATACTCTGCTTGCTCTTTGCCGAGGCACTTGAGGAGGGGTAAGGTAAACCCTCTTTTGTAGAGTTGTCCCTATATGAGGGTATAATTAGCTAAGTGTGTCTGTATTTTCTTAGCTTCCAAGGAATCCGAGAGGAGGTCCCCCTAGTCAAGAAGTCCACTATTGGGGTCATCCACGTGTTTTCCCCAGGTGCAATGGTGACTTTATTCGTATGTTTTGTGTCTTTGGCAGTAGGTTCTTCCAAGGTGACCTACATGAGTGTCTTTAAATTTCCTACTTTCTTGGTGCTAGCCAGCTTAGAGAGTAAGTCTGCTATCTCGTTTTCCACCCTAGGGACATGCACTATTTTGAATAGTTTAAATTCTGCTATCTAACTTTTCACTTGAGAGAGGTATTTGGCCAGGGTAGGGTCTTTTGCTTGATACACCTCCTCTACTTGTCTTGTGACTGTTGTGAGTCAGTATTCTCCTGTATGCACCAAGCTCCTAAGTCCAACGCCATCCATAAACCTGTTATGAATGCTTCATATTCTGCTTGGTTGTAGTTTAAATAGGAACCTTAATGATTCCTTAATGGTCAGCCCCCTTTCTTGTTTGACGACCCATCCACCGATAGGGTCCACAAAGCGTGCTCAGCATCATACTTCCCTTTGTCATCCCCTAATTCTGTTATGAAATCTGCTAAAAGTTGTGCCTTGATAGCTCCTCCGGGTTAATACCGAATTCCGTACTCGGAAAGCTTCACTGCCCATGTGACCATTCTCCCTGCAAGCTCTAGCTTCTGAAGGATTTTGTTGATTGGCTGGTCCGTCCTGACGATGATTTGGTGGCTATAAAAGTAAGGTCTCAATTTTCAGCCAATACCATCAGGCTATATGTAAATTTTTCTACCATCTGGTATCGTACTTTCGCTCCCTATAAAGTTTTACTTGTGAAATATACTGGCCGCTGGAAGAATCTCTCTTCTTCTACTGATGCGACACTGATCCTATTTTACCCGGCTGGTAAGTAAATGATTAGCTCCGCTCCAAGAGTTGGCTTGGTTAGAATGAAGGGTAAGGCTAGGTAGGATTTTAGCTCCTCGAAAGCTTTCTGGCATTCTTGAGTCCACTATAAGGTGTTCGTTTACTTCAGAACCTGATAGAAATGCATGAATTTCTCTACAAATTTGGCGAGGAAATGAGAGAGAGCTACAATCCTCCCAGTGAGACGTTGTACTTCTTCGATGCTTTAGGGACTTCTCATTTCTAAGATGGCTCGGCGTTGGTCTAGGTTAGCCTCTATGCCTCTATATGTTTGCATGTACCCTAGGAACTTGCCACCTTAGACTCTGAATGAGCATGTGTTGGGGTTGAATCGTATATTGTGCCTTCTTAACTCGGTAAATATTTCTTCTAGGTCTTCTATATGCTTTTTCGCTTCCTTTGTATTTACGACCATGTCGTCCACAAATACCTCCATGTTTCTACCAATCTGTCTGGCAAAGATTTTATCCACCAAATGTTTCTTTAACCCAAACGACATTACCTGATAGTAGTAGTTCGACCTTCGGTGATAAAGGCGGTCTTTTCTTCGTCTCTCGGGCTCATCTATATTTAGTTGTATCTTGAGTATCCATCCATAAAACTTAATACCTGGTACCCTGAAGTACCATCTACCAAATGATTAATACTGGGTAAAGGGTAAGAGTCTTTAGGATATACTTTATTAAGGTCGGTGAAATCCATGCACATCCACTATTTTCCACTTGGCTTTTTTACCACGATCACATTAGAAAGCCAGGTTTGGTACTTAACCTCCCGAATGAAGTTGGCTACCAGTAGCTTATCCGTTTCTTCCTTTACTATGACTCTTATATCAAGACCCAACTTTCGCTGCTTATGAGTTACAGGCTTGGCCTTTGGGTCTATATTCAGTGAATGGCATATGACATCCAGGTCGATTCCTGGCATGTCTGTGGGACTCCATGCAAAGAGGTCGACATTCACTTTCAGAAGCTTGACCAACGAGTCTTTTAAATCTTGATCTAGCATTGCAGGGTACATTGGCTTGGACCCGCTCCTACCTGTACCAGCTTCAGGGACTCGACTGACTATGAACGTTAGTGCTCTCTTTCATCCCTAGGGTCAAACCTTGCTTGAATAGCCTCTTCCACTAAGTTTCCCTAGGTCGGAGACCTTTATAATGATATTCCTGAGCGACCTCGGGATCAGCTCGTACAACTCTAGTTTCATACACTACCTCCCAGGAAACGAAGCCATTACCTTCGATGGTACATACCTGCCTAGGGGAGTTCCAAACAAGGACGAACTGATGGTGATCACAATCGAGATAACAGAGTGCATCATAGGAAGAATGTTGGTGGACTAGGGGAGCTCCGCAGATATTCTCCATTAGAAGGCTTTCAAACGACTCTAACTACCTACCAATTGGCTCAGAAGATACAACAAAGCACTCCTCAATTTTATAGGAGACTCAGTATAGGTTATGGGCTATATGGAATTGAAGACAATTTTTGGATCAGGAGAGGACAACAAAGTGGTCATGGTCAAATACTTGGTAGTTGACATCCTGAGTTCTTACGATGTCATTTTGGGACGACTAATACTTAACGTGCTTGAAGCAATCGTCTCAACCCTACACCTCATAATGAAGTTCCTCTCGGAGATGATCTTGCCCTATCCCATGTGAAGTGTCATTTTTGCTTTTGGGAAAGCCTCTAGAAATAATATGTATGATTCTTTTCCCATCATCCCTCACATCCTCTAGTCTTTGGGATTGGGAACACCCATGCTTCTGTCGAGGGCACTCGCGTGGTTATAGCTCTACCTGCCTCAGAGATTCCCTTCCCTTTTTTCAACCAACTTCGAAAGTTTGGTGAAACTCACAAAACTTAGATCTATCCTAGCCCTTCATCTATTCTCCAGGTGGGGGCAATTTGAGCACCCAGGTGCTGTAGACTTTGTGTATGATTTTGTCCCTCCTACTGTTCAGGGGGTGAAGGTGTTGTACTTTGGGTTAGGATAGGTTATGCTCTTTTGCTCTTTGTTTGGCCTGGGACTTCGTGGCTCCATCCTCGTAGTACCTTGCTTGGAATTTCCCATCTGATCAACTTCTCGTTCCTCCATGTTGATGTACCGACCGCTCATTTCCTGAAATTATCCACATGCATTGGGGGTTTTATTGGCTAAAAGAGTCAGAGAATTTACCCGGGTGTAACCCAGTTTGGATCGCATGAAGGGCCACTTCTGAGCTCAAGTCATGGATTTGAATGGCCTGTTCGTTGAAGCGAGCCATGAATTATTTAAGTGTCTCCTCCCAACCCTTTTTTTAGATTGACCAGGCTATGTGAGGTTTGCTACATCGATCAACTTGAAGCAAATTGGGTCAGGAATTTCTCTGTCAACTCTGCAAAGCAAAGCAGGATATACTCATCAGAGGAATGTGTGAGAACCACTGAAGGGCAGAGCAATGCATTAGATGCCCCTGTAATCAGCAGATTGGTGGTGAACATAGTAAGATGCTCCCTCGGGTCACCCCTCCCATCATACTTCTCCATCGTCTGCCGCTTACCTTGTGGTTTGAGTGTTGTGATAACTGAAGGCTTCATATTCCTTTGTTCTACGATTGCGCAAGTCCTCATTCTCTTTGCGTAGTTCCTCCACTCTTCACTAGGGATGTCAATGGGGCGGGGCGGGCACGGGTACCTCTTTCCCGCTACCCATGCCCGCGGATAAAAATAAAATCTGTGCCCGCCCGTTACCCGTACAAGTACCCATTTTACAGGTTTTTTTTTGGGTAGTTACTACCCGCGGGTATCCACGGATATCCACGGGTACCTAATTGAAATAAAAAATTCAAAAATAAAAATATAAAAACATTAAACTAAATTACAAATTAAATATCTAGCCGTAGGTAATACCAAAAAGGTCCACTAAATATAATTATATATTAATAGTAATAAAGGATATTAATGTAATTTTTTATATACGGGTACCGCCGGATACGGATATAATGATATCCGTACCGTACCCGTACCCATTTCTTAACGGGTAGTACAAAACCCGCCTTTCTTCCTCCACGGGTACCTATACCCGCGGGTTTTTATACCCGTGACGGGTTTTTATCTGCGGATACCCGCGGGTGTGGATATTTTTGACCTCCCTACTCTTCACTGCAATGTTTGAACAAAAGTCAATACTTCCTGTATTTGGTCGTCCCTGTCTTGTGGTCTCTCTTGCTGCTCCTAATGATTGCCATCTTCCCGGCGGCTAGGATTGTCGCGCGTGGTTACCATTGTCGTCTTCTTAGGACTGGTCTCTCTTGTGTTTTTGTAGGAACCGTTTCACCGAGCCCCACGATGGGCACCAAAATGTTCACTCTTGAGCATGTAACATACAAAACCCTAGAGAATTACTCTAGGGAACATTATGTTGCGTTTAGTTCATAAGTTTTCTTAGAAAAATAAAAAATTTATTCTTAAAAAAATAAAAAAAAACTATTTATTTACAAATTATTTAAATTTTTTTATAAAAAATAGAAAACTGATTTTCTATTTTTTAAGAAAATCAGAAAACTCTTTTAAAAGGTTTTCTAAGAAAAGTAAAAAAAAAATAGAAAAGGCAGTAACTGAATTATAAGATAAAGACTGCTATAACCAAATGGGAAGATGAAAGAAACTGCTACTAATTTGGAAAGTTCTATTGCTACAACTTTTCAAAAATTAGAAATACGGTAACTTGCACTATTTATTTAAATTAGTATTATCATCCTTTAACATTAAATTGACTTTCCTACAATCCTTCATAACAAAAGAAATGTTAAAGGGTTGTAGAGACTTTATCTGTATTATAAGTTAGTTATTAGCAGAAAGATCAACCCCGCCATATCTATCAATTTACATTTTTATTTTTTGTTAAATTAAATATTTAATATTTTGTATGATTTTTATGATGTATCATGATAATATTTTTATTATTCTTTGTAACTATTTTGAAATATATTTAAATACAAACTCATTTGCTCTTATTTTAATATTACTTTAAATTTTTATCATAATTTTTATGTGATGCATATACTATACAATATTGTCATAAATAATATATATAAGACATATCTCAATTAATTTGAATTAAAAAATGCTTGAAAAAAAATTGAAAAACTGAGTACACTTGAACAACTTTTTTAGTTTTCTAGTTTTCCAAATTGAAAAACTATCACATTATCTAAACGAGTTTTCAATTTTTTTAGCTATTATAGGAAATGAAAATTTTGGAAAACATGTAAAAATTTTTTCCTAGAAAACTAGAATTATTTTCTGTAACTAAACGCAGCCTTAAGTTTGGGCCTTGCATGACCATAATTTTCATTTTACGCCACTTTTGGGCCTTCTATATGTATATACTAGGTTTGGGCCATGCATTTTTAGTTTTTGGGCCTTGGGTGAAGTTTTTACAAGCCCACCCAAGCATTTCCAAATTTGAGGAGGAGGTATTTAATCCTTTACTCCTTTGTATGCCTTGCACTCTAGTTGGCAGCTGCCAGAGTGTTAGTGAAGTCAACATCGTAAACTAAATGACTGGGCTCCAAATGCAAGATGTCTTCGATGTAGCCATTAGAAGTTCTAAGAACTTGACCACTTATGTCCATGTTAAGAACTTGCTTACGAATCATGGGAATACCTTTTTACAAGTCTCACGGGACGTGCCAATGAACTATTTGGTATATGGGGATACCATAATTGATGTTAGTACTGGTGTCAACTTTATCTTATATATTACACCGGTCCAGTGAGGATTTGGTATTATGTCTCTTAATCTAGTAGGGAGTCAGAAGTCTTGGTGTCCAATCTCTAGTTATCACACCAGTCTTATTGCGTTGATGGAGCGAAAGATTGTGTCACCTGTAAGGACACTTTGACACTCAAGTTAGTTTGGATACTTAATATCAAAGCTTAGACATAAATCAAACAAAGTCATAAATAAGAAGTATTTATAGAGTTGAGTGACAGTTAAGTCTTATGTGGCGTTGTGTTAGTACGAATCTGTAAATCACGGGAAAAGCTGACATTTCCATAGACATTCTTGACACCTTCAGCAGGTTAGGTACTTGTACACTCCCAGCAGATCCGCTCAGGCTCGCCATGACATCGGTCTGTAAGGACTCCGATCATGTGGTTGGGGATCTGTAGGGTCTAGCTGATATGTGTAGTGTCTCTGTGATCGCAACTATCATCCAAAGTCGTAGACTCTAGGCCGGTATGCGGCCAAAATTAAGATCTATAAGAATAATTAATATTATGATTTATGGTACTAAATTGAGATTATGATATCATTATTATGAATTGTAACCATTTAAATATTAAATATTAAATTTTGTATAAATTATTATTTTTGTATTTGCTTAGTGTTCCATTTTGTTACATAGTTAGTTATAAGAGCATTTCATTACGGGGTGTCAAATTCTTGAATACAAGACTTATCTTATCTTTTTCTTGTTGTAAAAGACTAGATTACCAAACATTATATGTTTTTTTTTATATTTTTTAACATTGTCTACAAAATAAGCGAACCACTTATTTAGTTTATATTAGTTAATTAAGATAATCGAATAAATGTAATTTAAAAAGTATTTATTAGTTTTTCCATATTCATTCTGCACGTTTAATATGTATGTTATTATTATTAGTAGTATTTTTTTATTTTAAAATAACACTCACCAACCATGGGAAATGGCCTATGAAGAATTCTCGATAGGTGGATGTGTGAAACTAGACAACTTTCATTTTGGGCTCCACGCCTTTTAAGAACTATCCTAGTTTCTGACGTGTACAACATACCTTCTGTGAATTTTGTCATTATAAACAATTACCTCATCAAAAATCTTAGATATTAAATTAAGGTGATGTTTAGACATCTATGAAGGTTCATCTATAGAATTCAAGAGAATTTTAAATTTGAGAAGATGAAGAAGAATTTTAATATTATTACAAAATTTTAATTTGATATTTTTAACATAACCATGAAAAATTTTAAATGACACACTTTAAAAGAAAATTTATTTATTTTTAACTTATATTACATCACCATAATCATATTAAAATCTTTTTATAATCATAAATCATTATCAATTTATAAAATTTTAAATTTTTTAAAATTTTCAAATTGAAAAACAATTTAAAAATGAGAACTTTTCATCTATATGAATGCAATTATTCTATTATAACAATATATACATAGGAGTATATGAGCTCTTGAATTAAATCTTGAAAATAATTGAACAGAAAGATTCGTTTTTTCTTAATAAGTGTTGAATATTAGATATCAAGGAACCTATAATTATTTCATCTATCAAAATATTTATAAATCAATAAAAAGATTAATTATTATACTCAATGATAGATATTTGTTTTACATCTACACCCAAATACTTTTAAATTAAATAAAGAATCTAGATTCCTTTTCACTTGAATCAATCAGTCTGTTTAGTAAAATTAAAAACCATTTAAATGATTAGTCTGAGTTAATTTTTTATTATTATCAATTCAATCACGAATTAATCTTCAATTTAATTATAATTTATTTAAATAGATACTTTTACAAGTTGAATGACAAATCTAATTATCATAACCTTGCAATTATCTAACTTAACCTTGCAATTATCTAACTTCTTCGAGATGATTTGTTTCTGAAATCGAAAAATAAAATCCCCCTTTAGACCTTGAATAGAAGAGGAAGGTTCCGAGTGGGTATAGCTTTAAAAAAAAACCAGAAAATGCCACAAGGTGATGGTTATCCTAATAATTTCAATACTCTCAACCAATCACATACACTTTCAACATTAATGTTCCATTTCCGCCACACTATAATTTTATAATAACGTGCATTGCTATTACTATAAGATGTTGAACGATAACAGTGCAAATAAATAAATCTCTTCAATTATTCCTCATACCAACTCATGTTTAAGTCTATTTTAGCAGATACACAGTATGATTTGACGTGGATAGACAACTTCAAGCAAAAGATAAAATTTTCATAAAAAATGATTTCAAACGTTATTAAAATCGAACTGGTTCGGTCGGTCCAATCGGTTGAACCATGAACCGCTTAGGTGATCGGTCCGGGTCAATTCTTTAATGCTATCGGTTCAACCACAGTTAAACTTCAGTTTTAGCACGATTTTTATGAACCGATTCAATAATCAGTCCGGTTTTGAAAATATTAATTCCCAGAATGACGAATAGAAAAAAAGTTGAATGAAGAAATGGAATGAAATATAAATCTGGAAACAAATTTCACTAATTGACCCCCAATATAGAATCAAACTTCACTGTGAGTAGGTGGATAAGACACTGACTAATTCTTAATTAATTTAGTTATTTCTTTAAACCCAAACTTATCCACTTTTCCTTCCACGAATCAACATCTCAACTAAATTCAAAATCCATTTAATTGTATTAGTAAATTCTCTTATTATTTCCTCTAGTCTCTAATATAAATAAATAAATAAATTTCACTTATTAAGACATTGAACAAACTTATTTGATTTTTTAAAATTTATTTAAAAAATGAATTTGATTTTCAAAATTGTTTTGACTATATTTAATAAAGACAGAAATAAATCATAAATAAATTAAAAAGTCGTATTAAATAAAAATCTCTTGCTTTAGTTTTAATAGTGCAATTTCAGTCTTTTAATTTTAATAATGCGATTAATTATGTTTTTTAGTTTTCAAAAGTATGCTGAATTTGTCCCTTATCAATTCACCATCTGATTATTAGTACCCGTAAATATTTAGATGAAAATTAACTTAGGGATTGTAAAAAGAAAATGGGGAATAAAACTTACACAATTAAGAATTCAAATTAAAATTTATCAAATAGCAATCATTAATCAAAGAACTAAACCTATAAATTTTAATTTATCTTAACTGGTTAAATAAGAATTTTTTAATATTCTAATGTCAATAATCATATTTGGCTTTGAAATATTTTCTTTGCAAAATAAAGTACTCCTATCGGTTTTGGGAAAAAAAACGGTCTTGGTGAAATAAATTTGACATTAATTGAGTCCACAACGGAAGAGTGATTATTACTTTTTTCAAAGACTTAATTAATGCAATTGAAGCTGCATGAACTGAAAATATTTTTGGTATAGAAATCTAAATGTTTTAATTTTGTTTATTGTCACGAGATTAAAAACATGGAAAATTATGATACTTAGTAAGGAATTAGAAATGAAAATATTTTACTCTATATAAACTCAGTTACTTAATTTTGTAACAACAAAAATGCCAATTATCTAATTTTCAGAACAGATTAAACAAGTTAGGCTTCATTTACCGTGTTTACAATTTTTTTTCAAAAGTAAATTTAAAAATACAACTTGTAAAAAAATAGTTTCCTTAATTCTCTTGTAACTATTGCTTTAAAGGGTAAAAATCATCTAGATCAATAATAAACATTAGAAATAGTGATCTCAATTAATAATATTATTAATTCAATTTTTATTTCAGAAATATTTATAATATTAAAGGATTAAATAATTGAATAAATATAAGTGAATATATTGATAGCATAAATCTTATAATAAATAAAAAGAATAATTTTTTTTAATAATTAATACATTAAAAAAATTACATGTGTTTTTTATATTTAGGAAAAAAATACTTTATTATTTCGTATATAAAGGAATAGAGGGCCAAGGGCACTATTTTTTATTTTGAATAAACAAATTACTATTTTTTATTCCGTTACCAATGCACCTAAGGTACTGATTAACATTTTAAATTAATTTTTATATTATGAATCTCTTCAAACATAGTTTTGGTAAAATACTTATTGTTATTTTTATATAAAAATAAGTTTATTTTTCTAAATTTAATCCTATTTATAGTCAAACTTCACTATTTTAATTAATTGTATTTCAATGTCTCTTAAGTATATTTATTAGGAGGATGAATACATGCTTTAACATATTATTTATGTATTTAACATTAAAAAATATCTATATGTTTAAATTCTTAAATATAAGATGGTCTTAAAATTTGATCAACTAATTCAGACCGAAAATACCCTTAACTAGCATAAAAATAAAAAAATATCTAACGGTATGATTAGAGTCCGAAAAGTATTTTGATGAAAATAAGTGTAATGATTATATTTTTTTAAAAAATATGTACACTTTTTTTTTCATCTAACCACTTTAATATTTTCACACGTATTAATAAATATACCTAGTGTTTAATTTTTTTCATACCTTTTCTTAAAATGAAATTTTTATTCTACAATTAATTTGCAATTAATGCTTTTATTCTTAATTAAATAAATACCCCTCGATTTTTATCCATTTTTAGTGGTTGAAATTTGTTTCTAACTATTTTTTTTAAGAATTCAAGATAAAATTTATATTTTCACTTATAATACTTATCTTTTATTTAAAATAAGAGGATATTAATTAAGGAGAAGTAGTATATTAGGTATAGAAAATAGAAAAGTATAATAGAAAAAAATTATTTATTATATAAAGAATTTAATTATCTTAAAAATATATTAAAAAAGACATATATTTGATATAGAAATATTTAATAATATTTAAAATTCTAAAAAAATCTCTGAAGATTAATTGCTTACCATCCTAGGAAATAGAATTTATAACTGAGGGAGTCAGTGATGTTATCTCTATAAGATTCTTGCTTGAGTCTTTTACTTTCTATTTATTGAAGTTGAATTCATTTGAACATGATGGGCATTTTCGTCCATTATAGATATTCTCTCAGACCGTACTAAATTGAAGATTAAAATTGAAGATTAAAGATTTATCATAAAGAAACGTTGCTTTGGCGTGGAAGAGAAGGTAGAGGGAAGAAATAACAAAAGAAAGGCAAAGATTTATCATTTATGTAACGATAATAGGCCGAGGTTGTTCCAAAGTCACTCTCTTTGCAACTTCCGAGGAATTTTGGTATCATTCTCTGCGATATGTTGTCTATCAGTTTCAGTTTCTAATAATCTTTTTTGTTAGTTGTTACTACTTTACAGAGAGAGAGAAAAAAAGGGGTAGAAAGAGAGAGATATGTGAATTTGTGCTTGTTTTGTGTCAGCAATAGCTTCTTTTTTGTCCCTATTCTCTCTTTCTCTTTTCTGTTTCTGGGAAAATGCTGGTTCGGAGGAGGGTCATGAGTTGGAGAAGGGTTGCCAAGTCCCTTCAAGCTCTGCTTGCTCATACCTTCCTCTTCTCATTCACTTTTCTCCTTGCTCTCAAGCTTGACCGTGTCCTTCATTATTCATGGTGGTAAGTTCCTCTCTTTCTTCATTCAATTTTTATTTTTATTTATTTCCCAATTTTGAAAAAGTACAAATGAAACAAGATTCTCTCTTTCTATGAATTTTGACCATGTCTAGTTCCACCCCTTTTGATTTTCAAATGCATGCAGGTGATTTTTTTCCTTCTTTGTAATTTGGATAAAAATGACATCAAAATTGAGGAGAACATGGCTATATATTTTCCTCCTTTTAGAAAAGCAACTTGCTTATCTCTTATGCTAGTTGTTCTGTTGTGTTAATTAATTAATTAGTATTTTATAGTTATATTCATTTTGTTCCTTTGGAAGTGATCTGGGATACCTTTGAGTTTGAATTATTGGTTTCTGATTAAAACTGTTTTTTTTAATGAATGTTTTTGTGGACTCTTATGATCTCCTCTTTCCAATGGAAGTGAAGAGAATCTGTTTGTTTCAACAATAATGAAATTATGAAACTTAAATACATGGACTGAAATTGTGAAAATGTAATATCGACTAATTATTTAATTTAATAATAATATGGTTTAACTTCATATGTACTGCCTACTGGCCAATTGGTGTTGGTTCCTGTAGTAAGGATGAAAGTACTCAACTTTAAGCGTTAAGTGCAGTTTCCAGCTCATGTCCTGACCTCTCCCTCTTTTACTTTGTCATGTTCCAAAAGAATGTTTTTCAAATCTTGAAAAAGCTTTCAAATCATAATTTTAACATTAACAATAGATGAAATGTTCTCCATTTCCTGGCTAATTAATCACAACTCCTGCACGTAACGTTCTCAACAAAATTGTACTGCTAAGAATAATCATTAACGGATTCAAAGTTGTCAATGGTTTTGAACATGGACTTTTCACTCTTGAATTGAACATTAGTATTTGATCATTCCATGTAAATCATGGGCAAGTCCTTCTAATCAGGTCATAAAATATTATTGAGATGTAGAGTTTAGCTAGTCAATCTTATATTATAGATCACAAAGAAGAAATAGATTATGACAGAAAATGTTCCTTCCATTTATAGTTGTATCATAACATGTTTTGGCAGGGTTGTATTTTTTCCTATGTGGCTTTTTCATACCGTGGTAGCAAGAGGCAGGTTTTCCTTGCCTGCTCCTTCAATGCCTCATAATCGCCAAGTAAGATATGCTTCATGGAAAATCTTCACTGTTTTGTGGTGAATTAGGAATTTATTCTATTGTAGATATTTTGCTGTTGATGTAAACAAAATTGTTTATGGGCAGTGGGCTCCTTGTCATTCGGTCATAGCAACGCCATTACTTGTTGCATTTGAGCTACTTCTTTGTATACATCTTGGGAACATTTATGGTAAGTTACATTTTCTTGAGATGGATCCTTTGTGGATGTTATCATGTTATTGATCTCTATATCTTCACATGAGGGTAGACTGTGGTATTTCTTTTATTAGTTATCAATTGTAAGATCCTATCAAATTAAATATTATTCGTTGTAATAATGCAGTGATGAATTTAAGGATTGTCTTCATGCCCCTGATTGCTTTAGAATTTGGGATTCTGTTTGATAACATCAGGTAATTATCTCGTTCCATTTATAAGATCATCAAAATTTAAATTGAGTTAGTTCATAAAGGAGCTCTCACCTTTGTAATCCCCCATCATCTGTGATATTAGCTGGAACTGTCTTAAAGGCAACATAATCGCCACAAACTTTCAACATTATCAAATTACTTATGAAGTAACTTGTTGGATAGTTGAGAAGTGGCATGACTTAAAAGCTTGTAATAGCTGAACTGTATGGCTTGGCATGCTTAAGCTCAATGATAATCAATTATTCAAATTGCAAACTGCAATACTAGTTTATGTTTTTCTCACAAATAGATGCTTTTTTTTGATAAAAATGTCTTTTCATAGGATGTGTCGAGCTTTGATGCCTGGAGATGATGAAAATTTGACCGATGAAGCAGTATGGGAAACTCTTCCTGTAAGATATTATTCGTTAGTTGATTAATAAATTAATTGATATGATCTGCATTAAAGTGAACTAAGGTCTTAGGCCCCTCAATGAAACAACCAAATTAGGCACCAAAGTGGAATTTCTTGAAAATTGAAATTACTCAGTTTTCATGGTTTTTAAGTAATAATATTTATTCAAATCTTCAGTGAATTCCAGAGTGTTGTTATTATAGCATATAGAGTGTTGAGGAATGTGAAACAAACAATAAAATTGTGAATTTGTGATTGTAGCTGTAATTTTAAAAGACTTTGGTTTGTATGGTACTGTGGTTGTAGTGTGCTTAATCTTGTAATTCACTACTACCTGTGTTCTTGAATATAGACAAAAAATAAATACCTCACACCCTTTAAGATAAATAGTTAACCTTATTTAATGTCATTGATTTCATCTACAAAAATGCTTGTTTTTTTTTTACTATAATGTCCTTCATTAGAACTTGTTAAAGAGGGTTTAGTCTCTCTACATTGAAAATTAAAGTGTGTATTAAATAAGGGTATTTTAGGAATACTTTTGCATTTAATGCACTAAAGTCAGTTAGATTTGCTTATACTCTAAGAATTTTTTTTTGCTTATATTCAAAGACGGAGGTAGTATAGAATATAAAGAAACTGTAAATTTCCTTATTTTTATGTTCTCCTTGTTTTGCACTGGATTTGACAATTATTTCTTTTAAGTATCAATTGGGACCCATTGACTCTCATACTAATGGTTTGTTTATTTGTTGTTTATTGACATCCTTATGAACAACATAAATAGCAGTATGTGGTATGATTTAAAAACATCCCCTTGCGCAAATTATGTGTCTGCTGCATGAATGGCTGGGGTTTTGAAGGGTTTATTATAATTTGTGGGGGTTTATGTTATGGACAGATGCTACCAGGTTGAAATGGATGCCCAATGTGTTATGGTTTACGAGCATCATAGACAATGCACACATTCTACAATGTGGTCTCTTTATTTTTTAATCTCAGGAAGTAAGACTTGGAAGCAACTGAACTTTTTATACTTTAACATAATAGTAGAGCAGCACAGTTGTACGAGATATGAATCGTCCTTTCCATGTTAGGGTGCTTAATTTCATCACAATGTCAATGGTTGTTCCGAGTGCAAGGAGCTTTACAACTATCAATTGCATTTTTTTATCTTGAGTGTCATGGTTATTATATTTAACCTTTTTGTGCCTTGCATAAGCCGATAGCACTGCTCTGTCTGTAATATGTTTGACTGACATTGATAGTTTCCTTGCATTAAGGTGATCACTTAATATTCTCCTTGATACAATATAAGTTACAATGTTTAGGGAGTAAAGGATGAATAATTATCTTTGGTACCAATACCTTTTGCTCTCTTCTTAACAATTGGCATTACCTTATTAAAGACTTGTCAACTACAACAAAAGTGTTTTATTTTGTAGATTATGTGGTTTTTCTTTTTGTTTTATTTTACCAAAAGCTCAATACTGAATTGTATATTTCTACTTTTTTTAGCACTTCTGGATTTCAATATCCATGGTCTTCTTTATTGCTGCCACAGTGTTCACCCTTCTAAAGATATGTGGTAAGTTTAAGTTTCTCTTGAAAACAACTGTTGATCATGTAATGAGTTTTTATTCTGTCTAGATTGTTTATTTGGATTTGCTTATTACTACTGAAATATAATCATTCCCGACTTCTTCTTGATCTCTATTTCATTGTGATGTTGGTTAATTTCCCACAACAAGTTGCTATGATTTATGAAATTGAATGTTTTACATTTACTGTCTGCAATGCACTATACTTCGGCATTGAATTTTATTCGTTTAATGAAGAATTTGGATTTGGGATATTTAAGTTTTACCAGGAATTTATTTTGGAACTAAGGTATTTTGAAATTAACACTCAATAGAGGTTCTAAATTAATTTTGCAAGTTACACAGTTTATTCTCTGCTTGGTTGGAGCTCATCTATTGTTAGTCAATATTGTGATTTTTTTTGGGGTGTAGTAGGGTTTTAAGTAGCCACTCTTATCAACTAATGTAACAGTTCCTTACTTCCTTTTGGCATTGTGATCAAGTGATAATCCTAAGCTATTTTTATTGATGCATAAACTAGAGTGTTTGATGTGCTCCTGAATTCATACTAGTTGCAGCCTAATAATAATTGCAAGCAAGATGAAACAATTTACATGTATTGACACAGTTGACTATTAAGAAATCTACCTTCCATATTATGAAAATCGATTGATATATGGTTGTGAATTGTGATATAAGCTATACTTGTCTTTAAGTCTTGTATTGAATTCCTTTTAAGTTGAGGAATAACATAGTATAGGTAAATTATACAATAATGATAGTTGATGTCTAGTAAGGAATTTTGACTACTGTAGCATATATATTACAGATTTTCAATGTTTTTATTGGCAACATGCCTAATCTCTTCAACCAACTAACCCAAGCCTTAATTAATGTGTCTGTAATGAAACAAAGACCTAGAGAGAGAAATTACCAATCGCCAAGGCATCTTCACACAGTGACACTAATGTCAATAATGATATTTGTACAACATCAGAGTTTAGAGATGCAAGTATCTGGAGTAGGTTGAACTCCATTAAGTACTTAAATAAATTCTAAGGTACTAATAAATACAACATAAGCTTAAATTCAAACAGTTTTTATTCGTAGAACTGAAAAGAATAAATAATTATTTTCTTGTGTTTATATAACATTGGCATACATTTATGGATAATTAGCAAGAGCTATTTTTATTTTTTTATCCCCTCAATAATGAGGATTGGTGATAGGGCTCAAAAAAATTGTCATTAAATATTTGCTTAACTGAATATGTACCATATACATTTGATTTGTTCATGGTATGTTTTCATTCTGCTTTCTGTTACTGTAATCACATTCTTTACAAATTTCACTCTTTAACTGTGATATTTGATTGATAGTCCATAGTTCTTAAACTTTTTGTTACTTCCTCTTAAATTCCCTGCAGGTGATGTTGCTGCTCTAGGCTGGTGGGACTTATTTATTAACTTTGGGTATAATCAATATCTCGTGGTAGACTGTTAAGTGTTTAGTGTTATCTTGTGCCTTTTCCATCATAAAATCCTTGTGTGCTTTTGCAGAATTGCACAGTGCTTTGCATTTCTTGTCTGTACAAAGTGGCATAATCCAACAATTCATGGAGGCTGTCACATTACAGAACCATGTTCATCGTCAAATGCTATAAGATACCTAGATTGGAGTAGAGGCGGCATAGTTATTTCTACAGATGAAGATAGGCAGCAAAATGGGTTCTGCAATCTGCAGGACATTGGTGGACATATTATGAAAATTCCATTCATTGCTTTCCAAATACTTCTTTTTATGCATTTAGAGGTATCATTAATGCTAACAAAATCCATTATGTTCTTGGAGTTTGTAGATTTCCTCATCTATTTTTTTTTATTTACTTCCCCTTTTTTATTTGAATTTTAGGGAACGCCATCCGGTGCAAAAGACATGCCACATTGGGTCATTTTTTTCCCCCTTTTTTTGTTGCAAGGAGTTGGGGTCTTATTTGCAGCTTATAGATTGATAGAGAAGATAGTTCTTTTACTCTACAGTGGAGATATTCCTACAACATACTCAGATATAGCATCAAAATCTGATGAATGCTTTGGATTTTTTCGACGTGGGTCAAGGTATCAGTATAGATCTGATTGGCTTGGAAGAAGAATTGATCGTCAGTAGATTCTTTACTTGAAATTAGAAAATCTTACAAAGATTTGCTGAACTGACATGGAAAATTTTTCATTTCCTGCAATATCTTAACAGGTTGCTAGGTTGGTGGTCAATAGATGAAGGAAGTAGAGAGGAAGAAGCTAGACTTTTTTGTGCTGGGAGTTCTGGGTCGGTACTCTACTCTATGTTAAACCTTTATATGTGTCATAAGCTATTTTTTGGCATGCTTCAGAGCTTACATATACTCTTCTTGGAAGTCTTAAGTTGTGTTTTGTAATTGTCAATAAGTCCCACTGGCCACTCATATTCATCCACGCTCCATTCCTGAGTGTGAAGGGCTGTGTTAATAAGTCCCGTGGACTACCCGTATTCATCCACGCTCCATTCCTGAGCGTGAGGGGGTGTGTTGAAAGTTCCACATTGACTAGAGATATGGCCAATCAAAAGTATATAAGGTGGAGGGTAATCCTCATCCTATGAGCTAGCTTTTAGGATTGAATTAGGCCCAATACCCAAATTTAAGATGGTATCAAAGTCTATCCTAGACCCGTTGTTAGGCCACCCATATTGTCCACGCTCCATTTCAGAGTGTGGGGGTGTTCTATAAGTCCCACGGGCCACCCGTATTCATCCACGTTCCATTCTTAAGCGTAAAGGGGTGTGTTGAAAGTCCCACATTGACTAGAGATATGACCAATCAAAAGTATATAAGGTGGAGGGTAATCTTCATCCTATGAGCTAGATTTTTAAGATTGAGTTAGGCCCAATACCCAAATTTAAGAGTAACAATTAATTTTTACTAGTTAGCAAAGGTTTCTGTTTGTTTTGTTTTAAAACTTAAATAGAATTGTGGATATCTTGTTAGTGATGGTAATAACTTATAACTGTGTCATGTTGACAATTGGAATGTGTCTGGAATAACTTTGTTCTTTCTTTTCATGCTCTTATGAATTAAGTATTTACTTACCCCATATATGAATTCTATTCTGAACCGTATATAACGTTAATCCAACTTCTCTCTGGTGGTATGTATTTTCTGTGCTATTCAGGTACAATACTTTCTCCCCTGATACAGTGAAGAAAATGCCTAGAGCAGATCTGGTTGAGGAGGTGAAGACATTTCATTTTGTATCAAAATATGTAGCAATTACATTATTTTTTACATAATGGTTTCCTGGTTTAAGAATTACTTAGTTTAACCAATTGCATAAGCCAGGTTGAATCTTTTTCGCACATTTTAATAATAATAATCAGAGCTCCTTGTAACTCAGATTTGGAGACTACAAGCTGCACTGGGTGAGCAGACAGAAGTTACTAAATTTAGCCAGGAGGAGTATGAAAGACTTCAAAATGTAACATTCTCAACTTCGATTGATTAATTTTGGCATTATGAATATGTGAATTACTGAGTATCGACTATTTATGTACTTAATTAGATAAGTACATATTCAATTTTTCATCAAGCATCAATATTGTCAGTTTCATAGATCATTTGAATCCTGCTTGCATGCGATTCTTGTTCCTTTCTTGCTGGGAGGGGTCAATAATGTTTGCCTTAATTCCTGGTTTGTTTTTACATACTTTGAAAGTCATTTGAACCAAGCTGATTGAAAGTTAATTACAATAACATATCTATTATTCCCTTAAATTATTAAGATGGTTTTGAGTACAAAACTACAAAGAGGATGAATTTCAAATAACACCTTGTAAAAGATAATTTTAAAATTCCTCTTTTTTAAAATTTATTTAACTCATCTTAGATTATAATTTACAATTACTTTCATAGTTAATTCTTTTTATAATCATCACCCATTATTAGTTTAACATTTTTTAAAATTCTAAAATTCTCCACCCAAACACATTAGTTTTTTTGGTCAGTTAAACTTGTGATTGATTGAAATGATCCTGACATTTAATTTCGTGTTTTATTTATAGAGGGTTCCTCAACATCACAATATTGTTTTATTTTGTTGAAAATTTTTGTTATTGAATTTAGGGGAAGTCTATGTCACTTCTGAATTCAGTTTTTGCCTACTTTGTAAGAGTTGGTTTGCATAAACTTCTCAGTAAGTGATTATAGGAGAAGAAAACAAAATGAATTAAAGAAATAGAATGTATCAAACTTTTTTCAAAAGTTAATATAAAAGTTTTTAGAAGCTTCCTCATCTAACTTCTGCAAAAGTTGAGATACACAAGTTAATATTAACTGCTTGACGAAAAGCTCATCGAAATTGGCTCTCAAACAACAGTTGTCTCAATTAGAAGTTTAAATTACATGGTCCCCTACGAATGCAAGGAAAAATGTGTCGTATTTATTCCTTAATGGGACCAGCTCCCATGATGTTATTGAATATTTATGTTTGGAGGCATGCTTAGCTGTACTACAAGTACAAGATAAACTATTGAATCACTTAACATCGGCTGATATGAATTATGGAGATTTTGCAACCCTTGTGCAATTAAAATAGTTTACATTTACAAACTTTGCTGTTATTGTTAGTGGTTTACAATTCTTTTACATAATCATAGTTTGTGCTCGAATGACTGTCAACCAACTGTATCCAGAACTAACACTCTTCAATGATAAATCTATCAGGAGAAGATCTTATGCAGAATTTGCTTTGAGGAGCAGATTAATGTGGTCATACTTCCCTGCAGGCATCACATTCTTTGCAGGTACGAGCCCTTCTATCCTGTCTAATACTCTTCTGTCATTGTCCCGTCAACATAATGCATTTAACTTTTCTAACTCAAGCCCAAAAGAGGGAATTCTTATATATGCCATGTTTGAAGAAATATTGCCAGTCCTTTATTTTTTATCCTGAAACATAATGTAATACCGATACAGAAGAAAGAAGATAGTGGCAATATGCCAATATCACCTTTTAAGGAAGAAATTTCAAGCGCTGTGCTGCTTTGTAAAGTGTCTATCTATATTTATCAAACTGTGTTCCTATGTTGTTATTACAATGTAACACAGACAACTCCTTTCTTTCTAAATTATAAGACATTTTAAACTGTATCTCTCAGATTAAGAAAATAAGTTAAAGTAGTTAATGTATTTGTTTTTGAAAACTTTATTATTGACAATCTAAATTTACCCTTGTTTAAAATCAAACTTTTGTGTTACTTTTAATTGAAGTGAAGTTACAAAGCTCCATAATCATAAAGGGTAAGTATAGTATTCAACAAAAAAGGATGAGTAAGTATAAAAATGAACATAAAGGATTGATTGTTTCTGTTTTGCCTCTTCTTATGACAGCACTTGCTGTGAAAAATGTAAACGGTGCCCTGTCTGCCGCGGCATCATTGAAGAACGGATGCCTGTATATGATGTGTAGACGGAATTCAGTGATGTATAGGTATTACTGACCATACAGCTTGTGGTTTTAGATGAGGCAAGAATTGAAGATTATCAATTTCTCTGCTCAGAGATATGATGAACATCAGAAGTTGTATATAATAATTTTGAACATTCAATGCCTTAAATTGCTGGTAATGTGAAAAATTTTAGTCTTCATACCAAAACGCAAGGTGATTATTGAATTTGTATGAACTTAGAATGTCATGCTGTTAAGCATTCTTATGACCATATCTCTCTGGTTATTCTAAACTAATTTTTGTTTCTAGTGCTGTTATTCGACTGACGCATAGGCATTACAAAATCTGATTTTCTTTTTGGCAACAACACTTGCATCCTTCATGCTTCCATTTAGACCATCACGGTATATTAGGCGTAAATGCAAAAATGTTTACTAGTGTTGTGTCACGGCTACATGGATTCTTTTGCTTGTTTTGAGCAATTCTTATTCCCATAGAAAATAGCGTGCCCCCAACATAACTTCAAAATAAATTAAGCTAAATTATTATTCTAATTTTTATATTTTCAGTAAATTTTAAATTAAACTTAGCTTTTTTTTAAAGTCGACTAGATCTCTTATCTATTTAGAACGTTTCAGTTAGGTTCTCTTTGTCTATTTTTACTAACTCCGTTAATGGAGATTTGATGTGTCATTGAAATTGTTGATGTAGCAATATCATGTGTCAAATGTAGCTGGGAAAGTGTCATTTATATGACGTGACCACTTTGTGTTTAGTTGAAAATACTCTGCCAAGTAATGAACATTTAATATGTGGAGTGAAGGAAGTTGACATGTCACGAGAACTTACGTCAACATTTGATAAGTGTTATGTGTGATAGTGTTATAAAGTTAGTAAATGAGGACATGACTAATATACTTTTGTAATGTCATGACTTCATTAACGGATTTAATGAAATTTGGAGTAGGAGATAATTAAAACATTTTAAAAAGATAGGATACCATGTGGAGTAAAAAAAATTAAAAGTCTAATTTAAAATTTATTGAATAGATAGGAGACTTAAATTTCTCTCACCTTAAAGTTTGGTGTTATTAGAAAATGTTCTTATACTTTAATTGACAAAAACTAAAAGTCAGCTTACTTTTTTTATATTTTTTTATTCTTAATTATAGAACTATCATCTTAATTTAAATTACAAAATAGTTATTATTTTCTATTTTTGAAAGTTTGTATAGAAAATATTGAAAATAATATTTCGTTATTTTTATTATTTTTGTTGTGTTCAATCTTTTAAAAATAGAAAATAATATGATTATTTCGTAATTAAAACTAAGATGATAGTTTAATAATTAAAAATAAAAATAAAAAATATTTTCCAAAAAGATACGAGCCCTATATAAAGTTAGCGGTATTTTCTAGGGAGATATGTAAATGTAGTCTAGTGGCTCATGACAGTGAATAGTAAATACGGTATTACCCAACGATCACACATATAAACTGCACCAATTTTTATTGCACTAAATCGGAGTTACACTAAAAATTTTCATCATTATTCCTTACTAGAAATATAATAAAATGACAGTCTTCCAATAAAATCAACATGAAGATCCATAAATATCTTACTCGGATGCATTTCTTGATACCCACCACACTAGAATCCAGTAACTGTTAACAGAGTTTAGAGCATTTCTGAAGTGATTACTTTCAACAGGAAACTGTGAATGGCCCTGCTTCCACTATAGACTTTGTGGCAGTAATTTTATTTTCCTCCATATGAGTATTCTTGTCATTCATCATGAGAGCAAAGTCCTCAAAACAATCCTCCACGCCCCTGAATGCTTCATCAGGGAGTAGTAATCTCAACATCATCAAGCCCATCTATTTTGAAGTTAACCTGACAACCTTTGATGAGGATATCATGGGTGAATGATGCCACAATACTTTTTGGTATACAATTCTCTGCACTTGCCCATCAGATGTAATAGTCATGCTATGTCTATTGTTCTTTAATGAGTAAGTATACCTCACTTTAGTCCATGATATTATAATCATGGACCACTTTACAAGTCTAACTTTACCAATATCACTCACATTAATCTTTGATACTAAGTGAATGACATTTTATAAAGTCATAATTAAAGAGCAAACAAGTTTTATTTTTCAAAATTACATTTTAAAACCATCGCTGAGGTAAGATTGATTGATGCTAAGGATTGGTCGACTATCTCTATTCCTCCGTTTAGTGGATTCACGATGATTGATGCTTGAAAAGAGTGTCCCAAAACTGAAGCTTTGATACCATCTAGAAGAAGGTGAAGGTGTATTAGAAGTAGAGAGAGTAGAAAATAGAGTGAGAAATCCATTATATTAATCTTAACTATATTTGATTATAATATAAAACAGTTAAGTGTTTAGTTGACAACTTAACATTCCCCATTAACTCATGTAAGAATATAATTGACTTGGAGTCACATGCAATGTATGCGCGAGGAAATAAGATCTACTACCCTTAAGAGTAAATTAGGAAGTTGACACACACATATACATATATAACACATACATATACATATTTGGTCTATTTAATAAAAATAGTTTATTCAACGGTTTGGTTAACAAAATTTAATGAATAATATATATTTTATTGTAATTTACAAAATAGAATAAGTGAAAGAGAAATGTGTACACAGACAACAAAATTTTCTTATGAAAAATTTTCATGCGAAAACACAAATCAAGCCTTACATGTATCCACCATAAGGTTCCATTTATTGATTTCTTTAATCTTTCCTCACATGACTTTCTTTCTCTTATAAAAAATCCACTTAAATAAACCAAAGAAAATATGTTAAATTAAATCCCAAAAACTCGAAAGTTTCATAATAAACACAAGACAAAACAAACTATTTATATTGGTAAATTTACATAACTAGAAAACTTCAATTTTTTCTATCATTATCTCCACTTGGTCTCGATGTTTGATATCTTAAAAACAACAATACTTTTAAATAAGTATGAGCAATTAAATGAAATAAACCAGTTCGATAAAAATCCATACCAAAAGTTAACATCATATAACCGAGACATTATTGAATAGGTTAAACATTTTGATCTGTTAAACATTATTGAATAGGTTAGACATTATTAAATAAACGCAGAATCAAGTAACAAACACTCGTGTGTGCAACTAAGAAAAGGGAAATTTTTGGATAGACTTACGTGAATGACAATGGCACCTTTGTTTTGGAAGTTTTGAATAGTGGCAGCCTTGGAAGGGGTTGAAGGGTGTGGGGTGTGACAAGGCAAGGCTTGCTTCAACCACAAAGTTGCCCATGAAACCGGTTGCTCCAATTATAAGGACACGAACTTTGGTAGTGGGAATGGCTGCCATAGAGTTTGGTTAGTTCTCTTGAATTGAATTTGAAGGAACTTAGAGAAAGAATTATGACAATGTGAGCATGCAATAGCAGTTTATGTATATAGAACGACAACAAGTGTGCGTTACATTGGCTACAAATGGAACAGTTGCAACTAAAATATTTTCCACCAACACTTAGTTCAAGGGATCTGCCATCACTTTCCTTTTTTGCATTATAGAAATCATTATCCCTAAATTTACCAGAATCTCTACACTAGTAGTAACTTGGTCTAGGAGAAATGCTTCTCTTTCTTTAGGATGGCCTAAATAAGCTTCTGACATAGTTATTTAACTTTCCTTTTCTTGTCATGGTCATAACATCTCTAAGGTTCCCACACTCGTCTGTGTTGTCTCCATGGTAATGGTATAACTCATAATATTTAGACTTATCCTTCCTTTTTTTAAGTGGGTTATGGTCATTAATTTTGAAACTTCATTCCCTCCTTCAATTTGTGTTTTGTATGTTTGCTTTCTGCTAATATTGTGGATTACTTTCTACATGTGAAGTTTTTATGATGCTTCATTCCAAAAAATAATTCAAGATCTTTCATTTTAAAGTGATCTAATAATCTTATTTAAATGTGAATAGAAGTAGTAAAAAAAGTAAATGAATAACTTTAAGTCAACTTAAAAGATGAACTCAGTGTGTTTCTTAAAGAAGCAAGATCACAAAACAGAATCAAGAAGTTAGCATGTCATCAAAGCAAGGAATCATGATTCTAAAGGACAACCTAGTAACCTAAACACAAGACACTACATCAAAAGTTATTAGATCATCATAGAAGTGAACCAATATGTCAAGGAAGAATTTATAAGGAGTACCTCAAAAGACCAAGTCAAACTTAAAGAACTCATCCCTATTTTTTAAGAACTGAAAACTTAGGTCAAATGACCTAATTCTATGAAGAATCAGTATAATCAAACAAGTCAATGGATGATTAAGCTTGCAAACATCAACCTAAGAGTTAAATAACAAAGATTTGAAATCAAGTTAAATCTTATAAGAAATTGTTTTTGAAATTGATCAGAACCAAAGCCTTAAAAGGTGTTCAAACTTTATAACCAAGATTGCCTAAGCAAGTTTTACATTATTCATCCTCAAAACAAATCTAAGAAAGGATCTTAAATAGCCACAGATGAAGAAACCAAGCTGTAAACTCAAATTTGAAAAAAAAACAACTTCAAGATTAAGGTTTTTTCTTCTTAAGCCTTTAGAACCATATTAGGGTTTCTATTTTTGAACCCTCCAAAATCATACTAGGGTTTTTGTTTTTAGACCTTCTTAGAAGCATATTAGGGTTTTTGTTTTTGAATTTTCTTTAGAACTAGATTAGGGTTTCCTCACTCAAGATCTAAGTCAGCTTCACATTTTGACCAAAAGAAAGGATAAGCTTTCAATGACCACTTTCTACCTCAATTTAAGTTTTTGAGGGTTGAACGAATATAAAGAAATCAAAGATACAACAAGACAAAGAGAGAATCAATCCATTCACACAAGCTTAGCCAAATAGCTAATACTCTATTCTTTCTCACACATTGTAAAGAAAGTCTTTTCTTTGTATCTATCCAAGTTTCCATCTAAAGGACTTGTTAAACACTCTTTATAAGAGCTTAACTTTTACTATTTAAAGCCCTTAACTAGGTAAAATTAGAGTTTCTATTTTTGAACAGTTTGTATTCTGAGCCTAAGTGTAGAGTCTCAAAAACCCCATCATAAATCCTTATATGTTTAGAGGTGTTTGATTGCTTACTAATCACATGGATTAGCTTGTAAGTGTGTGCAACTCGTAGTGTGTAAGGTTGTGTTTGAGCCTAAAGAGGCTTTAGTCCAAAAGTACTCATGTGAAAGCCTAAAGAGGCTTGGTAAGAAAGAATGCTTGTATTATATTAAATAATGGATAAATTCTATTGAGGTAGGTACTAGACGTAGTCTCAAGTCTTGTTGAGAGATGAACTAGTATAAATGACCATGTGTGAATCTATTAATCCTTTCTCTCTTACTTTGCTTTTGTAAAGTTGAATTTAAAATTATGCATAGTTAGATTTAAGATTTTGAAAACTTTTCTAAAGTTAAAACGTTATGAAAACTAAAACAAATTTCATTAAACTATTTTTCTTAAAAGGAAGTCTTGGTTCAGAAACAAGAAAACCTATTTATGAAGAAAATCTTAGTTTTTAGAATTTTTTTTCTAAACACCAGAATCTCTTCAAATATATTGAGATACCTATTTCAAGAATACTTCAAATAACTTATCTAAGTATTATAAGTTCTAAGCTTGATTCTAACCTTATCTAAGTCTAAAAGGACTTAATATTACAATGTTGTGTGTTTTACGACAAAACCAAAATTTATGAGAGTCACAATTCAACTCCTTTCTTGTAATTCTTTGATCAATTTCATTCCATTCTCCAACTTTATCTTAAAGTTTAAGAACCCCATAATATCCCTTATCCCATGTTCCTCTCGAAAAGTCTCTAGTTCATTCTCTCGAGCCCTCTTAACTCAGGCCTACAAATTTGCAGCTTCCTCTACGGTTGCATGTTACTTGAATAAGGAGTACAAGATGGAAATACTTTTGAACATATACCATGTTACCCTTTTGGCCACAAAGTCTATTTTATATATGGACATCTTGTCCCTCAACCTATACATGAGAATGATGGTAAGTAAAGCTCCTTTCACCAATTCCAAGAAATAAAAATAACTATAGGATCCTTCTTTCTTGTCATTGATATGCTCATTCAGAGTCATCATGATATCATCTTGGATCTTATTAGAACCAAGGTTAGCAACATTTTGTTACTACACAACAATCTTATACTCAACAACAACCTCTTTATTTTATGGCTTTTGCCTTGGTTTTTTAAGGTTAAGACCCTTTGAAGAGTTACCTCTCTTCTTTCGATCAGGAACAAAAAGTCATGGTAGGCTCCACCAACACCCCTACAACAGGAATAGAGTTCTTCGAAATATTTATAATCTTAACCTTGTTTAACTTAAGCTGAATTTGATTCTCACAATCACCAGCTCCGGTGTTGGCACTTTCAATAGACATATGAAGACACTTTAAATGATTAGTCTCTATAGTAGCTAAAAATAAAAAAGAAAGAAAAAGTTAGCATATTGAGCAAAAGAAATAACAAAGACTAACAAACATTAAAGTCCAAGACCAAGATACTCTCGAGCTCTTTAAGAATGCTATCTATCAATGCCTTGCACTTGAAGGTGTTATGCTAAGTATATAAACTAAGGGCATCCCAAACTTTGGTGGACTCCAGACTAAGCCTATTTTCTCTAGTAACCTAAGCTTCCTAGATGAGTAGGAAGTTCTAAAGCATCCATTGAGTATAAAACCAATAGAACCATCAATATTATCCTAGAAGGAGGTATGTTCTTTCTTCATGTACACCTTGAAATGTGAATATTTGAAGGACTTGCCACCTATCTTGGATGTGTTTGTATAATTAGTAAAGCTGACAATCGAGTCATCACATTAGAAATTCACAAAATTGAGACCCTGACTTGCATTACCCTATGAAGAATCCAAATATGGCTAAAACAACACAATCATCAATTCAAAATTATAGTACTTCCCTAAAACTTGAAGATACATTATTAAACCCAAGCCATTTGGATGCAATTAACTTGGGACGATGTTTAAAAAATTTAACACCCTCATCTCAAAGTTATTTAGAGGAAACCTTATTTTCAACTTTGAAAAGTAAATTTCTTACATAAACAAAATAGCTAGACCTCAATCTATGACATATACGTTTCAAGGTCATAGGAGCAACAACACAAAAGTCATCCTTAAGCTCTTTAGAGTCATACACATCAACATATGCTATCTAGCATGATGGGATACCCTGCCCAAAACTTCTTGATGAACCTAAAAGTATGGATTGGTAGCTAAAATAGCCAACCAATCAATTGAACGTAAGGACATTGATATCAACACCACCTATAGCGAATTGGGGGCTACCAGTGTCGAAATTGTTGTGAATCAACAAACATCCTAATTTAGTGAGAAAAAAGGGGAATGAACATATAGAACTTCATATCACCAAAGTAATAGTACTTTAAACAAAAATAGGAATCCCAGAATGAAGAAAAGGATTCTCGAGTGTCAAATCTAAGGTAGAATACTTAGTTTATTTTCAAACTTGTTTTTTTAAAAGTCTTTTTAGTTTATTTTCAATTGTATTTGTCATAAAGATATAAAGTGGTGAAGGTAGCATTAGAACCCAAGACCTTAAGGTTGAGCTTGCTTCTTAGCCAATAAGCCAACTTTATCTTATTTGTCTTAAAAGTTTTTTTTCTTTTATTTATTTCTAAATAAGAAAAACTCAAACTAAAAATTGTATTAAACTTCAAGATATTAGAGAAAAAAGATAGACTAGAGATTATTCAGAAAAGCATAGTACTTGTGAGAGCTTTTTGTCTTAGGTTCTTGCTTGAACCATTTTCAATCTTATCAAGAATTCCCAATTCTCGTGGCAATTCCCTTAGGCTTATCAATCTACGATTATGACGCATTGTCTATCTAAATCATCCATTTTCCATTTTCATTTCCAATTTCTTAAATTTCTAACTTCAATCAATCCCTAACCCCTAAATTCCCAGTTTTCATCCAAATATCTCCATGCCATATTTAACTTTATACAAGGCCTTTTTTAGTGATTCTTAAGCCAAAATTATATCTCAAAACATGGGGATTCATGTTATGTTGGTCTCATTGCATTTGGAGTTACGTAGCTTGAGATCTAGTTACGTGATAACAGAACATGATTTAGGTATTTTGTACGTTTTTTTACCTTAGATAGATTTGTTCTAGAATTTTGATTAGGGGGATTCTCATCATATCATGAGGATTAATCCCTTGAAACTGATGTCTACCCATTTGGGACATCTTGAATCTTCTCTAGGCTCCACAGACGACCACGATGGTGATGGCTTGGAAAGTACCTCTAATGGTCCCTCACTATCGTGGTTGTCCCCTATATCCCAAATTTAATTAGAAGAAATAACTATATAAAATTTACAGAATGCGGGATAAGAAGGATACCTAATGCGTGATAGGGAATCATGATTATACAAGCCACTTGAGACGGTATGTATATTGGAGCAAAAGTTGGAAAGTGAAAAAATGAGTGAAAATGATTGAAGATTGGCCTTCTTTTATAGAGGACCACTAGGAAGGCAAGATGTGTCATCATGGCCGCAACTGTTAGTTAAAAAATTGTTGGCACTCAACGAGTGCTACATGGCAATCTCAACTGCTCCACTTAGAAGGGGCGCTAGAAATCATCACCCTACTTGATACCAAAGGAAAAGACAAAATTCATAAATGACTAAAATATTTAGCAAAATTAGGTACAACCCATTGAAGCAACCTCCAGCCCCTTCAACAAATTAGGGGGCATATGATTTAGACATGACACCGGTAACAATATCCCAACAACTAAACTAGTATGACACTTGTAGGATCCGATGAGCAAAACCCCAACAAAATATGAACTACTAAGGAACCCTCATACCAACGGTGAAGGCTATACTAGTATAGTGACGATGTTATAACCATACTGAGGGCATACCTAATCGGAGCTATAAAAGTTTCAGACATGACCGCACTAAGACAAGTTTTCTCTTACTTTATGTCAAAATACTAACACAGATGTCAAGTTAAAGAGTCATCCCTTAAATTCTATAAATACTAAACATTCATTATACATACAGTATACTAGCTAATCTATACGTTTGAGCTCCGATATAATCCTTGTACTAACTTAAGCATTGAAGTGCCCTTGCAGGTGACAATATTTCTCCCCACACGAAGGACATTGGATTGGACAACGACATCGAACCTTCTTGCTCCCCACTAAACTTAAGGATAACATATCGGATCCTCACTAGACCAGGATTACATACGACACATATAGGTCTGGTATCTCCTATATCAGCCCAATCAAAAACATTATTCATGAATAAGGTATTTTTTTAAGAAGTAATTATTAATAAATAACAACATACAAATTTAGAAAATGATATTTAAGAGATAAATTTGGTTAAATTACCACTTTGCTTATGTATATTTTAGGTAAGTTTAATTTTGATCCTGTATGTTCTAAAAATTTTATTTCAGTCTTATATATTTTAAGTAAGTTTTAATTTGATTCTATGTATTTTAAAAGTTTTAATTTACCCTTATATGTTTTTTAATGATTTTATGGTAGTCTTTTTCTAAACAAAATGAATTTAGGATAACAAAATGGTAATTTAGCCGATATTTGTTTTTTAAGAGTATGGTTATGTGAAGAATGTTTAGTTTGAGAGTGAGAGGGAAAGAGCATCAACACATTATAACATGGTTTTGAATCTATCTTTTCCTAACTAACACTTGAATTTCATCATCAACCTTTTTCCCATGGCTGGATGTGTATATTAGCCTATTTATTTCTTTTCTCTCTTCTCTCATTTTTAAACTTCATTATAACATTGTTTTGTGTTTCTCTTTCTACATTGCAAATGGGGTTTGCTACTTTCATGTGAAAATCATGCCTTTTTTGAGTTTCAATTGAATTTTTCTATGTTGGCTCTATTCATTCTTATATTATTGAGAACGGTAAGCAATTGAAAGTTGAGATTTTTATTATGCGTTTTATAGTGGAATGCACCTTGAACATGAATTGATTTATTATATAATGTACAATCATGGTAATTTTCTTTTAATTTAGAGTTCTGTTTTCATTTTAGTTTAGCATTTCCTATAATTGTAATGATACTCAACTGCGAAATGTTACCTGAGTTTATGTTTTTAATTTTTACATTGAAAAAGATTTTTTTCCAAAGTTCCTCTATGATCAACCATTTTTATTACAAGTTTATCCGAAAGATAGTTAAAACATGATCAAAGTTCACTGATCAATTGGCAAGGGATTATGATAGCATAACCAATGCTCTTGAATTTGAGTCTTTGGAAATACAGCTGCTTTAAAACATGGTAGGGATCAGGGAGAGCTTTGTTGCCAGAGTGGTTTTATTCTGCTTTAGTATGAATACGACATATCAATTATCAAACAATAAGAAGGATAGTCAGAACATGTTAAAATCATTGATCAATTGGCAAGGTACTATGATAGCTTAACTAGTAATCTTGAATTTGAATTCTTGACAATTCAATTATGTTAAAACTTGCTAGGGAGAGATTTGTTACCAGTGGTTTTATCCGGATTGAGTCAAATAGGGTAAATAAAAAACAAAAGGCATATTTGAAATGTTAAAATTTACTCAGTGGACATTAGTAGTTCTGGCCAAACATGTATAATTTTTTACTTCGATGCGCCTCTTGGATTGTGCCATCCTTTTTTTCTAAGCCCTCTCTCTACTAATATTAGAGGGCTATTCCTTTGATTAATTTTACCATATGTATTTGTAACTTTTTTTATACATTATATGCATTATCCCTTTAGGGTCTTGTTTTTTTTTATTTAGTTGTTGGACCATTTGATTATTACAATTTATATTCTGTAGTGATGCATGGTATAAGACTGTCAATATATAAAATTACGTGTATCTACAGACCATCTTGGTTGGTGGGCAAAAGTTGATTTGCAACCAAAATAAAGAGTACATCTGGAGCATGTGGAAAAGTTATATGAAAAATCAATCCTACCAGAGTTTGCCCAAATTGTCAGCATGTTATTGACAATAGTAATGTAAGTGTATCTTTTTAATCTAGCTTTTTGTTTTAGATTCTATTTCAAATTAACATTTGTTCTGCCTAGTATTTTATGGTTATTTACTAAGTTCTGTCAATGATATTCCACATGTGGTTGTATATGAAAAAGAAAATGTTTTCAGTTATGCCTAACTGTAAACTGGATTGAATGCACTATAGTAATCAAAAAGAATTTTAATATTTACTTATACAATGAGAATGAAACTTTCACTTCTCTTAATGCTTGTCTCTAGGAGATGGTCTCATCATGTATGCTATAAGGCTAATTTGTAATCAAATGGCCAAGTCAGTTTAACTTTATTTTAAGACTAGCTATGACCTTGTAACCTTAAATATAAGGCAGCAATTGTGCAGCATACAATCAATATATTATTGTTGAATCCTCTATGGTCAATTGTATCATTGGATAGCATGGGGGCATTTGAGCACTCTTAGCATGGTTTTTAATTAATAATATGTCATCAAACTTCGAGAGAAGGAAGCCATCAGTTAAAGAGTACATTGTGTCTCCAGATCTTTGTTCATGAAATTCAACATAAGACACCAGTTATAGGGCTGTAGACTTGATCATTATTGGTGTCACATGAAACGTGTCCTAAGAGTTTCATGTGACTTTAACATTGTGATCTCAAATGCTTGTTACTTGAATGTCTGCTTTTCTTCTTTTTAGCTTTGCTACTTGTCATATATTTGGAGTCACATAAATGTGTCCCAAGAGTTTATTAGCATTATTGAGTTAGAAGTTTAAACATATAGTGAATTAAGTTTGAAACACCATCCTTTTTTCCCCAAGTCTTGCACTTGTAGTTGTAGTGTTCTGACATTTGAAAACTTTTTGTTGTTAGGTAGCACAAGAGTGGCCTGTGGGCTACCTAAAGGCGTTAAATTTGATCCATCTGATCAAGAGATAATATGGCACTTGCTTGCAAAAGTTGGTATGGGAAATTCAAAACCTCACCCTTTTATTGATGAATTTATTACTACTCTTAAGGAGGTGGATGGGATTTGTTATACTCATCCTCTATATTTACCAGATGATTAGCATGAGTTTAATACAAATCCCAATGCTGATTTTCTTAAAGATCAATATGAATAACTGTCTGATTAAAAAATGTAGGTGTCAAGCAAGATAGAGTGTTTCCCCCCTTTTCCATCGATCAATCAAGGCTTATAATACTAGAAGTCGTAAGCGTTGAAAAATATATTGGCAGGATTTTGATGATGTCCGCTGGCATAAGACTGGAAGGACTAAACCCGTCACCTTGAATAGGATTCAGAAAGACTATAAAAAGTTCATGGTCCTGTTTGTAAGCCTGTTAGGGGGAGGGAAATCCTAGAAAACTAACTGGGTTATGCATCAATTTTGTCTAGCAACAGAAGAGGATGGAAAATATGGAGAGCTCTGAAGCATGGGTACGCCAAAATGGGTGACGTACCGGGTACATGTCGGGTACGGTTACACAGCGGGTACGCTATGGATACACACCCAATACGCACAAGAAACAAGGGGAGAAAAACTGGGGGGTCAGGTACGGCTCCGGTATGGCTCTATGCGTTTTTAACGAAACGCACTATTTTGGTCAGCAAATTTAGGGTTTTCGGGGGGGAAATCATTCAGCAAAGAGATTACCTTTTTTCCCGTATCCTTCTCTCAGTCCTCTGTCTCCTTCATTTCTTGTTTCTCCTCAGTCCTTTGTCTCGTGCTTCTCTCTTCGCGTGTCCTCTGTCTTGTGCTTCTCTCTTCGCAAGTCATTCCTTCATCTTCGCGGGTCGTCTCACCGTGGCAGTCGCGTCCTCCTCCACCACTCATTTATTTGTGCTTTGCGTCCTCCTCTTCCAGTGGCATGCAGGTGCTTCTTCTTCTCTATTTCTCCTTCTGATTCTGATAGGTTGATTTGTGCTCTACTCCTCCTCTTGTTAAATTATTTTTGTTAGGCTGATTTTCTTATTTTAATTCCTTTTTATGAATTTTTTTGTCAATTCTGATTAAGACCCATACGTAAATGGCATCAAATGGACAATGACTTTTTTGCAGATGTCTTCCTCACAATCTTCCTCACATATAGTTACTGGTTCTACAAGTAATTTTGTGCCTAGTAGATATACAACTGGAAATATCAAGGGTAATAATCCCCTTTGGGCATATGTGACTATTTTACAAAATAAGAAAGATGGGGGAGGGAATGTTAATTGGCGTTTTAATTATTGCAATATATCCTATTAGGGTTCTTATTCTAGAGTCAAGGCTCATTTATTGAAGGAAAAAGGGAAAGGGATTGCAAGTTGTGCATAAGTATCAAATGAATGTTTAGAAGAAATGAAACTAATTAAAAGTAGGGCTGTTGACAAAGCAAAATCAATGCAAGTTCCTTTACCTACTAGTTTGAATTCATCTCTTTATGGGGTTAAAAGAAGAAAAGCCGCTGAAACCCCAATAGGAAAGGCTTTTAATAATAAGGCTAGGGATCATCTTTCATGTGAAATAGCTAGGCTATTCTATTCTGTCGGCTTGCCATTCAATGTTGCTAGGAATCCATACTTTATAAGTGTATTTACATATGCTACAAATAACCCCATCTTGGGTTTCCTTCCACCTAGCTATAATTCTATAAGAACTTCTTACTTGCAAAGAGAAAAAGCCAACATAATGAAGTTGCTTTAACCTATGAAGGATACATGGCCAGAAAAGGGTGTGAGCATAATGACTGATGGTTAGACTGATGTACAAAGGAGACCATTAATAAACTTCATGGCAGCCTCTTCCTCGGGACCTATGTTCTTGAAAGCTATTGTTGGCTCAGGTGAGTTCAAGGACAAGCATTATATAGCAAATCTAATTTTGGCTACCATTGAAGAGGTGGGACTTCAAAATATAGTCCAAATTATTACTAATAATGTACCTGTTTGTAAGGTAGCTGGTTCTATTGTAGAATCTATCCATCCTCATATTTTTTGGACTCCATGTGTAGTGCATACATTGAATCTTGCTCTAAAAAATATTTGTGCTACAAAAAAATACACCAAACAATGAGGTTGTCTTTGGATAGTGCCAATGGATTTATAACATTGCTGAAGATGCTTGCTTCATAAAGAATTTTATCTTAAACCATTCTATGAGACTAGCCATGTTTAATCAATTTGTGCATTTGAAGTTGCTTGTTATTTCTGAGACTAGATTTGCATCAACCATTATCATGCTTAAAAGATTAAGAACCATTAAACATGGTCTATAATCTATGGTTATTAGTTTGTCAATGGTCTACTTATAAAGAAGATGATGCTGGGAAGACGACTTCTGTGAAAGAAGTCATTCTTAATGATTATTGGTGGGATGAAGTTGATTATCTTCTTGCTTTCACGAAGCCTATTTATGACATGCTTCGTGCTTGTGATATTGATGAGTCGACCCTTCATTTGGTATATGAGAAATAAGATTACATGATTGAGTAAGTGAAATTAACAATCTATCAATATGAGGGCAAGGAGTTAGATCAACATTCTTCATTTTATGAAATGGTTTACAATATCCTTATAGATAGATGGGCAAAAAGTTACACTCCACTTCATTGCTTGGTCCATTCACTTAATCCTAGGTAAATTGCTATTGTTTCAATTTATTTCATTTTCTTTCATGGTGTCATTCACTTGAACCAATTGCTTATGCTTTGTCAAATAGGTATTATTGTAGGCAATGGCTTGATGAAGCTCCAAATCGAGTTGCTCTACATAAGGACAATGAAATTTGTATAGAGAGAAATAAGTGCTTGGGAAGCTACTTTTCAGATTCAAAGGAAAGATTAGAAGCAACACAAAAGTATGCCAAATTTTCATGTGGAGAGAAGGAGCTTGGTCAATTTAATGCCTTACAAGATAGATGAAATCTTAATCCTATTGATTGGTGGGCGGTATATGGTGCTTCAATCCCTAAACTTCAAGCCTTTGCCTTCAAACTCCTTTCACAACCATCATCATCTTCTTTGTTGTGAAAGAAATTGGAGTACATATTCTTTCATTCATTCCATAAGATCCAAAGAGAGTAGAGGATTTGGTTTTCATCCATTCAAATCTTCGTCTTCTCTCGAGAAAGAGCAAGAGCTATAATAAGGGTGAGAGTAAGATATGGGATATTGGTGGAGATGAATAGGATCCATTTGAAGGAGCTGGTATTTTAGAAGTTGCATCTTTTTCTCTTGATGAGCCATAGATTGAAGTTGTTTTATTTACTAGCGATGGAAATGGAAATGATAACATTGACATTGTTAGAGTGTGACATCTTTAGTTATGTTTAGAATTTATGATGTTTGTTTTTATTTCATGATGCTAGTTGTTATTTTGATGAACAATTCATGTATTATGACTTCTTGTTGACATCATGAGTTATGATTATGTTTTGTTATTTAATTTGGTGTTATTTGCATATTTAATTTTTTATTATTAAATTAATATTTTATTATATTAACGTACCCGTACCCTATATTTTTAAAATTTCTCGTACCCAGTACCGTACCTGTATCCATGCAACATAGATGGAGAGTATATTATCTCTAAGGTGTTTTACCATCCGCTGAAAAATCAAATTTGGTGAAAAATATTACCAGGAGATTCCTGAAATAACTGAAGAAACTATTTTGGAAATGGATCCAATCACTCTCAAACTGTGGCTCCTGAACCTCCTCGTATTGAAAAGCAATGTTCAAATCTAGACCTAGGACAAGAGTCAAGTCATATTCTTCAGGTAACAGTCTAACACCTTACATTGTATTTCCTTAGCAAATCTAAAAATATTCATTTATCATCTGCCACCAACCTTATCTTCATTTGTGTTTTGCTTTATTTTAGGAAGGGGGTGTGTATCGGTATCACATAATGAGAATATAAAATATCTTAGAGGGTGATGAAATACAAATGTACCCTAGTTGATAGGGCCACACATCACAGAGTTCAAAAAAGAAAAGAGGAGTACCAATGAAATACTCCTTATTGATTATTGAAAAGAATGAATTACAAAAGAGGGATAAATATCTTTATAGGAAACTAATGGAGTGTAAGGGAAGCCAAACTAAGATAGTAATTAACTCCTAACTAGCATAGCAGCATGTGCTATATAAACTAATCCCTAACTAATTCAAAACTAACAACTATGATCTCTGTTAATCTCCAATTGAGAATGTAACAGATCTTTTGCAATCATATGTTGGGCCGTTTTTTACTTCACTCGAAAACATTTTAAGCATTTAATCTGAATTTAGTGCCTATTTGTTTTGCAAAAGTCACCATCTGTTATTGATTCCCAAGACACGTTAACATAACTTTTTATTGAAGCAAATATGTTTGATTGCTCTCCTACAATGCATGGTGAATGCTTAATAATACTAACAGGCTGATAATCTTTGACATGTCTTTTTGTAAGATGTCAAAATGAAAGTTGGTGTCAATCTAATATAAATGTTCTATTTGTGGTTTTCTTTCTGGTTTCTATGGCATCAAACATCTAATTTGCTCCTTTGAATTAGGCTAATATCATTAAGGATGTTCTATGGTCTCGCATCTTTTAGAGTAGATATTTATTTGATGCGACTTTTCTCTGAGGTTCCAACAGATGCATGCTTAGTTGTTGCCACTGCTCTGAAACAATTTCATACACTTCTAACATTTCTACTGATACTCAATTGTCCCTTGAATGCTTAGCTAATCTTCTTGATGTCTTATTCTTTCAAGACAAATTATGAATGACAATGATTTGAAAGTCTTGTGAGATTAATTTTGATAGTTGCCACTAGTGGGAAATGTGAAAATAGCACCTACTGAAATTGATAACTTTTGTTCTTCTGTTTTTGTCTTCGGCAACATATTCTACCAAAGCTTCCTCAGATAGAATCTGTAGAAGACATTCCGATCTATTCTGAAGATCTTGGCAAAGATGGCCCATCAATTGTAGAAACTCAAATTAATGAAAGGATAGATAATATAGAAAATAATGCTGGTGAAGACTCTACATGGTGGGATAGTGATTCACAGAATCTGTTCGGTTCACAACAACTCGTTGAAGTATTGTCCTTGTGCGACGATCTCCTTCAAAGCCTTCCTCCCAATAGGGATGGGGAAAATGAACTTGAGGAACAACCTAGTCTTTCTGTTTATGCTCATCTAGGACCAGAGCATTTGAAGAAGGATATTGAAGAGTGCCAAAATCTTGTCCTTGACACTGCAAATGTACAACCTGAGACACCACCTTCAGATTTTCGACTAAGTCCCATGTTCTCGATGTTTTGGCATAACACTGAATTCATTGTCACGACCACCTAATTTTCTTGATCGGTAAATGGTAATGCATTTATTGTTTCTGTAGGAATTCGGTTCACAGGATAGCTTTATTTCCCTGGGGTGACAGCGAAGCAATCAACTAATATGGCTCTTTAGATGGGAAGTAAAGATTTTTGTAATTACATTTTCTTTGGAATAAATTTACATGTTAAGATCAGTGGTAAATTGAACTGCTGCTCCTTTGCTTTGACTACTTGGGTTGTAATGGATGGCAGTGAACTTATGCTTTGATACTTTGACCAACAGTGTTGTAAATTTGTAATGCTTGCTTTTGTTGCGGTGAAATTAAAAGTCTGTTCCTTATAGGTTCCCTGATCTTGGATGTGGACCTTACCTGCCCACTTGTAGATAGCACCCGTTTCTCAATTGATAGTAACAGATGCATATGCATAGTACTTTTCTTAAAACCTTTTGCTGTATAATGTCCCTCTAGTCAAATGCATTGTCTACCATTAAACAGTGTTTAAATAATGCTATGGTGGTGACAGATTCATGAACATAACAGTCTTACAGGTTATTGGACTTGTCTTGGCTTGTATGAGCTACCCATGAACAAGTTTTCATTTTTAGGTGCCTATTTTGGAGAGCCTTGCAAGAGCATAGGCTGAACCCTTTTTAATCATTCTTTACAAACTGGTCTAGGCTTGTTGTGAAAAAATATTTATTTACAAAGGTCTAACCAAACAGGTTAATTTTTAAGCTGTTTTGACATTGACCCAAGAAAGATTAAAATAAAGGAGGGGGATTTCTCATTTTCTTCAATGGTCTTATAATTGTTTTTTATATATTTGATATTACTATTCGGATTTGAGGTGGACAGATTATTATAGGTGAAAAAATCTTTCCTATTAAGATTGCATTCCTTAAAAATTAATCACAAAATCATAAATTAAGTTAGAACAACTCCATACCGGATGATTTACCCGCTTAATGATAAATGATTTTATAAGCTACTGAAAGGGTTATAATGTGTAATTGTGAAAAGTGGTCTTTTATTTAGAATGTTTCTATTGAACCCTTCAGAAATGAGGGGTTTTGGAACCCTTAACATGCTGTCCACTTTTTTAAAAGACACGTGGACTATATTTACACATAATATATTATATAATTTTAATAATTCTAATTTTTTAAAATTATAAATTAACCCCTTATTTCTTCTTTATTATTTCCTCTTCTAAAATTTCCCCATCTTAAATCCTCTTAACCTAGATCCTGCACCTCCTCTTAACGTTTCCTTCCTTCCCTAAACCGTGAGCCCTTTCCTCTTTGTCATTTCCCCTGTGTGCTTGTTCCTCGGCGGCCCCTTTCAAAGCCTCAGAAGCTCATCCTTCTGTAGGTGCTCGCTCTAGTCTTTCCAACACTCCCTTCGCCATTGTTCCCTTCAAGCATCGTGTTCGCACCGACTTTGGAGTGGCTCAAAGCTCAGTGTTGTTCATTGCCACTGTCAAGGTCAAGAATCGTGATCACATTCGCAGTCGGTTTCTTCGACATTCTCACAAGGTACTGTTCTGTTGCCCTCTCTGTTTCACACCTCTATCAGATTCAAGGTTCCTTTTTCTCACAAGCTATTGTGTCGTTCTCCTTCTTTGTTGTCTCTGTCGTTCTCTCTGCAGTCTTAACATCGCCTGTGTCTATCGTCGCCAGTTTAGGCTCTCCAACTGACCTTGCCAACAGAGTCCATCAGATGGCTGATTGTCTTACTGGTTCACCTATGGGTTTGGATGATGGTTGTAAGTTCAGTGAGAGAGATATTAATGACACCAATGAAGACAATGGTGATGAGAACGTGGAAATTAAGAGTGAAAATGGGCTTGATGATCACATCGAAAAATGGAGTGCAGATGTTGCTTCAAATCCTGATAAGTACAGGGATATAATGGACCTGAGTGCTGATCAGATTCATGGCATTCTGTTTGGCAGTGAAGAAGAGGCGTATACTTTTTATGAAAGTTATGCCAAGTGCCATGGCTTTGTCATTAGAAAAGACGATGTCACAAAGGATGAACATGGTAACATTGTGATGCGACAATTTGTGTGTAACAGAGAAGGATTGAGAAATAAAAAGCACTTTAGGAGGCTTGATAGGAAAAGGCCACACAGAGTAATTACTCGTACTAAGTGTGGCGCTAAGTTAAGAATACACTATGATCTCAAGACTTCAAGGTGGAAGATGACTTCTTTTGTTGAGAGTCATAATCATGTGTTGTATCCAGCCGAATATGCGCACCTAATTCCTGCTAATCGTGTCATGGGTGACGCCGATAAAGCTCAAGTTGATAGTTTGCACTCATCTGGTGTTAGAACTTGTCATATAATTGGGTACTTGCTGGCACAAAAAGGGGGATACAACAAACTTGGGTTTTGTAAAAAAGACTTATACAACTATCTGGATGGGAGAAAAAACCTCAACATTAGGAGTGGTGATGCGAAAGCTGCATTGAGCTACCTGCAAGGGAAGGCTGACAATGACCCGCTAATGAGTTGTACATGTTCAACTGATGCAGATGGTAAACTAAAGGACCTTTTTTGGGCTGACGGTCGATGCATATCTGATTATGAATGTTTTGGTGATGTTATTGCCTTTGATACCACTTACAAGAGAAACAAATATAACAAACCTCTAGTGATCTTCTCTGGTTGTAATCATCACTCTCAAATTGTTATATTTGGTGCCGCGTTGGTTTCATGTGAATCAGTTGAGACATATAAGTGGGTGTTAGAAATGTTTGTAAAAGCTATGCGTGGTAGGCACCCCAAAGCTGTGGTAACTGATGGAGATGCTTCTATGAGGGAGGCAATACGTGCTGTGTTTCCAAATTCCCCCCACCGCCTTTGTGCATGGCACCTGTACAAAAATGCATGCGATAAAGTGAAGAATTCTGCTTTTTTACAGGATTTTCAAAAAGCAATGTATGCTAATTTTACCCCAGATGAGTTTGAAGAATTTTGGCATAGTATGGTGAGTAAACATGGAGTGGGTGAGAATCCATGGGTGATCAAAACTTATGATATGAAGCTGAGCTGGGCAACTGCATACCTCCGTGATATGTTTTTTGGTCGTATAAGGACAACATCTCAGTGTGAAGCTGTGAATGCCATGATAAAGGTATATGTTAGGAGGAAACATAGTCTTTTTGCCTTCTTACAGAAGTTTGAGGAAGTGTTACGGGAATACAGGAACAACGAACTGTGTGCAGATTTCAAGTCATTATTCACAGAACCTGTGATGACCACTTCTCTTCATAGGATTGAACGTGAAGCTGCCCAGCTTTACACACAAGAGATTTTTTTAGAAGTGAGGGATCAAATTGAAGGATCTATTGCATTGAATGTGATTGATCGCGTCGTAGATAATCATAAAGTGTGTTTTAGGATGTGTGAATATTGCAAGGCTGGTAGTGATGTTGTAGTTGTGTATGATACCCTCAAGTCATCATTTCTCTGTGATTGCAGGTTATTTGAGTCTCGAGGTATCCCTTGTTCACATATCATTTGTGTGATAAAAAATGAGAATATTGACCATATACCTAGTAGTTTAATTTGTAAACGGTGGTCAAAGCATGCTAAGAGTGAGGTAATATCTTCAACCCCTTCTGATGAGTTGCAGTATGATACAATGTATTTTGCTAGGCGTGGTTCTTTATCTGCTGCCTGTAACATGCTATGTGACATTGGTGGGAAAAGTGCTGATGTTTTCAAGTTTGTGAGGGAAGAAGTTCTTAAGCTGATTCATGATGTACAGAAACGGTTTGATTCACATGGTAGGCAGAATGTGTTTACTGATGGTATTGGTGATCCCTTTATTGCAAAGACTAAAGGTGCACCAACAAAGAAAAAAACTTTTAGAAGGAGGAGAAAATGGGCAAAGTTATATAAAAGTTCACAAGCTAAGAAGTCATGTACAGAGCCTGACAGTAACAGTAACAAACCTGAAGATGATGATGTAAGTACTTAACATAATTTAAGTTGTAATATTATGATAAACTTATTTTGTTGATTTATTTATCCAAATCTAAATATATCTCTCAGGAAAGAGACGGTGGTGAGAACCCTAAAGGAAAGAGGAAAGTATCTAAACAGAGAAGTGGCAAAGCCATTAAGAAAGACAGATAGGCTAATGATGCGCCTGAGAAAAAAGTTAAAGTGAAACAAGAGCTCCCTCAAACAAGTGTATGTAATTTATGGTACTACTGTGAATTAATTTTTATGGAATAATATACTAAAGCTTCGTATTTGCTAACGATGTGGTTTTTATTTATTTAGTAGAATCTGAATGTTGTCCATGCTGTTAACGCTGGGATTACTCAGCAGCATCATTCGAGACATGATTTTCCTCCACAACCTTATAATTTTGCATACATGTATCCACCTTTTAACTACGGGGTGCCTTGGTATCCACCATTACCTCATAATTTTCCTCCACAACGTCATAATTTTCCTCCACAACCTCACATGTATCCTGAAGGACCAAATGCACCACCATCCATTTACCAATGGCCACAGGTAAAATGACAATACTGAATATTAATCAATGGATAAATTAGGATGCTGTATAAGTTGTTAGTTTTATTTGTTTTAATATTTTTGAAGCATGATTTTATGAAATGTAGATATTTCCAAGTGGATCAGCAGGTGGTAGCTATGAGACTGCTACATACAACAATAACGTCTTGAACCAAGGGACACAACATGATGTCAACACTTATAAGTTTGTCCAATGATCATTTTGTTTGAAGTTTAAGTACTAGTATTTAACCTTTTTTCTTTTGTGTTCTATGTTAGCAATGCATAATGACTGAATGAAGTGACGGCAGAGTATGATCTGAAGGAAGTAACAATTATACGGGGTGAAGTTGCAAAGATCAGAAAATTAGTTTGTTTGATGAGTTGCAGTATGAGTGTGTGTGCTGAATGCACTTAGGATTATTGTATATATTAGGGAGACTATCATTATAATTTGATGTGCATGTGTCTTGGCATAGAGATATTTGGATCTGCACAAGCTCAGTGAGAATGTGTATGAGGAGCTTTTATAATGATAGTCTTGCTAGTTTATTGTGGTTACTAAGTAATAGTTGGAAGCATCCTTTTGTTATTTGGTGTAATTCGTACATTACTTAGATACAAGAAATTGTTTTCATGTGGTTAATCTTAAAAAAATAATACAAGAAATGCATAAAGCACAAATATAACTTAGATAAGTGAAATGACAGAGTTTAGAAACTGGGATTTAGATTCACCTTTCTCACCTCCCGATACACGGTATATTGTTCCTAATCAATTGACGTAATAAGTTTTTCCTTTAGATTGATTTTCGATAGCTATCTCCCAATAACAACCGCAAACTTAAATGAAGAAAATTTTGATCAAGCAGATTCAAGCAATGAGTGTGAAATGAAAAACCAAGAATCATAAAACAGAATCATCCATTACATGAATATGATACAGTATTGATCCGGATCAATTGGTTACCTCCAATCCCAATGAAAGGTTTAGCTACTCATGGTAGCCATATTCATACAAGAAAAATTTAAAGAAGAAGAAAAGCGTATTCTCTGTCAATATCTGGCAGCGAAGTACTACATATTTTGATTTTGGACGTATTTCGCTTGAGTGTACTAGTCTCGCTCAAGCTACTTCATTAATGAGTTCACTGGATGAATTTCGCTAAGTTTATTTCTTGCGACGCTTGAGCGAAGCCAGTGTTTGCTTTGTGGGGACTTTTAGCTTGGGTGAAGTACTCTCACTTGAGCCTTTATTTGGCTCCAGCGATTTGAATCGCTCAAGCGATATGTACCATCGCTTGAGCGGATTGCTCATTGTGTGCCCTTAACTTAAGAGATCTGGGTTTAGCTTTCTGTTTTCCTTTTCCCTTCTTCTTTCTTCTTCGTTTTACCTGAAAATACACTAAAATTTAGGATTTGGCAGTACTAATTAACCATCGAATATACACAATGCTTTGATCTAAATTAACCATTGAATATACACAACTGCATAACAGATGAAAGACACCTTAACTATTTACAAATGACAGTTTCTGTATTCTGCTTCAATTCGTCTAACTAAACTACAAGTTTGAAATTTACTACAGAGACTGATCAATCACATGACATCAGGATGTTGGTGACTACTCGATCAAGCTTCTCCTCGTTCTCCTTGTCCTCAGCCTCCTGCTGCTCCTGAGTCTGTGTGCCAGCTGGTTGTGACTCTGGTGCGGAAGAAGATGCTGTGACTGGTATCTCTGCTGCTTCAGATGATTGTGCTGGTGCTAGTTGTGATACTGATGGTGCTGGTGGTGGTGGTGCAGCTACTATCGGCTCAGCTGTAGCTGTTGGCCTCTCCTCCTCTAGAAAGATAGGACTGTCCCCAGGCCAAGCAACTCGAGTTTTAAACTCCCCTGGTGACATGAAAGGTCCCGCTGGGTGGCTATAGTAGCTGGCATGGTACATGTACATCAAGCCTCGGTGAAGTGCAGCCTGATGCTTTTGTATGTGGGTGAGGTGTGTGAGGAGGATAGGGTCGGTAGGTGGAGAGGATGGTGGGGGTGGTGGTGGTGATGCCTCTTCTGCTGATGGGGTTGTCTGGACTCTACAATTCTGGTCAATGAATCGCTTATCAATGGAAGGTCGAATGGGGGTGGTGGGCTCCACATCTACTCCCTGAGCTGCACACAGACCTGTAATGAAAGCAGGGAAACCAAGAGTTCCCTTTGGTTTTGCATCAACTATGGTAGTCTTGGGGTTTTGCTGAGCAAATCTGAAAACCTTGTCAGATAGGATCTGTGCCAGGTCTACGGACATCCGTGGTTCCAAAATGCAATAGAGGAGCTCACATTTAGGCATAGGTAGGTCTGAAACGTGAGCGTTTGGAACAACGTTTGCTAGGAGAAATGCTGTCCAAACTCTCGTCAGCATAGACATATCCTTCCTAAGCAACCTGGTTGGTTGCTGATTTGCCCCTATATGCAGATGGTGGTTTGGGAGACATAAGGCACGTTCTAAATTGTCAGTCTGGTATATGTGACGCTCCTTTTTGAGTCTTCCATAAGTGCATAGTTCACCTTCTTCCAAAGGCAGAATTTCTCCAAGATGATCATTGATGGTGTCCCTGGTATAGGAAACCCATTTTCCTCAGACCCAAGCTCTCCTATCCATGGTGCCCTCAACCCAGCAGACATTTGCATAAAACTCTTTAACCACTTCGGGGTCATACTTAACACTTGGGTTAGCGACCCTCAGCCATTTTCTTCTCCTTAGCAGATTGATGAACTCATCACATTCACCTTCTCACAAGTCAACTCTTCTTTCAGGGAGGATTGTCCAGTGCTGTATATTGCCATATCTCTTTTCCATTTCCTTATTCCTGAATTTCTGTTGTGGTTGAGGGGAGGAGTCAGACGTTCGCTTCCGTTTTCCTCGGTCCCTGTGTTCAGCGGCCCTCTCTTGGCCTCTTTGTCTTTCACTTGCGTTCTTTGTGTGAACCATTTCCTGTAAACAAATTAAGCAATAATATACCATATTAATATGTAACCATTGTTTGAGGCCTACTAAAACAGAGCACTTAAAGTTATAATTGATGCCTACACAATCAAAATTGAAAAAGCAAGAGCATCATTGTTACGATGACCTTTTTGGAGTATTCATTGAAACAGAGTACAAGGTCGACAACCAATGTGTGCTAATAAAAGTGTCGCAACTTAATCATTTCAACACCACAATGAAATACACAGATTCGATTATTATCAATTCCTCAACTTCGAGTGTTGATTCAAACAAAAAGTAAACTGAAGGTAAGCAATTTCTCAACCTAATATCAACATCTCAAACAAATATACACTAGAAAAGGGGATAACATGCTTCCCATACATATGTGTATACTGGAGATGAAAAGAGAACATGTTATCTAGAAGAGAGGAAATGTACTTACCTGGTGATACTTGAGAAAACTTGAACCCTAAACGAAAGAGAGAGAGAACAAAGCGGTGCAAATCCTTAAATTCGAAGAGGGAAATGGAGAAAATTTCGCTGGGGAGAGGTTTTAAGAAGGAGGAAAGCTTGTACCTACCAAATGAGTTTAAAAGCCTTTTAAGACCTTGCCGCTTAAATTCGCTCGGTCAAACTTCAATCACTACAGCGAATTAAAATTTCTAGAACTGAAAGGCTTTTTATTTCGCTTGGGCGAAGATGGTTCGCTGTAGCGAAATAAGGGGGAAGTGGTATCTGATGCTTAAATACTTACTTCGCTCAAGCTATTTATAATTCGCTTAAACGATATATCGACAGTATCTAATTCTGTTTATTTTTTTTTGGAAACATTCCAGTGTCTAACTTACAATATCTCACTTGGGCCATGTTTTGATTCGCCTGGGCGAATTGTGAAGTAATTTGAAACTTGAATTTTTGGTTAACGTTTTGCAACTTCGCTTGAGCGAAACGGATGTAGCTTAAGCGAGAATACTCCAGTGTCTAATTTACAATATCTCGCTTAGGCCATGTTTTGATTCGCCTGGGCGAATTGTAAAGTAATTTGAAACTTGAATTTTTGGTTAACGTTTTGCAACTTCGCTTGAGCGAAACGGATGTAGCTTAAGCGAGAATACTCCAGTGTCTAATTTACAATATCTCGCTTGGGCCATGTTTTGATTCACCTGGGCGAATTGTGAAGTAATTTGAAACTTGAATTTTTGGTTAACGTTTTGCAACTTCACTTGAGCGAAACGGATGTAGCTTAAGCGAGAATACTCCAGTGTCTAATTTACTATATCTCGCTTGGGCCATGTTTTGATTCGCCTGGGCGAATTGTGAAGCAATATGTAACATAAAAATAATAAAAACCAATAATGAGAACAAATTGTACCATACAAGAAGCAGAATATAAAAAATAATAAACAAAGAATCAAAATTACATGTTTCCATTCCATTGCTATTAATCTTCATCAAAATACGTTGTTTATGCACTGATAAAAAAAAACACTTCATCTAGTATTAGATCCAGAGGATGATGAAACATCTTCATCTTCCTCTTCTCCCATCAACCTACTATTCTCCGCCTGGTAATATTTGATCAACTCTGTGTAATGCTGGACTGCCAATTACAACCGATTATTCTCCTTCGTCAGGGCTGCATGTTTTTTTTCGAGTTCCTCGTTAGTGGCGACCAAGGATGGAATGACGTCGACGTCAACTGTTCCACTCCTTCGGATGCAGTTGGAGAGTGTTTCTTTTGCGTTTATCAGGGCTGTGTACTCCTCTTCCCGTTGCTTCAAGTTGAGTTCTGCAACCGCCTTTCCAACCTTGTGCATCTCAACCTCCTGTCTTAGTTGCACAATATCATCATTTTTTTTGGCCTCTCTCGCCAGCAACTCCAGTTCAATTTGGTCAAATACCTCCATCTCGTATCCACTTTGGAGTACTGTCATCAACTCCGATGTGGTCATTGACTTATAGTTGGGTCCGCTGGAAGCAGAGTTCGCCATGTTTGGGATGGCTCGGGACAAAGAAATGGCTTGGGATGTCAGAAGTCTGTCAGGTTCTGGTTAGATAGTGAAATGATGATGGCTCAGGCAGAGCAGAGGAAGAGACTTATATAAGCGGTTTAGAAGATGGAAGGTTATAATTAAATAAACGTCTACTTCTTTTAAATTAATAGTTCATGATTAAAAATTATAGTGATTATAAAAATTAAAATTTATTACTAAGTTATACATAAATTTATTAAAATTTAAGTCCTAAAAATGAAAATTGTAAACTATAGTTATAGTTGAATAATGTTAAATGGGCTAAAATTATTCTAATTCAACAACTTATAGTTTATAAAAATTAAAATTTATTACTTGGTGGTTAACCCTAAACCATATACCACGTAATCACCGTAGGGTTTGTACCCCTACCACCTTTGTAGTGATTATGCCCGATGGTGGTTAACCCTAAACCATATACCACGTAATCACCGTAGGGTTTGTACCCCTACCACCTTTGTAGTGATTATGCCCGATGGTGGTTAACCCTAAACCATATACCACGTAATCACCGTAGGGTTTGTACCCCTACCACCTTTGTAGTGATTATGCCCGATGGTGGTTAACCCTAAACCATATACCACGTAATCACCGTAGGGTTTGTACCCCTACCACCTTTGTAGTGATTATGCCCGATGGTGGTTAACCCTAAACCATATACCACGTAATCACCGTAGGGTTTGTACCCCTACCACCTTTGTAGTGATTATGCCCGATGGTGGTTAACCCTAAACCATATACCACGTAATCACCGTAGGGTTTGTACCCCTACCACCTTTGTAGTGATTAAGCCCGATGGTGGTTAACCCTAAACCATATACCACGTAATCACCGTAGGGTTTGTACCCCTACCACCTTTGTAGTGATTATGCCCGATGGTGGTTAACCCTAAACCATATACCACGTAATCGCCGTAGGGTTTGTACCCCTACCACCTTTGTAGTGATTATGCCCGATGGTGGTTAACCCTAAACCATATACCACGTAATCACCGTAGGGTTTGTACCCCTACCACCTTTGTAGTGATTATGCCCGATGGTGGTTAACCCTAAACCATATACCACGTAATCACCGTAGGGTTTGTACCCCTACCACCTTTGTAGTGATTATGCCCGATGGTGGTTAACCCTAAACCATATACCACGTAATCACCGTAGGGTTTGTACCCCTACCACCTTTGTAGTGATTATGCCCGATGGTGGTTAACCCTAAACCATATACCACGTAATCACCGTAGGGTTTGTACCCCTACCACCTTTGTAGTGATTATGCCCGATGGTGGTTAACCCTAAACCATATACCACGTAATCACCGTAGGGTTTGTACCCCTACCACCTTTGTAGTGATTATGCCCGATGGTGGTTAACCCTAAACCATATACCACGTAATCACCGTAGGGTTTGTACCCCTACCACCTTTGTAGTGATTATGCCCGATGGTGGTTAACCCTAAACCATATACCACGTAATCACCGTAGGGTTTGTACCCCTACCACCTTTGTAGTGATTATGCCCGATGGTGGTTAACCCTAAACCATATACCACGTAATCGCCGTAGGGTTTGTACCCCTACCACCTTTGTAGTGATTATGCCCGATGGTGGTTAACCCTAAACCATATACCACGTAATCACCGTAGGGTTTGTACCCCTACCACCTTTGTAGTGATTATGCCCGATGGTGGTTAACCCTAAACCATATACCACGTAATCATCGTAGGGTTTGTACCCCTACCACCTTTGTAGTGATTATGCCCGATGGTGGTTAACCCTAAACCATATACCACGTAATCACCGTAGGGTTTGTACCCCTACCACCTTTGTAGTGATTATGCCCGATGGTGGTTAACCCTAAACCATATACCACGTAATCACCGTAGGGTTTGTACCCCTACCACCTTTGTAGTGATTATGCCCAATGGTGGTTAACCCTGAACCATATACCACGTAATCCCCGTAGGGTTTGTACCCCTACCACCTTTGTAGTGATTATGCCCGATGGTGGTTAACCCTAAACCATATACCACGTAATCACCGTAGCGTTTGTACCCCTACCACCTTTATGACTGATACCCCATAGTCACTATACGGGTTTTTACATAGGTTTTATAGAATTAAAAAATTATAATAAAATTATATAAAATGTAAGATAATTAAGGATAATAGTATATGTTTTATTAAATTAAAAAATTATAATAAAACTATATAAAATGTAACATAATTAAGGAAAGGATAATAAGTTAATTAAGGATACTAACTAATATATGTTTTATTGAATGATAAACTTATGTGATTATAATAAATAAATGCTAACTTCCCATATTGCCCTCCTGCTGTTGCATGCGAGCTTGACCATGCAATACGAAGACCTTTAACATGATAACTAGCAACTAGAAAGTTATTAAGAGCAGGTCTCAGATTCCCTTTAATAATTAATAATTCGATATTGAAGCATGGTTCTCCATGGCCGACAAATTCATGCGTGACATTAAATGGAGTCAATGGAGCACCGCGCCTGCTGTATGTGAATGTTTATAGTGCCCCTTCAATTTGAAGGGTTTGTAGCGCGCCTTTTTTTCCTCAATGGACAACCGTCGACAGTTATCACAGCAAGGAAGACGAAGCATCAGGCATGCAGTATTAGGAATACTGGGGATTACACCTCCAATTATGTAGCCTGTGTATTTATTAGAATGTGAATCAACTAAGCGCCTTATGTAAAATCTCTTAATGTGATTGTTTACCAATTAAGAATCATAACCTAACCCTAATTTTCCTCATATCTTGTTTCTCTAACAACTTGTTTCTCTAATGTCAAACCAAACCATGAAAAAACCTGGACCGAAAAACATGAAGAAAGACCCCAAGGTTCCACAGCCCACTGTAAGACGTAGGCCTAAAAAGAAGATGATAAAGGACCTTATTGACATTACTTCCACGTATGGGTAACAGAATACATGTTTAATATACTGTGATTTTGAATAAAGTTACTTAAGTGTTCATATTGATTTAGCTTTTTGATTATGTCAATGTTTATAGTAGCACCCCTCAGCTGATTTCAAGCCCAAACAAGGAATCTTCCTCTTATACTTCTCCTTTTCGTCATAATGCTCACAAGTCAACTGGTTTGGAAGCTGCTCATAAATCTCCTGCACCTCATGATGCTTATAATTCTTCTGGTTTGGAAGGTGCTCATAATTCGGCTGCACCTCATGATGCTCATAGTTCTCCTGCTTTGGAAGCTGCTCATAATTCTGCTGGACGTCATGATACCATCAGAGATCATCAGGTTCAATATCTTACTTAATGGGAATGTGAACTTCTAACTGATTCGATGATAATTTATTCCTATTTTTCCTCTTACATACGTATTAGGCATTTGCAAGTTACATGGATGCAATCAATAATTTTCACAAATGGATGTTTGCAAACAATACCATGGTTGGTGCATCTAACCATCCTTCACCAGCATCTCACCCGTTCTTTGTCCCATGGCAATCTCCAATGGGTCTGCCAAGTCCAAATACCACAAATACGATAAATAACATTGGTACCTCTAACTATACCCCAATAGTATTCCCTCCATTTTTTGTCCCAGTACAATATCCACCAGAACTGTTCAATATCAAAACACCAAAAACAAATTCCCCTATTGATACTGGTATCAAACCATTAAATATTAATGAACCCCAACCAAAACCACAAGAGAAACTGGCGAGGAAGTTGTTCACACCACGAAAAGAAATGCCAAAGCCTGGCTACTTCATGAATAATCAACCACTACACTCATCAAGACATGTTAGGAATGCTAGTGTGACTGTGCCGGAGGTAATGATGGAAACCCTTGTTCAACATGTTACTTAGTTTTTTAATGTTCAAACTTTCCACAGGCACACTGTTACAATATTAATTGAGTGTTCTCTCTTTTAGTGGATTCCTGTGTTATTCAAGCCTCCAAAACAAATGCTTCTTGATGAGATAGAGGCGGCTGTAGCTGCATACATTTTTGGTACAAATAAGGATGGGATATCTCAAAGGTTAGAGTGTATTGAAGCATGCTATCGTCCATTTTCCTTTGTAGGACGTAATTTATATACCTAGTATTTTTTTATACAGCAATAAAGTCTTGATCAACAGAGGAACAACATCGGGTGATAGGAAAACACTCAAAACATTAATGCCAAAAACTTGTTTAGATCAAGAGGTATGTCACAATTTATTTTCTTCTGCATATATCCTTTAGAACTCACAGTTGCCACATTCTTATGGAAAATTAAATTTGGTCACATATACAGGTAATAAATCTTGTTGTAGACTCAATAACATACCAAGAAAAAACACTGTGTGGGTACTCTTCCTGTTGGTTTTTTCCTACAACATTTACGGTAATGGCTACTCCATTTATAAGTGTTAAATCTTACTGGTGTAGTAATTTTTGCTAATACAAATATTAATCTTTCAGCAATATGCATTGGAGGGCAGACGATCAGTTTTTTCTCTTATGGAATTCTATCAAAAACCACATATGGGTAAAGTTGAGACCTTGAACAAGGTATATCTTTGATCCAGATTACTGTGTTAAAAAGTTATGACAATATTATGATTTTGTTTTAATGTTTTTTTCATTTGTAGATATTTGTGCCTATAAATGAAAGCAACATGCACTGGTTTTTGCTTGTGGTTGATATGAAAGAGGAACAATTGATCTGGCTGGATTCAAAACATGCAAGTTGAGCTCCAGATGGAGGGAACTTGCCATAATGAAATTGGTCAGCTCTTTTAACACCAAACAAATTGTTGATCTATTTATAACATATCTGCAGACATAGTCTTGTATACCTGATGCCTGCATTTATATTTTTACTGATGGTAAAAGTGAACTGTTAAATTTTCTAGAATGAGGCATTGCATGAGGGAGTTGTAGTTGAATTTTGAATTAAACTTTGAATACTGTCAGCAATACATCATTAGGATTTATCTACATCCTACAGTTGACATATATGCTTGCGTATTAATAAGATTTATAAATTAGTTTATAGAATGGAACATCTGCACATATTCACTTTTTTCTGTTGACTCACAGGGAATATACATTGAGGAGATGCTAAAGGATGATTCGTTTTATGAGTCTCACGGGACTGTACGACCATTAGTCGCAAATTTCAAGATTAGGGTGCCTTCTGACATCGGAGAACAACGACCTACTTCGTATGCTATTTATATGACTTAAAAAGTTGATGACAAATACATGATTGTGATTCTCATTCAATAATTCTCCTGTTTAATTGATTATTTTTTTTAATTACTTGTCAGCAATGATTGCGGGGTTTGGGTTTGTCAATGGATGCATGACTGCCAGCTATCTACCAGTTATAAGATCCAAGTTAGTAGGTTCAATAGCTTATTTTAATCTAATTCTGTCCATATCATGAAGAAATAAAAATTCAAATTGTGTGTACCTTTACAGGTGAATGATGCTACAAGAATGCGTATTGCACTTGATTTGGTATTGAAACCATACAATTTGTTAAGAGATTCAGTCATCCAACTAGCGTTTGACAACTGGAAAATGCTGGAAGATAGGAAGAGGAATCTAGTCAGGATATAGATTGGAAGCTTATGGGATTTCTTGGAGTGGATGGCGTCATATATTTTATTGACATAATTATTTTTGCGTATTTTGTTGGCCCATATAATTTGGAGTGCTTCATTGTAACCATCCACAACTAGTTAGTTGTATTGGGATGTCCATCAACACTGATCCAACACTGGTTGTGTAATGTCCTATTTACAGTTCTGTCACATATATTCACTTTCCATGAGCAAACTGAAGTTTAATTAATAACAAAAACTAAAAGAAACAAAAAAAAAGCATTGCTCTCTTAAAGTTCAAATAATTTAATTCTCTCGTGCTGAAATTTATTAAACTGTTCTTCTTTTATCATGCAATGCAATGCTTCGAACAACCTGCTACATTAGTTTATCTAATGTTTTCAAATGCAATGCCAGCCACGTGCCATTGCCCAGCCATAACATAACCATTAACAACAACATTACACATCTTATCATACAGTATGCTCTAAGCAATGCCTTGTAAACCTCACTGCTCGAGCGAGAGTGTCCTGTGTCAGTAATATGGCCTCTGGACAAATCCCACTCAAGGGGTATGACCTTAGCTCAAGCGAGATATGTAAGTATTGGGAGAATATGATTAATGGAGGACATTCGCTCAAGCGGACGGAGTCTCGCTTGAGCTAAGGGATTGGTACTGTGTCTTTTTCGCTTGAGCGAGTGTGACTCGCCCAAGCGACAGGGAAGAATTTAGGTACTGGAGTAGTCTCGCCCGAGCGAGAAAGAGTCCACTTAAGCGAGAGGCAATTGCAATGTTTCTGAACTAAGTTCGCTTAAGCGAGTGGAGTCTCGCTCAAACGAAATAAGGAATTGATGCTCATAGATGTCCTCGCTCAAGCGTAATCATGGCCCGCTTGATCTCGCTTAAGCGCGTTGGAATTTTTTGGTCCCTTCATAATAATAATAATATTATTATAATAATAATAATAATAGTAAAATAATACTAATAATAATAATAGTACTAAAATAATACTAATAATAATAATAATAGTAAAATAATACTAATAATAATAATAATAGTAAAATAATACTAATAATAATAATAGTAAAATAATACTAATAATAATAATAGTAAAATAATACTTAAGCTAATAATTATAATAAAATAGTTATAATAAAATAATAATTAAAGTTATAATAATTATAAACGGGTTTTTAAGCCAAATAATATTTTTTTAAGTTTATTTTTTGAATTTTTGAATTTGCATTGAAAATTAAAGTGAAAGGGTGCCTGGAGAAAGTACCAACTGAACACATCAACAGACACTTTGCATACATAACCTCTCAACTTCCAAACCATTAAATACAGCATAGTTCATGCATAAATGAATAGACTTTCCCTCCATAACCAGACCCTCGGAATCCTTTGGGCTTCTCATGATAAATATCTGACGTTCCACCCCTGTTCATCAACCCCAAACCATCCCAAAGAACCGGCATTTCTAACACTCTCTCCGAAACTCTGATGGCCAACTCCCATTCATCTGGACCCGATTACGCATCCCTGACCATAGCAGAACTCATCAACGTACTTCACAGTGCATATGAAATGCATGTGTTCGATCAGGTTGAACAGGAGTTACTAGCGAGGGACGCCAGAAAAGCTGAAGAGGTCGAGAGGTTCAGAGAGGATGCTGACATGCAGAAGCTCAGAAAGGCTGTGGCGGAACTGAAGTTGAAACAACAGGAGAATGAGTATGCGGCCGTTTGTAAGGCAAAGCAAAACCTTCTCTACATGGTGAAGAGGACTGGGGCGGTCGACGTTGACTTGGTTCCCTCGTTGGTGAAGCGTACCGAGGAACTTGAACTTGAAAATGCATCCCTAAAAGAGGAAAACATTCGGATGCAAAAGGCAGTCAACCACTACACTGAATTGGTCGAGTATTACAAGGCCGAGAATAGCAGGCTGAATGACGAACTGGATGATGAGGATGTTTCATCATCATCTGCGTCAAATACCATTTGAGCTCTATTTTTTTTAGTATTTTGGGATTCCAATGTATATATTTAACACTTTTAGGGTTGTTTTAATGTATTTTGCACTGGATGGTCAGGAATCCTTCCTTCCGTATTGCTATATAAATGGTTGTTTTTTAACACTCTGTTCTTATTATAATTGATTATGTCTTTCTTTCCTTTCGTACTGCTATTTTTGATTTATGGGAACCTATATTACTAACTCTGTTCCTTGAAGTTTAGAGTTTCAATACAGTTTTGCTCTATTCACAAATGAATTAGTGATTGGTAATACAAATGGTTTAGTGCTTAACACCATGGGGTATTGGATCAATTATACAATACAAGGACCCACAATACAAGGACCTATTTATACAAGACAATGCTTAACACCCACCAACAGGTTTAGTTAAGAAATCTGCTACTTGCTCTTCAGTAGGACAATGCTCAAGTTTGATAAAACCTTTGCTCACTTGCTCCCTTAAGTAATGAAACCTAGTCTCGATATGCTTACTCTTCCATATGAAACAGGATTATTTGCTAGATTAATTGCAGACTTGTTATCCACCAACAGCTTCATAGGAATCTTCACATTTACCTTCAACTCTTCCAGGACAGATCTGAGCCACTTAGCTTGGCAGACTGCATAACAACCTGCTATGTATACCAACACTGTTGGAGTGTGGACTGCATAATGATAATAAGAGACTGTTGTGATCAAGCTAAGATGAAGTTGATAGAAAATTTACTTAACAATGAAGTAAAACCTCTTTATTGCATATGGAACATTTTGTTGTCACATAAGATACAATGAGCCACTCTTTACAACATTGTTCTATAGAATCCGACCCTGATCTTTGGTGTCATTCAGCAGTGATTAGAGCAGTAACTAGCATAAAGCACCATCAACTAAACCTACTGCATTCCCCTTCCAGAGACTGCTTATAGCAGATAATGAAAAACCATGGCATACAAGCAAATAATGAAAAAAATACAACCCCAACACCCACATAACCCCCCTCTTCTTGTACATGGACCTCCCTCTTCAATGTTGTAGAACTTGAACTCAAGGCGGCAATCCCAATCACTTGGTTGTATGTGAACCTTTGTAACTGAATCATGCAACCAAAGATCAATACTTCATATTGGCGAGCAACAGTATCCTCCAAGTATCATTCACCTACATTGAATATCAAACAAAAACTATTGATGTAGTAAAAATATTGATATACTAACTTTATAGTAAAAGATTTGGTGCAAAGGAAAAGAAGAATAATCAAAACAATGCAGAATGGGAAAACAGAGCACCACTCGCTCAAGCGAGAGTCACACTCACTTGAGCGAGGCCGAGTGGAGCGCTTGGGCGAGCCATGGAAAATACTGAGCGAGAGGAAGAAAAGGAGCATCAGGGACCGTCTCGCTGGAGCGAGCCCCATCCCGCTTGAGCGAGATCCTCAGGATTCACTTGGGCGAGACAAGCGAGCGTGGGCGAGAATCGTCTCGAATCCAACATAGACTGAGTCGCTTGAGCGAGTACCATATCCAAAGGCCTTACGCTCAAGCGAAAATGACCCAGTAGCTAAGTGCCTCGATCTCGCTAGGGCGAGACCCTACTCGCCCGGGCGAATTTTCTCCAGTGGCCAACAACTGATGCATGGGTAGTATCGCTTGAGCGAGACCCTCTCTCGCCTGAGCGACATCTTCTACAGTTTTGAATTACTTTGTTACGTACAGGGGTTAACTCCATCTTGTGATCCTTGGTTCAAGATATTATTGTATGTAGCAGTCTCATAACTACCATCTACTGATTCAGTTGGAAATATCTGCATTTCACAAGATCATGCTTTGGAACCCTTCAGAAATAAATTTTGTGCAATTTCTTCGTGTTTCTCGATGATTTCTGCTTCATACCGCTTGACATTTCTACGAACAACTTTTGGTATCGATTGCGACAGAGGAGACGACGACGATTGCGACTGTGGCAGTTCAGAATTCTCTGTAATTACTTTACGTTTCTCGACTGGTTCTGCTTGATAGATTGGCTATACATTTCCTCGAACAACTTCTGATTGATGTTGTGGCGGTGTAGACGGCGGTGATTGAGAAGGCGCGACGGCGACATTCTTAATACCAATATCATTATCTTCCTCAAAATCGAGTCTCGGTTTCTGTTCTTGGGGGAAAAGGCGAGTATCATTATGAAAGCGAAAGTGTTCATCGGTGGGGACAAGTTGGCGGAGATCGGGATAAGAGTTGAAGCTCCTCAATCTGTTGAGAGATCGTTCAGCTTCAGAGTAAAGATATTGATACCAAGGTGGGGGCGTTGAAGGGTTCGAGAAGCTTCCACCAAGAGGAGACGAAAATAGAAGAGGGTGGGACGGCTTCTAAAGGCTGAAGAGGAAAGGTTGCACTGTGAGTCTTTGTGAACAATGGCGAAGGGAGTGTTGGAAAGGAAGGAAGGAAACGTTAAGAGGAGGTGCAGGATCTAGGTTAAGAGGATTTAAGATGGGGAAATTTTAGAAGAGGAAATAATAAAGAAGAAATAAGGGGTTAATTTATAATTTTAAAAAATTAGAATTATTAAAATTATATAATATATTATGTGTAAATATAGTCCACGTGTCTTTTAAAAAAGTGGACAACATGTTAAGGGTTCCAAAACCCCTCATTTCTGAAGGGTTCAATAGAAACACTCTTTTATTTATCTATATTTAAGATTCTCTAAGAGTTAGGATGTTTCTCATACCCTTTCTATTATATTTGTTTTACCGATAAAAAATAAAATAAATTAAAAAGAATGTGTAGTTAATCAAAGCACAGTATTTACTTCTGATACCATGCTACTTAACCTTATTCATTGCTACTCCTTAAGAACAGCTGTATATTTGTAATGCATAATTGATCACCTTATCTTCTTGCCTTGGCTTTGTCTTGACTCCCATTCCCCCTTGCAAATGCTACTGTAAATCTACAAACATGTGAAAATTCATTGTTTTCTTTGTTAGCTTTGGATTCCTGCATCTTAACATGTCATTTTAAGAGAGAGAGACCGATACTATAATGGATCACTTCACTTGTAGTCGTTGTAAGAGAAAAATGTGGGTCATCCAAGATGAGACAATGAACTATGTCACTGATTCTAGTCCAGTCCTTGATGAGGCAAGATAAACTGGCCATGGTTTTGTTTGTTGTTCATAGTGTTGAAAAGTATATAGCCATTGGACCAAAGACAATGGAGGCTTTGCTGTTTTGGGGGGCCTTAACAACCTGCCTAATCTGGCTTTGACAATGACGAGCTGCAAAACTCCTTTTGGCTCATTTGGAGACTTCAATGGATAGAGGATAGATGAGTCAATGCATTAATCATATTACTTGCTTTGGAATTTATGGGGCAAAACACTTTTTCTTCCCATGTTGGACTACAGCCCTAATGTTTGAATTATATGCTTGGTGAAAAGAACAGCTATATGTTATTGTGTTTTTAGAAAAATAATAACATGTCACCAATTATAACATTGCATCGTGTATGTTGGCTGTGAATATGAAATTATCAATCTTGATCTTAATAAGAAGGCTGTGTTGGTCTTTGCCATTTACTCCAAATGTTCGGAAGAAAATATCTGCAATATTATATGACCAAGATTCTAATATAACTTCCTGTTGACAACTTTGGTAATGAGGTTTGAGTAACCTTCTTTTAACTAACCACTGTTAATAGTGGGGAAAAAAAAACTAATCACTATGAATCAAGATCATCTTCATTCTTGTGTATATTTTTTGTTTTTGTGTCAGGCAATACTTGCAGGGAGTTTCGTTCCGTTGGGTGTCTCACTTATAACACCCTGCAAAAATGTTATTTTCATTTTTTTTCCTTAACACAAAAAAAATATTCATGGAATACATTAGAAAATAAAAATTATCTTCAATGATCCAATTTTTCATAAAAAATAGTTGGAAAATAAAAACTTAGTTATTCTAAAAAAATACTATTATTTAGAAAATTATCTAAACTAGTATTCTAAAATTTACCGTTATAATAATGAGTATTGAGTTTTTCAAAATTTTCTAAAATATTTTTTCACGAGAACATAATTTTCTCACCCTTTTCAGTTTTTTTTTCAGTTTCTCCTCACCACATGGTTTCCCTTTTTTCTTGCTAAAAATCATTAGGTCAAATTACGCAGCATGTTTAAAATATATTTTTAACATGGGAATTTTTTTGGCATATAAATTTTTTTAGAGAAATAAATTTTAAAAGTTGAAGGGATAAAAAGTAATTGTTTATTTTATTTAAAACCTTAACTTTAATAATCTTTATAGTATAAATATTTTTTAATATTTACAATATATTGTTTATTTTATTTAAAACCTTAACTTTAATAATATTTATAGTATAATTATTTTTTAATATTTACATTATATTTTAAAATAGGAATTATTATATAATCTTTTAACAAAATTAAATTTTCAAAGTTGATGGGACCATGCCCCTTTGCCATAATGTGCTTCGCCCATGATATAGAGTAATTTCTAATTAGGTTGAATGGTAGAATGTGGGAAAAAATAAACTAATTGAAAAACTGGTTGTTTGAACATGTTTTCCAATTATCCAAGTTGGAAAATTGGTTTAACAACTGAATATATTTTCACAAATTTTCATGTTATTCTAGATAATGAAAAATTTGAATAACATTTTGAAAATTGATAAAGGAAAACTAGAAAAATAATTATTCCAACTACAATTCGGGTTTGATTACATTTAAGGCTCATCGCTCACTAGTGGAAAAAATGGATATAATCACGGTTAAAAAAGGCCTTTATTCACGGTTAAAGAACCGTGGTTGTTGCAGCCGTGGTAGTAGATGATGGTCTTTAACCACGGTTAACAACCGTGGTAATAAATCACATCTAACCACGGTTAAGAACAACTGTGAATATAACTTACTATTTATATTCACGGTTATCGAGCATAACCGTGAATATAAGAACTGAAAGGTGTCAGTTACATCCACTTATATTCACGGTTATGATGGACAACCGTGGATATAGATACATTTTATCCACGGTTGTCCATCACAACCGTGAATATAAGTATGGAATGGTTTCAGTTACAAACTACTTATATTCACAGTTATTATGGACAACCGTGGATAAAATATATCTATATCCACGGTTGTCCATCATAACCGTGAATATAAGTGGAAGTAACTGAAACCAATCCATACTTATATTCACGGTTGTGATGGACAACCGTGGATAAAATGTATCTATATCCACGGTTATGGTAGTAACCGTGGATAAATATAGTCTATATTCACGGTTGTTGCCATAACCGTGAATAAATACTGAGGTTTTTTTTTTAATATGGATTCTGTTTTATCGTTTCCCAACCCTGCATTCAGACAAACCAGTACAGTATACAGTATGCCACAACAACACTATGTCAAAAGAATGGTATGTATATATATAACAATTTATTTTCTATATCAATTCATAACAACCTAAAAAATAAAAGTATATACAATTAAGTTGAATGTAATCTAATAAAAGTAAACCCTAAATCCTACTAGATACATATATAAAAGAATAAAGATCCTATATCTAGCTTTGCCTAAGTTCAATGAAGTGTGAGGCCCATTGCCTTCTAACATCATCTACAAGTTCCTTTGGGAAAAATGACCGGTCATTAAAGTACTGCAAACAATGCACAAAACAATTAGAACAAAAGCTTTATTTATTACATGAAATTGATGAAATTGGAGAAAAGTAGTCCAAATGATGAGACTTACCTCTGTCCATCCATCTACTAAATGATGTTGGACAATGGTCAGCATAGTGTGCATGACGAAATAGCCACACTCAAAGGTACCCTTCTGCCTGTAAGACTACAATGGACATATAGTATAGAATAAGTGAATTCGGAACTTGAATGATCGCCCGGTAAACCCATCAAACACTTCAACCCCGTCTTCCCACAACCTTTTGAGGTCTTCAACCAATGGAGTTAAATATACATCAATGTCGTTCCCCGGTTGTCGTGGACCAGAAATCATCATTGATAACATCACATATTTTCGCTTCATGCACAACCATGGCAGCAAGTTGTAAACAAACAACAAAACAGGCCACGAACTATGGTTTGTGCTCAGGTTCCCAAACGGGTTCATGTCGTCTGTGGCTAGTGCAAGCCTAACATTTCTTGGTTCATTGGCAAATTCTGGAAAAATCCTATCCATTTTCTTCCATTGCGACCCATCGGCCGGATGCCTAAGTAGTCCATCAACAACCCTCTCATCAGCATGCCATCTCATAAGTTTTGCATCATCTGCATTGGCAAACAGACGCTTTAGTCTTGGAACTATAGGTAGATACCACAACACCTTTGCAGGAGACCCTTTAGTGCATACCTCATCAGAATCCGCCTCTTTCTTCTTATACCGTGACACCCCACATCTAGGACATCGATGCAGCATTTCTAACTCACCCCGGAATAATACACAATCATTTGGGCATGCATGTATTTTTTCATACTCCAAACCCATAGGACACAACACCTTTTTGGCCTCATAGTTACTTTTCGGCAAGGTGTTTCCAGCTGGGAGCATTTCTTTCAACAACTTCAGTAAGTCAGTGAAACTTTTATCCGTCCACCCGTTTATGGCCTTCAAATTAAACAATCGTAAAACTGGTGATAACCTCGTGAAATTGAGGTAGTTTGGATACAACGGCTGCTCAGAGTCCTCACACAGAGTTGTATATACATGAGCTTTCTTAAAACCTTCTACCCCTACATCACGGATCATATCCTCGAGTCGGTCATCCATGTCGACATCGTTGTCATGCATCGAGCTTCGATTTTTAGTCTGAGAGCTGTTACTTGGCACCACCACATCTTCACCATGCCATATCCAACGCGTATAACTACGTAGAAAACCGTCACACAGTAGATGTTCTCGCACCTCTTCCAAGTCTACCCGACGCAGGTTGAAGCATTTAACACAAGGGCAAAAATACTTTCCATTCACCCCCACTGCATTCCTCGCTACGAATTCTATAAATGATTCAACTCCCCCCTCGTACTCCAGACTTAGGCGTGATGCAGTTATCCAACTCCGATCCATACCAACTGTTTACAAGGTGCTATGATCAACCTCACTTTTTATACAAAGGTGGTGGTCCTATACCCATTCAGCATGACAATTGTTTTTATACGTCATTCATATATACAGGTTAGGACTTATTTTAAAATTTGATGAAATTTCGGCAGCATTTCGCATTGGTCTCTAAGTACACAAAATGAGAGTGGTCAAATCAAATTCAACCACAACCAAATATGCACCCAGAGAACAACACAAAATACAAGTTACCGAAAGTTTATCAAATTTTAAAATAACTCCTAACTTGTACATACTAACAGTGGCGTATAAAAAATAATTGTTCATCCCAAACTGTCCAAACGGACAATTCAAGATTCAACACAAACGATGACATTAATTAATTTAATAACCATTTGTGTCGAATCTCAAACGGGGAACTACGGTTCACTCATGCACATCCTCATACCAGTTAGCTAGTATGAGCCTACGAGTTCGCAACATTGACAACCATATACATACAAACGTAAACAAATAACATTATATGAGAGAAAAAATAGCAACAGAAATAACATTATATAATTGTGGTATTTTCAAGTAGAACTATGGTGTTGGATGATGGATTATGGAATTTGAGACATGGGGGTTGAACTTTTATTTTATGAATTATGGATATGGTGTTGGATTATGACATTTTTCAAGTTTTGTTTGGTATTGGATTTTTATTTTTTAAACATGGTGGCCCGGGTTGGGTTGGTCAAAAATCCATATTGATTCATTTTATTTTTGGGTCACTTTTTTTTGGGTCACTTTTAGTTAAGAAGAATTTTAGAGCATCTAAACTACTTCCATGAAGGAGTAACTATTATATTTTGTGATAATGCTTCTACCATTACATTGTCTAAAAATCTAGTTCTACATGGAAGGAGTAAACACATTGATGTAAGATTTTATTTTTTGTGGGATTTATGCAACGATGGTGTTATTACGCTAAATTATTGTAACACGGAAGACCAATTCCTACCTACCGTAAGTAGGATAAGTACATATTTCTCCTAATACAAACTTTCTATAATTTTTTTATGTATGTATGGGTATATGCTATATGTGATAGAAAACTCTTATAACAAATTCCATGTTTCCTCAATTTAATTTCTTAAAACACCAGCTATGATGTATATCTAAGTAATTTCCCTTTAAAATATTTTTTTCTTAAAATGATTCTAATTTTGTAGATATTGCAACCTCAAAAACAGTATGATCATTACAGCTACTGTTTTTATTTCAGTACTTTTTTTTGGTAATTGATTTCAATACATATTTTGTTCTGAAGGATATCAATTCTTTCGTTTTTTTGGTGCACAAACAATAAAATTCTCGTCACCCATTTCAGCAGAGACAGAGACAGAGTTCAGAGGCAATGTAAAAATAGCAACAATGTCAAAATAGCAACAATGAAAAAGATATCAATTCTCGTCAGCCATTTCTCGTCTCCACAACAATGAAAATGTCACAGGCAATGTCAAAATAGCAGAGACAGAGTTCAGCTTCAACAATAAACACACAAACAGAGAGAACGAAGCAAACCCATTACGATTATACAGCATAACAACGAAGCAGAGGTTAAAAAGTGAACGAAAGAAGAAGGGCAACGAAGCACTTACCTGACAATGCTGAATGAAGAAGAAGAAGGGCACGCAAAAGAAGAAGGAAGTGAACCCAGAAGCCTACGACCAACAAAGAGCAGGACGAGGAAGAAGACGATAACCAGCGAAAGTAAGGAGAAACTGAAAAAAGAGTGAACGGCTCGGCTTTTGAAGTTTCAGAAAGGATATATATTCATGGTTCCCCCTCACAACCGTGAATATATTAAACATATATTAACGGTTTAACAAACAACCGTGGATAAATGTTAACTATATATCCACGGTTGGCATCGTAACCGTGGATAAATATTAAATCTATATTCACAGTTATAGAAACAACCGTGGACATAGAGTACCCAGTGATTAAACCCTAAAACCTGAACTATATATCCACTGTTGGAAATACAACCGTGAATATTGACATCTATATATATATATATCCACGGTTCACATCATAACCGTGAACGTACCCATCAATATATATTCACGGTTGTGATCACAACCGTCAATATATATTTCAGGTACTATATATCCACGGTTGACTCCTCAACCGTGAATATATATTGATGGGTACGTTCACGGTTATGATGTTAACCGTGGATATATAGTTTTCTCTTATTAAAACGTTCACCTTATAATTTCAAAAATGCCACCGCGCATATTTTTATCACTGATCCTCTTCTACCTGTGAATAATATCCCGTTGTTATATCCATTTTTTCCACTAGTGGCTCCTCTGGATAAATGTGTTTAATGGGATCGAATTCACAGCTCTTCTCACAAACTTAGTATGTTAGTAATCGAGTCACAACGGATTGGTAAATATTATTGTCTTTTGGTTCTTTAACAAATTTTATTTTATACTTTAGATATTTTTTTAATATTTTGAACTTTTTAAATGATTTTTTCCATTATAATTGTATAAAAATTAGGTTATAGTTATCACTAAAAATTGATTTATTAAATAAATTACTAGCTATATATATTTTGGATTGTGTTTAATGGAAATATCTTCCATTTAAAAATGTAAAAATAATAAATGTCAACCATATAATATGTCTTAATCAAAATTAAAAATAATAATTTCATAACTACTTATAAATAACTCGTATGCTTATTATTTAATTTGAATAAAAGCTAAATAATTAATAATTATGTTTGATAATAAATAGATATACACAATTGCATGTATACTATAACCATGTAATATGATTCCGTATATTAATTTATACTTTTTGTTTTAATTTTTTCATGATTTTATGTTAATTTATTATATTAAAGTAAATTTCAGTTTTTATCTTATAATTTTTCTAAAACGTTTTTAACTACTCATTAATATTTTTGTTATATTTTTAATCTCATTAATATAAGATATAAAAATTAGTCTCTTATTAATTTAATTATTTTATTTTAGTCCCTTATTTTTATTGTTAATTGTGATTTGTCAGTTCTTACACTATTTTCACTGTGTTGTCTAATTATATTCTATATATAAATATAATTTAGAAGTTATTAATAAAATTTTAAAAAATAAAATAATATGTAACTTCAACCTATTAAGTATCAAATAAAAAAATCCCTAAAAAATTGAATATTATCACAACCTTTATGATAATTAGATGACATATAGGTAGTGTTTGATAATAGTGTGGTTTTTATCTCCTTACTCCTGGGCAAGTGATTACTAGGTAATTTTTTTCCATAAGCGAATTTTTTTTATAAGTTTTTTTCCAGTAATGTTGTAAGTTTAGATGTGAGTTAAATGTAATTTTGTCTCAAATTTTATAATTCTGACGTAAATATTCTTTTCACTCACTTATTTAGATGGTAACATGGAAATGTAAATTCTTTACATTTTAAGATTCTTAGTGGCCAGGAATATTCTTGTATAACTTCTATTAAACATGGACCAAACTTCTTAACTTTCATTATTGATAAAATAAAAATATCTCCTATCAAATATACTCATAAGTGAATAATGTGAAAATTTTATAAAATAAATTAGTTGTTAATAATAATTACTTTTTTCGTTTCAAAACTATTATCGTTGTAGTTTTTTTTTCTTCCAAAACAATTACCATTTTAGGAGTGCAATGTGTAATCAATTTATATTTTTCAATTGTATTCCTTATAATTAATGTATCTTTCTTCTATCACCTTTTATTACCAATGAATAAGACTTAGGAAATTAAAATTTATTTATTAATAATAAAATTAAATGATAATATTTTAGTCTCGATAAACTCAAATTACTATATATTTAATAATTTTTAATCTACGTAAAAAAATAATAGTTTTAAGAAGGATAAAATAACTAATGAAAATATAGGGTTGCGAGCTACTTAGAGCCGGGACAAAAAAACAGACCCATAATTAGAGGCCTTAACCGACCCTCAATGGTTCCAGCTTGATTGAATGACCCATTCTTTTAAAAAAAAATTAAAAATTAATTTATAAAAAATTAAATTTTTAAAAAAGAACAAACTTAGTAGAATTTTTTAAAAAACTACATTTGTAAAAAATTTTGTGTTATTGAAATTAATTAAATGTTGCTAGACAAACAATTATATAAAATCAATAATTTTTTTTTGTAAAAATATGTTTGTTTTTGTACTACAGTTGAAAATTAAAATGAATGAAACAGTAGTTACAAAGTTATTAATAATACTAACACACAAATGTTATAAAATCAACAAGATTTTTAAAAAAAACTACTTGTAAAAATACCAATTAATAAATAGTAGTTCTCATATTATTAAATTAACTAATAAATAATACTATTAAAAAAAAAACTCGGGTCGCCGGAACCTGTGCAGGGCGCCCACATTCAACATGTTTTCTTAGGTTTTATTGTTGTTGGAACTTTTTATTTCAATTATTAACTTTAAATTTAATTTTAAAACTAATACAGTACACTTTTTTATACAAGGCTAGATTATCTAATTCACTAACTTATGAGTTCACCTCTCAAATATTCCCAACAATGATAAAAGCTATCCATCAATGATTCATAACGGAAGAATGTAAGATGAGGAGAGGGGGATGTATGAAAACTGGAAACGAAATAGGGGGGACCGAGACATGAGGGGACAACCTCTGTGACTGAAAAAGAATCAAGGGAGGCGCACGTGGGTACCGTAAGCCTGCAATTTGACTAACTCAGAATTGTGAAAATGTGTCAGGTTAATTGTATTGTTTAAATTTATTTGTAAAATAAATAATTTAATTATTTTAAATAAAAACCTTAAAAAAACTGGATTTCTTTTGCTTGATTTAATAAAACTTAAAGTCTGAATATGAGAAACACAACCAAATCTACATAGCTAGCGAATTAATTATATATATATATATATATATATAACGTTAACGTTATATATAAACGAATATATAACGTTTATTAACTTTACTTTAATCAGAAATAAAAATTTTATAAATCATGAATATTGTAAAATAATAATCATTAAATTTGAGTTTAAAATAGGTCAGGTTTAGACAACAATATTAGAAGCTTAAATTTTCATGAGTCTTTTTAGTCTGGTCTATTAAGCTCACACCTAAATTGGGTCCGGCTGGGTAGCCCAAATTGACAGCTCTACATTGCGTATAGAAATGTAACGTCCTCTTATCAATTCCTAAAATTTATTCTAGAGTTTGGTAAAATTTAGGTGAATTTTTCGTTTTTAAACTTTCTCGTCAATAAACAATAAGAACCTAAGGGCTATGTCACTCAAAACCCTAAAATTTGGCTCTGGTAATTGATTACAGAGGCATGGTAATCGATTACACTAGAGCTAATAATTGATTACCAGAGACCAGCCTATGCAGGAAAACAACATTGCTCTCTGGTAATCGATTACTAATCAATTACTAGACAGTAGACCTGCATAATTATGTAGAGTTTGGTATTTTAACCAACTTTCACCCTATCTAACTTGCCTGTTTCAACTTCTATTGCTATGTAACTTCATGGGCACTATATTTAATCCATTCCAAAACTGTTGTCGTAGTTCAAATTCAAAAATTCCTTCATACAGCCAAGATGTGCGCAAAAGTAAATTTAAACCAATTTCATGCAATTGCACTAACTAAACCACATCAAATGTAATACAAATGTCAATTTCTTCACATACACACATCACAAATACATCCAGGTCTCATTGGTACCCTCCAAGGATTCTAGATCCCATAAGATCTCAATATCACATGCTTAGTTAGCTCAAATGGCCTAATCCTCACATAAACATATAACTTCCCAACATCAATTCAATCATCAATTCTATCGCCATCATCAATTAATTGCTATATGACTAAATGCCATTAAACACACAAATTTAAACACATAACATGCATGCATTCAACCCATTACATCCAAGTGTTACACATTTATCATCACAACATGATTGTGTCAAGTATTCAAACATAATACTACAATTACTAAACTCATCAAGGCTCATCATACAATTACGTAGTCTTCACATTCTCCCTTGGTATTAGCTCTTCATCTGGCGCTTCCCTCCGAGGTGTCTGTGGTTTCCCTGTCATTGGTTACTAAAAATTGACAATGACAAGAGTGAGTGCTGGAAATCATTAATTAATATTGAACTCACTGTATAAGTAAAAAATGTATAACATAACCTTATGTAAATATTCACTTACTCACCCTTAATTCTCTTTATTCTTTCAATCAAAATAACTCGCTTAAATACATCATTAATCAAATACATATATGATCTGTCCTGAACCGGGGTCAAGAGATCCAGTGTCGGGCCAGTCACAAATAATGAAAAGATTACGTCTCTGAAGACCGGTTATATGGGTATCCGGTCTATGTATCTGATGTCTCTGTATGAAGAGGGCAGTCTGGGCGTCCTGGAGGTCCTTCACACCGTCCTCACGCGTTGATGTGGGTGAAAGGTAGTGTCACCTGATTGGCTCGATATACGAGGACTCGTTAGTGGGGAACCACTAACCTCCAATAATATTATAAATTATTATTTTATTATGCATTTGCCAGTATGATTGAGTCAAGTGGCTATTTTATATTGAGCGTAGGGAGTATGATTTAGGGGATAAGTTGATCATTCCCGTGAGCAGATTTTGGCTCGTAGTGTGGAAATGGAATCTTTATCCTTGTTCCTGTTGCAATGCCCTTTGTCTTCTGTATGGTGACGTGTATATTATCCGATGTGCATGGCATTATCCTAGACAACCGGTATAAGGAGAACGCTTGATACGGAATTAGAGTCCGGATGTATACCGATGACACCGGTTACACGTTGGCAAACTGTTAAAGACGTTAAAATATGCCTTGTAGAACGGATACCGGTATCGAGACCGGATCAATATATATATATATATATAGGTTTCAGCATCAATGAAACACCATCATATTAACATCACCACGAGCCCCTCGAGCTATCCAAAATCTTATACATACCAATATAATTTCATTCAATTCCAACACATCATTTAATTCAACAATCATCACTTTCATCATCATTACTGAATTCAAATCATGCAAAGCACAACTAACTCTCAATCAAAGTATAGTAACTTGCTAGTATCTGGATACTAAAAGGATCAACCTCTAGCTGAGGGTCCTACTTGACACCTAGTGAACTTGACTTGGTCCACTGAGCCCTACTTGGCTCTCCACCTCGACCATTGGGTCCTACTTGACTACTGGGTAGCTCAATTGGATCATACTTGATCATAGGAGCCAAAACCAAAGGGCGAAATATACTGTCAGCCTTCCCCAACCATACAATGACATACATTCATTTCAAATTTTCTTTCTTTCCATAATTAGCACAAAGGCTTCTTTTAAAATAAACGGGGCGGTCACATAGACCAGACCCACGTTTCAAACACAAGGGATGCCTGTAACATCCCTGATGTTTTAATGAGAATTATAAGAAATGGGAAATGATTAGTAAATGTTTTAAAAGTTTTAGTTAATATTTGTTCTGTCTGAGCCAGAGACAAGAAAGCCGGTGTCGAGATCGGTCTCAGAAGCGCGAGCAGGCGGAGTTGAAGATCGGGAGTGTAGGAGAAGAGCGGGCAGGGCTAGGTGGTCTGGTCCAACCGTTGTGAGGAGAGCGCCTCACACGGGGTCATAGCCCGGATTAACCTCATAATGACTGAAACAACAGGTGTAGGTAACCAAGAGGTGAGCACGGATGAGATATCCGACCTCTCAGGTTGTAGCTCGGATTTCCGAGGTATGAACACTAAGCTAGGACACCGGGGGGCCGATATTCATATTGGGCCTATACTCTTGCGAAGTATTAGAGAATTGTGAATAATTAAACATTGAGGAAATAAATAAGTGTAATTGATTTGATAACTATGCAATAGTTTAATATAGTGAAATTGATTAAATTTCGTAAGAATACAAATAAAATAAAGGAAAAGACGATCTTGCCCATGAGCTATATATATATATAAGGTGATCCTCTTCCTTCCCTCTTCATTATTTACAAGTTACCTTTGCTGTTGGTCTGTTCCTTCTCTTTCGTTTTTCTCCTCTCTTAACGCTGAGTTGCATGCGCTGGAGAGGGACTCCACTTGTGTCCAAACTTCAATTGTATCCCATTCCTGTAATCGAGGCTTCAAGGTGAGTCTTCTGATCCGTTCCAATTGTGATTCCCTTATCCCTTTTATTCTTTGGCGGTTAAGGGCCATGCATGGCTACATTCGAGGTTGTTCTCCACTCCTCCGGTGAGTGTGAGCCCAAGTGCGGTCCATGAACTAAGGGTGTTGAAGTGACGAGCTGTACTTTATGATCCGTAGGTAGTAGGTTAAGCAACGGAAGACTGAATGACGGAGTCGAGACTGCGAAACCAGTGCTCAGAGGGAGGAATCGACACAGAGAGCAGATTATCGAAGCGTGGAACCAATGTAAGGGGGGTGTTCGGGTTATAATTAATTAGAATAGGACTCGCTTCTTATTCAGGTCATTGAGGTAATGTAAACAAGTTAAGGAAAATGTTGCTAAATGTAGTTGTGTGTTTATGCTTGTGCATGTGTGACTGGGTTCATTAATTAGTGGAGGATCGGGTGTGGTTGAGTTTATCATGTTATGATCTTGTGATATCTAATGTTGAAATGATCAGTGTTATGTGACGACGGGTTAGCAAGCAGGCTACCCGAGTGATGAGGAATTGATATTATTATGTGAAAGGTAAACTGTTGAATGACTATGTGGTGTGGGATGGCCGACGGTATATGATAGCCCCTCATTTCCGGCTCCCGTGGTTTTCGTGCCCAGTTGAGCTACCCAGTGGTCAAGTAGGACCCAGTGGTCGAGGTGGAGAGTCAAGCAGGACTCGGTGAACCAAGCAGGGTTCACGGGGTGTCAAGTAGGACCCCCAGCTGAAGGCCAATCCTTTAGTATCCGGATACTAGGAGTCAGATTGTATGAGAGTCAGTTGTGATCGTGATGAATGTAATGGAATTGCGTGGTTGGGTTAATATAGTTACTGTATGTAATACACTATGTTTCGGTATGCTTACTTTCGAATGATGCTTGATGTGTATGTATAAATATGCATGTATATTTGTTAAGTTCCATTCTATATTAATTACAATGCCAAACACTCACCCTTGCCTTTTTTTTTAGTAACCAGTGACAGGAAGGGGGAAGGAGCCATGGAGTCGCACCAAGGGAGAGATCGGTGCCAGGGTCCGAGTGACTTTGAGTGACTCTCTATAGAGTTATATGTGTGTATAAGAACTTCCGTGTAATATTAATTAGTTGTGTTTAATCAAGACCAGACCGGATGCAAATCTACATTTTAAAATACATCACTGTTATTTACATATGCTGTCGTGGTAGCTATGACAAACCTTTGATTAACAGAATCACTTTTAGGGTGAGATTTTCGGGAGTCCGTTTGCATGTTTTGGCCCAATCCGATGTGTGAAAGGTATTCGCTCAAGCGAATAGAAACCTCGTTCAAGCGAGAGTCCGGAATCTCGCTTAAACGAGTAGGGGCCTCGCTCAAGCGGGAAGCCCTGATTCCCTTTCTCCCATCCGTTGTGCTTAGATTAACTTGCTCTTCTTTTCTAGATCTTATTTATTTAATCTAATTGTGACTGCTGTCACTTGAATAAGTCAGTAAAAATAAACGCTTTTTCACTAAGTCTCGATTAATTTTCAAGTTAAGGAAAAATTTATCGTAAGATGTAATCGTTTGAATAAAAATAAATGCAAAAATAACCTAGGACGTTACACTTGGTATCAGAGCGGTTCTTTCTAGAGCCGGTGTATGGGCCGATCTAGTGATTGTGATAGTCTTATGAAGGTTGATTGTATTTCGTTGTATTGAGATTGTGTGTGGCCTGGCATCGTTCCCTTGGCACTCCACTAGCGTAGTATTCTATGAATATAAGGTAAATTTACGATCCCCTGGCTGATCTTGGTTATTAATGGTAATGTGTTTGCTCATTGTAGAATTACTAAATGGCCGGAGAGACTAGTTCTGGGGGAAGAGATGATTTCTTCTCTAGATTTACTCAGCTGATGAGTAGGACCGAGTCCGGACCCACTCTGGATAAATTCCTGAAAAGGAATCCTCCGATTTACAAAGGGGGACACGACTATGACGGGGCATACATCTGGATCAGGGATATCGAGCAGGTTTTTGAATATTTTGAGTGCTCAGAAGAGCAAAAGGTTTTATTTGCTACTTACCAACTAAAAGAAGAGGCTAGAGTATGGTGGTCCCGAGTGAAGGTACAGATGAACGCAGCAAATGAGCCGTTGGTATGGATAAATTTCCGAAGGAGGTTCCTTGTTAAATACTTCCCGGACAACTACAAAATCCGGAAGGAAATGGAATTCCTGAAGTTGGAGCAAGACCGGATGTCTGTAGCCGAGTACACCAGCAAGTTTGACGAGCTGTGTGATTTTTACCACCCTTTCTCGTTAGAAGGGACTGAAGGTAGCAAGTGCGCCAAATACGAAGCTGGACTACGGATTGAGCTCCGTAGTGTAATCGTACCGATGGAGATTAGGGACTACCCAACCCTGGTGAACAAAGCCAGACTGACTGAAGAGGTGCAGTTACAAAGGACGTCTCAGCCAAGAGATAAAAAGCCACTGAAGGCAAAAGGATTCAACTTCAAGAGGATGAGTCAATTCTTCCGGGGTGGCAAGTCTTCTGCTACCTCCTCATCCTCTTCCGGTCGGGGTTCCACTGGTCGATCGGGTAATCCTTCTGGTAGTCGTGCATGCTACAATTGTGGTCAGGAAGGTCACATTGCCAAACAATGTCAAGCCAATCAAATTGTGTGCTTCCAGTGCGGACAACCAGGGCACCTCAGGCCCGATTGCCCTCAGAGGCAGCAGCAGGGCAGGTCGGACAACCGAACTAACCCTTCTGGGACCCGGGGTTCAAACTTTTCGAGGGGAGGCCGGAATGGAGCTGGTAGAGGGAACCAACAATCGGGAAGATATGATGCCCAATCTAGCGGTGCCCAGAACGCCATGACCAGGCGTGTATTTGCGTTTGATGCTTCAGAAGCTACGAGGAATGACAATTTGGTACAGGGTAAGTGCCTCATCTGTGGTTATCTGGTTGATGTAATTTATGATTCAGGTGTCACCCATTCCTTTATTTCGGAAATTTGTGTGCGACGGCTTGGTCTGCCAATCAGTTTAATGGAGAACGCTCTTATTATTTTCACTCCAACTGGTTCCACTCTCCGTGCAACTACAGTGTGTAGAGAACTGCCGATGCAAATCGAAGCCCGTACTTTTTGAGTAAATTTTATCTGTATGCCATTGAAGGACTTAGATGTTATTCTAGGTCTCGATTAGCTTGCTGCTAATCATATGTTGGTCAACTGTTATCGGAAGGATATTGTTTTCTCTCAGGAACTTGACATGAAGAACGGGGTGAGCGATGTCCTAACCACGTATGTTGTTTTATTCGCTTCGGAGGGTCGACATAACCTCCTGCCAAGTGATATTCCAATTGTTTGTGAATTTCCTGACGTTTTTCCGGAAGAAATTCCGGAGCTACCTCCCAGTCGGGAGATTGATTTCTCTATTGACTTGATTCCCGGGGCAGAACCTATGTCCCGAGCGCCATATAGAGTGTCTTCGGTGGAATTAACCGAAGTGAAGAAACAAGTAAACGAATTACTAGAAAAAGGCTTTATCCGACCCAGTGCCTCACCCTGGGGCGCTCCGGTGTTACTGGTAAAGAAGAAGAACGGTAGTATGCGAATGTGCATTGATTACCGACAACTGAACAAACTGACAATCAAAAATAAATATCCACTACCTCGTATTGATGATTTACTGGACCAGTTGCGAGGCGCTGTTGTGTTCTCTAAGATCGACTTGAGGTCGGGGTACCATCAGATCCGAGTGAGGCCGGAGGATACCCCAAAAACAGCATTTCAGACTCGGTATGGGCACTTCGAGTACGTAGTAATGCCCTTTGGAGTAACGAACGCTCCTGCCATTTTTATGGACTATATGAATCAGACCTTTCAACCGTACTTGGACCAGTTTGTGGTAGTATTCATTGATGATATTTTGGTATATTCGAGGTCGGATGAGGAACATGCTCAACATCTTCGACTTGTTTTACAAGTACTTCGAGAGAAGAAGTTGTACGCTAAATTATCTAAGTGTGATTTCTGGGAGAGTAGTGTACAATTCTTGGGGCATATGATTTCCCGAGAGGGAATCTCAGTTGATTCGACAAAAATTGAGGCGGTTATGGCTTGGGAGAGGCCGAAGTCAGTAACTGAAATCAGGAGTTTCCTCGGTTAGCTGGATACTATCGATGCTTCATTGAGGGGTTCTCTCGGATAGCACTTCCTCTGACTCGGTTAACAAGGAAAGGAAACCCCTTCGTGTGGTCAGAAAAGTGTGAATTAAGCTTCTAAACTCTCAAGTGATGTTTAACGACTGCCCCTGTGCTTGCACTGCCCGATGTAACACAAGAATTTGAAGTATATTGTGATGCATCTAAATTTGGATTGGGGTGTGTGTTGATGCAATCTGATCGGGCAATTGCTTATGCTTCGAGGCAATTGAGGCCACATGAGGAGAATTACCCGACTCATGATCTGGAACTCGCAGCAGTGGTGTACGCACTGAAGATTTGGCGCCATTATCTGTATGGAGCTCGCTTTGTAGTATTCAGTGATCACAAGAGCCTAAAGTACTTATTTGATCAAAAGGAGCTAAATATGAGACAGAGGCGATGGGTGGAGTATTTAAAGGATTACGACTTCGATTTAAAGTATCACCCGGGCAAAGCGAATGTTGTGGCAGATGCACTAAGCAGGAAGGTATTACACATGGCTTACCTGATGGGTAGAGAACAGGAATTGCTGGAAAGCTTTAGAGATATGAATGTTGGAATTGTTATGGACGCACCAAACCGAATGACAATCGGAATGTTAAAAATCTCCAACGAATTTCTGGAGTCGGTGGTAGCAGCACAGAAAAACGATAAAGAGTTACTGAGGCTGATTGATACTCAGACCCAAGGCAAAAATGTGGAGATAACTCGGGGTAACGATGGTATATGGAGATTCAGGAACCGAGTGGTGGTGCCTGCACATGGAGGCTTCAGGCAGGCGGTGCTATCAGAAGCACACAAGAGCTCTCTGAGTATACATCCGGGAGTGACAAAAATGTATCATGACTTAAAAAAGGAATTCTGGTGGCCAAGCATGAAGAAGGCAATAATCGAGTATGTGAAATCCTGTGTGATATGCCAGAAGTGCAAGGTTGAGCACCAACGACCTCCAGGTCTGCTTCGACCTCCAGAAATTCCGATCTGGAAGTGGGAAGGTATCACCATGGACTTCGTGTCCGGACTACCCCGCACTCAAACCGGATACAACGCGATTTGGGTGATTGTTGATCGACTAACCAAAAGTGCGCATTTCCTAGCAATAAATATAAAGTGGTCGCTAGATCGATTAGCTAAGTTGTACGTTGCTGAGGTTGTACGATTGCATGGTGTGCCCTCAAGCATTATCTCCGATCGGGATCCCCGATTCACTTCAAGGTTTTGGGGGAGTTTGCAACAACAACTGGGTACTGAGCTCAAACTGAGCTCAGCCTACCATCCCCAGACCGATGGTCAATCAGAACGGACTATACAGACTCTTGAAGATATGTTAAGGGCATGTGTACTGGAACAGGACGGATCATGGGAGAAGTACTTGCCCTTGGTAGAGTTTGCATATAATAACAGTTACCATAGCAGCATTGGGATGGCTCCATACGAAGCTCTTTATGGTCGGAAATGTCGTACTCCATTATGTTGGAATGAGAACGGCGATGCCCTTCATCTAGGGCCTGAGATGATTCAAGAGATGAACGAGCAAATCACTTTAATCCGAGAGAAGATAAAAATTGCTCAAGACCGGCAAAAGAGATATTATGATAATCGGCATAGACCCCTTGAATTCCAAGTGGGTGATTGGGTGTTCCTAAGGATTTCACCGACTAAGGGTGTAGGTCGAATTTTGAAGAGCCAAAAGCTTAATCCGAAGTATATTGGACCATACCAAATACTAGAACGAATTGGTGAAGTCGCTTATCGACTGGATCTTCCCCAATCGTTGACTAACATTCACAACGTGTTCCACGTATCGCAACTTCGAGCCTACATTCCGTGTGATACCATGATTGTACCGAGTGACTCCATTGAAGTGAAGGAGAACCTGACGGTGGAGGCGGTACCAATCGGCATTGAAGAGCATCAAACCAAACGGTTAAGGAACAAGGAGGTACCGCTGGTGAAGGTGAAGTGGCAGAATTTACATTGGATAAACTACACTTGGGAGTTAGAATCAGATATGAGACGAATGTACCCTCATCTTTTCCAACCGGGACACTGATTTCGGGGACGAAATCTCCTTTAAGGGGACGTGGATGTAACATCCCTGATGTTTTAATGAGAATTATAAGAAATGGGAAATGATTAGTAAATGTTTTAAAAGTTTTAGTTAATATTTGTTCTGTCTGAGCCAGAGACAAGAAAGCCGGTGTCGAGATCGGTCTCAGAAGCGCGAGCAGGCGGAGTTGAAGATCGGGAGTGTAGGAGAAGAGCGGGCAGGGCTAGGTGGTCTGGTCCAACCGTTGTGAGGAGAGCGCCTCACACGGGGTCATAGCCCGGATTAACCTCATAATGACTGAAACAACAGGTGTAGGTAACCAAGAGGTGAGCACGGATGAGATATCCGACCTCTCAGGTTGTAGCTCGGATTTCCGAGGTATGAACACTAAGCTAGGACACCGGGGGGCCGATATTCATATTGGGCCTATACTCTTGCGAAGTATTAGAGAATTGTGAATAATTAAACATTGAGGAAATAAATAAGTGTAATTGATTTGATAACTATGCAATAGTTTAATATAGTGAAATTGATTAAATTTCGTAAGAATACAAATAAAATAAAGGAAAAGACGATCTTGCCCATGAGCTATATATATATATATAAGGTGATCCTCTTCCTTCCCTCTTCATTATTTACAAGTTACCTTTGCTGTTGGTCTGTTCCTTCTCTTTCGTTTTTCTCCTCTCTTAATGCTGAGTTGCATGCGCTGGAGAGGGACTCCACTTGTGTCCAAACTTCAATTGTATCCCATTCCTGTAATCGAGGCTTCAAGGTGAGTCTTCTGATCTGTTCCAATTGTGATTCCCTTATCCCTTTTATTCTTTGGCGGTTAAGGGCCATGCATGGCTACATTCGAGGTTGTTCTCCACTCCTCCGGTGAGTGTGAGCCCAAGTGCGGTCCATGAACTAAGGGCGTTGAAGTGACGAGCTGTACTTTATGATCCGTAGGTAGTAGGTTAAGCAACGGAAGACTGAGTGACGGAGTCGAGACTGCGAAACCAGTGCTCAGAGGGAGGAATCGACACAGAGAGCAGATTATCGAAGCGTGGAACCAATGTAAGGGGGGTGTTCGGGTTATAATTAATTAGAATAGGACTCGCTTCTTATTCAGGTCATTGAGGTAATGTAAACAAGTTAAGGAAAATGTTGCTAAACGTAGTTGTGTGTTTATGCTTGTGCATGTGTGACTGGGTTCATTAATTAGTGGAGGATCGGGTGTGGTTGAGTTTATCATGTTATGATCTTGTGATATCTAATGTTGAAATGATCAGTGTTATGTGACGACGGGTTAGCAAGCAGGCTACCCGAGTGATGAGGAATTGATATTATTATGTGAAAGGTAAACTGTTGAATGACTATGTGGTGTGGGATGGCCGACGGTATATGATAGCCCCTCATTTCCGGCTCCCGTGGTTTTCGTGCCCAGTTGAGCTACCCAGTGGTCAAGTAGGACCCAGTGGTCGAGGTGGAGAGTCAAGCAGGACTCGGTGAACCAAGCAGGGTTCACGGGGTGTCAAGTAGGACCCCCAGCTGAAGGCCAATCCTTTAGTATCCGGATACTAGGAGTCAGATTGTATGAGAGTCAGTTGTGATCGTGATGAATGTAATGGAATTGCGTGGTTGGGTTAATATAGTTACTGTATGTAATACACTATGTTTCGGTATGCTTACTTTCGAATGATGCTTGATGTGTATGTATAAATATGCATGTATATTTGTTAAGTTCCATTCTATATTAATTACAATGCCAAACACTCACCCTTGCCTTTTTTTTTTAGTAACCAGTGACAGGGAGGGGGAAGGAGCCATGGAGTCGCACCAAGGGGGAGATCGGTGCCAGGGTCCGAGTGACTTTGAGTGACTCTCTATAGAGTTATATGTGTGTATAAGAACTTCCGTGTAATATTAATTAGTTATGTTTAATCAAGACCGGACCGGATGCAAATCTACATTTTAAAATACATCACTGTTATTTACATATGCTGTCGTGGTAGCTATGACAAACCTTTGATTAACAGAATCACTTTTAGAGTGAGATTTTCGGGAGTCCGTTTGCATGTTTTGGCCCAATCCGATGTGTGAAAGGTATTCGCTCAAGCGAATAGAAACCTCGTTCAAGCGAGAGTCCGGAATCTCGCTTAAACGAGTAGGGGCCTCGCTCAAGCGGGAAGCCCTGATTCCCTTTCTCCCATCCGTTGTGCTTAGATTAACTTGCTCTTCTTTTCTAGATCTTATTTATTTAATCTAATTGTGACTGCTGTCACTTGAATAAGTCAGTAAAAATAAACGCTTTTTCACTAAGTCTCGATTAATTTTCAAGTTAAGGAAAAATTTATCGTAAGATGTAATCGTTTGAATAAAAATAAATGCAAAAATAACCTAGGACGTTACAATGCCACACAGACACGGCCTATATTTCAAACATAAGAGCGGCTACAAAGACCTGACCTACATTTCAATCTCATATCATTAAATATCCATTAAAACGTCAATTTCAAACAAAAGGGCGACCACACAGACCCAATCCACATCATACATTCACAATCAAATTCTACATCACCACTAAGGCATATTAAACACAATCATCATAAATCACCACACACGCTCAATCTCACATATATCACCTAATAATTATCACAAACCATAGGCTCTAAACTCATTGTTCACATTGTTCACCAATTGGAAACCTCATTCCCATTTTCACAATTTATATCACACCATTACTTGTTAATTTATATTTACATCATTTTCTTCCTCACATCGACATATTTCATAAAACAAAATAAATTCCTATATTATCAATTACATTATTTCCTTTTTCCAAACTCCGATTGAAGTCGATATCCAATTCTAATTAATTAAAACTCCGGACACCTCCTTACTTCAATTTCACGTTTTTGTTAATTTCTCTTGGTACCGGTTACGTCCTTGACCGCCCATACATTATTATATAATCTAAATTTAATCCTTTTATTTTAATATAAGATAATCATTGTGACTCTCTATCCCTCTTTCTATGTGTTTTTTCCGTGGACTCCTACTTTTCTTTAGAACTATATTCAGCCGGCATCTAATTAGATACCAATACTATTATATAAATTCAATAATTCATCCTACACATATATTTATATTCATTCATTTCTTTGGTGTAGATAAATTTTTGGCCATTATTGATGATCCACAAAGATGAAAATGAAGTAGGAGCATTGGTAACAGATGTAGGCCTGTTCAAGTGGATACGTGGCACACGTGAAAGTGGGCTAGAAGCCAATAATTCAGTGAGGCCCACACATATAAACAGATTTGAGCTATTTGTTGCTTGGTTGAGCTGAAACTGCGGTGTCTGGTGTGTTTTCTTAATACCTTAATTTAAAATCATACAAAGTTCAGTAAGTTGAATGAAAATTAATAATTCCCCTTAGAAGATTTTAAGTATATGATGCTGTTAGGTTGAAGACAAGAGGATCCAATCACACTCCTATTTTCTTCAATATGGGAAAACAAAGTGCACACCAATCAAAGGTCTTTGTCCCAGTCATTGAGTTGAACTCAATTCATGTTTCCCAACAGTGTCTAACCATCATCATATATGGGTTTGTTTTTATAAAGGGGCTAAATTATTGAATTGAATGTCAAAAACAAATTACCAGCTAATCAAAATTTATGGTAAAACATTAAAGAGGATTTATTTTTTCACCAAACAGGATTCTCGTACTAGTGAAATCTATAAATTTATTCTTTAACTAACTCAGCGACTTTTTAAAAGGTAAAGAAAGAAAAACCTTGTATCACGCTTTGAGTTCAAGCTGCAAACACTTTATAGATACCGCTCTTTCGGGTAAAAAGGAAAAAGGTAGATTCCACGAGCCATATAAAATGTTAGGACGGTAGAAACAGTTCCAATTTTAGAGTCATATCATCAACAAAATCTTCACTTCAAATGATTAATGGGCCTACAGCGCCTCTAATTGTTCAACCCACTTGCTATTAGTTATATACACAATTTTCTTTGTTACTAAGCTCTTTTTAATTTTGCATCCACTTACTTTAGCTTGCCACGTAGTGCTAATACTTTTCTCAATTTTTATGTGAATTATATTATTTGTAGCATTACGTTTACTGTAGGTATGAATCCCCTTAATAATATTTCTTAAAAAAACCTAATAATCACTTTTAAAAAACTAGCAATTCACATTTAGGGATAAAACAAAAATCTAATGTGTAATCTGAATTGTGATTAACCTCGTCTTTTCCAGTTGAATATTCCCAGCACTCTACCCACTGTCGGTAGAATTTTCCCCAGTTGCCATTGCACTCTAAATTAAGCACCACAAAAACATGGCAAAAGTGAACCTCATCTCATGAAATTCGTGCAGAAACCTGAGGATGATGGTCCCTGCATAATGTGGTGGTGCGGTATACGGCTATTATCGCTTAATCACTATAAAAATATAATTATTATAATAATTAGTATACAAAAGTTAATTTAAATATAACATAATAAATTATCATATAACTGATTTTTAAAATGTTTTCTACGTTTATTAAAAAAATGGGTCTAATAAGTGCGCTACTGCACCAGCATATGCTTTGTGCTTCTACTGTACTGCAGAGGAGCTGATCTGGAAACCTGAAGAGTGAAGACCCCTCTTCAAATTCACCATCAGAGTATGCTAATAAAAGTTCAAAATTCGGTCTCAATATTTAGATGTAAATTGTGTTCAAGAATTTGAATATGCACAAGCTACCAATTATGCATTTTTTTAAGAAAAAAATATAATATACCCATAAATCTGACAGAAGAGGTGGAGATCAGGATAAGAAGCATTCAATGAATCAGTCACTGTGGAGGAAATGATCATTATAGATCCAAGTCAATCAGTGCAGCAGAGAGAGAAATGAAAGGAGGAATCAAAAGAAAGCAAACTGTCAAACATAATGAATAGTTTAGTAAATACAAGAAACTTGGAAGATACATGATAAAATTGAGATTGTTATATATAAATAATTCATTGTTAACTATTTCTGATGTACATAAAGCCAACCCATACAAAAAATTGTCTAACTCTTCTTCCATAATCAATATCCAGTCGTCAGCTATTTACACTCCACCATGAATCAAAGGAAGCAGTGATAAACACGGGAGTAAAAAAGATTTAAAAAATAATCAAAGAAGATACATTAATTAAAGGACCAATCTTGTTCAGTTGTTGCTATAGAAGCAAAGATGAAGCTACTCCTAGTCATGCCAACAAAGGAGCATGACCACACACCTTCTTATTATGTATAGCTTTGCTCTTTGCTCCCTTAGGACTCCTCCAAATCCTCTACTTGATAGCCTTCTCTTTGAGCCTCCCATAGTAGCACTACCCATCTTCATATTTCTTGAATTACTTTTTTTTTTTTCAAACACTTGGAAATAAAATGGAATTTTTTTAAGACTCTCTTGAGCTCAAGCTTGGAGCTTTGAAGATGTGTTGTGAGTGACTTGGTTTAGGATTGGTGAGGGATGGAGGGTTCTTATAGAACTTTGAGGTTGCGGTCCAATCTCACATTGGTCTAGTAAAGAGGCACTGATGGGGCATGAAAGGGTGTGCAATGCCTACAAACCCACCAGACAGATAGAAATTGGGCCCCACATCACCCTTTGGTAATCCCTACCCCAATAGGAGGAATTGATAAAAACAACCCACGCAATTCAGCCAAGCCTCATTTTCTTTCATTGCAATGTCACACTCTATTAACCTATGCGTAGGCACCCACCCACCAACATAATGGGTCACCCTTTTTATTTTTTTTTATCTATGTGGTAGCATTTTTTCTTTTTCAAGTTTATAAACTACCCTTAATTAGTGGATGATGGATGAATTTCTGGTTGCCCATGAGGACAAAACTGAAAAGCCTTATCTTTTACTTATGTTGCTTTTTTTCATTTTGCTGTTTCTTTCAATCTTTTGTTGGATCCACATATTCAGGGAAATGAGTGATGGATAGGGGGGGTTGGGTTTGTTGAATCCTACCTAAGAATTCATAACAACAACCATTAGAAAGGGGTTTTAGTTTAAGATGATAATGGACTAACTTATTACTGCCTTGACTTGATATATAAAAGGTGCGCATAGTTTAGGGACCCAGCTATCAGCATCAAAGTTTGCACTCCCGCGGGTTAAAAATCATGCTTATCCAATGGTGAACAAAGTTATGAAATTATAAAACTTTTTTTATATTTGACTATATGCATTCTCATTTAAGTAGTAAATTTATTTGAGTTTGAAACTAATAATATTTTTTAGGAGTATATCCTAAAATGCGTTTATCAATTCTCTCAATTCATTGATCTTTCCTATATTTAATTAATGATATTTAAATTAAGAGTTACAAAGAAATAATAATAATATATTTAATTAATTATTTAGCGTCTCCTTAGAGAATTATTAGATAGGAGATTTTGATAAACTTAGTTAAGTGTTCGTTTGGTTTACAGTCGGGGAAACGTTATGAAAATAAAAAAAATCTAAAGATTAATATTATCTTTCATGTCATTCGAGATAGTTAAATCTAAAAACAAATAGGTTAGTTAGACCTCAATTTGACCCACGCAACGAGTAACAAATGAAATTGTGTAGAAAAAAGCTGCATAATGGATATCCAGGCGAAGTGAATATGAGAATATGTTATAGGGTTCTGACAGTTTTGGAGGAGACAACCAGAATATAGAAGCAGTGATTAATGATATATTTGTAATTGTATGATCTAAGGATTTGAATCACAAGATTCTTTTATTCATGATGATAGGCCACAATTTTCTGCCCCTGGCCTGGCCTCACTCTATTTTGTTTCTTAAATCCAAAATAATTAAACACTAGAAATAAATAGATATTGAAAATCCAAATAAACACTGGCTAGTATCTCTTGCCCCCAGAAGATATAAATTAAGTGGCTTTTCATAAGCCAGGAAGTATGTTGTAATGTAATGAAATTATAAAACATCATAAAGGACTAAGAAAGTAGGCTTTGACGGGACACGCGATATTTTGTATCCGTTTGGTTTTCAGTTGGGGAAATAGAAAAATTTAAGGGTTGATATTGATATTTTACGCTGTTCAAAACAGTCAACACTCCGTTTGACCGTATGATAGGTTCGTCAAACCGAGGTTTGACCAACTAAGTTCAGTATCAAACAGATACAAGAGTGATATAAAAACCCAATTAATTAAGATATCAATCCATGATCCTTCACTTGCTCTACCTCGTGCTCTCCACTAGTTACTAAAGAATTTAGATGCCAACCTTTTTCCAACGGCTTCTTTAAAATAATTATCTTATTATTGCTTTCTATCTTCTCTCACTCTTCCCGTAATTTATACTGATAATCTTAAAATGATGATTTGTTAAGATACATTTACATATTTGGATGGGTATTATGCTCTAATTACAATTCATGTATTCTATTAAATTATATCATTATTTTATTTTAAAAAAATTTATATACTTTCATTAATATTTATTCAGGAGATATAAAAATGATGATGAATGGAGAATATGTGGCATTCCCGAAAAGTTTAATGAGTAATTAGCTAGTATGTCGTATAAATTTAATACTTTTACTAATAATTTTTTTTCACTTTAAGAAAGGGGTAGAAGTAGAAGAAAGAAGTTAATTTAAGTCAAACTTTAATTCATAAATTAATTACTTGAAACTAAATAGAGTAAATAAAATAAATAAAATGAATGAGATGCTACATAAAATAATTAAGAGGGGTCTTAACTTACTCTTGATGGTATGAAAATTTGACACAATGTTTTATATAATATTCATAATCTAATGAACTAAGAATTTTTTATGAACACCAAGGGTTGAAGAATTTATGTAAGAAAAATGTTCTAGGTCATTTTCACACCATGACACAACATAAGGCATACCAAAATCAGTTCCTAAGGGCCAAGGACGCTACCAACAACTTGCATATATACCTATGGAGAGATTGAAGCAGACTTGGGATCCTAGGTCCCATCCTATCAAGATTTTGCTATTCTAGTTTCCTAAATTGCATTAAAAACACCAAAAAAATTGTTATGAGTATACTAGTACGTACATGACCATTGCAGCCATACTTCCACACTCTTATAAGACATTTATCACGCAATACAATCTCCATACATAATACATTGGCCCTTCATAGTTTCAATAAACCCAACCATACATAATGTCCACATACAAGCATTACCAAAACAAGTCCATGGACATTATAATAGCAACAACAACATTAAAATTTTATGTTTCAAGCTATGATATAGTTCCTATCCATAAAGATGCAATTTATATAATTCATAACAGCAAGAGTACATGCTAAGGGTTGGCCAATTTCATAAGTTACACCGACAAACATTACACACAAGGCATAAGCCCACACTATACATTGTGACTTCTTTCTACATATAATTGATAAGCATAAGCTCTCTCTCTCTCTCTCTCTATATATATATATATATATTCATGTATATATATATATATATAAATATATATCCAACACTAGCCTAGCCTTGAAGGTGATAGTAAGGGCCCCTAAGGGGTTAGGTACCCCTAGTATAGCTCGAGATAACGTGCACATGACCCATTCATTGGTGTCGCCAACGTGCTGGGTCTAGTTGCCTAGGTTTTACTCTAATATCAACAATGTGGGGTTGGTCATCATCATCCATAATGACTATTTGCTCAATGTGTATCTTATTTTATCATAAAATATAAAAAGGAAAATTATGAAAAATAGAAAATACCAATGTCATACAAGACACTAAAAATAATAGATTTTCATAAAATAATAAGTTCTATCGACAAATTTCTCTGGACATGTTATATTTTAAACTCGATTCTAGACTACTACAAGTTTTCACACTCATGGGCCCGCACACTCGTTAGTATAGTATAAGGACTATTTTAGACCCAAATATTGAACCTATGAGGATTATATGGAAAAAGAAATATGCATCCACTACTTAAGCTCATTGAATGCTAAGCAATTACAAGGAAATTATTTAAAAGCAGCTTTTAGAAAAGAAAGAAAGAATAGAAAAGAAGACAAGGAGAGAAGAGAGCAAAGCTCAAGAGAATATACTGTCATATAAAGAAAATAAAATGAAGAAATCACATAACTCTTGTGCTTTAAAGATGCCATTAGGGCTTACAATTTCACCTCATTTGTCTCCCAATTAGTTTCATTAATCCTAAGTACCTTAACTATGTGCTAACACCCATGCTATGCAACTACTTTAGAAACTAGAACTAAGTCATATCCTAGAGAGCATTATGTACTAATAAGCTTATGAGCTAAATCAGTTGTTGGAAATACTTCGGTTAAGATACCAAGCATATATTGTCTTGCCACTACATTTGACATTATTCCTAGATCAATCAACTAAGAAAATGTATGATTCCCATAATCATTACCGATTAATTAGATTAAATTAAAGAGTGGTCAATTCCCTAATTTGGTGAATGGCAAGAAACCACAAATAATACTCATCCAATAATTACACAAAAAAGGTTTAAAAAATGATTACATCATAATGATTCACCTTATCCCCTAAGTCGAAGGAAGCCTAACTACTTATGTTCATAAACAAACAATAAACAATTAAACTAAATATAAATTCTATTTCATAGACAAATTGGTGGTGGAAGGCAAGAGAAGAGGCTCTACGTGAAGAGAAGAGACTTCATAGACGCCTCGATACACAACCTACACAGAATGGAAGGGACTTTACGTGATCACAAAGATCTCTTAATTCTTTAATGTCCCACGACCTCGAAAAAGATTCCATTCGAGACCTTGGAAAAGGGAAGAAGGTGGTGGAAGGGATGTTGGTTGCCTCTAACCTAAGCCTCACACTTTCCTTTGTCTGCTATGTGTTTGTCTCACATATTCTGTGATGACCTGCGTCAATTACCCATTTATTTACAACCGTTTAATCATTTTTGAAATAATTTTTCACGTTTAATAAATATTAACTCGTCTTAATATAAAATAATATTTACTATTCTTAATTACCTTCAAAATAATAAAAGCATATTCAAAATAATGACCGATCAGAAATATTTCAATAATAAAATAGGATTTAGTTAGAATCAGCGGAAGAAGAAAAACAGAGTCAGGGGCCATTCGCCTGAGCGGGACCCTGATTCGCTTAGGCGAAAGCCGAGAAGGTCGCTTAGGCGAATTCCGACTCGCTTGGACGAATGCTACACTTTAAACCTGAGCGAACAAGGCTTACAAGGAAAGTCAACAAGTCGGGTTTCACTCGGAAATAGGTCCACTCAGTCATCTCTCACTCGGGAACAGCTTAACCTCACTTCACTCAGAAAAGGTTCACTCGGATATACTTCACTCGGAAACACTCTCACTTTCACTCGGAAGCACTCTAATCTCTACTCGGAAGCACTCTAATCTCCACTCGGAAGCACTCTATTCTTCACTCGGAAGCACTCTAATTTTTCTTCACTCAGAAGAGATTATCTCAACCACAGCTCACTCAGAGACATCTTAACCTTCCACTCGGAAGTGGATCTCTCGGTTATTCTTCACTCGGAAATGGGCAAGAGATGCTCACTTGAGCGAAATAAACGCCAAATCAACCGGCCCTCGCTCGGACAAGAATGAATCCGCTCGGGCAAGATTCGCCCGGTAATCGACTTTACTACAGCAACGCAAATTCACTCAAAATTAAACAACACAGCATCAAGAATTTATACTCACGTCAATCAACATACCGATTCAAATTTAATTCAACATATAGGCAACATGTTGTAGCATCACACACTCGGAAAAACTCATTATATACATATATTACTCAATTCATTCAAAATCACTCAGTGCCTTGGCATTAATCCTCCGCTTGGCGCACCTCCATGGCTCCGACCTCTTCCCTGTCACTGGTTACTAAATTGAAAACCACAGCAAGGGTGAGTGTTTAGCATCATAATTAATCTAGAACGGAAATTAACAATTTACATGTATATAAACTTCGTTCGATTTCTTTATTATCAAATTGAAAGTCACACTCGGCAAATAACTCACACTCGGCAAGTATAATAATTCATTCGGTAAATATAATAAATTGCACTCGGCAAATTATCAAGTCATACTCAGAAAATATAACAAATTGAACTTGGAAAATATAGCAAATCATACTCAACAAATATATCAAATTGCACTCGGCAAATATATCAACTCATTCAGCAAATATAACAAATTGCACTTGGCAAATACATCAAGTTGCACTCGGAAAATATAATTAATCACACAACTAATAATTCAATTATCACCACTGACTCTCATACAAAATTGACGCCTAGTATCCGGATACTAAAGGATCGGCCTTCAGCTGGGGGTCCTACTTGACACCCCGTGAACCCTGCTTGGTTCACCGAGTCCTGCTTGACTCTCCACCTCGACCACTGGGTCCTGCTTGACCACTGGGTAGCCCAACTGGGCATAAAAACCACGGGAGCCGGAAATGAGGGGCTATACATACTGTCAGCCGTCCCATACCACACAATCATACATATTCACATTTCTCATCATATCATAAGTGGCCATTAACAACATCACATACTCATCACACGGGCGACCTGCTTGTCAAGCCCGGCATTACATTGCCACTATACACCGATTATCACAGCATCAAATATTTCAAACTCAATCATCTTAAGCCACACACACACGATCCTAAACCGATCGGTGTCCATATACATACATACATACACATACAACTCATTCACATACAACTTTCATCCAGCATCACTTCTTACCATGTTCACAATCAGTTCAACGACTCGGACTCAAAGTATGTCCTATTCTAATTAATTATAACCTGAACACCCCCCTTACCTCGGTTCCAAGCTTCGACAATCTGCTCTTGGTGTCGATTACGTCCTCTAAGCACTGGGTTCACTGTTTCACTTCCAAATCCAGCACCAGCTCCGTCAATCAGCCTTTCGGTGTTCGATCTACTACCTTGAGACCACGATCACGGAAATGGGGTTATCACAGGGTTTTGATGCGAAATGGACCTCCCTTCAGAGCATGCAGCTCGCAGCGATGGAGGAAGATGAAGAAGAACAGAAACTGAAGCAAGAGAAAGAAGAAGTGGTTCACGTGAATGTGAGTAAATGAGGGAAGAGAGAGAAACCACCTTTGTTTAAGGCTCAGGGACAACCGGTCACTTCCCCAACCGGTTACTTCCCCATTCCCATTACCATTTCATTAAACATTTTAATTAAACCTTTCTCTTCTTCTAATCACACCTCATTTATAATTAACCAATCAAATAAATTTATTTACATTCATAATATTTAATCATTTATAATTGTCCAACAATTCATAAAAATATCAAATAAATTCCTAAAAATATCCAATAAATCTCTAAAATATTTATTAATAATTTCCGCTACACATAATTTTTTCTAAAATATCCGGGATGTTACATCCACCCTCCCTAAAAAGGGATTTCGTCCCCGAAATCAACGCACCTATTGAAAAAGATTGGGGTACACTCGTCTCATGTCCGATTCCAATTCCCAAGTGTAGGTTACCCCATTCAAATTATGTCACTTCACCTTCACTAATGGCACCTCCTTGTTCCTTAGCCGTTTGTTCTGATATTCCTCAATACTGATAGGTGTAACTTCCACCGTCAGGTCCTCCTTCAATTCGATAGAGTCACACGGCACAATCATCGAATCACACAGAATATACGCTCAGAGTTGTGATACGTGAAACACATTATGGATATTAGTCAACGACTGGGGAAGATCCAGTCGGTAAGCAACATCACCGATCCTCTCTAATATTTGATACGGTCCGATGTATCTCGGATTAAGCTTTTGGCTCTTCAATATCCGACCTACACCTTTGGTCGGTGAGACCTTCAAGAATACCCAGTCGCCTGCCTGAAACTCAAGTGGTCTATGCCGATTGTCATAATAACTCTTCTGTCGGTCTTGGGCAATCTTTATTTTCTCTCAGATTAGAGTAACTTGTTCATTCATCTCTTGGATTAACTCGGGCCCCAGATGAATGGCATCGCCATTCTCATTCCAACATAATGGCGTACGACACCTCCGACCATATAAAGCTTCATACGGAGTCATTCCAATGCTACTATGATAGCTGTTGTTGTATGCAAACTCCACCAAGGGTAAATATTTTTCCCATGAGCCTCCTTGCTCCAACACACATGCTCTCAACATATCCTCTAAAGTCTGTATAGTCCGTTCCGACTGACCATCAGTCTGCGGATGATAAGCTGAACTCAGTCTTAGTTCAGTACCCAATTCTTGCTGCAGACTTCCCCAAAATCTGGAAGTAAAACGAGGATCCCGATCGGAAATAATACTCGAGGGTACACCGTGCAATCGTACAATCTCAACAACGTACAGCCTAGCCAGTCGGCCCAATGACCATTTCATGTTCATCACCAAGAAGTGGGCACTCTTGGTTAGTCGGTCTACAATCACCCAGATTGCATTACACACAGATTGGGTACGAGGTAACCCGGATACAAAATCCATGGTAATACTCTCCCACTTCCAAATCGAAATTTCAGGAGGTTGAAGTAAACCTGGGGGTCTCTGGTGTTCAACCTTGCATTTCTGGCATATCACACACGACTTCACATACTCGGTTATTGCCTTCTTCATTCTCGGCCACCAGAATTCCTTCTTCAAATCGTGGTACATCCTTGTAACACTGGGATGAATACTCAGAGAACTCCTGTGTGCTTCAGTCAGCACGGCTTGCCTGAAATCACCGTTTGTAGGCACCACCACTCAGTCTCGGAATCTCTAAATTCCATCGTTGCCTTAGGTTAATTCCATATCCTTGCCTCTTGCTTGAGTGTCAAGCAGTTCCAGCAACTCCTCGTCGTCCTTTTGGGCCACAGCTAAAGATTCCAGAAATTCGTTGGAGATCTTCAGCATTCCGACTGTCATCCGGTTTAGAGCGTTCACAACAACTCTAATGTTCATATCCCGAAAGCTCTCCAACAGTTCTTGCTCTTTGCCCATCAAGAAAGCCGCGTGTAATACTTTTCTACTCAGTGCATCAGCAACAACATTTGCTTTGCCCGGGTGGTACCTCAAATCGAAATCATAATCCTTTAGGTACTTCACCCACCTCCTTTGCCTCATGTTGAGTTCCTTCTGGTCGAATAAGTACTTCAAGCTCTTGTGGTCACTAAACACCACAAAGCGAGACCCATATAGATAATGGTGCCAAATCTTCAACGCATATACCACTGCTGCAAGCTCAAGGTCATGAGTCGGATAGTTCTGTTCATGTGGCCTCAATTGCCTTGAAGCATAGGCAATCACCCGGTCGGCTTGCATCAGCATACATCCCAAACCAAACTTAGATGCATCGCAATACACTACAAATTCCTTTGTCACATCAGGCAGTGCAAGCACAGGGGCAGTCGTCAAACACCGCTTAAGAGTCTGGAAACTCAATTCGCACTTTTCTGACCATACAAATAGATTCTCCTTTTTGTCAACCGAGTCAGAGGAAGCGCTATCCGAGAAAATCCCTCAATGAAACGCCGATAATACCCAGCTAATCCGAGGAAACTCCTGATTTCAGTTACCGACCTAGGCCTTTCCCAAGCCATAACCGCCTCAATCTTAGACGGATCAACCGATACGCCCTCTCAGGAAATCACATGCCCCAAGAATTGTACACTTCCTTCCCAGAAGTCACATTTAGATAATTTAGTGTACAACCGCTTCTCTTGTAGTATCTGTAGGACGACTTGAAGATATTGAGCATGTTCCTCAACCGACTTCGAGTACACCAATATGTCATCAATGAATACCACCACAAACGGGTCCAAGTACGGTTGAAAAATCTGATTCATGTAGTCCATAAAGATAGCAGGAGCATTCGTCACTCCAAAGGGCATTACAACATACTCGAAGTGCCCATACCGAGTCCGAAACGCCGTCTTCAGAATATCTTCCGACTTCACCCGTATTTGGTGATATCCCAACCTCAAGTCGATCTTAGAAAATACAATATCCCCTCGCAACTGGTCCAATAAATCGTCGATCCGTGGCAATGGATATTTATTCTTAACCGTCAATTTATTCAGCTGTCGGTAATCGATGCACATCTGCATATTACCGTCCTTCTTCTTTACCAATAGTACAGAAGCGCCCTACGGTGAAGCACTCGGTCGGATAAACCCTTTTCAAGCATCTCATTCACCTGCTTCTTTACTTCGGTCAATTCCACCGAAGACATCCTATAAGGTGCATGGGACACAGGCTCGGCCCCGGGAATCAAGTCAATGGAAAAATCAATCTCCCGACTGGGAGGCAACTCCAGAATTTCTTCCGGGAATACATCAGGGAATTCGCATACCACTGGAATATCACTCGGCATAAGATTATACCGACCCTCCAAAGTAAATAAATAACATAGGTGGCGGAGACATCACTCACCACATTCTTGGTGTCGAGTTCCTGGGAGAAAACGATAGCCTTCCGATAGCAGTCCACCATCACATGGTTAGCAACTAACCAATCGAGACCTAAGATAACATCTAGGTTCTTCAACAGCATACAAATAAGATTCACCGGGAAGGTACGATCTTCAACTTGCATCGGCAATTCCCCACACATGGTGGTTACACGGAAAGTGGAGCCGGTAGAAGTGGAGACACTAAGAGCATTCTCCATTAACACAATCGGCAAACCAAGCCGTCGTACACAACTCTCAAAGATAAACGAATGGGTCGCACCTGAATCATAAATTACATCAACTAGATAGCCATGGATGAGGCACTTACCCTGTACTAAGTTGTCGTTCCTTGCAACTTCCGAGGCATCAAAAGCAAATACTCGCCCGACCATGACATTCTAAGCGCCACTGGATTGAGCATCTGATCTTCCCGAGTGTTGGCCTCCATGACCAGCACTGTGTCTACCTCCTCTCGGGAAATTAGCACCCCGAGTCCTAGAAGGGTTGGCTCGGTTGCCATGCCCACTCGGTTGCTGCCTCAGTGGGCAATCGGGCCTAAGGTGTCCCGGTTGTCCATATTGGAAACAAACAATCTGATTAGCCTGATAGTATTTTGCAATATGGCCCTCCTGACCACAATTGTAGCACGCATGGCCACCCGACTGGCTACTAGAACGGCCAGTAGAACCCTGACCAGACAAGGAAGAAGACGTAGTGGAAGACTTACCACCATGGAAGAACTGATCCATTCTCTTGAAGCTGAATCCTTTTGCCTTCAGTGGCCTCTTATCTTTCGGCTGAGATATCCTCTATAATTGTACTTCCTCCGTCAGCCTAGCCTTGTTTACCAGAGTCGGATAATCCTGAATCTCCATCGCACAATTACACTATGGAGTTCAATCCGTAATCCCGCCTCGTACTTGGTACACTTGCTACCCTCAGTTCCTTTCAATGAGAAAGGGTGGTAGAAATCACACAGCTTGTCAAACTTGGTGGTGTACTCGGCCATTGACATTCGGCCCTGTTCCAACCTCAGAAACTCCATTTCCTTTCAAATTTTGTAGTTATCCGGGAAGTACTTGACAAGAAACCTCCTTTGGAAATTTACCCATACTAGCGGTTCACTCGCCGCATTCATCTGTACCTTGGTCCGAGACCACCATACTCTAGCCTCGTCCTTCAATTGGTAAGTTACGAACTGAACCTTCTGCTCCTCCGAGCACTCGAAATACTCGAACGCTTGTTCGATTTCTCTGATCCAAACATACGCCCCGTCATAATCATGCCCTCCTTTGTAGGCCTTTCTTTTCAGGAATTTATCAAGAGTGGGACCAGATTCGGTCCTACTCATCAACTGGGTAAACTTTAAGAAGAAATCATCTCCTCTACCAGAACTAGTTTCTTCGGCCATAATGTAATTCTATAATGAACAAACACATCACCATTAATCACCAATGCTCTACCAGGGAGTCGGATATTTACCTCACACATATAAAATACAACGCCGCTGGAGTACCAAGGGAATGATGCCAAGCTGCACAAACAACCATAAGCACAATACAATAGAATACAAGCAGCCCAGTATAGGGCTCACACAATCACTGGGTTGACCCATGCACCCGGCTCTAGAAAGACTCGCTCTGATACCAACTGTGACGACCCGCATCAATTACCCATTTATTTACAACCGTTTAATCATTTTTGAAATAATTTTTCACGTTTAATAAATATTAACTCGTCTTAATATAAAATAATATTTACTATTCTTAATTACCTTCAAAATAATAAAAGCATATTCAAAATAATGACCGATCGGAAATATTTCAATAATAAAATAGGATTTAGTTAGAATCAGCGGAAGAAGGAAAACAGAGTCAGGGGCCATTCGCCTGAGCGGGACCCTGATTCACTTAGGCGAAAGCCGAGAAGGTCGCTTAGGCGAATTCTGACTCGCTTGGACGAATACTACACTTTAAACCTGAGCGAACAAGGCTTACAAGGAAAGTCAACAAGTCAGGTTTCACTCGGAAATAGGTCCACTCGGTCATCTCTCACTCGGGAACAGCTTAACCTCACTTCACTCAGAAAAGGTTCACTCGGATATACTTCACTCGGAAACACTCTCACTTTCACTCGGAAGTACTCTAATCTCCACTCGGAAGTACTCTATTCTTCACTCGGAAGCACTCTAATTTTTCTTCACTCGGAAGAGATTCTCCCAACCACAGCTCACTCAGAGACATCTTAACCTTCCACTCGGAAGTGGATCTCTCGGTTATTCTTCACTCGGAAAGGGGCAAGAGATACTCACTTGAGCGAAATAAATGCCAAATCAACCGGCCCTCGCTCGGACAAGAATGAATCCGCTCGGGCAATATTCGCCCGGTAATCGACTTTACTACAGCAACGCAAATTCACTCAAAAATAAATAATCACAACATCAAGAATTTATACTCACGTCAATCAACATACCGATTCAAATTTAATTCAACATACAGGCAACATGTTGTAGCATCACACACTCGGAAAAACTCATTATATACATATATTACTCAATTCATTCAAAATCACTCAGTGCCTTGGCATCTGTAATGCCCCGAAATATTAATTAAATTTTCCGAATAAATTTTTCGCGTTTTTAAAAGATCTTTTTAAAGTTCATAAATTAAAATCAGAGTTCACATAAAGGTCGATAATAGAGGAATATTATCATGCATACTAGTCGTGAATAATAAAATTCATGAAATATTTGCATAGCGGAAACGATTTATAAATAACAGTACATAACACGTTGTATTTATTACAAATCATAAAATTAGAATAAATTCGAAATCCAAGCAATAGTTCACATAGACATCAACCATAGCATCACTCTTCATTCTGGGTGGCATTCACTGTAAAAATTATTGTAAGAGTGAGACAGAATATAGAATAAATATAAAATAAATAGAATGCACAAATGCAAACAACAAAATTAAATATATGATGAATATGTCAAACAAGTCTGTTTATATTTAATAATCCTTATCTTAGTCGAATAATGTCTTGTTGAATTCATTTAGTTTGGTGGAATTACCACAGTAAAAAGTCTCATAGAGACACAAGTAGGACTTAGCATATACCATGAATCCCTACTCTTCATGGCGCCCAAGTACCGAAGTACACAAGTATCACAAGTAGGACTTTGCATAAACCATGAATCCCTACACTTCATGGCACACAAGTACCGAAGTACACAAATATCACAAGTAGGACTTTGCATAAACCATGAATCCCTACACTTCATGGCACACAAGTACAGAAGTACACAAGTAGGACTTAACATAAGCCATGAATCCCTACACTTCATGGCACACAAATACTTATGATGCATGAATGCCTTTAACTCTTTTTACCATTTAACAAACCATGATATCAACATTTCCAAAACCACTTGGATAAATATACAAGTCCTCAAAGGGACACAACACACATAATAATTCCCAAAATCATGGATTTACTGTTTCAACCACATATGTCAATAACCACAAAGTATTCACGTGCATATAAATTAATTTTGTCACTCATAATTATTCATCACCAAAATATACAACTGTATGATACTCATTAGACACTCAACAATATCAATAATAATCCATAGTCCCTCAAGAATTCAATAATAAATTGTTACCCATAGAAAAAATATCATTTTCATTCATAATAACCATTATAAGAAGTTTCAGCATTTCCAAACAGCAACACACGTTAGTAAAACAGTCATAACATGAGCAAATCAAATCCTTTTTATGTGATTCCACTTTCTATAGCTCAATAACATAAATATATACAACTTTCATGAAGACCATAAATTCAAATTCTAAACAGAACCATCACTTATTCACAGAATACAAAACTGCCTCAAAGAGGATTTTTAAAACATACACAGATTAGTATTTTTAACGTTTCTGGAGCTACAAAAATAATTTTGGCATGAAACCAGTTCTACATTATTCTTAACACAAATATCTACAACTTTCATGAAGATCATAAATTCAAATTCTAAGCAGAAATACCATTTATCCACAAAATACAACACTGCCTCCAGATGAGCTTTCAAAACGTACATATATTAGTATTTTCAACGTTTCTGGAGTTACAAAAATAGTTTTGACATGAGACCAGTCCTAAATTACTCTTAACATAATTATCTACAACTTTAATGAAGACACCAACCACTAATTCACACCACCAAATTCCCAGTTTTGAAAATAAGATTCGGATTTCATAGTTAACAGATTTACAGCTTGTACATACTTTAGTATTTCAGGCATAACTCAAGCTACAAAAATCATTTTGACTTGAAACCACTTTCTATAGATCCATAACATAAATACCTACAACTTTCATGAAGACATCAAAGGCTGATTATGTACGTACAAGTCCCAGCATATTAATATATACACAAAACATGGGATAAATATTCCACTCGGACATGCTGTAGTATTTTGGCTATAACTTTTGCTACACAAACTCAAATCAGTCGGTTCAGGTCTCAAAATTCACATAATAAAAAGGTCTACAACTTTCATGAAGAAGTCAGAGTCAAATTCATACGTTTTCAGCTTCAAAATTAAGCAACAATATACAAAATTAAAACTGGAATCCTAGAACAGCATACAACTCTACCCATTTCATAAATATTCACAACCCTGTCCCCTCTTACCTTAATGGAGTCCTTTGATTAGCAAGGTATGTCTTGTAGTTTCCTCGTTCCAGTTCGCAGTGGAAGAAAATGAAAATGGAAAGAAAAGCCTTTGAACGTATAAAATGAGGAGAAGAAGGGTGTGTGATTTGCTAAGTGGTTCGTATGCATGTGTGTTCTGAGAGTAGTGGGTTAATAATGGGGAAAACAAGTGGGAGACTAGCCTTTTTGTTATTTAAAGAATTAGGTGAGGATAATGGAACCTTTTGACCCCTTTCCACCATCAGCTTTGCATGATAGAAGAGAAGATATATTAGTATATATAAAAGGTGCTTCGAGTGGAGTGAAAAGGTTCCACTTTCCCTGCGGTTGACTTGTCTGTGACAATTCTTCTTGGATTTATTTGGGATAAGTGGACCAGTCAGCATTAGGAATGAAAGAAAAGTGGCTGCAGTGGTTATCTCGCTCAAGCGAAATCTGAGTCGCTTGAGCGAGGCACAATGATGGCCTGAGCGAAGTGAAGAAAAGAGGGTTAGCAAGGCAAAATTCCTCCTCGCTCAAGCGAACTCCGACTCGCTTGAGCGAGTGTAGCTATCCTCGCTTGGGCGAAGGGAAGAGACTGAGCGAAATGAGTGATTCTGCATCAGGGGTCCTTCCCGCTCAAGCGAAATCTGACTCGCTTGAGCGAGTCAGCCAATCCTCGCTCGGAATTCCAATGAAACCGACTCAAATACTCGGTTTATCACTCGGTAAAATCTCTCCAGACCGAGTACTCTCTCACTCGGGGTCCCATCAGTAAAACCTTCCAAAACCGACTTCCAGCTAATTGAATACCCACTCGGAACTGTTTCTCCTTAACATACTCGGTTTCACTCGTGATTGTTTCTTCTTGAAACATCTAGTCGGATTTCTCTTCCCTCGGTCGGATTTCTTCTGGACTCAGTCGGATTCTCTTCACTCGGACTCACTTAGGATTTCCATTCAGCAAACAACCTATTCTTATCTATTTCTCACTCAACTAAATCATCCCTTAGCCGACTTAACATCAAATCAATTTTCACTCAGGATTTCATAACATCCTACTCACTCGGAAATGGTATCCATGTTCATTCGGAACATATATAGTTTTCACTCAAAATAATTATAACATCCTTCATTCGGAAATCAACACTCAGGAGTATTAAAGTCTTTCTCTACTCGGTTCACTCAGTTTAGACCAACTTCTTCAACTACATTTCCAATCAAAGCCCATTAAGGCCATCTCCTCTCGGAAAAAGACCCACACATACGAGTCTCACTCGGAATTAGTTTATATACCTTAGACTCACTCGGAAATGGCTCTGTGCATACTGCAGTTCACTCGGAACGGGCTCCCACTATCATTTTCCACTTGGTATCTATTCACTTAGTATTATTCATTTATCACCACTCATATTCAAGCCAAGTAATGCCTTAACCACATAATATATATATATAACCACCCGGAATCCTTAACTTAATCACTATTTCTTCCATCAATACTTCCCAAATAATTTTGACAACACATTTCAGTCGGTAGGAAGCATCAAATCAACATAAAACACTTATATGTATTCATTCACTCGGATTTATTTCATACTTAACCACTCGGAATACAGATTGCCTTTTATACTCAGACCAGTTACTTCTTAATCAATCGGAATATACATACAACATTGTTCACAACTTTCTTCGAAAAAGGCCCACTCGAATTTTACCACTCAAGCATTTAAGTCCTTCCCCAAAATGCATTTCATTCAGAATCCTTTCAGGTCTTTCACCACTCGGAAAAAAGAGTAACAGACATAAGCCTCACTAAATATCTCTGCCCTATATATTCCACTCGGGATGAGCTCCCATCACTCTATATTCCACTCAGAATTGCATATTTGGTGTCATGCCCCTTAGGACAGGTTATACTGGACTCAGATATGCCTTTACTCGGAACTCTACTGCCCAAAACACCACACTCGAAGATCTTTCTACCCGGAATGCTATTCCCTTCCTCACTAGGGAGGTCTTCACTTGGACAAACTTACTCGGATTGCACTCGAATATATCCCTGACTGAGTCTCTTCACTCGGAATACTGCAATCAGAGAAGTTTTATTCGGAAAAGGAGGCATTTGGCAAGGTTTGACTCGGAAACGAGTCATTGAAGGGTGTTTTACTCAGAATTTTCACCCAGAAGTGGTTCTCTTGAACACACTTCACTCCAAATATCTTTAGGGTCAGAATTTCACTCGGTAGTAACCCTCTCGATTAGGTTTTATTCGGAAAATATAACCTTACACTCGGAATTTCACCCTTCACTCGGAAATTTCTAATCCTTCACTCGGAATTTATCTCTGTCACTCGGAATTTTCCTTTTTCACTCGGAATTCTTCTTTGTCACTCGGAATTTTTATTCTTCACTCGGAACAGGGTGCCTTTTTCACTCGGACAGTCCTTTCTAAGGCATGTTCACTCGAAAAATGAATCCTATCATTAAAGGTCTATGTAATTTCTATAATTATACCCAAAAATAAAATTTTGGAGTATTACAAACCATCCATAGAGTGTTTTATTCTTTGATTAACACTCACAAACCTTTTATACCTCATCATTTACAAAAATGGAACTATTATTAAAAACAGGGATGTTACAGCATCAATCCTCCGCTTGGCGCACCTCCATGGCTCTGACCTCTTCCCTGTCACTGGTTACTAAATTGAAAACCATAGCAAGGGTGAGTGTTTAGCATCATAATTAATCTAGAACGGAAATTAACAATTTACATGTATATAAACTCTGTTCGATTTCTTTATTATCAAATTGAAAGTCACACTCAGCAAATAACTCACACTCGGCAAGTATAATAATTCATTTGGTAAATATAACAAATTGCACTTGGCAAATTATCAAGTCATACTTAGCAAATATAACAAATTGAACTTGACAAATATAGCAAATCATACTCAACAAATATATTAAATTGCACTCGGTAAATATATCAACTCATTCAGCAAATATAACAAATTGCACTCGGCAAATACATCAAGTTGCACTCAGAAAATATAATTAATCACACAACTAATAATTCAATTGTCACCACTGACTCTCATACAAAATTGACGCCTAGTATCCGGATACTAAAGGATCGGCCTTCAGCTGGGGGTCCTACTTGACACCCCGTGAACCCTGCTTGGTTCACCGAGTCCTGCTTGACTCTCCACCTCGACCACTGGGTCCTGCTTGCTGAGTAGCCCAACTGGGCACAAAAACCACGGGAGCCAGAAATGAGGGGCTATACATACCGTCGGCCGTCCCATACCACATAATCATACATATTCACATTTCTTATCATATCATAAGTGGCCATTAACAACATCACATACTCATCACACGGGTGACCTGCTTGTCAAGCCCGGCATTACATTGCCACTATACACCGATTATCACAGCATCAAATATTTCAAACTCAATCATCTTAAGCCACACACACACGATCCTAAACCGATCGGTGTCCATATACATACATACATACACATACAACTCATTCACATACAACTTTCATCCAGCATCACTTCTTACCATGTTCACAATCAGTTCAACGACTCGGACTCAAAGTATGTCCTATTCTAATTAATTATAACCCGAACACCCCCCTTACCTCGGTTCCAAGCTTCGACAATCTGCTCTTGGTGTCGATTACGTCCTCTAAGCACTGGGTTCACTGTTTCACTTCCAAATCCAGCACCAGCTCCGTCAATCAGCCTTTCGGTGTTCGATCTACTACCTTGAGACCACGATCACGGAAATGGGGTTATCACAGGGTTTTGATGCGAAATGGACCTCCCTTCAGAGCATGCAGCTCGCAGCGATGGAGGAAGATGAAGAAGAACAGAAACTGAAGCAAGAGAAAGAAGAAGTGGTTCGCGTGAATGTGAGTAAATGAGGGAAGAGAGAGAAACCACCTTTGTTTAAGGCTCAGGGGCAACCGGTCACTTCCCCAACCGGTCACTTCCCCATTCCCATTACCATTTCATTAAACATTTTAATTAAACCTTTCTCTTCTTCTAATCACACCTCATTTATAATTAACCAATCAAATAAATTTATTTATATTCACAATATTTAATCATTTATAATTGTCCAACAATTCATAAAAATATCAAATAAATTCCTAAAAATACCCAATAAATCTCTAAAATATTTATTAATAATTTTGCTACACATAATTTTTTCTAAAATATCCGGGATATTACACATTCTCTATTGTATCTTCTATTTTAGGGGAAATTAGAGTGTAAAACCCTAGAAAAGACATTAGGTTAGGTCTGACAATGCGCTTAAGCACATGCTTGTTCATATAAGCATGGGTCATACTTACGCTCACGCGTAACTTCTCTTGAATTTATACATAGTTGTGCTTAGGTTCATCCTTAGTTTCCTTATCTCTTCTAGCTCACTTTTTTAGGCATATTTCATCTAATTTCATTCTTTTTTCTCTAACTTGGACTCCAAAGCTAATTCTTCGAAAAGAAACAACTATCAAGCCTTTTCAATATAAAAGTACTACTTTCTCACCAAATAAAAACATATACAAACATATCAAATAGAATGACAGAATGTAAGTTTATCAACATCCTCAAACTTAAGCATTGTTTGTCCTCAAACAATCAAAAGTATGAGAATGTAGACAATCTCAAATCCAAAAACCAACAGGCAAACAAATAGCAAAGACATAAATTTTTACCTAGTAATCTCAACTAAACCATAACCCACTAGACATAGAAATTTCTCAAAAGTTTCTCAATGAAAGGAATTTAAGTGTTTAGTACTCTAAGAGAGAATCACTCAATCTCTTCATGAAAAACATGTTACCATAGTTTTTCCCATAAACCTTAAGGATCCACCAATAGACTAACCTAACCAGGAATCATATGGTCTTTCAAAAGGTTGTAACGTAGCCAAAAGGGTAATGCAATTAAGTAGAAAAATCAATTAAAAAAAGATATTCATAAAGGGCTTAAAAATATATCAATCATGATAAGTACCCTAAGGATATCAACTTACTCTATGAGCACGTGATAATCATACAATTTAGACCATATTTTTTTTTCTAAGTTATGCCTTTCAAACTTTTTATTTTTACCTCTTTTTTCATTAAGCATAATTTTTGTGTAATTTAGAGACTTTTCCTTTTCCAATCTATTTTTTTCTTTGGAGGGAACATATTGTTTCTCTCTTCAAACTTAGTCCCATTTTATTAGCTTGATATCCTAAGAGCACATATGTGATCATAAAATAAACATGTAGGTACCAATAAAAATCAACCATGCAATAACGCTCAAAAGAGGCAACTAAGGGAATACAAAGTCTAAAGGTCTTACAAAAACACTTAATTTTCCTTAATCATTCTTCTGGGTCAAATTATCCATACTTCACTTCAACGAGGTTGCAAAGAAAGTTCTAATATATAAAATTCAAATGGCATATAATATATCTAGCATACAAAGGGCCATAAATAGGTTCAAAATCTCACATTTTTAAAGCTAAATCAAAAAGAATTTTCTTTTTCAAATTCTGCTTATTTTTAGTTATTCAACCATATAAAAAATATTACATGCCTATTTGAAATTCAATTACTTTGCTAATCATTAACCTAAAGGTTGTAATTTCATGAAACTTTATGGATAGTCTTTATAATTTACCTACAGATCCAAATTAAACAAAAACCAGGATCGACTACGCGATCCAAATCCTTCCTTTAAGTTCCAAAATAAAAGTAAATACTATTAATATACCTATTAGTATGTTAGTCTTGAGCATATATATATATATATATATATATATATATATATATATATATATATATATATATTTGTTCGATTTCAATTTCTTTATTAATTTTTCTGGCATGGGGATATTAGGCCTATGTTTGTATCTAGATACAATGGTAATAAGATATGTGATATTATGTCCTCTAATCTAGTGGAGATCAAGAAGTCTTGTTGCATCTAACCTGATATCCTTGCGTTGTAGAGCGAATTTGAGCTCAAACATATGAATTATGAATGGTTGATCATTGCAATGATGCATGTGTTAATGCCTTTTTGTAAAATACTAGAAATTTGATATAGGCGTAATAATTTCCTATATATTTGTAGACGTTTTTCAACATATACCTGATATAAATCCTTAACCTTTTATTAATATCAGTGTAGTCTTTATACCGGTTGTCATATGTGATGATTTATTATCATGAAATCTTCTAAATATTAGATACCATTATCTAAAAATTGATATGAATCTTCAAATATCAGAACTGTTATTAGATTGAAATCAACTACATATATCTTTAGTTAGTCCGACATCTCAATTGCTAAGTTTGTTTAATTTGAGTAGCTGAATCTTTTTTACATGAAAATCTGAGTTGAGTCTACGTAGCTATTCAAAATCAAAATATGCTTTCCAAGTGGTGTTTAGTGACTTACAAATGACCATAAAAACTCAATTGCTTTTCCTTTTCTCTTTCTATTTCCTGTTAAGAGAATGGATGTCCTATAATATCCATCAAAGGCAATAAGACTCCTATAAGCCTGATCATCACATGCTTCTTCCTCTCTCGCGTTTAATTTAGGCAATAACTAGGAGTTAATTTATCACTTTTTGCCCCTGATATACACCGACTTTCTATTTTGTTCCTGATTTTTGCTTCATATTCCAATTTAATCCTTAAATTTTAGAGTAAATTGTGCTTTCTTTTCCCAATCTCGCTGATTTGACACAAAATTATTTCTTGTGTATCTTGAACACATAAGAAAAAGTTTATATGATCTAATGTCTCAAAGATTTTTAAGTAGAAAAAACCTCTTAGCTAGTAATTTTGGTAAAGCATAAATGACAATCAACTTTTTTTCCTCAATTTTTTTTTATGTATATCCATTTAAATCATGTATTTCACCACCAGGGGTTAAGTTACTATTCCTTTGTCAAGAGTTGAAAAGGCGAGGCATTTTCTATTTCAAAGAGAATCACTTTGCTTTCATGTCAATAGAAAAATAAAATCCAAACCCAACTTGTTATAGTTTAATTTAATTGGAACGTAAACCATCGAGGTAACTTTATTGCATACTGAATAATGAAACTAAAATTTGACTAACAGTGAAAGAGTGAGTAGTTTCTACGAAACTAAATTTAAATTCCACTATTTCATTATATATAAAAAAATTGAATAATGAAGTTCTTTTGATAGACTTCAGCTTTTAAGATAAAAAATCATATCAAAACATTTAAATTTGCTTACATGATCCATATATAAAGATTTAAGTTGTTCCATTTGAGTAAAAATTAAACTTATATTATGAAAACCTGAGTTAAGATTCTATAATATAAGATAATCTATAAATCCTTGTAAAATCTTAAAGTGTGTTTTTACTTTAATAATTGCGGGATCTAACTCACCCAAATATTTATATGCATTTCATTTGAACTGCCAATGCACTATTTTATAAATTGAAAGCGTGTGAGAAAGTGAAAATGAGAGACAGATGGTAACATGGATGTATGAAATGGTGTGTGATCAAAGTGATCCAACCATGGTATTTCTTGAAAGTTCAAAAAATTGGTCGGTTGTACTGAACAAGGAGGATCAGAGTTACACGTGAAGTTCTCGTGATTCACACTACCATTGCCTGCACTACAATCAACATATATAGTAATAGTAATTTAGTTTTTATATTATATGTACTATTTTCATTTTTTGTGACAGGGTTGTTCATCGGTGGGTTCAGTCCGATTTAGTTAATTTTGAGTTTATCCGTTATTATCCATGAAACATAAATAATAACACATTTTCACCTAATACTACAGTCGGTTTGCTCGGGTTCGATTAATTCGGTTCTCAATTTTTTTGGTCAGGTTTTTCGGTTAAGTTTCTTAGGAAATTTTTATTTTTATTCTTTTTCAAACGCCTCTTGCGTATAAAATAATTTTAGCAAACACCTTACATATAAAAACATTTCAAAGCTTTTATCAAGTAAAAACCATAAACCCAAAATGAATATATCACTGAAATATACATTCTAATTCCTTAATAAATATAATTTAATCCATTAACCAATAATAACAATCACCACACCAAATCCCTAAGCAATCGGTCAGGTATGGGTAATGACCCATTTTTACCCAACAACCAGTTACAAACTGACCCGTTTTTATTTTCAAAATCGGGTATCTCGTGTTCACATAAATAAAGCTGAAATTGGACACTCCAGTGGCACAACCCCATCTCCATGCCTCTTCTTGATGCTTTTTTCTTAAGGAACAAAAACTCATCACATGCTCCTTCACAACTCCATAATGGAGACAACATTTGAGAAGAATGTGCTTATTTGTTTAGCAAGTTTCATCTGTCCTCTCACAAATGGGAATGTAATTTTCTTGACAGGAAATTAGATTATTGTGGGCTACTCATACTATATATGTTGAATAATAAATTCAGCTTCTCTTGTGTACGGACATTATATTGTGCTATTGCCAGCTGCTAGTTTACCAGGTAAACAACATAGCTGGTTATGTATTAATGATTACCAATTGATTAAGGCTTAGACAACAATGAATGTGCTACTTTCATGAGTATTCTTACAAATATTGAAATTGGCTGTAACAACTAATTAACAATTTTAGTTACATGAATAATCTTGTTCATCTAATTTGTTCTACAAAAAGTTTTGTTTTGGACATTTATGAATAACTGTTGTCTCACATTTTAGTGATGAGTGATTATTTTAAGACTCAACTATGTAATCCAATTATTATCCCGGAATTTGAGGATAAAGAGTACGAGAAGTGAATAAATTGAACACATAGCCATAAACGGTCTCTGTACCTTATTCTCGAGTCATGATTTTTGAAGTGCTCAACTTTTGCAAATCTAGAGTAGGATTCTATTTTCATGTAAAATGTTCATCCGTGGAAAATTTTCTAGTAACAAGTAGCAACTATTTCACTTAGTAACGTTCAAATGAAGAAAGTAATATAAAAGTTTAAAGTGAGAAGTTACACGGTCTTTTCATGTTCTCTAAAGGCTAAGGACTAATTACTTCATGATGAGACAACATCAAGCCAAAAGGGACATTAAAAAAAGAGAGAAATAATATTTGTAATATGTATAATGTTATACGAAGATAGAAAAAAGATTAAGACATGAGAAAATGTAGATTTGTTATAGATGTGATGGAAATAAATAGAAAGGTCAATTACCCTGAGATATTTTGAAATTTGATGAGAAAATAAAATTTTATTTTTTTAATTTGAAATGGTTTTAACCACCATAATAATAATAATAGTGGTAATAATGTATTAAGAGTTAGTTTGACACAACAAATTTATAACATTTTTAAAAGTTTATGATTTTTTAGAAACTATTAAAATGAGTTAGTAATCACAAAAATTGAGGAGTTTTAAAAAACTATAAGTTTCCAACTTTTAAAAAACTATTTGAGGTAATGTATAATTTTATAAAAATTATAAACTCTCTTATTAATTATTTAGTTATTATTTTTATTTTTTTAATAACAACTTTTATCTCTTATATATATATATATATATTATTTTTATACAATTTAAACTATTTTTACCAAAAAATTCTATATTAATCAATTTCTTAATAAACTATAAATTTTCAACTACTTAATAAATTATTACCTATAAGTTATAAACTATAAACTTATTCTATCAATCAAACATAAAATGAAGTGATATTTATCAATCTTAAGACTAAATAAAAAGAAACAATAAGATACCTTAGAAATAACATATCTTGGAAAGAAAAGCGTCATTATAAGATAGTGTTATGTTATTATCACGATTTCCGTCATTCAACATCTTCCCAATATATCTTACATAATAATTAACCATAAAGCAGGTTCACACGTGCGGTCAAAAGATTCCAGTTACATCTTAATCAGACTTGGTTCATTTTTTATTGTCATATTAAAAAGTGTTCTATTCCATCTCATCAAGATAATTCATTTCGTTATTCAAAATATGGACAAAGTTCTCACGTGTACCATATTAATTATTTCAATCTTTATTCCTCCATGGGATCCACCTGCTCCACCAAAGGCTTTTCATAGCAGATCCACACACTCATTCAAGTTTCTTATAATTTTTCTTGTCCTTGCAAGTCTAAGAGCTGAAGCTAGCCAATAGCTATAACATTGCTGTGTACACTGATAATGATGTTTCTCCTTAACTTAAAAATAAGATAAAAATTTTGATTATTTTTAATATGATATTAAAGTTTATATGGAGTTAAGGTAGAGTCGTTGTCTATATCTATATCCGTAAATTTCATGTATGGATGTCTAGTTCTCAATTTAATTAGTATGACCAAAAATAATTAAGTCAAGTTCATTTTTAATACACTTAAGATGTTTTTGAGCTTAATTTTCTACAAAATTAAAGAGAGAAGAGTTTGCCACCTACATGATAAATTCTGCAACAGGAAAAGAAAAAAAAAGTAATTCAGAACAAAAGTAATATTCTCAGTTCCTGAAGCTCAGCTTCAGTAAATCCACTATCTTTTTGAATTTCTGACATTTTCATTAGCCTGAAAACACTCACAAGACCCCCTTCTCAAGTCTACTAAGTTGTAAATAAGAGTTGCAGCCTTTGTTGTGCAAACTTTTTTTATATTGATGTCAAAAGTTCCTATCCTACTTCTCTATCTAATAGCTCAAAATTACTCAGGAGTGCAAAAGTGTAAGCTACTAGGAAAGGACACAATTAAGATTGATTTTGTTTTACATATTTAACACACCTCCTTACTTAGATTCTAAGTCATTAATTTGGGCTTGAAGGGTAGATGATGTAAGACTCATCCAACTTGTACTGAATTAAACTTTCCGATTAGAAGAATAGGGATGGATAGAAAAAGGATGGAAAGATGAATTCTGATTGTATATTCACATGACAAAAAGCATGTACATAAATAGGTGCAACAGCACCAATTACTCCTAGAATTGGGAAGGAGGAAAAACTCGATACAATGATACAAAAATATATTAACAAATAATAACAGCCCCTTAAGATTGGTTTTCATAATCATAAGGATAATGAAAACGATGATATAGAGCAGCAATGAAAACTAATATAATCACATATGTATGCTCTGAATTTTTAATAGATAAGAGTTTATCTAATTAGAGTACGAGATCTTCACTAATGCTCATTTCACTGCAATGTTTCCGGTAAGGAAAACGAAGATATAGAATCCCTACTTCACAAAAATTGTGTTCATCTTACTGCAACTCAAGTTTTTTCAAACTGAAGTCTAAACCTTTCTCTTCCGTATACATGCAATGTTCGAAAACTAAATATTATATTTTAAATGTAAGCAAGAAGTTAGTAATTATCTCTTGATATCTGCTTTAAGAAAACATCCAAGCATAATTAAATAAAAATAAAATAACAGTTTCAATTAGTGAGAAATAAAACACACACAACAGAAAAGTGTATGAAAGAACGCCCACAAAAATTGAAAAACAAAAGAAATTGCGCCGTTGCCGGGGATCGAACCCGGGTCGTCCGCGTGACAGGCGGAAATACTTACCACTATACTACAACGACTTCCTTGTTGCACGGAATCGTCGTATTTTAATACAAACATTTAAAACATGAATTTAATGACTGAATGTCAAGCGGAGTCATGAAAAATATTAAACAGGGATTTATCCACTGACCATATTTATTTATTGTAAGAAGCTAAAACAAGGAACGAGTTCTAATATAGCCTAAGAAATATATAAAATAATATTGTGTATAACATAGTCCTCTATACTTCTTATAATAGATAAAGATAATTTTTATGTATGTTATCAGGATACAATTAGGGTGTTTATAGAGTAGATTGGATCGATTTTGGAGTAAACATACCATAAGCTACATCAAGCTTAATTCATCATCAATAATTACAATTTCATGTAATTGATTCATCACCTATAACCAAGGCAACCTCATGCAATCAATTTACAATAATGTAAACGACATAACAATCATCTATTTCAATTCATCAACAACACATTACGGGGTATATAGTCAAATAGTATACCATAATCACCATATACTCATAAAAATATAATCATTTCAACAACACATAAACATATATACCTTTATCTGTTCATTTAAGATATAATGCTCTCACTACCTGGAATTGATAATCCTAGAAGCTCTCAAGCTACGTCCACCGATCACCAACAAGTAAACTCAAGAATTCCTAAAAGATATTAACACCACTTTTAATATCTTGTAAGCTATTGAATTCACAGTTTGATGCCACAATCTATTAATCAACATTTATTTGGCAATTCATAACTTACCGGAATGTGCCGACGGTATCCAATATTCACTTCCAACAAGCCCCAAGTAATTTGACAATGAAAAACTACTTCAACCCACCTAAAAACACAAGACAATGTTGTAAATATCCAATTCCACGGAAATAGAATGAGGGAACACCATGGGTACCTTAAACTCACCAACAATGGCAGAAAACTCAAAACCCCAACAACTTTCCAAGTTGCCCTCAGCGATTAGGCTTTGAATAATGCTTCTAAATTCAAAAAATGAAAGAATTTGAGTGTGGGGGTTCGGAATTTACTCGAAACCAAGTTTGGGTTCAACCTACCTTAAAGAATTTCAAGAAATTAAAGTTGTATCTGTGACTGCCACGTGAAGTTGAAGGGAAAATGAGCTTGAATCTTGCCCTAGCTTGAAGAAATTGGAGAAGAAGGAAGGGAATAATAGTGATTGAGCTGCGGGAGAGGAGAAGAGCAAGGCACCAGTTTCTTCTCCTGCTTGCATGCACCACGCAAAAGTGAAAAAAGAAGAAAGGAAATTGAATTTTGACTTATGTCATTAAGGGCATAAGGGTAATTTTACCCTATTCTAATTAATTAATATTAACAACCCTTTTTAATTACAAACAATATAATTTACCAACAAATCCAATTAGGATGTTACAACTAATACTTAGCAAATTATGTTTTAGTCCTTCCACGTAAAAAACTTCATTAATAGAGTTCGAGGGATTTTTTTGATATTACCATAACTGAGAATCTTCCCATTAGTGTTGTCACCATAGGTTACACCCCCTTCCTTTTTGGAGTAAAAGTGGTGAATTTTGCTATGACCCTAGTCATGTGTTTGGAACACCCACTGTCAGAGTACCAAGGAATGTTACTTGCCTTAAAGCATACTTACAAGATAGATTAAGTTAAGATTTTGGTACCCATTTTGTATGGGGTCCTTGAATGTGAATTTGTAAAGTTCCTTTTGGAAGTCATATCTTTCTAACCATTTTTGCCCCTAACTTTATAACATTATAAGTAGATGCGATGTGTCCTTTAATACCACAGTGAAAGCATTTGATAAAATGAGTGGATGATTTCTTAGAGGAAACAAAGAAATTTTTATACAACTTTTCATTTTTATTGTCATTATATCCTAAACATCTTTTATCAAACATGCATATTTCTTTACCTAGCAAAACATCTAAGTTATCTCTTCCATTAGTGAATTTTTCTAGAGTCCTATTTAAGTCTATCACTTCTTTTTCCAACTTTTCACACTTTATGAACATTTCATATTCCTTAGAGTTGTTACACGGTTTTTGAGATTTTAGCTTATTGTTTTCATTTAGCAATTTCTTATTTTCCTTACAAGTTTCTAATAGATGTGATTTAAGAGTAGCAATAATTTTTCTAGATAATTTATATTTATTAGAAAGCTTATTAAATTGAGATTGCAATTCTTCAAAAGCAATGAGAATTTCTTCCTTAGTAAAATCATCATCTAAGTTAAAGTCATTTACCTCATTTTGCTCCTCATTGTGGCTTGCCATGAGGCATACATTGGTTACTTCATTTTCCAATTTTCTTGAGCTACTTATGTCATTCTCATCCCAAACTATGTATGCCTTTCGTCTCTCCTTCTTTTCTTTGCCCTTATTTTTTAGGTTTGGACAATCAGCTTTGAAGTGTCCTTTCTTTCCACATTCGAAGCAAGTAAATGAAGGAGTATTATTGATCCGGTCTGGATACCGGCCCTTAGGATAAGACATCATCTTGGCTGTCCTAGAGGGTCAACCGGTATCACAGGTCAACGTCCATACTGCAAGACATAATATAAGATCCCTTCCTACAGCGGCCATCCGAAGTCTCATCTGAGACATCGAATCCTTCATTCGCTCTCATTCTTCCATCGCATATAACCGTTTGCCTCAGTGTCATGATAAGATAAGTAGAGTCACTACTTATCAACGTAGATACCCTACACAGCAGAATATGTCTATATCATTCACTGAAATGAGTAAGTACGATTACAGGCAAAATATACGGAAAAGGTGGATTATCCCCATCACTATGTCAGAATCGTACACTGATTATTAACCTACCTACTGTCACGCTCTGAATACTGAACCACTCTGATTGATGCTTTGCACACGGCATCAGAACTTATGGGCCCACTTGCGCCCAACGATTCATTTTCCATGTTCAACTATAAATAGCATATTCACCAACACATGTAAGGTGACGTTGTTCTTACTCTCATTTTACTATTGCATTGCTTAAGTGTTCACTGAGTTCCCATACACTCTTCTAACTTGAGCGTCGGAGAATCTTCACATGTGACACCACCTTTCGCCCCCTAACAATGTGAAACTCTGATGTGAAGGATCTCCAGGACAACAAGACCGGCTTCTCCCACTGAGAGGTCGGATTATAATACCGGATACCAACTGTACCGGTGTATAAACAATCAAAGCTTATACTTTTATGGTTGGTCCCCACACCGGATCATAGACCCTGGTTCAGACCAGTTCATTGGCACGCCCAATGGGACTCGATAGAGTTATTCCCACTTTTCGCAGAAGTTCAGTAGCTCACCATGGAAGGAGATGGACGCGATTTTGTGGATAGTCACGGGAGGACGTGACCCATCAGCAAGCTAGTAGGAGACTTGTTTTCGAGTCTCCTGTAACCCACACGAGAAGAATGGTACCTGTTGCAACCCCTGACCCTTGAGATGAAGTTATAAGGCAACTCAGAGAGGAATTGATGGAGTTGAGAAGGGAGAAAAAGGGAACTGGGGACAGAGTGATGTCTCAGGCTGAGGATACTCACCATGCATCTGCCAGAGAGAAGTCCACTACTCTCCAGTATTCAAAGATTCCCACTTACGAGGAGAGGGAACAAACTCAAGATTCTAGAGACAGGGTCAATGCAAGGAGGAAAGAGCAGGCGGTGGTGACCTCTGGGGCATACAGACTCAACGTTCCTTTCTTAAGGAGGCTCATAAATGTGCTTATCCCCAAGCACCTGCAAACAACCCAACCACTTTCGATCAGAAAGTATAATGGGGAGACTGATCCCACTAAGCATCTTGATGCTTATGTGTATGAGGCCATGTACTTGGGAGCTGATGAGGATGTGATGTACAGAATGTTCCCAAGAACCTTAACAGAGGAAGCTCTTAGTTGGTTCAAGAGTTTACCCTCAGGTTCGATAGATTCTTGGGAAGAAATGGCAGCTGCGTTCAAGAGCCATTTCGTTATTTCTAGAGATGTTCCCAGGACTTCTCATACCTTGGCCCAGATCAGACAGGGAGAAAACAAAACTCTTAAGGAGTTCTTGATGAGATTTTATAAGGAGGCTGCTTTGGTGCCTAATCTTTCAGAGGCTATTCAACTTCATATTATGGTTGAAGCTTTATAACCTGGATCGGCCTTTGCCTTGCCTTTGGCAAAGAGTCCTCCGACGATGTTTGAGGAGTTTCGAAAGAAAACATCAAAATATGTAGGTATAGAGATGCACCTAGAAGCTACTGCAGCTAGATTGAAGCCATCAACACCCTCATAGCAACCGCGGAGAGATAAGGAAAGGGTAAGGCTGGAGAAGCATGCCCAGAAAGAAGATTTCATGAGCACCCGACCTCAACAGTGGGATAGGCGCATGGCTTCTTTCAGTAATTACGCCCCGTTGAACTCTAGGCATTCTCAAATCCTGAGGGAAGTTGGTTGGCCCACACTCAGTGTTTATGGGATAAGGAAGCCTCCGCCAATGAAAAGACCTGGTAATTCTCAAAAATATTGCGCTTTCCACGAGCAGGTTGGCCATACTACCAATGAATGTAAGGCGTTGAAGAATGCAGTGGAGACCCTTATCAGAGAGGGAAAGCTGAAACAGTATCTATTCAAGGAAAAATCCTTAGATGAGCCAGACAGGATGGAGAAGAGAGGGAGAGATCGTGATGACAAGGTTGACAATAGTCGTAATCCGGTTAGGAGGTTCACAACTGCTGAGAAACAGAAGGGAGTAGTGATCAATGAAGGAGCTCAGCAGGACGACATGCCTCAGCAGCAAAGGCAAGGCCGGCGCGAGGTGATTGATATGATTGCTAGAGGATTTGCTAGAGGGGGAGCGTCAATCATAGCTCATAAGAACCACCACCGAATGATCCTATCAGTACAGGGGAAGCCTAGGAACAACCGCCCTTTCAGGGATGGCATGGCAGCACCGGTGGTGTCGTTCACAGATGATGATTTTGGCCCAACAATTCCAGGAGGCGATGATGCAGTGGTTATTATCGCTGTCATAGCCAACAAAGATGTCAAAAGGATCCTCGTCGATCAGGGAAGTTCTTGTGATGTTATTCTTTATAATTGTTTCAAAAGAATGGGCTTTAATGATGTAAATTTACAACCATATACACAAGAGCTCACAGCGTTCAACGGAGTGAAGCAACCTACCAAGGGGTATCTTGATACCCTCATTTCTTTTGAGGGTGAACCTGGAGCAAGAATAGTGAAGTCCAGGATCCTAGTGATTGATATGGAGTCCCCTTACAATGGGATCATAGGTCGTCCTACTCTGAACGCGATGGAAGCAATCGTGTTTACCCTGTACTTCCTTATCAAATTTATTGACAAGGACAACGGTGTGTCATCCCTCTGAGGTGATCAAGAGATGGCTAGGTATTGTTACAACCTGAGCCTGAATATGGTGAAGATGGAGGCATTTAACAAGAAGAGAAAGTTGAATGACGGAGGAACAAAGGCTGGGTCTGTCAGTTTGATTGATCTTGACCTAGAGTGGAGTTGAAGATCGACCCTCTCAATCCCTCAAAGCCCACGCCGGATGGAGGTTTCAGGGACGTCGTCTTAGGGGATTCCTTAGAGAAGGTCACACATATTAATGATAAGCTGGAGTCTGTTATGGAGCAGCGCCTGTTAGCACTCCTCCAGGAATTCAAAAACCTTTTTGCATGGACTGCTGCAGACATGCCTGGGATGGACCCTGATTTCTGCTACCATAAATTATCTGTCTATCCAGAGACAAGGCCGGTTGCCCAGAAGAAGAAAAGATTATGGCTGGAAAAATAGAAGGCAGCTTGCGACCAGATGGAGGAGTTGTTTAAGGCCGGATTTATTAGGGAGGTCCGATATTCTTCTTGGCTTTCCAATGTGGTGATGGTACAGAAGGCCAACGGCAAGTGACGAATGTGCACTGATTATGTGGACCTCAACCGTTGTTGCCAGACCCATATCTGCTCCCAAATATTGATCGTATAGTGGACGATTCATCTGGTTACCAGTACCTCAGTTTCATGGATGCATATTCAGGGTATAATCGGATTCCGATGTGGGAATGGGACCAAGAAAAAATATCTTTTTTCAATGACCGCGGTGTCTTCTGCTACACCGTCATGCCCTTCGGTTTGCAGAACGCTGGGGCCACTTACCAGCGTATGATTAACAAGGTGTTCGAAGGCATGCACACCAAACTGGTGGAGGTGTACATTGATGATATCATTGCCAAGACTCCGGCTGGAGGTGATCATGTTGAGGACCTGCGTCAGGTATTTGCACGCTTAAGACAATATAACATGAGGCTGAACCCATTGAAATGTACTTTTGCTGTCCCCGCTGGGAAGTTTCTAGGTTTCATATTGACGCAGCGAGGCATTGAAGCTAATCCAGGAAAATGTAGAGCAATATTGGACATGCAGAGTCCGAAGAACTTGAGGGAGGTGCAATCCTTAAATGGGAAAGTTACAGCTTTGGCTCGATTTATGCCCAAGATAACGCATAGATCCCTTCCTCTGTATAAAGTGCTCAAAAAGTCTAAGAAGTTTGAGTGGGGACAGGAGCAAGAGCAAGCATTCCAGGAGCTCAAGAAAGTGTTGTCAAGTCCTCCAATCTTAGTAAAACTAGACCCTGGTGAATCCCTCATTTTGTACTTGACGATTTCAGATGAAGCCTTGGGCGTAGCATTGGTCAAGGAAACCCCAGAGGGGCAGACGCCAGTGTATTTCACTAGTAAAACGTTACAGGGAGCAGAAAGCAGATACCAGAAGATAGAGAAGGCTGCTCTCGCAGTTATCTGGGCTTTGCGATGAATGAGACCGTACTTCCATGCATATCCAATTCTGGTAAGAACGGATTTACCACTCTGTTCCGTGCTTAGCAAGCCGGACCTCACTGGGAGGATGATTAAATGGTCTATCGAGCTCTCTGAGTTCCAAATTTCTTATGAACCACAAGGAGCCATTAAAGCCCAAGTCCTGGCAGATTTTGTTGTAGAAATAACAGGGGCAGATCCAGCCATGCCTCGAGCCCACTGGACCATTTATGTGGATGGGTCATCGAACAGTAAAGGTTGTGGAGCTGGTGTTGTTGTGGAGAGTGATGAAGGTGTGCATCTGGAGATCTCTCTTCGATTTAATTTTAAAACCTCCAACAACAAAGCTGAATATGAAGCATGTCTGGCCGGACTCCGAGCGGTAATTGATATCGGTGCAACAGAGGTGACGTTGTGCAGCGATTCACAGTTAGTGATATCGTAGATTCAAGGTGAATACTAGGTTTGTGAGCCTCAACTCCAGCTATATTTGAATTGTGTAAATAAGTTGAAAGGAAGATTCGATGTGTTGGAGTTTAAACATGTCCCAAAAGAAGAAAATACCAAAGCGGATATTCTATCGAGGCTCGCAAGTACGAAACAGCCAGGCAGTACAACAACAGTGGTCCAAAGTACATTGACATCGCCCAGCATTCCTTTGTTTCCTTCTCTAAACGCTATAATGGTTAATGCTTCCTACGAGAATTCATGGGTTACCCCATATATCCGTTACCTGGCTGATGGACAGCTGCCCACCGATGAGAAGGAAAGGAGAAGAGTAAAAAGGGAATTGCCATATTTCACCATGGTTGACGGTGTTTTCTATAGAAGAGGATTCTTAGTGCCATATCTCCTTTGTTTAAAAGAGAACGAGGTACAAGGAGTAATGAAAGAGGTACACGAGGGGCAATGTGGGTACCACGCCGGAGGAAGAAGCTTAATGAGAAAAATCCTCAGGGATGGATATTGGTGGCCCACGATGAAACAAAATTCCATTGATTTTGTTAAGAGGTGCGACGCTTGCCAGAAATTTTCTAATCTTCATCACACACTGGCCCAAAAACTTTCTTCATTCGCGGTGCCATGGCCTTTATACCAATGGGGCCTCGATATCTTGGGTCCATTCCCAACCGCACCTGGAGGCATTAAGTATCTTATTATGGGAGTTGATTATTTCACCAAATAGATTGAAGCGGAGCCAGTAGTGCATATCACATCAGTAGGACACGACGCTTTGTATACGAGAATATCATAGCCCGATTCGGTGTTCCAGGACAGATAGTAACTGACAACGGTACCCAGTTCACAGATAGGAAGTTCACATAGTTACTTGAAGGACTAGGGATAGTCCAAATCTTTTCGTCTGTTGAACACCCTCAGACGAATGGCTAAGCTGAGGTAGCTAATAGAGAGGTGCTGAAAGGATTGAAGAAGCGCCTTGGTAAAGCAAAGGGGGGATAGACTGATCAGCTATGTCATGTTTTATGGGCATATCATCTACACCCTATTCTTCTACCAATAAGCCTCCATATCGTCTCACTTACGGGGTTGAAGCGATGATTACCATAGAGCTCCAGACAAGATCGGCGAGAGTGGAATATTTCTCTATGGAGAATAATAGTGCTAATTTGGCATCAGAACTAGATGTTCTCTATGAGTTAAGAGAAGAGGCCTTTGTCAGGGACCAAATGATAAAAGCGAAGGCCGCCCTCCGGTAGAATAAATGTGTGCAATATAGAGCTTTCAACACTGGGGATCTCATTTTGAGGAAGGCGAGTGTGGGAAATAAGTTCACCCATCAAGGAAAATTGGCGCTGACATGGGAAGGCCCTTATAGAGTATCCGAGGTGACTGGAAAAAGATCATACCGGCTAGAAGAGCTCGATGAAACATCGATCCGCAATAAATGGAACACTCAGAATTTACGCATTTATTACAGCTAGTTGCATTGACTGGCATACAAGGTAAAGCTCAAGACGGATGATCCCAATCACCTATTATGTGATTGGCGATGTAACTCCTCGAGTTAAGAAATAGGTTGTAGGATCAAACCTTTTCCAAGGTTGCACCGGACCCCATCTGAAGACTCAGATTGTAGGTCTAAACCGAACTCCAAGAACGGTTAATAGGATTAAACCGAACACTGTTGAAGGCTTGAGTTGTAGGATCAAACCGAACCTCAAGAAATGGGTTGTAGGATCAAACCTTTTGCAAGGTTGTACCGAACCCCATCCGAAGGCTTGGATTATAGGAATAAACCGAACTCCAAGTACAACTAGTAGGTTTGACCGAACGTTGATGAAGTTGTAACCGATACCTTTGTAATTGAAATAATCTCCTCAAGACGAATGATCTTAATCACTTATTCTGTGAATTGATGATGTAACTCCTGGCATGGACAATTCCAATCACCACTTTTATGATTGAGGGCCCGATCATCACCTTTGTGATTGAGGCAATTGCTTACAGCAGGATACTTTTACATGAAATGATCATTCACTTATTATTAGGGCGGATTAAATCATTCATTCCCAAAGAGTTAAGGGAAATTCCTTATAATGGATATCCATCTCCTAACACACTCACACTTGGGGAAAGTATTCATTTGTTTAGTTCTCTGTTCTATCATCTGTTTATCGCAATTAAACTTCAAGCTAAGTGTGCAGAACGGTTTAAGCTTAACGTATATACTCAAAGTATGTTATAGCGGTATATGACTTGTAAATATCAGAGTCAGAGGATTGGAGGAAATTTCATTTATTCATAAGAAGATTGTGTGAGTCATAATAAAGCTGGAGCTGATCCCAGTACATAGCAATAAAGTAAAAGGTGCAAAATTAAGAAGCAAGCGTCTGATCTTCCACTGTGGGCATTTCCTTTCCTCCCTCCTCATTTCTTGAATCTTGAGCTCATTCACCTCCGGGCTCTTAGTCTTTTGGAACAGTTCCTTGAGCAGCATTTTCAGAGCCCGGAGTGATGGGTGGTGGCCCCATGCTCTGGCCCTCCAGAAGAGGAGGCAATTCATAAAGGGAATCAAGAGGATCCTCGTGTGAGCCATCACTCTTCACCACAACTAGTTTCATTCCGTGAAACTCGTAGAACGGATGAAGCCCGTACAAATCGAGCCTCACATCGGGGTTACGATAGAAGACCTGACGAAAAGCTAGGCCAAAGGACTCAAAGGCTACATTTTTACATATTTCCAAAGCCTTGGTAGCCTTAGCCTTTGAAGCAGCCAATTTCTTCCAAAGCTTGGCATTTTCTTCCTCCGATGGCCTAGCAGACGCACTCCCCTTCTTCAGATCCTCGATCTGGGCCTGCAACTCCTTCTTGAGGGCCTCCCATTCTCCCAAGCTCTTGTTATGGCCGACCTCTGCTGCTACAAGATCTTCGTTCAGCTTGACAGACTTCTTCTTCTCAAGTTGGAGCTCTTCCTCCAGGAGGGGAATAGACTTATTTTGCTGCTGAAGCTTAGAAACTTGTTGCTCTAAAGATTTATTTGGTAAATGAAGATGGCTTATTTCTTTATTCTTCTTCTCCAACAGCTCTTTAGCCTTCTTCAGTTCTGACTCAACTCCCCTCACAGTTTCGGCCTGCTTGGCCGCCCAGGCCTCCTTTACAGCGATATCAGCCTCAAGTTTCTCAACTTGTTCCATGTAATCCGCTTTCTCGCTCAAGGAGTCCAACAGGCCAGAAAGTTCATCCAGCTCCCAACGGCCGGCCTTGTAAGCACTCCTTACTTCAGCAGCTTCGAGAGAAAGTCGGAGGCAATACCTTGGTTTAGGGAGTCTAGGAGGCATGGAGCCTTGGAACCAGAGGAAAGGAGAGAGGAAGGATCCTTTCGGAGGGGAGCTGACCATAGGAAGCTCACTCTCTGACTCCACCTCTGAGCCGGTGTGAAAGGAAGGGGCAGAAGGGGATTCGACCAGTTTTTTTCCTTTATCTTTCTTCATACCGGTCTCTTCCAGTGTCTTCTGTCATTTCATCGGAGACCCCCAGTGGAAGGCTTCTTCTTCTCCGCAGACCTGACAAGCACTCTCCTCCTTTTCTTCTTATCAGGGGCAGGCTGCTCCTGCTCCTGCTCTTGAGCTTGCTCCTTGCCGCTTTTCTCCTCAAGGAGGGGCACGTCATCCCCCACATTGGAAGTTAATGGGATCAGTGGAGCCTCAGCCTTAAAGGAATTCCTTTTGGCTTGAATTTGGTTCTCGTCAGAAGAAGAATCATCATCCGCCAGCATAGACTTCAAAGAGAGCATTTCGACGAAAGCTTTTTCAATTTGTGCTACAAAAAGGACAAGGATAGTCATTAGTACAACGGCCAGAATGAAAAATGTAATAAAAAATAGATATAAAAGCAAGAGAACAGATATTTACTAAGGTATTTGTCCCTGACGTCGGCACTCCCAAGGAGGAGTTTGCACAAAAACCCCTTCAAGACCACGGAGCAGGACCTCATGGCACTCAACACCTCTATAGAGTGAGGAGAGAGTTCGTCCTCTTCAGTATAATAAACACGGCTTATTAACAGAAAGTGTTCGTGTGTCCAGCTGGTAGGGAACTTTGGGATCCCCTCCTTATTAAGCCAGAAGACTGGCTTATTGTTCTTCACCCTAATTCGCGTATAGTACTACTTGAATGAATGACCGTCAATCTTCGCAGATTCGGTGAAGGATTTGAAATTTATCACCCTCGAGTCAGCCTGAGCGTGATGAACCCGAGGCCGCCCTTCTTGTTCACACAGCGGACCACTTGGCAGTAATAGAAGAGTTTTGCCACTGTGGCTTTGAAGTTAAAATGTTTCCCAAGAACTTCGAGGGCACGTACTAGACCCCATCCATTCGGATGCAGTTGTGTTGGGGCATAATCTAGGAAGTGGAGGACGGCCATTTGGAATTCTGTTAAGGAGAAACACACTCCCAGATTTTGAAAGACGAAATCATACATGTATACCGACCTCTCGTCTGGGACTAGATGACATACCCTTTTCATTGGCCGGGGTGCAAGAATAAGGAAACGCCCCTTATATTTTTCCTCGGAATAGACCTGGAAGCACGTCTCCATTAGGTTCCCATCCTCCTTGGCATGTCGGGAGGGTATTTCTTTAAATTCTTCTTCAACCCAGCAATATGGGCGTTCCCTGTTCAGCCTCTCCCAGTTCAGCCAGTGTGCAACCACGTTGACATACCCTTCAGCAGTACAGAGGATCAGCGTCTTCCCGGATCCTGGAACCTCCATTTTATCTGATTCCCACCAAAATATTTTAGCGCTGTGGTAAAAGGCAATATCGTCAGAGAGGTACCCTTCTGCACTCGATTCACTGTCAGAGAGACTGATAGCCCTCGAGCCGAAGGAATCCTCAGGGCGGTGCCGAACCACTGGCAACCGCGAAGAAGGAGTTCCAACCCTCTCTGAACGGTGATACTTGGCCACAGGAAGATTCACAGGAATCCTCCCACCACGGTGGCCTGAGTGGGGGCACGAGAGCTATATTTCCCCTTGTTTGAGGCACCAACGCTATTTTGCCTAGGACGCATGATAATGGTGTAAAGAAATTTAAAGAAATGTGAGTTTAGGGATGAAAGAGGTTACCTAAGAAGGAAGTTAAAGGCGATAAGAACCTCACAAGAACGACAGCAACAGGGTCTCCAAAATGTTTTGCAGAGTTTCACTAAGCTTGAAGGTAAGAGTGAATTTCGAAACTCACCAAGTCACCTTTTATAGGTAACGAAGGAGTGCAACGATCAACCAAGGATTGTGTCACATGCCCCAAAATTCTACTTTTCAAATTTAAACGACCCTGTCGTTTCACAGTCAAAGGCGTGAAGTGGCGACGATTCGCAAAAGGTTTTGAGTGAAATAGGCCCCTAATATCCAAAGTCCAGGCCCAATACAGCCCTAACGACGATTATATTTTTGGAGCAATGATGACTCACGTGTTAAAAGACATTTATTGTCTAATCATTTCAGACGCATTAAATGCATTCCAACAACTATTCGAATACCAAGAGTTACGATTTTCAAAAACTCTTGGGATTTCCCACGTTGCAAATCTTTGTCCAAATCCGCTATGAAGGCATCATGAGAGCAGATCTTTCACCTGTAGAACGGCTGCACGGGCAGAGTACCAGCACGTAGTTGACATGTGTTTTAAATGGGTATCTTTGGTGTATCCTACCGGCATCCAGACTTCTAGAAGATTGTGTAGGTTATATGAGCAACTTAACAGTCCTTCACACAAGCTAGGGGACAAATGATCTAGTCTGGATACCGGCCCTTAGGATAAGACATTATCTTGGTTGTCCCAAAGGGTCAACCGGTATCACAGGTCAATGTCCATACTGCAAGACATAATATAGGATCCCTTCCTACACCGGCCATCCGAAGTCTCATCTGAGACATCGAATCCTTCATCCGCTCTTATTCCTTCGTCGTATATAACTGTTTGCCTCAGTGTCATGATAAGATAAGTAGAGTCACTATTTATCAACGTAGATACCATGCACAGCGAAATATGTTTATATTATTCACTGAAATGAGTAAGTACGATTACAGGCATAATATACAGAAAAGGTGGATTATCTCCATCCCTGTGTCAGAATCGTACACTGATTATTGACCTACCTACTATCATGCTCTAAATACTAAACCACTCTAATTGATGCTTTGCACACGGCATCAGAACTTATGGGCCCACTTGCGCCCAACGATTCATTTTCCACGTTCAACTATAAATAGCATATTCACCAACAAATGCAAGATGACGTTGTTCTTACTCTCATTTTACTATTGCATTGCTTAAGTGTTCACTGAGTTCCCATACACTCTTCTAACTTGAGCGTCGGAGAATCTTCACAGGTGACACCACTTTTCGCCCCCTAACAACGCGAAACTTTGATGTGAAGGATCTCCAGGACAACAAGACCGGCTTCTCCCAGTGAGAGGTCAGATTATAATATCGGATACCCACTGTACTGGTGTATAAAAAATCAAAGCTTATACTTTTGTGGCTGGTCCCCACACTGGATCGTAGACCCCGGTTCAGACCAGTTCAGTTATCTTTAGAGAAATTTTTCTTACCTCGATTATTTGTCTTCCTTTAAAACGTTTTGTTCCTTATGAATTTTCTAAACTTCTTTATGAATAACCTCAAGTTCTCCTTGTCTAGATCTTCATAATCGGTTTCCTCTTTATCTATTGAAGTCGCTTTGAGGGCAATGTTTCATTTCTTTAGAAGCTTTCTCTTCTTCTTCTTCTGCCATCTTTAAGTCTCTCAATTCTTGTTTTTGTTCTTGCAATTTTCTAAATAAAGTAGCTAGAGATATTTCATTCATATTTGGCATTTGTTTGATGGCTGTGACTAATGGTTGTCATTCCCTATTAAGATTTTTCAACACTTTATGGATGAGCTCTTTGTTAGAATAAGATTTTCCAAGAATAATAAGATGATTAATAATTAGAGTAAACCGTTTTGAAGCTCTAAAATGGTTTCACCAAAATTCATATGAAAACTTTCATATTGACTAGTCAAAGTTTTAATTTTAGAGTCTGTAACATCACTAGTTTCTTCATGAGTAGTTTGTAATGTATCACACATATCTTTTACAGATTTACATGTAACAATTCTAAAGAATTCATCTAGTCCTAAATCAAGAGTAGTAAGATTTTTTTCCTTATAATTATATTGAAGCTTTTTCTCCTTATCCATCCACTATACTTTTGGGTACATAAGGACCATTTTTAATTGCATTCCATATTTTTAAATCAATAGATTGAATAAAGATTTTCATTCATTCTTTCAAAAAAGAATACCTTTCAACATTGAAGGTCAGAGGCCTATTTATGGCACCACCCTCGGGGAACCATCTTTTCTCTTGAAGTTGTTAAGCTTGATCAACCAAGAGTCAAGCTTTGATACCACTTGTTACCAAGTGGCCTCAATACTCAAGAAGGGGGGTGAATTGAGTAGTTTAAAAAACGTTTAGAATGCACTTAAAAATCATTCTTTCATACTTAAAGGTACTTAATGAGCAAAATTAAATCGCAAAGCGGAAATATAATACTCAACCAAACTAATTCAATAGAGTACAATTAAAATAAAGACAATAATTAAAATAAGATTAGGGAAATAAGAAATGTAAACTGATATACTAGTTCCACCACTGTGGTGTATGTCTAGTCCCCAAGCAAACCACTTGGAGAAGTTCCACTATTGAGAATTTAAGATACAACACTTGGAGAAATTAGAGTTTCACAATGTCCTACACTTGAAACTTAATCCTCACACAGTTTGGGCAACCCATCCAATCTCACAATCTCTTAATATCACTCAAGTTCAACCAACCTAACTCTTTGGAAACAAGGATTACAATAACTATAACCTCTCAAAGGTGAATGAGCAACTTGAAAGCTCAAAAAGGGATTCCTCATCATGAAATGATAAATCTAAGAGTAAAACTCAACAATAAGGGAAAAAATAGGGGAAGGCTTTCTTTCACGTGGTTCAAGCTAGCATCATAAACAAGAGTTTTAAGAGGCTTAAAGAGAAGCAATAATATTTAAAAACAAACTCAAGTGAAATTCCATAATCATAAACAAAATACTCAAAGCATAGCATGGATAAATCCCAATAAGGGGTGGTCATTCAATTCAATTCCATGAATATACAACAAGTAACAATGCAAGTAAGAACGAATACACAAATGTTCCCCAAAGAGGGGCTTGTACATTGCCCAAATTTTAAAGAAAAGAACAAACAAACTCTCCCTTCCCATTCCCTGTTTTGTGCTTGAATACAAGGTTCTTCCCCTTACAATGGTGTCTACTCACTTAAACCCCAACAAAGGAAAGAAAGAAAGAAAAACAACACTCCTAGAGACAGAAATGAGATCTCAAATATGATTTTTCACTCAAGAGAAACAAATAAACTTTTCTCATAAATGGAAATAATAATTGTGAGCCAAGAACCTAAACAAATCTAAACCATTTTTTCTTTTTCTTTAAGAGCCATTTTTATAAAAGGAATGAGAGACCTTTAAACTCCCCCAAAACCTTAGCAATATGGTCCCAAGGGAAGTGGTTGAGGTCTACCTCTTATCTCATCCTCTTTCCTCTTTCAAGCCTTGCCTCTTTGGTCCTTCTTTGCTTTCCAAAACCCTTACCTAAATGTCATAGTTGACTTGTGAATGAGTGTCCTCTTGTGCATTCCTTTTGCTTTTGTGTGCAGAGAAGGAGAGACTAAGTCCTCTAAGAAAGGAACAATCATGATTCACATGTTCCTTCCTTTTACTTTTCTAAAATTCGCAAGGCTCGCCTAGGCAAGTGGGCAAAAAATTTATGGTATCATTTAGGCGAGAAGGGCTCACCTATACAAGCTATTCTTTTTTGTTCAGAGTGCTTTCTCTCTCTCTTTCTCTCTCTCTCTCTCTCTCTCTCTCTCTCTCTCTCTTTTCTTTTGAAATATCTTTGAGTAGGACAAAAAATGGGTATTCACATAATTCAACCATTTTCTTGTGACTTTTTGATAAACTTCAAACCATGGTCAAATCAAAGATCAAATTATCATTGAACTTGAAAAAAATAAAGGATTAATCCCAACTATTCACCTAACTAGTTTACAGTTCTCCTAATTGATTCACTTTGCTCTGGTTTTGACGATAATGGTTACTATCAAAATGAAAACATACTTTATTTTTTTATGGTGGCAATATATGCAACCTTGCATGAGATAAACAAATAAAAAAGGAAATATTTTTTATTTAAAACTAATATTGTAGTCTACTTGTGATCTCTTATGCAAGTTTAATATAATTTTCAATAAAAAGCTTTTACTTTTAATTTCCTATCACATGCAAGATTGCAAAAGTTAAATATTGCTATGAAACTTGGACCTCCCTTAACATATTTGGTTGAGTTATGGGAAACTATGATGGCTTCGAATTAGCTAGGGAGTTACACATTTCAAAGCTTAAAGTTCATATTAGTGCAACTATAGTTTACTAAGAACTAACAAATAATCAAGAAGTTGTAATTCCTAGAAGTGCTCTAGGTCTCAACATTAAGAAATGTCTAATTGTTTTGATTTGTTAAAATTCAAGCATATATACAAGAAAGCTGACAGTGTTACTGATAGTAGGACAAACATAGTTTGTAACCAAGAGTGAGGATTACAATACTTTTCAGAATTCTCCTATAGAAGTAAGGAATATTGTATATTTTGATGCTATGAGACTTCATAATTTTATACCTATACTTTTTTAGTTGATTAATAAATGGGTCTTGCCCCTTATTGTTTTAAAAAAACTCATTTTTAAAAGAATGAAATTTGTTGTAATTTGATCAAATCACAAGGTAACTATCATAAGTTACCAAACAAAAATTTGGTTTAAAATTAAAAAGAATTAATTGAATTAATTTTAAAAAATGTGATAATTTGGATAAAATAATTTATACTTTATGTAAGTAAATAAACATAAATATAATTTAATTCAAAACACCAGATAAAAATCATAACTTATATCATACATATACCAATACAAAAATGAGTAAAACCCCAAAATTGTCCTTAACATATGCGTTATCATTCAAGTTAGTTCTTAACCTATCAAAATGATGTTATAACCCTTAATGTATGCAAATTGGCCATCAATTTGGTTTTTGCTGATAGCGACTATTTGATGTTGTTAATCAAAGTGTCACGTGGCACGTTAAGTGTCATCTAACCTATCACGTGACATCCATATGGTCACATTTTATGCTGACGTAAACATTTCGAACCTTCAGTGATGAAATGCATTAATTTGGTCCCTAACGCCTATAATATTACATCAAATTGGTCATTGCCTTATATTAAAAAATATCATATTAGTCTCTAATCAATTATAATTTGTACCAAAGTCTTCAATATATTAATAATCATATCTTATCAATTCTTAATGTTAATTTAAATACTTCAAACTAGACTTTGATGTATGTGTGAGTTAGTTACTTTATATTGATTTAATGATGTTATTTATAAATTATTTTAATGCAATGGAAAGGTTATTAAATAGTTAAAAAAATCAATGTAGAGCAGTTTTAAACATAGTCAATATAGTGGATTAGTATTAAAATGATACACCATAGTCAATATCAACATCAAAGTTTGCACTCTCGCGGGTTAAAAATCATGCTTATCCAATGGTGAACAAAGTTATGAAATTATAAAACTTTTTTTTATATTTGACTATAAGCATTCTCATTTAAGTAGTAAATTTATTTGAGTTTGAATGTGTTTTTGGAGTATATCCTAAAAAGCGTCTATCAATTCTCTCAATTCATTGATCTTTCCTATATTTAATTAATGATATTAAATTAAAAGTTACAAAGAAATAATAATAATATATTTAATTAATTATTTAGCATCTCCTTAGAGAATTATTAGATAGGAGATTTTGGTGAACTTAGTTAAGTGTTTGTTTGGTTTGTAGTTGGGGAAACGTTATGAAAATAAAAAAATCTAAAGGTTAATATTATCCTTCACTTCATTTAAGACAGTTAAATCTAAAAAAAGTAGGTTAGTTAGACCTCAATTTGACCAACGCAACGAGGAACAAATAAAATTGTGTAGAAAAAAGCTGCATAATGGATATCCAGGCGAAGTGAATATGAGAATATGTTACAGGGTTCTAACAGCTTTGAAGGAGACAGCCAGAATATAGAAGCGGTGATTAATGAGATATCTATAATTGTATGATCTAAGGATTTGAATCACGAGATTCTTTTATTCATGATGATAGGCCACAATTTTCTTCCCCTGGCCTGGCCTCACTCTATTTTGTTTCTTAAATCCTAAATAATTAACACTAGAAATAAAATAGATATTGAAAATCCAAATAAACACTGGCTAGTATCTCTTGCCCTTAGAAGATATAAAATTAAGTGGCTTTTCATAAGTCAGGAAGTATGTTGTAAGGTAATGAAATTATAAAACATCATAGAGAACTAAGAAAGTAGGCTTTGATGGGACACACAATATTTTGTGTCCGTTTGGTTTCCAGTTGGGGAAACGAAGTTGGGGAAACGTAAAAATTTAAGGGTTGATATTGATCTTTTACATTGTTCAAAACAGTCAACATTCCGTTTGACCGTAGGATAGGTTCGTCAAACCGAGGTAACTATCATAAGTTACCAAACAAAAATTTGGTTAAAATTAAAAAGAATTATTTGAATTAATTTTGAAAAATGTGATAATTTGGATAAAATAATTTATACTTTATGTACGTAAATAAACATAAATATAATTTAATTCAAAACACCAGATAAAAATCATAACTTATATCATACATATACCAATACAAAAATGAGTAAAACCCAAAAATTGTCCTTAACATATGCGTTATTGATCAAGTTAGTTCTTAACCTATCAAAATGATGTTATAACTCTTAACCTATCAAAATGATGTTATAACCCTTAATGTATGCAAACTTTCCATCAATTTGGTTTTTGCTGATAGCGACTATTTGATGTTGTTAATCAAAGTGTCACGTGGCACGTTAAATGTCATCTAACCTATCATGTAACAGCCATATGGTCACATTTTATGCTGACATAGACATTTTGAACCTTCAGTGATGAAATACATTAATTTAGTCCCTAACACATATAATATTACATCAAATTGGTCATTGCCTTATTTTAAAAAAATATCATATTAGTCTCTAATCAATTGTAATTTGTACCAAAGTCTTCAATATATTAATAATTACATCATATCAATTTTTAATGTTAATTTAAATACTTCAAACTAGACTTTGATGTATGTGTGAGTTAATTACTTTATGTTGATTAAATGATGCTATTTATAAATTATTTTAATGCAATGGAAAGGTTATTAAATAGTTAAAAAATTCAATGTGGAGCGGTTTTAAACATAGTCAACATAGTGGATTAGTATTAAAATGATACACTACAGTCAATATCAGCATCAACGTTTGCACTCCCGCGGGTTAAAAATCATGCTTATCCAATGGTGAACAAAGTTATGAAATTATAAATTTTTTTTATATTTGACTATAAGCATTCTCATTTAAGTAGTAAATTTATTTGAGTTTGAAACTAATAATGTTTTTTTGGAGTATATCCTATAAAACGTCTATCAATTCTCTCAATTCATTGATTTATCCAGTGGTGAGTTTTACAATCTTACTAATGTATTTAGTTTTCCAACCGGGTTAGTGAAACCCCGGTTTGACAACCTAAAAATAGATTCTACGGTCAAACAGAGTTTTGATTATCTCGAACAACGTGAATGATCAATATTAACCTTTAGATGTTTCCATTTTCATAACTCTGTTTTTCCAACTGGAAATCAAACGAACTCGTAGTAGAGTGACAATAGTGCCCTTTACTTCTTTTTCTATTTTTTGCTTTATGCTATATGCAGGATGCATGTAACTATTTGAGGCATATGTGTGTGTGTGAACAATCTTTAACTTGTCATGTACATCGATGTATTAATTATAAGGAAAAGGCATATTCCAATTTATTGTCTAACATCAGTGTAGTTTGACTTTTACTTTCATAGGATGTCCATGGTGATATTTATGTTGACTTTTACTTTGTTAATGATGGATACTTTGTGTCTTTAATACATATATTTGTATCATTATGTTGTATCATTTTAATATCAATCTACTATATTAATTATGTTTAAAACTATTTTATACTAATTTTACTGAATAACATTTCCTTTACATTAAAATAATTTACAAATAACATTATTAAATCAACATAAAGCAACTAAACCACATATACACCAAGGTCTAGTTTGAAATATTTAAATTAACATTAAGGATTGATATGATTTGATTACTAATACATTAATGACTTCTTTGATATAAATTATAATCGACTAGAGACTAATATGATAGATTTTTTTAATATGGGGCAACAACCAATTTGATGTAATATTATATACGCTAGGAATTAAATTGATGTAATATTCTACATATACATTAGAGATTAAATTGATGTATTTCATCATTAAAAGTTTGAGATGTACATGTTAGCATAAAACTTGGCATGTGATAGGTTATATAGAACTTAACATGCCATGTGACACTTTAAAGGATATCGTCCAATGACCATTAATGATTGAGACCAACTTGGTAAATAGTTTGCATATGTTAGGGGTTATAACCTCATTTTAGTAAATTATGAATTAACTTGATTAATCACACATACATTAGAAACGACTTTAGAGTTTACTCATTTAAAGACTATTCAAAAATAAAAGTACTATGTTTACAACCAAAAAATTGTGACTGTGGTTTTTTTATATAAAAAATTACTCTAATATGATATTCTTGTGTTCTTCTATCATTTTTTATGTTAATTATTTTTATAACTGATATAAAAAATATTTTTTATGTTTCTCATAAGATAAACTCATGTAAAAAATAGTACTAAACACCATCACTTAAAATCAATTACTTTTGAAATTTGTCTAAAAATTGTTTTTATACCGATTTCAAATAAAAATTGATGTAAAAGGTGTTTCAATATACCTCAACATAAAATATAGTTAATGGAGAAATTGGACCAAATTTATCCTAAGGTAAACCAATTAAGATTGTAGGTCATATATCGTATTGTAAAATATTATTTGTTTTATTCATTTTGTACTATTTTTGTATTATTGTTTTAGATTTAGAATAACTAAAAATTGTTTTATAAAATCAAGGATTAAATGGATATTTTAATTTTCAAGATTAAAATGTATAAGCCATGCATGACCATTAATAAGAGAGTTTGTTTTCATTTTTAATTCTTGCCAAACGCAACGTTAGCAAAGAGGAAAAAGAGATGGCATCGGTGGTGAAGAACGTACTGAAATCGGTGAGGGAGAAAGGTTTCGGCGCCTTCTTCAGAGAGCTCAAGGATGAAGGCTACTTGTTCGTTCCCTTTCCATCACTCGCTTCCCCTAATTTTATTTTATATTCAACCAATTTTATTACTTATTCACTTCGACAATGTGATTTATTTTCAATTCCGAAAATTGAAATTCAGGAGTTGAAATAATACTCAGATTTGATTTAATTGCTCTTCATTAGTTTAATGTTAGCAATTTTGTATTGCATCCTTCAGATTTATGGCTTGACAATTTTACGTTGTCGGTTTGAATTTTCAGGAGCTGCCTTTTGGATGGAAAGCTCATGTAAGTCACTTTTCTCGATTTATGTATATTTTTCCTTTGTAACCTAAATTATTTTGTTCGTTGATTCTGCGTTTTGGTTCGTAGCCTTTCCTTCTCGGTGTTTCTAAATGCTTGATGGAAAAATAGGACGTAGATATGCATAGTGGAATAATAGGTGAAATTGGAGGAGCCTATGCAATTATTCATGTGAAGGACAATAAAGCGTTTAAAACTATCTAGTTTTGTAACTTTGAATATAGTTAAAAGGGGAAGAGATTTTACAGGTTTTGATGGCAAGTTGCAACGGGTATATAGACAATCCTTCTTAGGTTGAATTGAGTGAAAATATGTGGTTCATTGCAATTGGATTTGGATTTCTTTTTCTTGTTGCTGGTCCCTAGCTGTTGGAACAGAGATCAAGTTTCTGTGAAGTTTGATGAGTATATAATGAATTAATGATATGTCTCTGCTGTTTATTGGTATTTCACCGTGAGATCTGAACTCCCATGTGAGACCAGTAATTGTCCTCCGCCAATCTAATTCTTTCCTGAATTTGTGCAGGCAAACCAAGATCCATAAGATTGGGGCAAGGCTTGTTGGTGTTGATAAATTTGGTAACAAGTATTACGAGAAGCTTGAAGACACACAATACGGTGAGTTCCTTCCTTCCTCTCTGTCTTAAATTCTCAATCTTTACATGTAGGGGGTTTATTATAATAAATTAGACATGGCTAAAAATAACAAAACTAACCCCTTCAGTTCAAGACTAGCTAAGGACTAAAGGTGTTTGCAATGCATGTTGGCAGAAACCATTAACATAAAGTATTATAATTATTGAACATGGATATCTCATTAAGACATAATTAACAAGAAAAGGATATGGTGGAATGTTATGGCTTTTCAAAATAGTTCCTATACAGAGTAGAAGGCTATAAATGATAATATGTATATCTTGAAGTTACTATAGCCTTGCAAGTAAACAATCAAAAGACCATACAATGATCAGGGCAAGAAAGATAGCTATGAACAATAGCAACGATTGTGTGTGTGCACACACAGTGGGTGGGAAGGACAGTCTTTGAGAACAGAGAAAGACATTGAAGGTTTTTATTAAATGCTTCCTGTGGGATCTCATAAGTGATGGAGAATGGGTTATTGGGAATAAAAACAGGTTGACCCACTCCAAAGACTTCTGCTTAATGGGTCTAGGGAGGGTAAGATGGCTTGTATTTAGGATTTGAACCTGTGCCCTCTATGTCAAAAGGAAGTAACCTTAGTCTTATGCCAAGGTTTGCCCCTCTAATTAAGTAATTGTTGGATATAACATGGGTATAATTATTGCAGAAAAAAGAAATTACACAAAGAAGAGTGGAGTTTGTTTGATGAAAACAATGTAGGATGAGTTGCAGAAGTAAAATAATGTCTGAGTAACATCATGATATTTGAGCTATGAAGTTGTGATATTGTGATAGATTTGGATTTTAGAAGATTAAATATAAGAGTAACATTTAGCAATTCATTATACATGTGACTTGAGTTTACCATAATAGTATGGATATTTTATCATAAAATTGATAGATACCAATTAGTGAGGTAGTTAATTACATAATTAGTTTTCCCCTAATTGTTGTTAGTTTGTGGGCTATGGACTTAGATAGTCAAGAAATAAGGCATGTTACCTATAAATAAGAGAAGAGTTAAGGGAGAGGGGTATCCTGTGATCTTGTGTGAGGACTAGGGCATTTGGGCATTGGGAGGTACAGACACTCAAAGATCTGCAGTGTTCTATCTTTGTAATTGGGCATTGGGAGGTACATACACATAATTAGTTTTCATATTTTTTCTAATAAAGATACCGGGTTTCTACAAACTGGTATCAGAGCTCTGGTCTTGGAGCTGTGGGTACTGTGTTCTTGAAGATGATTCCAGAATTTGAATGAGAAGAAGCCTATTGGTGGCTGATTAATGTGGAACGACATTCAGGCCACAGAAGTACATGAGGAAGAGAAGGGACAGAAGGTTGGAAAAGCTATGTATGGACAAGCTTTTGTTTGGTGGTTTGTGTGGGAAATCCAAATGCAACATGGTGGGATTTTGAAGGCTGTGATCAAACAATTCCAGTCTGAGTATGATTCAGATTTGCTAGTTTGGGTGGAAGATTAAGAATTAGAATCTTGGGAGCAAAAAAACAAGAAGGAAGGTGAGGTCTTGGAGGATGAAGGGAAAACAGATATGGTGGAAGCAACGATTTTGAGACAAGATCAGATTCTGTGCCTAGAGGATTGGAGCAATCTTGTGCACAAAGAGTCAAGTAAAAAAAATAAAGAAGAATGAATGGGTGCAAGAAAACCTAGTAGAATACGAAGGTTGTCAAGTTCAAGAATATTAAAGAGAAAATGAAAGTGGAGAATCTTTGGATCAAGAACTAGAAGATGGCAATGCAGAGGAAACTCTGAAGGTAAAAGATACGGGTGGAGAAGCAGGTCAAGATGAATAAAAAATTGGGTCTGGAAAGAAAATTAATCCACCAGTAGAGGAGATGGAAATCAATCACTGTACAGGATGCAGGGAGAGAATAATGTTGAAAACATGAGTGACTATATAAAGTTAAAAATGGAGAGAATCTTGATCATCATGAACTGTAACCATGTCCAATAATGCAGATTGCAAGGGACAGGGAGCCATGGGATCTAAACACAATTATAGAATCTTTATGGTCTGCTACAAGGCCAAAAATATCACTGCAAATAGAGTATCAAAGGAACACACAAGCATTCACATGTTTGTCTTTGACCTAGGAGGAATGGAAGCTATTTTGGGCTGCAGGGTGGAGTTGACATGGTCATCATGCTTCAAATGATGGGACCCCAGTGGGACTATTTTTGGTTTATCTATCTCATTCACCCTGAGGACAAGGTGAAGCTCTAGGAAGGGAGTATTGATAGATGTCAACTAGATAGTTAGTTAGTTACATAATTAATTTGTTGTTAGTTTGTGGGCTATGGGCTGAGATAGTGAAGAAATAAGCCATGTTGCCTATGAATAAGAGAAGGGTTAAGGGAGAGGGGTATCTTGTGATTGTGAGTGAGGATTGGGGCCTTTGGGCATTGGGAGGTGCAGAGCCTGAAGTTCTACAGTGTTCTTTGTAATTGGGGATTTCCCCTATTCTTCATCAGGTTTCTATAAAAAAATTCAATTTGTTTCTCTATATAGGTGTGATTTTACATTATTTTATCCAAGTAAGGTGGGCAGTATTTCTTTTTGTGTATATTCAAATCTGTTGTGTCACTTAACCAATTTCAAAATAGTGTTGAAAACATATTATACCCTGTAGTTTGGTCCATTTTGCCAAAGTTCAACCATGTATTACTCAAACAAATATTGTTTACCATATACAAAAAATGGGCCAATCTTGAAGGATGTACGATGTATTTACAAAATTTTATGTGTATTTATGGATATAATACTTGAGAAGTTATCTATCATCGTTGTTGATGTCAATTTTGGTTATCCTATTTTTTTTAATATTATGATCCTTCATAGATTTTTTTTTCCATTCATAATTTACTATCTTCTATGTTATATAAGCTTGTGAGTCAAGATCCAAACTTTGTTCAATATTCTATAAATTTCTCAAGTTTGACACAATAACTATTTCATAAATGCTTGCTTTTCTTAATATTTGGCAGGAAGACACAGGTGGGTTGAATATGCTGAGAAGACTAGATACAATGCCTCCCAGGTTCCCCCTGAATGGCATGGCTGGCTCCACTACATCACTGATCACACAGGCGATGAGGTAATTCATTTATTTCTTATTTGCTTTCTTGTCAATGCCATGTGGTAAGAATCTGAACCTTCAAGATAATAACAATTGTGCAATGAAATTGTTGCAGCTGCTTTTACTGAAACCGAAAAGGTATGGTGCTGAGCACAAAGAAAATTTATCTGGAGAAGGCGAGCAGTATATCTATCATTCCAAGGGACATGCACTTAATCCAGGACAGAGAGACTGGACCAGGTACCAACCATGGGAGTCCAAGCCTGAACCATGAACATGGTGCAACTTTGAGTTGTGGATGTTTTTGTTTGTCCTCCTGAAAAATTATTATGGTTTCCTTGAATGAGGTGGAAGTCAGTTTTTCTTTCTAACAATAAAACGAATTATGTGGAAACTGACAAATTTGATTTGAATCTTGAACTTCCAAAATATATTGTCACCACTCTATTTGTGTTGTGTTAAAATTTAAAAGAAGTTGCTCTTATTTTATTTACAATAGAAGAAATCTTTTACCTAATATCTCGAATGAATATTATTTCTATTATTTTAATTAAATCGAATGATCCAAATTCCAAAGTTTGTTAGTATTAAACCCAACGCCTCATTTGAAAAATTATAATCCCCCCCCCCCCCCCCCCCCCCCATTATATATATATATATATATATATATATATATATATATATATATAATATTTAAATAAGAAATATCGCGGATAAGACATTCTGTTCTTGCCATTCATGCACTTTAAAATTTATCCCAAGTTATAGTGTCACCCCAGATATAAATATTTTAGATTTGAATATGATTGTTTTTAGTAGGGATACCTATGCTTAAACATTTTTTTTTATATTTGATGTTTGCTATTTAATAGTTTATTTTCCAAAAGATCGCTTACTCATGAACTTGTTTCTAGAATAGTTCAGAACTAGTATTTTACACCTTTTCAACCAGTTTTGAAAGCAAATCAACGTGTTTCTAATCTAACAAGCAAGAGGAAGAAAAAGGTAACATATGAATGATAAACCAATATTTGATCTCCCTGTTCCATCTATGTCACCGTCATGTTCCCGATCTCCATTGTACATCAATCTATGTCCTGAACTCTAACAGTCTTTTATTTTTTTGGTAACAAGATGAAAAGAAACAAACAATCAAAGGTTTTGTTGTGGATTCGAAAACGTATTTTTTTTATTATTATTTTTAGTATTAACTATAAAACTAACATCTTATTTTATGTTTCAACGAAATATTTAAAACAATTTTTTATTTTTCTTGCGTAAAATTTTAGAAATAGAATGACAATGGTATTAAAATTAAAAAATAAAATATGAAAATAACCACTTAAAAGCTTAAATCATAAAAAAGTAAACTAAAGATGCTATATGGTGGAAAATTCCAAACACGCCTAGCATCAGTGTCATTAACTCCACTTGCGAGCACATCGGTCATATAATTTAGCTCGCTATCAATAAGAACTTCCACGCTCCAATCCCATTTCATGATACTTCTAATGCTCAGGATGCAATCTCTTAGCTTGAAGCAATCTAGCGCGCAAGACAAATCACAGTATCCTAAATCCCATGCATGGTGAAGGCCAGTTTCAAAAGCCAATTATTTTTACCAAAAAAAAAAACCAATTACCAGTTACATCTCTTCCCTGCTGGCCACAAGAAAAGCCTGATAACTAATTACCACACAAGTCCCTTATTACTCCACCACCTCCCATTTGGTTCAAACCTTGTACCCGCTTCCATCGCAATGTAACGTAACTTGGAAAGCCTAGATACTCCAAAAATACTGAGTATCAATATCGGACACGTATCGAACATTGATAGTCCTAATACATATTAAAAAAGTATCGGAATTTTTTTAATTGAATAAAAAATTGGCACCATTAGGAAACGGCTCCCTTAACAAATACGATACGATTTAATTTTGAATTAAAAAAATAAAATGTTTTAATTACTAAATGGGATAGAATAATACCCACTTTGCTATATTTCCCCCAATTTTAGTTAGAAATTGAACTTCGGGCTTGAGTTTTTATTCACTCTTATGTAAAACAACAAAGCTCCTTTGATCTTTTCCTTCTTCATAGTTTCGTCCCATCTTCCTCAATGAACTTCTTCGTCGGCTTCTGGTTTCTAAAAGCCTTGTGCTTGATGTGTTTGAAGATAGATGCTCGATTTTGCTTTGAAAAGCCTTAATGCTTGAGTGATGCAAGTGTATTGTGGATTTGGGTTATTTGTCACAATTAATGGGAATCTTATGTCAAATGGGTTATCGTAGTATGGTACTTAGTTACAAACCCATGTGGTGTTTTCTATTTACTGCTTTAAGTGGTACTCACCCCTCTACTTGTGGTTTTAGTGAATTTCCAAGAGGGTGATGACAATGCCACCTGGTGAGCCTGGAGTGTAGAGTTGAGTTTCATGTAATGCCACGAGAGAGACTATATAGTTGATGATATTATTTTGTAGACCCCGTTGATGGCTTGGCCTTGTACACACACACATATATAGACACACACACACATACATGTATATGACTGCTTACCTTTTGAGTATCTTGCTGCAATGATGATGACATGCAAATTTATGTGTTGAATGTGAATATAGGTTATGTTATAAGATGATGTGAATTGCGTTGTTATGTCATGGATGGTTTTGAAATGTTTGGTATGAAATTGACAGGTATTGTGAGCAATGTTAGGCCTAGAATGTTAAGGTCAATGTGGATATAATGATGAAAGTGTCATAGTATTGATATCAGCAAGTTACGGTGTTGTATTATTGTGAAACTATGTTAATTAGGTGGAATTGAGTAACTGGATAGGTGAAAATGGGATTTGTGAGGTTATAGGACCTTCGGATATCGTGTATAACTCTTGTTGCATATTTGTAATGTGATGGTGGTGCTTTGATCCCAATTAAAAGGGATTTGAGTGGTTTTGCAATGCATAATAGCTTGGAAATGGTTCAAATGCATTTTTCTACATATCTCATCCAAATTCGGGAATTTTTTAGTACAGGTAATTCTGACAAGTCATAAATAGCATGATTATGCTTGTGTTCAAATTTAGTTGCACTTGAAATTGAAATGAATGTAATTGAAGGTTCAAAAAGTTGGCTTGGGCCTAATTTTGCATTTCTCGCTCAAGCGAGCCTTTCCTCGCTTGAGTGAGCCCTTGCCATTCTTGATTTTTGGTTCTGGTTGATTCTCGCTCAAGCGAGATGCTGAGGGTTGGTTCTGGTGTTTTCTTGCTCAAGCGAAAATGAGGTTGCTTAAGCGAGAATCTTTATATGAGAATCTGTCACTTTTTCACTCAAGCGAGTTGCCCTCGCTCAAGAGAAAGTGACCCCTCGCTCAAGAGAAAGTGACCTCTCGCTCAAGCAAGCAATCTCTCGCTTGAACGAGACCCTAAGTGGAGGATTTTTTTGTTGTTAGGTTAGAAATGATTTTTCTAGGGTCCTTTTTAATGGTTTTTACTTATGGCAAACTTTATGTTTCCATTGTTTATTGTTGGAGACTTGTTAAATGTGAAAAATTTACCCCATTTTTACCAAATCCCGAGATAAATGTGTGAAATTAATAAGGGAATGTTGCAATTTGCATTCTTTAATTCCTAAAACGTAAGAAAAGACATGTTTATTTGATTGTTTGATCATTTTTAAAAGTTTATTTTTAGAGTAAATTTATAAATTATGTAAAGATAAATATCATAAGTTTTTGTTTGATAAGACATTTCAATTAGCTAAAAGTAAAAATTAGTACTTGAACTATAACTTAAGCAATTTAGAGGTGTTTGGGTGGATAACATTTTAGCTAGCCGACTGTATTTTTTGAAATTGTGTTTTTCAATTTTAGCTATTATTTAAAATCTCTTTATACTTTATTGTCTCCTTGTATTTTTAATAATTCCTAATACTACTTTTTATTTTATTTTAAAAATTAAATCTTTATTTTATTTTAAAAATCTTATATTTTTATTATTATTTAATAATTCTTAAAATACTACCATATATTCAAGTTATTATTATTATTATTATTATTATTATTATTATTATTATTATTATTATATTTTATCACAACTCTATGGATATGGATATGTAATTTTAACTTATATAAAAATATTTATATGAATTATGATATTTGAAGTATGTTTTTTTATTTTCGCACGTTTCATGGTTTTTAAGCTAAAATACCTACTAGTGATGACAATAAGGTCTGAGCATGCGAGTATCAACCAACATCTGCCTCAACTTTGACCAAAAAATACACTTGGAATGGGTCTAAAAGAAACCCGACCCCGACCTAATTTTGGTAGGGACAGAACAGATTTGTAAATAGAAATAATTCGTTTTGTTCTAAAAATTAATTAATTAAATTATAATAATAGTTAATAATGACAATAAATTAATCAAATATGATATAATCTCTAAATTTATTATTATTTTTTATTTTTAGGATTATCTTCAAATATTACTTTGATTAGAAGGTATTAAATATACATGATTTTTATTAATATATACTTATGTTAGTAAAATTAGTAAAAATTAAAAACATAGTAAAATAAACTTGTTAAGGACCTTAAAAAATCGAATTTAGGTTACATAATTTTAAATTTAGTCTTTTTAAAATTCACATCGTAATTTGAATGGGGTTAAAATTAGAGAGAGACGAACAGGAGGTCGCAAGGATTACAGAGTGTGTTGGTAGGTTGAATAATGAAAAGTGCCTTAGACTTTTGCAACAATAAATCATAATCTACCTTTCATATCTACCCACTAAGATATAACAATTTAGATTAGGTGCAGCTATAAAACGCTGATGTTGGCCCACTTATGTTTTTAAATCCATTTTAAAAGAATCATTTATTTAAATAGTTGACTTTATGAGGGCTATTTTTATTTTAAAAATTTAAAATAACTAAACATATAATTAAGTTTAAAAATTCGACACTTTTTTTTTATATCATGATGAAAATTACAAAGCTTAAAACGAACAAAATTTCTTATAAAAGGTATCTTTATTTTTAAAATTTAAAAATATATTTAAACCTGATAATTTCAACAACCTTCTCAATAATATCAAATATGTGATAGAATATAAAAATCAGATTTGGAGATGGAAAACTCCAAAGAAAATCATATTTTATTTTCTGTGGAGGTTATACGGTCAGAAACTTCTAAACAAATTATGAAAATAAATCTTATGGTTAAACAAATTTTTAACTGTTTTGAATGACGTAAAAAATTAATATTAATTTTTAAATTTTTTTTTCTAAACCTCATTTTTTCAACTACATAGAAAATTTATCCTACAAATGGCCCGTTGTCCAAAGTGTTTTTTGATTTCCCTGAATCAGTTACGCATATGCTATTGGGGACCTTCATTTGTCAATTGAAATTTGTATTTTTTTAATCGGAAAAAAGTTAAGTTGGCGAATTTTATACTATGGAAATGTATGAATGAATTTATTTTTGGAAATAAGTTAGTTCCTGTGACAGATCTTTGTCACCAACAAATTTTGAGCTTTGCTAAATTCACACAGTTACAAGAAAATAATGTTATTTTTGCAGTTGGAGGAAATCAATCATAATAGTAATTTGATGACCTCAGGGTTAGAAATGGAGTGTCATGACTCACTCACTACTCATGCTAATTTTCTAGCTAGGAGATTTATTTCATACTTTTCCTCCCTATGTTTATTATTTTAAAAAAATTGTTGACTTATAAAGTTCATAGTTCAAATATTATCCAAATAATTTTACAAAGTATTTGGAGCAAAACAGAAAACCTTAGTATATATTAAACAGAAAATAATTGTTTTTTTGGGTTTACAATGAAAATTGAAACTTGAATCTAAAACGACATAATAAACTATCCACAATCACAGTGGTTAGACAAAATATAATTTTAAAATGGATCCGTGAGAGAAAACAAATACATTAAAGTTATGTGGTGTATTGATTTTGGAAAATTAAATTTTAAATACTTATATAGTTTTATTATAAAAGTTAAATTTTTAAGGTTAGTGATTATATTATAGTAAGAATTGAAGCGGGGTAGTTACTAGTAGTTATGAGTGGTACCATTCCGATTCCTGACCCAATAAAAGGAGTGCTGCCATCTTCCATTACCATCTTACCATCTTATTTAAGATTTATAATATATCTTAATAATTTTTTTAACAAAATAAAACACCCTTGTCGTTAACCAAATTGGAAAGCACATTCGCCACAAAAATAGAACCTTTTTCTTCTTAAACCGCAAGAATAGAACCCCTTCTTCTCAATCGTGACCTCTTTGTTCGCTACCTCGATTCTTTCCCCATGTCCATCCTAACCCTCTGAACCACCACTGTGTCAGTTTGTTTGTGATTGTAGCATGAACTCTTCTGCTTCTTCTCGAGTCTTCTTCCTCCCCTTCACTATCATCTTCCTCTGATCATCCCTCATAAACTCATACAAAGAAAAGGAAAAGGATGAAGATGATGAAATTGAAATGATGAAGTTTGGTAAGAGGCGTAGTTAGTGTTTTAAGAAATAAAGCATACTTAGGGGTACTAGTCATTTAATTTAGCACAGTGTTTGGTGGGAAAAGAGAGGAGAAGCATAAAGCAGACAAAAGAAAGAGTTGAATAATAAAAAACAGAATAGAAATTTGCACCTACTCTCCTTGAATTCAACCTGGTTCTCCCGCTAATCTCGCCTTCTCTTCTCCCACTCTTTTTCCATTATCATCATGTCCATAACCCCACTTGAACTATCACTCCAACAACACCACTATCAACCATGACTCAATTCTTCTTCCTCCTCTTCTTCTTTTTCTTTTCCACCTCCTCTACATCTTCACCTCCACCACCATACCTCTACGGTAAGAACCTCCAAACTTCCACCCACATTTTCCTTCCACACTCATCCCTCACCGTTTTCTACTTCACACTTCGCAGGTTTCTCCTACCACATCAACTGCGGCACTTCCACCAACTCCACCGACTCCTTCAACACCACCTGGCTCTCCGACCGCTTCTTCTCCGGCGGCATCTCCGCCATCGTCTCCGAGCCCCTCCGCTTCCACCTCCTCTCCGAAAAAACCCTCCGCTCCTTCCCCGCTTCCTCCTCCGGCAAAAAAAACTGCTACTCCTTCCCCTCTCTCCCCTCCGGCCGCTACCTCCTCCGCACATTCACCGTGTACGACAACTACGACGCCAAGTCCCGCCCTCCTTCCTTCGACGTCTCCCTCTCTGCCACCATCCTCTTCAGCTGGCGCTCCCCCTGGCCCGAATCCACTGCCCGCGACGGCGCCTATTCCGATCTCTTCGCATTCGTCCCCAACACCTCCTCCTCTGCCACAACTGATCTCTGTTTCTACGGTTTCGCCACCGATGCTCCCATCGTCTCCTCTGTTGAGCTCGTCCAGGTCGATCCCGCCTCCTACGACTCCTCCGCCACAGGCGACAACGTTATCCTCGTCAACTACGGTCGAATTTCCTGCGGCTCCGATGGCCATTGGGGCCCTGGCTTCACCAACGATACCGACCGGTTCGGCCGGTCATGGCAACCGGACTCCGCCTTCCGAACCAGACCGGACGAGGTTCGCATGGTGTCGACGGAGAATACCGTTACCGGAACGGAGGAAGAGCCGAATTACTTCCCGATGAAGGTGTACCAGTCGGCCGTGACGACGGAGGGGGTGTTGGAGTACGAATTGAATGTGGACGCGAAGATGGACTATATGGTGTGGCTGCACTTTGCGGAGATTGATTCCAGCGTTAAGAGAGTGGGGGAGAGGGTGTTCGACGTGTTCCTCAACGGCATCAACGTGACCAGGGTTGATATATATAAGCAAGTTGGGGGTTTCGCTGCTTTTTCTTGTCATTACACCGTTAGGAACTTGAGTACCAATGTCTTGAGCCTCAAGCTTGTTGCTGTTGTTGGTGCTCCTCTCATCAGTGCCATTGAGAATTACGCATTGGTGCCTATTGATCCTTCAACTCATCCCCTTCAAGGTCGGTCTCTCGCTCTAATTTTATTTAATCAATTTCATTCTTACAAAATTTCATTCAAACGTTATGAACTATATGCATGTGTTCGTTCTGATTTAATTGAAATACATCCATGATGAAAAGGATCAGATTGTTTTATTCTGAACATATAACTAATTTTTTTTATTTAGTTTTCTATTTTTTTTCCATTTTAGTCCTTTTAAGTTTTTTAAATAGTTCTATCATGTATTGATGATGTGTCAAACATCCAAATGTTGAGATAACATGTTCATGTTTCATATATCATTAATTTGCCATCTACCATTTCCCCAGAGTATTAATATTTCTACGGAGCAAAATCAATAAAATTTTTTGAGAGCCTGATACCAGAATTAGCTATATCTATAGGAATTAAAAATTAAAAATATATTTATCTCTCAAATATATTAAAGGATCCTCCATAAATAATGGCGAGCTCTAATACAAATTGTGTCTTTCTCTTTTAAGATGACAATGTCATGTTCTTTTTGAACACGAGAGAATCTTAATCCATTATTGTGTAAGCTAAAATTATTTAAAAGTCATATTTGAGGTTTTTTTTATTTGGTTAATAGCGTAAAGATTTTTGCATATGATGTATCAAAATTAAACTCAATTATGTGTGTAAATTATGTAGTTAAAGAATAAAAATAGAAAGTCCTTGTAAAAGTTGTTATCAGTATTCTCCTGCCATGATGATTTTTAATATATTTTTATTGTAATTTTTAATTAAAACTTATTAATTTTTATTCTTTAATCAGGCATGCCATAGCAAGTACCATAATTATATAATGTAGTTAGTTATTGAATATTGATTTTTGGAGGGTTACTGTGTTTGTAGTGAGTGCCATGAAAGCATTGAAGGAGTCACTTCGTATTCCTGATAGAATGGGTTGGAATGGCGATCCTTGTGGTCCTACTACTTGGGATGCTTGGGAAGGTGTTACCTGTCGCATGAGTAACAATAAAACTGATCTTGTCATTAGTGAAATGTAATCAATCTTTCTCTTAATGGCTTATGCCTATGCATTTACTCTTTACTCTTCTAATGGCTTTTGTGCAATAACCACTCTGTGTCACCATGTGTTTTGGTTTCAGAGATCTTGGTAGTCAAGGCTTGAGAGGGTTCATAAGTGACCAGATTAGTCTTTTGTCCGACTTGGTAAGCCTGTAAGTATCAGCTACCAAGTGTCTATATATTCTGTACATCTCGTGGCTTAGACGTGTTGAGGTTCACATTGTATTCATGTCTTCATCTATTCAATTTAGAACACTAGCTATGAGCATCGGTTAGTAATGATCAGCTTTTCTACTTTTAAACAAATTTATTCCTTTCATTTTGCTGGATGCCAGTATTTATGCTCTGATATGTTGAACCGTGTAGACACTAGATGGAATGATGGTGTATGGTAACACCTGTTACATATTCAACCTTATTAATGAACACTATGGCCAGTGCAAGGATTTCAATGTTTCATATTTGCCCGTATTCTTAATTTGTTTATCCTTCATAGTGGCATTAGATTTCCTTTCATATTCTAGTGCAGGCTTGTAAAGGATAGTTAGCTATAAGCCTATAACTAATAGAGAGTTAGTTTTTCTGTTTTTTTTTCTCTTATAGGTTAGTACTGGGTTTGCTACAGCTGTTTAGCATCTATATAAGATTCTTTTCTTTTTGTATTTTATGTTCTGAGAACAATTTCTCAATTCACTTCTATCTTCATTCTTCTTAGTTTCTGTTTTTGTGTGATAATCAGAGCTCTATAATGGCTTCACAGCCGGTTACCTGAACCCTCTCCACACGTGTCTATTAAGCTTGACGATGAAAACTATCCTTTACAGGCCTGAATTATGTCCACATTCATTATCTATAATTAAGTGATGGTCTATATTTGCATCTTTTTGTATCCGCATACCACATATGTCTTGTCTTCCATGGGACCTGTGTTTTCCTCAAGTAACTTTGCTCATTCATATTGGTTTCAGACTTTCAGTTATTGGTAACTTCGCTTTTTTTTTTTTACAGGAATTTGAGTTCTAATTCCTTGGAGGGTGAAATACCACCGGGGCTAGGTCAAAAGTCTCTGATACAAGTGTAAGATTGGATGTTATATCTATTAATTACAATTACTCGTAGTTGTGCTGTTTTTATGTAATCCAAATGTTTTAAAGAGCTCAGCTGAATGGAGGTTTTTATTTTATTTGATCATCAGTTCCCATTCAAAAGTCATATATACTTATGTCATCATATGTTATTCTTGCACAATTCTTTGTTATGCACGCAGTTTCAATTCTGAAGTCATTTGGTAACATTATGATGCGTCCATGTTATCTATCTTAATTATTAAAACTTATATTACTTAACCATGAAGCGTGGCCCACTTAGTAAGCCAAACTCGTGTGCGGACTTCATCTACAGTCCAAGGGTTCAAACCCCACTGGAAATTATTTATTTGAAAATTGAAAATCTATTAATTTTCTTTAAAATGTTTTCTGCAGGGATTTATCCAACAATCAGTTAATGGGATCCATACCTGATAGTTTAGCATATTCAAATTTGAAGCTTGTGTAAGTATCCAGTGCATTAATTAATGCGTCTGTATTCAACTTGCATAGTTTAGTGTAGCGACAAAAAGTAGGTTCTATAATCCCTCATTTTCTTTTGCTGTTGTGTAAAACATATAGTCCTTTCCCCAGTTTTAGCACTTATTTCCCCTCAATTCAAATGTCCTTTAATGCTGCATTGCTGCATACCTTTGTGAAAAATATATCCTTTATTGTTCTGAAGTTGTAATTTGGTCTCGGATCAGCTTTCCTAGCAATTTTATCTACTTCATTAAATTCCCAAAATCATATTGTTGTCAAAGTAGTATATGATGTTCTTTCATTTTGTCATTTTGGTATCTCAATGCTCAATTCTGCAGCCTTATTTTCCTTGATTGAAACAATAGATAACACCTGACCTCTAGTGCAGTCTTCAATGTGTGTCCTTTTTATTTACCGGGCATGTTATACTACATCAGTTTGTTTTTCTAATCCATTTGATCATTTCAGGCTATTGAATGGTAACTTATTGGAAGGACGAGTGCCAGAGCAACTTTATTCTGTTGGTGTGCATGGTGGAGCTATTGAGTATGTCACTTTCATCTGCTGGCTTTATGATAGGCTCAAAATTGGCCTACTAAGGTTATAGAAACAACACTGAAATTACAGGAGAGGGGGAGAGATCCAGAGAGAAACAGAGAAAGTGGGAGAGAAGAACACAGAGGGGAGAAATTTTTCTGATATTTTTCATTCATGACCAAATAGAAAGGATGACAAATCTTATAATAGACGGCTGGGCCAAACATCATGGGTCAATACAGATAACGCTGAAATATAAATCCTAAATATTAGCTATAATGCTAATCTAATTAATAACCATTAAGCTATAATACTAATCTAATTATATTATAATATGAGCATATCATTTTACTCTATTACTTTCTGCATAATGTAGTGCTCACTGCTCAGATTGAATTGCTGGGTGACTTAGCTTGGATATATGATACTAGCTATTTGGCTTATTTTTTTATGTGTCTTTTCCCTCTGTCTGTTATTAATTACAATGTGTGTGTGCGCACCTAAATTAAACATCCAAACTGCCACACTGGGCCCATTCAGGCTCATGATGTCAATCGACTCAATCCTCCTCAAATTTGAATTCTAGACTCAGCATATCTATTCTGCTATATTTGGTGTATGGCTATCCAAATTGCTTAATTTTTGTAATCTGAAGTCAAGAATCTCCCTCACTTTGATTTGCCCTCAATTTTTAAAGGAATTGTTAAACTACTAGTTGTGCTGCTGCATTTGTTTGTTTTTCTGGAAAATATGCTTATAAAGTGGGCATAAATTGACTTACAATCCTTGAGACTCCTCTCTATTCTTACCCTGCACCACCCACCCTCAATTTATATAAAAACATAACACTATACAATCTCCTAATCTTTTTTAGCTGTTGTGTAAGTATAGGGAGGTCAAAGTAATGCAGAAAGAGAGATGTATTCTGATGTGAAATTGCTTTAAAACTTAAGGAGGTGTGAGTATGATTTGTCCAATTGATTCATCTTAAATTAACCCACGACAAACTCACAAGTTTAGTATGGATGCTAAGGCTTTGTCTATCTGAGTAACTAAACATTAGTTGTTAACTCTTTATATAACTTGCTAGGAGTGCAACAGATGCAAAAAAAGAAATTTTAGGTTATACAATTATTAAAAGGGCAGTTATATTGTGATCATATAATCCATTGAGAAATAGTCTCTTCTTTATTTAATTTGATTTGTTTTCATTCAGTCTTTCTGGCAACAAGGGATTGTGCGGTGTACCATCCCTGCCATCATGTCCTATGTTTTGGGAGCATGGTAGATTATCCACTCGGGGTAAAATTGCAGTAGCCTTGTCTTGTCTCTTTGTTTTCTGTGCGGTATTGCTGCTGGCATATATCTATATCAGGAGGAAAAGGAATGATTATGACTTTGGTCTTCCTCATGAACTAATGTGTAAGTATAATTTCAACGAGATTTCGAGCTAGTTGATCATTCCTATTTATAATATTCCTGGTATAATATATCTGTTTTCTCAAACTAAATGTAATGTTGCTTTATTTGCTTCATCAGTGCAGTTGCTGCTCTTTTCTGTTTCTTTTGGACTGCATACAATATGCTTCAATTGACATTGTGTTTTTATCTTTTGTGCAGTATTTATAGTTGTTTTCCTTGCACTGGTTAAAATTCCCATCATATCTAACTGCCTCTGGCATGAAAGTTGAAAACACCATAAATCCAATTTTACCAAGGCTGTCACACTTGTGTATTATTCTAGTCCTCACCATATGTTAGTGCATGGGGTGCTTAATCACAGTGGGTTAAGTTGAGTAAAAAATGGAATCGTGTTCCATATCTTAACGTTGTTATGTTCTATTCAATAACTTCGTTGTACAGCTCAAACTGGGGTTGGGACAAATGAAGTTCAAGCCGTTTAGGGCCAATCAAACCCTTTATTATGTGGCCTCAGCACCTGCCACAATTTGTGTTTTCTTTCATTAATATGGAATCCTCTCATTGATGTTCTGTCTTGCATTCAAATTGTTTAATTGGAACCACTTAAATTATACCAAATAATGAGATATTCGGCTTTATAAGGATTTTGTAGTTAATAAGTTTTATGTATACAGAGTTTTCTTGTTCTAATTGTTGAATATTTCATGGCTTCTTTTGCAGCATTAGCTGCCAAGAGAAATCGCTATCAGAGGCAAAAATCTTTGATGCTTCTTGAATTGGAGAGTCAGCATGCCAAGGGATTACCTTCACCTTTTACCCCACAATAATGGAAGTGTGATCTTCATAGGTTTCTGCTAAAGATACACTGTTATTGTATAGAGAAGTAATTGAATGTTACAGGTTTGCAACATCCCTGCTTGGCAATGAGGCAAGACTGCTTGTCTCCTACAACTTTTGTCATGTTGGGGATCCTGCCAGCTACCTATCGGTATGCATTGTGACAATCATTACTTGAATGGTCATAGAAAGGAATTTCCCCGGTTATATCATAGTTCTTCTGTACCTTTTGTTGAATAGCCGATAGGATCATAGGAGCAACCCATCAATGTATACAATTTGAGCCAAATTTAGTGTCCAGTTATTTGGTGTTACATCAATTCTGGTTCATTCACAACACTACTAATTTATTTAGCAGGATCAGTGAGTTTTACTGTACAATGTACCATTCCATACATTTACCAAGTGAAGCATGATAAAGAAAATTTCATATCCTTTCGCCGTGGATTTGTTCACTCTTACATGAAATTACAAATTAGAATTGCTGGCAGTTGCTCTGTTTTAATGTGCAGCCTTACCCGGATTGCAGGCCTGTAAAGAACTAGACACACCCGTTTATAGGTTTTTTCCTTAGAAATTAGAACTATACTTATCTTTCAGTGCTTTTGCTAACAGCAGTTTCAATTGTCTTCAGATCTTCATTCATTGTTGTCCTTCATAAATCATGCTGACCATTTCTATTTTACTAATATGATTTCTACTGTTATTTCACTACTATTGTATTTCTATTTAGGGTTGGTTGTTCGGGAAAAAACTAAAATTTTTTGCAGCAATTTGGTTTAGTATTTGGTCTGTTAGAACTAATGTTGATCATGGCTGCTAATTTAAAGGGCTTTACCTTCTCTTTTTTTTTTTTTTTATGATATAAAGAATCTTCTGTTCGTGTTAAGGTATAATTTTGTGCCTATTGGTTTGGTTATTACTGGTACCCTTTTAATATTATTTTTGTTTTGCGGTAAACAATTCCCGACTAGATTGAAGAAGTTAAGCTTGTGTACAGCTAAAGAAAATTACTCTAATTTTTTTTGCTTGTTTTTTAAAATTTTTATTTCCTGTAATAGATAGAAAAATTCTTAAAAAAATTTTTCACTTCTATTAGTTTTCTTAGAAAATTTCTTTATAGACATATTTGTTTTTCTAAAAAAAATAGAAAATTCGGTTTTCAGTTTTCTTTAAATATTTTGTAAAGAAACACTTTTTCTATTTTTCCAACTTTTTCAAGAATTGTTTTCTATTTTTCTTAAAAAACTTACAAACAAAACATGACATAATTAATTTAGTTCTTGAAATTTTAAAATTTTTACTTTATCATCAAAAGAGGAATAAGACAAACCAGTGCAAGAACCAAAGTTCGTATGAGAAGAAACCAATGTAGCTGCTCAGCACATCTCAGAAAAGCTTATGAAAATCAGTATCCTGTGTCAGAAAGCTTTTAGAAGGTCAACCCTGTATGATCTGCATATTTTAGTTGAAATAAGAATGCCTACAGAAGGTCTTTTACTTTGAAGCACTCAACATTTCAGTGCAAGCTCTGAAGCTCCTTGTTCCAGACCTTTTGTCCCAATCTTATCTTCAAGGCTGAATGCCCTCAACAGTTATATCCCTTTAATGAATTCACAACAGCTATCTCAAAGGCCTATATATATATATATATATATGAAAGGATCTCAGAACTTGAAGAAGTTAATGACTTTGAGAATCAGAATCATGAAGCTTCTCTCTACACTTTTAAGCTCTTTGTCTAAGCCTTCTTCTCTAAAGTAAAGATTTTCTTTATTGTTATGCTCCTAGAAGACCTTAACCTTTGTTTTTCATACTTAGTGTATCAGCTCTTTATCTTGTATCTTTTATACACTAAGTTCTTAGAAACAAAAACACAAACACTCTTTCAAATCCTTATTTATGTAAAAATCTGGTGTGTTGTCAGCCTTAGTTTTTGTAGAAAACAGTTGTTTGGCCTAAAGAGACTTTTGAAATAATACTTAGGTATTAAGCCAAGAGTGGTTTGTTAAAAGAATACTTGGGATTAAGTTACGAGTGGCTGGAGTCAAGAATTCTTATGGCACAGTCTGTGTTGATGTTGTGTAAAAGGTGTTTTTTACATAGTGAAAATCTTTTAAGTCTGAAGGTACTAGACGTAGCTTCTGCGTTAGAAGTGAACTAGTACAAATCCTATGTTCTATCACTCTTTCCCTTATCTTCAAAAGTCTGCTAGATTCACGTTAAAAACGCTTAAGTTCCACATAAAAAAAGTCTAAGACTTATTCAACTTCCTTTCTAAATCTGACTCTGAACCATCAGACATATCTTTGGTTACTAAGTAAGATATTCAATTTTTTTTTTATCATTAGTGATTTAGCCAAAGAGTTTTTCAAATCCTCAACCTCATTTGTTAAAAGCTTACAGTTGGAGCAATTAGATATACATGATTTTAACTTGGTTTTATAGAAAGATGTTTCAAGACAAGAGTTCTTTTCAACCAAGTCATTATTAGTAACATTTATAAAATCCATTTGTTTTTCAAGAGCAAAGATATGTTCATTAACCTTTTTCAACTTATTGCCTATTTTAAAAAAAATCTTTCTACAAATCATGAAAGACATCAAATACTTCATCATAAGAGATTTCATTTGAATCACCTCGTTTTTATCTTCCTCTTGGTGATTTGCCTTGAGGCATAGGTTTGCCTCTTCTTCATTTGATGTATCCGATGAGCTTGTTGAGTTGTCATCCTTTGCTATGTAAGCTCCTTTTTTTTACCTTCTTGTCATTTTTAGGCTTATTGGCAAGTTATGGACAATCTAACTTGAAATGTCTTACCTTGCCATATTTGAAGCATATAAGGTTGGCACTCTTCATTGTCCTTTTATTTTAGCCTTTTTTCGTGAAGTTTTTTTTGTTCATGAACTTTCCAATTTTTTTTTATAAATAGGCTTAAGGCTTTGTTTCCCTTATCACCTCTTTCTTCCTTGGTTGATTCTTTTTGTTCAGAGGTTTTAAATGTTAGATTTTTCTTCTTTGTTGCACTCGCTTTACAATTCTTGAGTAATTGCAGTTGTTGCTCATATTCTTGCAGTTTCCCAAATAAGGTGGCCAAAGACATACTTTCTAGATCTTTGTAGTCCTTAATCATGGTGACATGCCATTCCCTACTCAACCATATGAAAACACGGTTTATCAAATATTCATTGGGAAAGGATCTTCCCAATGTCAAAAGATAGTTAACAATATAAACAAACCATTTTCGTAAATCTAAAATGGTTTCATCCAAAAGCATTTCAAATAATTCCAATTCATGATTAAGCATGTTTATTCTTGATCTTTTAACTTCACTAGTTTGCTTATAGGTAACTAGCAGGGTATCCCAAATTTCTTTAGCAGTGTTGCAATTAGTAGCTCTAAAAAATTCATCATGACCAAGAACAAAGCAAATGATATTTTTACCTTTCAAATCAAATTTACCTTATCTTTTCTCTTCATCTATCCAAAATTCCTTTGGTTTCTCAACATGTTTTCTATCAACAATATACATAAAAGTATTAGGGCCATTTAAAATAACACTCTATATTTCTTCATCGATTGACCCGATAAAGATTTGCATTTGAGCTTTCCAAAAATTATATCCTAGGCCATTAAAGGTCAGTGGTCTATTAATAGCTGCTCTTTCCCTCAACATTTTGTTTAAGGTCATATCTCTTAAAGCTATGAAGCTTTTTAATTAAGAGACTAGGCTCTGATACCACTTATTGGAAAGTTACCTCAAACTTAAGAGGGTGTGAATTAAGTGTAAAAAGTTTTCATGTTTTTGGAAGCTTTTTAAAATAGAGTTTATTTTAAAAAGCTCTTTGCCCAAAAATGAAAGGATCTTTGAAAAGACTTAGAAGGAAAAGAGATGTAAATAGGATAGGCAAGTAAAAACAAATAAATAACTAAAGAGTGTAAGGATGAGAAAAGAAAATCATGATATATCCTAGTTTGATCACCACCACTGTGATCAAGTTTAGTCTCCCTACCCAAAGGCCTAGAATTTTTCACTATAAGAAAATCGATTACAAGGATATTTTCCTACCCAAAGTCTAACACTTCCTCATAACCCAATTCCAATCCTAACTGGATTCACTTAGTCTCAAAGTATCCTAGAGAAGGTTTTCTCTCATCTCTAGACCTACAATGTTCTTAGTCCAAGAACACAACATAGAAAGATTACAACTCAAGTCTTATGATAGAAAGACTAAAGTGATCAAGAGAGAAGAACTTACTCGTGTATTAGACAACTAAGTTGTAGGGTGAATATTTTTGAAACATGGGTTCTCAAATTATAGGATAAATTATCGCTCAAAAAGGAAATAAAGTATGTTTGGTTACCAAAAATAAGTCAAGTTACCAAAAGTAATATAGACCCAAAAATGAGGCCCAAATGTGCATATTGGTTTGAACCAGTCCCATCAGTGGTTCGAACCATGCCTAGGTTAAAAGGCCCAAATATGCTAGATGGCCCAAAATGTTCATTTTTTTCTTTTTCAATTTTTTGGTCCCTCAAAAAAACATTTTCCATTCACACGCTTAGGTTTCCTTATGCCTACTTTAGGACTTTGCTACCTTAATGACTTTTAACCATCATAGGCTAGCCCTAAAAACAATAAACACTTAAAGCTCTAGCTTTCCCTCAGATCCAAAGGTCCACACATGGACTTCTTACTTTTAGATGCGCCTTAAATATTCCCTTACTTTTAGAAGCTCGACCTTATTCCACTTTTGTCTTAGGATAGTCTCAGGTTTGTCATTATCAAAACCTGTCACACATTGGAATCATAAGATCAACATACATTTTTTTTTAATTCTTACACTCTTACACTAATTTTTAGTCATTGATATTATTTAAATCTTATGGCTTTAATTGATTTTTGTAATGATCATATAAAAATCAATTTTCCTTGATTTTATTTAGATTCCTATTAATGATCATGTGACAATAGAGCATCACCCATGCTTGATGGAACATGGTCCATGTTGGAAAAACTTTTATGAAGCACAACCTATGCTTGAATGAACACAATGATCAATCTAAAATCAATCATATATTAATTACCAGCCATAACTTAAGAAATCACGAAGTTTCTAAAAATAGAGCAATCTTAAGGAATGAAAATAGAAGAGTAGTAGAATAACATACATTGTTAGTTAAGTGCAAAAGGGAGAAGAATGCAATGCCAGTGAAAAATTGAGAGAAATTGTGAAAATAAAACAAGTCAATTGATAACATTGATCTTATTAATCGTTTGAGATTGATTAAATTTTATTTTACCAATAAATTAAAAAGTTTCCTTTGACCAACTTCAGTCAAGAAACCCCAACTAAAAACTAACAGGTCTTAAATATAGGCTTTTCCTTATCTCTTTACATTTTAGTTTGGTTTATATTCTTTGGTGATATATTGTTTGTGTTTTATTCATTGAGCATCGCAAATAGTACTGCCATAGTTTATTATTGCTTTTAACACTTCTAAATATTTATCCTTGAACATTATAAATTGCCTGTATCTTTTAGTTTCTTTTTGTCTAATCCTTTCAACTTCATATGGTGATATTTATTTAATTTACGAACTATATTTCAAGGGCATTCTAGCAAAAAAATAAAATAAAATTGAAACTCAATTCACCCATATTTAGTAACATCAATAACATTAGTCGACAAAGAAACACTCTCCAAGTTGAAGGCCAATTCGAAATGCCGTGCTCGTTCCGGAAATCACGTATATTTTAAAAAACTTTTAATTCTAGCTTCACGTCATTTAACTAGTTAGTTGATTAATGTATGTTTTATAAAATTAATGAAAAAAATCAGTTATAACTAAAAAATTATAAAAAGTTAGTTAATTTTATCTAAAGTGTTTAGTAAAAATAGTTGTTATGATATCTAATAAATATAAAATAACATAAACATAACTTGTAACTTCTTTTTGTTTATACATAACTTTTAACTTATTTTAATTAATCTCAAATTTAATAAAAATGTTTTAGTTTTTTTATTTATAATTTTAAGTTTTATTCGTAATAAAAATCATTTATTAAACATGTAACATGAAACAAAATATAAAGTGCATACTAGTAAAAAAATAAAAATGCTACTGGTTTTACTTTCTGTTAAATAAGTAAAGGTTTTTTTTATTATTGAAGTAAGATAAAGAGAAGAAAGCAACGTTTTACTTAGGAAGGTTTTACAGGTTTTAATTAATAAAAATTAAAAAATTTATTTTTAAAAATAAAATAAAAAATAGTATTAAGAATTATTAAAATTATAAAGAAACAATAATAAAATAAAAATAAATTTCAACTAATAAGTAAATTCTAAAAATGTTATATGAAGTAGCTAGTTGGAAATGGTACCTACTAAAACTTATATATTTTGTTTAGAATAAAATACTTAATGTTATTTCAACTGATTTTTTTTACGCATAAATGTTGGGCGATAAAAGTGATCTTATGTTAATAAATTTCAATACCAAATTATTAATGAATTAAAATGAGTGAAATTAGCGGTCCAAAGCTAAGAGGGAAAGTTCGAAACCCTACTTGCCAATAATTATCGGCATTGTTTGATTTGATTTGTCGTTGTGTTAACCGAAGTTGAAAAAAAATTGGTTGCCCTCAATAAAAATTTAATTGCTTTAAATAATATAGATAATTAATATTAATTATTATATTTTTTTTATTTTATTATTTTTAAAATTCTATTTCTAAAACTCCAAAAAACTGTGGGACACCATTATGCAATTTGCTCCATTTTAAAAGCTCGCAATCACAGGCACACCTGTTGCCTCACCTTCACCATCTGAGGGAGGTTTCCCAACCAATAAGTAAATTTAAAATAGAGTATTAAAAGGTAATTAATTTTTAAGACTCAATTCACCCTCCCTCTTGAGTCATTGAGGTTACTTGGTTAACATTTTGACATGGATTTGGACCAATAGTTAAGAAATGTAGTGTATGTGTTGGGTGCCAATTGGATGAGAGCAAGATGGTCAAAAAGGTTGACAAAGTTGGCAAAATTTGTCATCTGGTTGGCTTACCTAGGTGAGTGGCCCTAGACTGCCTTGGGTTCTCTCAAGTCTTGTGCAGGACTTGAGAGCTGAATGGTGGCTTGCCTAGGTGTGTTAGACTTGTCTCGACGAGATAGGTCCGGGGGACTTTGACATGTTTGAAAGTCTAGGCGTATATAACACTTATTTCCGTTGACCCATTTCCCTCAATTGGGGACCAACTAAGTAGTCCTCTATGGTCTGGGTATGTCTTGTAGGCTCAACTATACATTTGAAATGCGAAAAGAATAGACTCCATATTAATTACACATGTTGCAATCTTAATGGTATCAAAATGGAACTCTTTTAGCTTACGATTAGGATGCCATTTTTAGTGTCAAAATTTACTTGGTATCAAAAGAGGCTTTTGAACCCCTCTATTATGATATTTTAAACTATCACAATAAATATTTTTATTAAAATTATTTATTTTTTATTAACTTTTATAAAAATTTAATATATTTTATACGTGTTAATTATATTTCTGAAGGATATGATACAATCTTAAAAGAGATATAAAATGAAATGAATAGAGCAGTAATTAAGAATGCAGTTAAAACCTCTAATAAATTGAGCAATTTTCTCCTATGAGCTGCCTCATAATTAGGCTGACGTCTCATAATAGTATAGTTAGGAAAAGTAATATTTGGCATACTCGAATGATTTACTAATGGGTAGAAAACACCCAAATGTTAAACACTATAATATAATACAAATCAATTAGTATATGAATTACACATTGATTAATTTATTTTCGATCGATGTGAGAGACATCTTTCAACTTAGACTCCGAGCGAGATGAATTGAATCAGCTATATTCTCCTGAGCAAAGGGACGATTCTGAAAATGGATAGACTTTTTCTTTATTCGTGTTTTTTTGTTTGTGTGTGTGTTAAAATAGATGGAAAAATACTTAGGCGAACCTGGACAATAAGACAAATTGGAACTGGAGAAGGAGGAAGATGTAAAGTTAGAGCATGATCTATTAGAGAAAAATCAAAGACATATACCACAACCATGGGGGGATGAACCCCCTCACGTGGGTCCTATGTCACATATTACATAATATCTGCCATGCACTTCTCTATACCATACAACTTTATAATTAAGATTACATGTTTGGTGGGAGAAGTGAACAGAGAAAAGTTCTGATGATTAGTGGGACAAGTCAAAAGAGTTTTGATTGTCTCGAACAATATGAAAAATTAATATTAATTTTTAAATTTTTCACTTCAACTCAACTTTGTTTCTCCAATTGTAAATCAAACAGCCCATAAGTGTGATTTAGTTAAATATAATATGCACCACTTCAATTGTGTAACTTATATTATTACCTTTTATTTTAATTATTAGTATAAGTATAATTCAAAGTATTTATTGTTAATTATAATGACTAATTCATTTATTAATTTATAAAAACTAATCCATAATTTTAGAATTACTTTATATCTAAAACAGAAATTAAACTTTCAAATGGATGTATTCCACTGAATCACATCGCTGCATTAGTTTCCATAACGGTATGAGATACGTTAATGTATAAAATTTCTTATATCCTTCTCATTTTGTAGATAAGGTCACAAAATATCTTCATATAGAATCTTTCAGGTGAAAGATTAACTTTTAGTAGGTATGCACCAAACCCATCACAATGATCGACTCCATCTAGCTATATTGCAATTTTTTTATTAAAATCACGCCGTAACCAAATTAGTTAAAACACTAAGTTAATGTTTGGTCTATTTAAAAATAAATAAATAAAAATATTGTTTATATAATTCAAACATTTCATCCTCTAAAAATTTAAAATTCTAAAATCAAACACATAATAAGGACCTAACAAATAAAAACTTATCATTTTTTTAATTTTAGTAAGAATGAGAAGAAAAGCTTGTTAGTTTTTCAAGGGAAAGGAACAATGTCGTTTTGTGAGAAAAAAAGAGGAAAAATTAATTAATTAATCTAGGTCAACCAGGTCACCAATTTAAGCCAAAATCGATCAAACAAACCCGGTCCCCACCGATTAACATGCAATTCTGATCCAAAGAGGTGGTTGGACCAGTTGGATCATCGATTACCGGTATGATTGGCCAGTTTAAGCTGATTTTAATTTGATTTGTATTTTATTATTTAGTTAATTATATAATTAGATTCCAAAAAATAATATTAATTAATTATTTATAATTATTGCTAGAAATAAATAAATACTAATTGAAAAGTAACATCTAAATAAACTTTAAAAAGTCAATAATCATAATTATTAATTATGACATTTTAAAAAGGTTTGGATTTTTAGCTCTACTATTATCTCACCTACATTATGTCAAGTGGATTATAAAGTAGCTAACAAAGTTTTGAATTTTGTTTTTCTTGAATGTGAAATAGAGAAAGCTAAAAATCAGCCAAGACGTAGATCCACATTCGGTGTTTAATATCATTTTGTTGGAAAAGTATTTGAAGAAGGTATAATCATGTACACTAGAGCATCTCGAACTGGAAAATTAAGAAATATTTTGAAAGTTTAAAAAAATAACTTTAATAATATTACGTGTGTCATCATCCGTCATTCGATAACAAATTTGTTTGACCGATTTAAAATAACTAAAAATTAGTCAAACTGAAACTATAAAAAAAATCATATTATGTGTGTAATTAAGGTTAGATTTTGAATTTATTTCTGAAAATCGAAATAAATTTAACCGAACCATAATCTTTAATTTATTAGTCCTCTATATTTACATTATCTTTACATGTATAATGTTAACTTAAAATTATACTTGAAAAGACTTTAGACATTGATTTGTAATTTTTATTACACTGATATTTTTTTATAATGGTGATTTTATTTTTGAAGTAGTTATTTGTGATGTTATTGAGTTGAAATTATATGTTTTATACTTGATTTTTTAAAATATATAATTAATATAAAATTGAATAAATATATCCAATTTAAACTGTATTTGATTAGATCAAATATCATTATATATTCTAACTGAACTAAACTGAATTACAATCTAATAATATAATCGAATTTAATGATATTTAGTCTAAAAATTGAATCAATTCAAACTGTTACGCCACAAAATTATAAAAGAAGAAAATTTCATGGTTTATGTTTCCTATTTCTCGCTACCATAAAATGATGAGGAGGAAGATTACAAAGCACAGTAATCCTATAGCACGAGAGTCATAGAATGTTACCTTCACATGCAAATACATTCATCATTGTTGGCTGTAGATCATACCAATTGAGAGAGTAATATCCTATTAAGAGAAAAATTCAGAGAGAGAAAAACAATTTCTTCATAATGGTTATCTTGACGTTATATTCTTCTTCTAGAAAATTTTATTGTTTTCTTCTTATTATAATTAGAAATAAATTATATTGCACTGATAAAAGGTTCAATTTCAGTTTTCTTAATTTTATTTTAGTTGCAAGTATTTGTCTTATACAATAAATTACTTTTTAACAAGAATTTATAATATAAATTTAATCGTAAAATCTATTAGAATAAATTAAAAATAACTTATTTTAGACGTAATTTATTAAAATAAATTTATAGGGTTTATAAGTTACTTTTTAAAATTATAAATTACGATAATTTGTTTCAAAGTCGAGCATGCATATGGATTATCCTTGAAATTCTCCACAAAAGGCTTAAGAAAACCAAAACCACTGAAGAGGAAAGCATGAGAAACAACAGGCCCACTGTCTTCAGCTCAAGGGTTTCATCAACTTGCCTTCTGTGGTCCATCCCTACAAGAATATGGAACTTTATTCTATATATGGTAACGTGGATTTCAGACCTTTGATTTCATTTGCATAAATTGTTTCCAAGTTCCCCGCTTTATTTGTTATTATTTCTTTTATTTTTATTTTTACAAACCTTATTCTTACGATTAAGTGCCTGTTTGTATGAAAGTTCAAATTTATAAACGAAGGTTTGTAAATGGATAAAATTATATCTAAAGTCAAACGGAGTTTTGATTGTCTCGAACGGCGTAAGGAATTAATATTAACCATTGTTATCAAAACCAAACCGGTTCGATCGGTTCGACCGGTTGAAGCATAAACCGCTTAGGTAACCGGTCCGGGTCAATTCTTTAATACTATAGGTTCAACCAAGGTTGAACCCCGATTTTTAGCACAGTTTTCATGAACCGGTGCCTACACCAGTTCAATGACCGGTCCGGTTCTGAAAACATTGATATTAACATTTAGATTTCTCCATTTTTAAAACTCCATTTTCCTAACTACATACCAAACAGACCCTAATTCGGATGAGATAAGTTTGTGTGCGACAAACTTCTTCTATTTAATTTTAACAATTATATTTTTAAACTGAAACTCAAATTTATTAAATTAAAATAGTTCTTATAAGTTGATTTATTATTTACTCAATAATTCAACATTTATTTAATTGAGGCATTATTTCACGCAGCTTGCAAGTAGGAATAATAACAATAACGTTAACCACAACAACAAGTGTTTACTCTTAATACATAGTACCTAAAACCTAGAGAATGCATTAGGATTAGAGTTTTCTTTATAATGTGACTTAGTCATATTTAGATGTCTAATGACTTATTTATACATAGTAAGTAAAACCCTAATTCGGGTTTGATTTGCAATATCTATCTAGATCAAATTACATCATATCACAACAAAACCAATAATTGTTTACTTTGAGTATAAAGTACCTAAAACCTAGAGAGTGTGTAACGTCCCCTAATTATTTACATTTATTTTAATGCGTTTAATTAAAAAATCACAATAAATTTTTTTTACAAAATAATTAATTAATAATCCTACATTTATCAAAATGTTTGTTTTTGATTAAAAGCCTTAAAATCATACATGTATAACCTATTTAAGGCCCAACCACTATTTATAATGCAAAAATTTCAAGTTTTGGAAAACAGGCCCACGCTACGCGTGGGGCTCTCATTGCAGTCCTGACGCTACGCGTCAGCATGACAGTAACAGCACCTTATGCTGTTATGTATTTAGGCTATTCAGCCAACTTTTGACCTACCTAATTGGCCCGTTTTAGATTTGATTGTCATGAAACTTCACGGGTCATCTGTTTCCCCCATTTCGGAACTGTCGGCGCTGTCCGTTCGTAAAATTTTATCATATGCGCAAGTTATGCGCGAAAATGTATTTAAACCATTTATATGCAAAACCTATGCACCAAACTACTCAAATGGACTCCAAATTTCCCAAGGTCTATATGCACAGTTTCTAAATGTCATAGGAACCTATTGGTCTTTTTTAGGGGTCCCAAAATCCGCCGGATCTCCAAATCATCTATCTAGTTCCTAATTTCCACTTAATTCCTCTATATGCATAATTCACGTTAAATCACCAATGCATCTAACAATTTCTCAATCATCTTACACAACTTGCCCATGACATTCATCAAACACATGATATTGGCTCAGTGCCAATAATTCATATTTTTTCTCAGATTCAACATATTCACCAACACATTACGCAATCTCATGATTAACAATTCTCAAATATCATCATTATCATGCAAATCATAAGTCCACACCACCATCAACAATTATGCATCAATCTCATAAGCCACACAACTAAGTAACATACATCAAGGTACATAATAAATAACATCAAATGCAAATTATCACTAAACTATTACACAAGTCTACATATTGACACTCTCTTTGGCATCAACTATCCGCTGGGCGCACTCTCCAGAGCATTAGTACCTTCTCTGTCATTGGTCACTAAACTAAAGAAAACCACAACAAGGGTGAGTGTTTGGAACATCGTAATTAATATAGAATGGTAATTAATAAACATAACCACTTACTACCTATTATTCCTTGATATTAATTAACTTACCAATTTCAGATATTTCTATACTCACCTCGCATTAAACATACATCAATACTTACATCCCAAAATCATTTTATCATTAATGATCTGTCCTGGACCGGGGTCAAGAGATCCGATCTCAAGCCAGTCACGAATAGTATGTCAATATCGTCTAATAGACCGGATGTATGTGTATCCGATGTGGGTATCCGTTGTCCTTGAATGAGGTGAGCGGATTGGGCGTTCTGGAGATCCTTCACACCGATCTAACGCGTTGAAGTGGGCGAATGGTGGTGTCACCTGCAAAGATTCTCCGACGCTCAAGTCAATGATTATATTCCAAGTAAGGAATGTATTCAGAGAGGAACCAGTCGTAAAAGAGCTAAAGAAGAAGATCCCTAACTTCAATCATGAAGTTAGTTCATATACCTGATTGGCTCGATTAACGAGGACTCGTTGGTGGGGAACCACCAACTCCCATTAGCATTATTATATTGCGCACTTACCTGCATGATTGGGTCAAGAGGCTATTTTATATTGAGCATAGAGAATGTAGACTAGGATTAGGGAACAAGTTGACCATTCCCGTGAGCAGAATTTGGCTCGTAGTGCAGGGAATTATTGATCGATCCCTGTAGCAACAATCCTTGTCTTTTGCACAGTGACGTGTGTATTATCCGATGTCATGGTGTTATCCTGAACAACCGGTATAGGGAGAACGCCTGATACGGAATTACAGTTCGGATGTATACCGATGACACCGGTTACACGTAGATGTCTTATCAAAGACGTTGAGATATGTATAGCAGATCGGATACCGGTATTGAGACCGGATCATATGTCCCCTAACTTGTGTGAGGGACTGAATAGTTGTTCACATAAGCTACTCAACCTGCGAGAGGTCTTAATATCGGTAAGCTTACGTGTGTAACAGTTCCTTAGCATCTGTCGTCATTCGTAAAGAACCGCTCTGAATTTAATAGAAAAGACCTTTCGGTACTGTCACAACGGATTCAGACAAAGATTCGTTGTGTGAGAATTTCAAGAGTTTATTGGAATTGAAAGCTCTTGAAGTTTGTGTAACGGCTGTAAAGCGTAAATTGCGTTGCATGATTAGACATTAATGCTTTTAATCACGTGGGCAGGCAATTATTGCGTCTGAGATGAAAATCTCATTAACCGTCGTTTTGGGTTTAATGGGCCTGAAGTTTTCAAAACTTTTGGGCCCAGTGGATAGCCCTTTGCTGAGTTGCTATCGTTTTGGCGCCCAAGAATTTGGAACGGTTGTGTCGTTTCGCTTGTGAACAGATGCGTTTTATCGAGAACGACACAACTTCAAGAGGAGGTAACCGGTCCTCTTTGTTTCCTATAAAAGGAATACTTAGTGGATTCTGGGTTCCACTTGCTTTTGCTTTCTCAACGAAACTCTGCAAAAATTTTGCAAGGAAGTTTATCACCTACATTGCGAGGGTTTCTTCGTTCCTCAAATTCATCACTGTCATCTGAGGTAACTATCTTTTCTTTGTCGCTTTAGTTTCGCTTTGACTTGCTACTCGTAGTTATAGAAAGTAGGCTTCATCAAAAGGGGGGGAATCAGTTTCCCTCAACCCTAATAGTTGTGGGGAAGAATCCTTGTGATTCTTCCTAAGACTGAACCGCGTCGCTCAGAAAGGGGATCTTACTCACTGCGGGAAGTGACCTTTCCCTTCTCAGAGTCGCCCTCTGATTGTAATTGCTTTTAAAATGCAGTGAGTAATGATTGCAACTTTCTGACGACATTTTATTTCTTATCATAGATTAAGGAGTTCGGTCTAGATACTTCCAATGGCAACTGGAGAAGGATCTTCCGGAGATAGTGCCATTTCGAAGACAGCTGAAGGTCTCTTCAGCGTAGTTGCTTCGAGGCTGAATTGGGAGGAGGTTCAGGCTAAATGGCCTTTCTGTTGGGTGTCCAGCGAATTTAAGGACTTGGCCTCTCGTCATGCGGATGAGGAGGGATCTCGAATTCAACCGAGGTTCACGCTGAGTACGGATGAAGAGACAAAAAAGTGGTATAGGGTTTACGCACCACTTCCGACAGAGCGGATATGTCATGTCGTCCCCAACGATCGTTCAATGTACATGTACGACTTCATCTTTCATTATTTGGGTGTCCACTTCCCATTAACCGAACTCCAGATGGGTGTTTTGAGGTTTTTGAACTGTGCACCCTCCCAACTTCATCCCAACGGTTGGGGCCTCATCCGAGCTCTCGAAGTGCTTGGGGAGCACTTCAATTTCACGCCAACTGTAGCGATGCTGTTCTACTACACTCAGGTAGTTCGAAGGGCGAATAAGCAGGGCGGAGTTGGTCTGGTGACACTCCGGACTCTCTGTTCTTTTGTGAACTTTGAGTCTTATACTGATTCGGCCAAGGTTGATGGGAAGTCGTTTAAGACCTACTTCACTCGCATCTCCATTAAGAAGGGCAAACCGAAATTTTGGAAGGACGAAGAGGATGTTGACAAATTTCCCCTGAGTTGGACACACAAACATTTCCTCTTGAGCTCACACGCGTACTACACTGATCAATCCGATCTGTCTCGAGAGACGTCGAGAGTGTTGTTCGCACTTGAATCGTATACTACAGGTCGTCACGTCTTCTCGTGTAGGCGTTTGCTAAGTAGCTCAAGCGGAGTCCGGGAGGAATATTTGCGTACTTCTCGTTTTATTTCATCTTTCCTCCTTTACCAAATATATATAGAATATTTATAGTTGCTGACATCTTGTGTTTGTTCATGTAGGTGAAATAGAACAGGAAACTCCAGAAATGGACAAATTGAAGAAATTCAAGGCGGCTGGTAAATCCGTTTCCCGTGAGAATGAAGTGAAGCCCAGGCCCTCAACCAAGGATCGTCCTGAGTTAATAATACTGACCTCGGATGCTGAAGGGGACGTTCCGTTGGTTGAGGGCGGTTCTTCTGCCGCTGATGAATCCACGGGTCATCCTCCAGTTTCTGAGAGGAGAAGAAAAATCAAGAATGACTCAGTGGGAGGCCCGTCCAAAAAGCGCAAAACTTCGGAGGGTAAGCTTGTTGAAACCTCGGAAGCAGCTGGTGCTCCCTCTAGTCTTAATAAAGAAACTGCTGCTGGGGCTTCTGGGTCAAATCCGACCTCCTTCCCAACGACCTCGTTTCTCACCCCCTTCCTCTCCTACGAAGGTTCTACTCCTGCCACTCTTCCACCACCGATGTACAAACTCCGGCCTACGCTTAGTGTTAAAGAAATTGAAGAAGCGTGTGAGGCCGGAAGGTGGCAGCTAGCCGAACTTGCTGGATTGCTATCTTCCGTCAGCGAGTTGGCTAAGAACGTCGACAAGGTTGAGGAGCTAAGTGAAAAATTAGAAGAGCTCAACCTTTCCTCAGACAAGGACAAAGCCGCCATGAAGTTAATGGAAGATCGTCTTAACAAGTCTAAGGAGTTTGGGGATCTCGTAACTAAAGAGAATCTCAAGCTCAAAGGCGATCTTAAAAACTTGGAAGGCAAGGTGGCAGAGAAGGAGGAAGAACTCCGTAGCAGCCAGGATAAACATAAAGCTGATGCTGAGGAGTGGTCTCAAAGGGAGAAGAAGCTCCTTCTTGAGATAGAGGGACTGAAGGCTAGGAATGCGGAGTTCGAGGTGTCTAGTGAGGAGCTGTCCAAGTTGCGGGGAGAATTGGCTACAGCGAAAGCTGAGAGAGAAGAAGCTGTTGACATATGCAGCCGGGCTGTTGAAGAGTCCTTCGGCCTAGCCATACGCCAAGTCTTCTACCGCAACCCCACTGTGAAACTTAACCTTTATGGAATGGATCCGTACTATGAATTCCATGGGGGAAAGTTAGTCGCAGTGGTGGATGGTCGTCACGAGGATCCACCGACGTCCTTGTATGGTTTGGCTCCTCTTCCTGAGGGTCAATCTATGGGACCTGATTACGTCTTTCCTGTGTCCGAGGTTCCCTCTTCTGAAGAAAGGGCTGAGGCTCCTGGAGGTGAGACTCCTGCGGAGGTTCCAAAGGAAGGGGGACAAGAGCCTTGTGCTGAGGAGGCGCAAAAAACTGAAGAACAGATTCCTCCTCCGTAATTTTGTTTTCATTTACATGTATAGTTGTGTACCGGGATCAACTCCGGATTTTGAACTATTGTATGTAATTTCATTTCAATGAATGAATTTTGGTTGAAGAAATTTGTCTTCGTCGTTTCATGTATATTTAAATCGTTTCTAATCCGTTCTGTATAATTAATCTTAAGGCCGGATTGAAATAATAGCCTCGGAAGATTAAACAACAAATAAAATTTAGAAAGGATAAATATATACATGTCCCCAAGTGTGTATTAAGAAGAAGGTGCCTGTCTCCAGGGCATGATCCTTAATTCTTTTGGGGAAAGATGGGTCGATCCGTTGTTTAGCAAAGTAGTGTAACAGGACGGATGACTGCTTCTAATCCGTAATATTCTTACAGGAGATGATAATATTGTTCCAAGTTTAGGGAACTGCAAGGAAGTGGTGTTTGAGTCCTTTATCATAAGGATGATGATGGGAGTTTTTTCTACACCAGGAGTTACGTCGTTGTATCACAGAATAGGTGATAAAGAGTATCCGTCCTGGGAGAATACCATTAGAAAACGAAAGTGCGGATTGACTTTCGGAATTTTCCATCATAAAGATGATTATGAGTATTGATCATGCCAGGTGTTTTATCATTAAATCACTTCATAAGTGATTGAGATCATCCGTCTTGGGGATGTGTACGATACCAGGAACTACATCATCAGGTCGCATATTAGGTGATTGAGATCATCCGTCCTTTGGGTGTGTATGGCGCCAGGAGTTACATCGTCAGATCACAGCATGGGTGATTGAGATCATCCGTCCTGGGCCGGTACACCGCGTTAGGAGTTACATCGTCATATCACATAATGGGTGACTGAGGTTATCCGTTCTGGAAAAGTACACATCGTCAAGAGTTACATCGTCAGATTACAGATTAAGTGATTTAGATAATCCATCCTGGAGACATTTTTCAATCGTAGGAGTACGGATTGAGTGAATACTTTCATCGTAAGAATGATGATGAGAATTGTTCATACCAGGAGTTACATCGTCGAATCACTTTATAGGTGATTGGGATCATCCGTCCTGGAATGATTCACACCAGGAGTTACACCATCGAATCACAAAATATGTGATTGAGATCATCCGTCCTGGAATGATTAGTGGAGCTCTTCGTACCAGGAGTTACATCATCGAATCACTGAATAAGTGATTGAGATCATCCGTCCTGGTGAATCTTTTCCAATCAAGGGAGTGCGGATTCAATTTCCAATTTTCGCTCCATCCGAAATCCGAGTCTTACCTCTACTAGCCCCCTAGCTGATGTGAGGAAGCAGCTGACTTGCTCATATGAGCTATATTGATCATAGTACGTCTGGATTTCGGATTTGCACCGAAGTGTAAATATCCGTTCTGGGAACCATGTTCCGTAGTGATGAAATTTTAAGGGCGGATTCCACAATGGAAATATCAGAAGTTTATCGAATTTCGCAACCCTTGGTATTCGGGTAATGGTGGCCACGTTTCTAATGATTGGACATTTAATGCCTTAATTCACGTGGGCGCGCCATTATTGCATTAAGTGCGCATGTCTTAGTAACTGTCACGCATAGTTTTGTTGGGCCTAATATTTGGTTTTAATAGGCCCATTTCGATGGCTCTGTGACAAAATGATGGCATTTTCGCGCCATGAGGTACTAAACGACAATTTTGGTCCACTAAACGGGGAGTCGTTTGGGGGTAAACGACAGATTGTGTTTAGTGGGTATTTGAAAAATTTTTGTGCCCTGATACAGGCATATTTGGCAATATCAGTTACCATTTCTTCTTGCTTCCTCGACGAACCTCTGCAAAAGTCCCAAGAAGTTCTTCGTGTCCGCCTCTGCGAATTTCAATTCACTATCCTTAGGTAACCACTTTCCCTTCGTTTTTTGCATCTCTTTTCAATATTTGAGAATGGCTAGGAAGGGTGTTAGCTTCAGTGGCGTTAGCCCTAGAGGAAGGGGAGGAAGGGCTTTGGCTCAAAACCCTAATGTTCGTGGTGGGAGGATCCCAGTGATCTTCCAATCGAGGCCACAGTATACAGGGGGGAGGAGTCGCAATATCAAAGGCGAAGGGTGATTATACCCTCTTCAGAGTCTTCCTCCTCCAGTGAGAGTGTCGAAAGTGGGGATTTGTATCTCTCTGATGATGTGAAATTTTATCGCAGCATCAAAGCTTTCACAATGGTGACAAAGAAAGCCACTGGGAGAAAATCGTCTGAAGGGGAATCCCCTTCCGAGAAGTATATCTTGAAGACCCAATCCGGCCTCTGCAATGTGGTTGCACACCGGATAGACTGGGTGAAATTCCAACAGAAACGCCCATTCAGCTGGGTGGCTGAGGAATTTCGTGAGACACCGTCCGTCCACGCTCGGGAGGATGAAGGGGAGCTGGAGCCGCGGTTTACCGTTTGGAAGAAGGACAAATACAAATGGTGTTTTAATGTATTCGCTCCCCTTCCATCGGTACGGATATGCCACACACCGGACGAGAGGTCCTTGTTCATGTATGACTTTATATTTCTGAACTTGGGTGTGCGTTTCCCCTTGACGAAGTTTGAGATGGGAGTCCTGAGATTCTTGGACTGCGCCCCCTCGCAACTTCACCCTAATGGATGGGGATTGGTCCGCTCTCTTGAAGTGCTTGGGGAGCACTTCAACTTTAAACCGACGGTGGCCATGCTTTTCTACTTCACTCAAGTGGTCCGTCGTGCGAATAAGGAGAAAGGAGGAGTGAGCTTGATATCCCTCCGGACTATCTCCAAGATCATCAACTTCGAGGCGTACACTGACTCCGCCAAAGTTGATGGGCGTTCATTCAAGTCCTATTTCACGAAGATTAGCGTCCATCTGAATGAATCAATTTTTTGGTTAACTGAAGATGGGATTCCAAAATTCCCAGTGACTTGGACGCACGAACATTTTTTGTTGACCTCCCAAGCGTACTATACCGAGGAGGACGAACTGAGCCCAACTTCGATCTCTGTTCTTTCGGCTCTGCAGTCCTACACAGCCTCACACCAATTTTTCTCCTGCAGGCGTTTGTTAGGACCAAAGTCTACTCGCGAGGAGTATTTACGTAATTTCCCTGCCATTCTTTATGCGTTATTATGTCATTTGCCTTGAAAATTTTACGTCTCTGATTGTGTCTTTTGATTGTGCAGGTGAAATTCAGGGCGAGTCACCAGAGATGAATAGGCTAAAAGGACTCAAGGCCAGAGAGACTTCCGTTGCGGCTGAAAATGACATTCAGGCAAAGCGGAATTCTAAGAAGGCCACTGCTGAGACAATAATATTAACTTCATCTGCTGGTGACGATATTCCTCTGATCGAGGGCGGATCTGAGAAGGTGGTCGAGAAAAAGAAGAGGACAAAGCGTGATCCTTCGAAGACCTCAGACCGTCAATCCTCGCCCAAAAAGCCAAAAACTTCAAGAGGGGCTGCTGAGCCAGGGCCTGCTAAGGAAAAGAGAGCGGATGGGTCTATTCCGGATACTCCAAGTGGTGTTATAACATATGGGGCGAAGCCAATAACGACTTATTTCGTGCCCAAAGCCTCTTGCCCTCTTGAAGATAGTTCCGGTCTTGTTCAACATCCGGTGTATGAGAGCTCCGTTCCTGAGGGCGTTCCCGAATCCTCACCCAAGGTGAAACCCTCGTTGAAGAGTGAAGAAATGATCAGAGCTTGCGACGACGGACAGAAGCACTTGGCTGAGTTATCCGAGCTCCTCAAGTCGGTTCGCGAGCTCACAGAAGAAAACGAGAGGCTCACCTCAGTGGTTGGCAAGGACAAGGCAATCATCCTCCAATTAGAAGGAAAATTAAAAACTTCCAAAGAAGAAACTCAGAAGAAGGATGAAGAAATTGCCAAACTGAAAAATCTTGCCAAGGAGCTAGAGGGTCAAGTTTCTGATCAGAAGAAAATCAATGCTGACCTCAATGCTCATCTCTGCACGGAGAAGGAACGCTCTTCAAAGCTGGAAGAGGGGTTGAAGGAGGCTAAGGTCGTCCATTCTCTAGGAGTGGATGATTGGACACGTAAGGAAAAGGAGCTGCTATTAAAGCTGGCGGATTCGAATGGCGAGGTCAAGACCCTGAAAGCAGACTTGGACGATGCTGTAAACATGTGTGACCAAGCAGTCAAGGAGGCTTTCGGGTTGGCAGTTCGTCAAGTGCTATACCGGAATCCCAAGGTGTCAATTAATTTGAACGGTATTGATCCGTTCTATGAGTTTCACCAAGGGAAACTGGTGGCTGTCGTTGACAATCGTCATGAGAGTCCGCCTAACAGTCCTTATAAGTTTGCTCCTTTACCTAAAGGTCAATCAATGGGACCTTCCCTCCTGAAGCCCAAAAGTACAGGATCAAGCTCTCGCACTGAAGGAGGCAAGACCGGAGACAAAGGCAAAGGGAAGGAGGGAGACTCAAGCCAAAAAGAGTAGCGCCTTCCTTATTTCCCTTTTTCGTTTTATTGATTCGAATTCGCTGTGTTCCGGGATCAGCTCCGGATTATTACACAAATTGTAATTCTTATTGAATCAATAAAAGAGTTTTTTACCTCCATTCTTGTTTAGTGAAAAACAACTTTAATAGAGGGACTGCATGTGTATTGTATTATTCCGGATTTAAGTAATGAAGATCGGATTGTAAAACAAAATCTCCATACCGGACATATACATGCGAAATGAATTTCATAATAAAACCACCGCTTGTGAGGGAACACATCAGTGCCTCAAGAACGGCTTAAGGGGAATGATTGTGAGATCGTTTAGACGAGAGTTCATTCCTCAAATTATTCGTTAAACCGTTGATGTTGTTCCCCAGTATCATTTGGTGATTATCACTTTGAATAAACTCTGAGTGAGATTTTCACGTGAGAGATCTTGAGAATGAGGATTTAAAATAGAAATTCCTCTTCAAATATTTCCGAATGAGGAATTTCGGGTGAAAATGCCTTAGATTGTGGCGTACCCGAGTGAATTGTTTGTGTCGGAGTTTATGAGTCAGATCTCAATTGAAGAATTGATGACTCAGAATTATAAGCTATAAAACTCCCAAATAAAGAACTTCACGAGAGTATTAATTTGGAGTTCAGTATAACTTACTTGTTGTGTTTGGAGTTCGGTTTGATCCTACTGTCCATGTCATATTTGGTGTTCGGTTGAATCCTACTAGCTGTTCTTCAATTGGTCTTTGGTTTTACCCAATGACGATTCTTCACCGACGTTCGGTTAATCCTACTAGTCGTACTCAGAGTTCGGTTTAATCCTACAATCCGAGCCTTCGATACGGGGTTCAGATCAGGGATAATCCTGAACCTATTGCGCCCGTCACTTGGGGTTCAGCGTGGTCTTGAAGAAGAACCAGCTTACTGCGCCCAAGCCTTCGCATGGGGTTCGGTTTGTGGCCTCGAAAGAGGACCAGCCCTACAACCCATGTAGTCTTCGAATGGGGTTCGGTTTGTGGCCTTGAAGAAGGACCAGCCCTACAACCCATGTAATCTCTGAATGGGGTTCGGTTTGTGGCCTTAAAAAAGTGCCAGCCCTACAACCCATATCCTGAGGTTCGGTTTAATCCTACAACTCAGGTCTTCACCGACGTTCGGTTAATCCTACTAGTCGTACTCAGAGTTCGGTTTAATCCTACAATCTGAGCCTTCACCGGTGTTCAGCCAAACTTACTAACCGTACCCAGAGTTCGGTTTAATCCTACAATCTGGGCCTTCAATATTTACACACTCAAGGAGTTACATCGTCAATTACAGAATGGGTAATTGAGATCATCCGTTCTGAGTATGTTCTTGTGCGTTGCGCATATTCGAAGAGTTACATCGTCAACTACAGAATAAGTAGCTGAGATCATCCGTCCTGAATACACCGGATAAACTGAAAATCACAACATAAGAAAAACTCGAAAGAGTTAAATTGTTATGAGAGATTCTTATTAAATCAAAAATAAGAATTACAAGGAGAGCGTAGCTGTGAAAATAAATTCTCCAGTATTCAATCCAAGATAAGGATAGGAGAGTGTAGAAACAGCTAGCTATAGTAGATGCGCAAGTTTTGGGTGTTCCATTTGTTTCGGATTGGAGTGCCATCAAGGTTTTCAAGGCGATAAGAGCCTTTGCCAGTGACCTCGGATACCCTGTATGGGCCTTCCCAGTTTGGGGCTAATTTGCCTTGATGGGCGAATTTGTTCCCTATACTTGCTTTCCTCAAAACCAAATCTCCAACGTTGAAAGTCCTTGATTGGACTCGTTTGTTGTACCGGAGAGCAACTTTGGCTTTGATGGCTTGATCTCTGATGAAAGCGTCTTCTCTGAGTTCTTGTATGACATCCATTTCAGATGCCAAGTTAGCATTGTTGGTTTCTTCAGAGAAGTACTTAACTCTTGTGGAAGCAATTTGCAGTTCCACAGGTATCATTGCCTCGACCCCGTACGTTAGGCGATATGGGGATTCGTTGGTGGATGAATGAGGCGTTGTCCGATATGCCCATAGGACATGACACAGCTGGTCTGTCCATCCGCCCTTGGCTTCACCAAGGCGCTTCTTTAGTCCCTTAAGCACCTCCCTGTTGGCCACTTCAGCTTGACCATTAGTTTGGGGATGTTCGACGGATGAGAATATTTGGGTTATTCCTAACCCTTCAAGCAAATCTGTGAATTTTCTATCCGTGAACTGGGTGCCATTGTCTGTGACAATCCGTGCTGGGACCCCGAACCGTGTTATGATGTTTTCATACATGAAACGGCGAGTTCGGGCTGAAGTAATATGCACCACCGGCTCTGCTTCTATCCACTTAGTGAAATAATCGACTCCTACAATGAGATATTTGATGCCCCCAGGAGCAGTTGGAAAGGGGCCCAAAATATCCAATCCCCATTGGTAGAAAGGCCATGGAACAGCGGATGTGAAGAGTTCTTCCGCCGGTGTGTGGTGTAGGTTAGAGAATTTTTGGCAAGCGTCGCATTTTTTGACGAAGTCAATGGAGTCTTGCTTCATTGTGGGCCACCAGTATCCAGCTCTGAGGATTTTTCACATTAAGCTTCTTCCTCCGGCGTGGTGTCCATTTTGTCCTCCATGCACTTCCTCCATTACACCTTGCACCTCATCCTCTTTGAGACAAATTAAATAGGGCACAGAGAGTGCCCTTCTGTAGAGATTACCATCAATCATAGTGAAATACGGTAATTCTCTCCTTAACCTTGTCTTTTCCTTCTCATCTGTGGGTAGCTGTCCATAAGCCAAATAACGGATGTAAGGAGCCATCCATGTATCTCCGTAAAAGGAGTCAGTCATTATGGCGTTTAGAGAAGGGAAAAGAGGGATGCTGGGCGACGTTAGCGTGCTTTGAACCAGAGTAGTGGTGCTACCCGGTCGTTTAGTGCTTGCTAACCTGGAGAGTATATCTGCTCTCGTATTCTCTTCACGTGGAACATGCTTGAACTCCACCTTTGAGAATTTCTCAGTCAACTCCTTGACACAGTTCAAGTATAATTGGAGTTGAGGTTCGCGAGTTTGATATTCTCCTAAGATCTGCGAAATCACTAGCTGTGAATCGCTACAGAGTGTCGCCTCAGAAGCTCCGATGTCAATTGCAGCTCTTAGCCCGGCCAAGCAAGCTTCGTACTCAGCCTGGTTGTTGGATGTTTTGAAATTGAAACGAAGGGAGATCTCCAGGTGTACTCCGTCATCACTTTCGAGAACTACACCTGCTCCAGAGCCTCTTTGGTTTGATGAACCATCAACGTATATGGTCCAATGGACTCGAGGGTAATCCGGATCAGTCCCTGTCATTTCCACAATAAAGTCAGCCAGGACTTGAGCTTTAATAGCGCTGCGGGGTTCGTAGGATATATCAAACTCGGAGAGTTCAATAGACCATTTGATCATCCTCCCAGCAAGATCGGGCTTGATTAAGACAGAACGGAGTGGCAAATCCGTTCTCACTATGATTGGATGGGCGTGAAAGTATGGACGCAACCGTCGTGAGGCCCAAACAACAGCGAGGGCGGCCTTTTCAATTTTCTGATACCGGATCTCAGCACCTTGCAAGGTCTTGCTAGTGAAATAGACCGGTCTTTGTCCATCAGGAGTTTCTTTTATCAAGGCAACGCCCAAAGCTTCATCTGAAATAGCCAAGTACAGAATGAGTATGTCTTCGGGGTCAGGCTTTGTGAGAATGGGAGGTTTGGACAACACCTCCTTAAGCTCTTGGAAAGCTTTTTCTTGTTCCTGTCCCCACTCGAATTTCTTGGACTTTTTCAGTATTTTGTACAGGGGGAGCGACCTGTGAGCCATCTTCGGCATGAATCGTGCCAAAGCTGCTACCTTGCCATTCAGGGATTGGACTTCTTTGAGATTCTTAGGACTTTGCATGTCTAGAATCGTTTGGCACTTCCCTGGATTGGCTTCTATACCACGTTGAGTTAACATGAAACCCAAAAATTTCCCAGCAGGGACAGCAAATGTGCACTTCATTGGGTTCAGCCTCATGTTAAATTGTCTCAAACGGGTGAATACTTGGCGCAGGTCTTCAATATGATCGCCACCAACCGGTGTCTTTGCTATTATGTCGTCAATGTATACTTCAACAAGTTTGGTGTGCATACCTTCGAAAACCTTGTTGATCATGCCCTGATATGTCGCCCCAGCGTTTTTCAGGCCAAAGGGCATGACTGTATAGCAAAAGACACCACGATCATTTATGAAAGCTGTCTTCTCTTGATCCTCTTCGCACATCGGAATTTGGTTGTAACCAGAATAAGCGTCCATGAAGCTCAGGTATTGATAACCAGAGGAATCGTCCACCATCCGATCTATATTAGGAAGAGGATAAGGATCTTTTGGACAGCAGCGGTTAAGGTCCACGTAATCAATGCACATTCTCCATTTACCATTGGATTTAGGGACCATCACCACATTCGAAAGCCAAGAGGAATATCGGATTTCCCTGATAAATCCGGCCTTCAGCAACTCCTCAGTTTGCTGACAAGCTGCTTTCTGTTTCTCTGGACCCAATCGTCTTTTCTTTTGGGCCACAGGTTTCGTCTCTGGATAGACGGAAAGTTTATGACAGCAGAATTCAGGATGTATGCCTGGCATATCTGCTGCAGTCCATGCAAAGAGGTCTTTAAACTCTTGCAAGAGAGCCAGCAGTCGCTGCTCTATTTCAGCATCTAGCTTGTCATTGATATGGGTGATCTTTTCTGGAGAATCTCCCAAGACAATGTCCCTGGAGCTTCCATCCGGTGTGGGCTTTGATGGGTTGAACGGATCAATGTTCAAATCCGCCCTAGGATCCAGGTCGACAAGACTTACAAATCCAGCTGATGTTCCAGCATCATTAAGTTTCCTCTTTTTATTGGAGGCGTCCAGCTTTGTCATGTTGAGGCTAAGGTTGTAGCAGTACCTAGCCATCTCTTGATCACCCCGGATAGATGACACAGCATTATCCTTGTCAATGAACTTGATAAGGAGATGTGGGGTTGATACAACTGCCTCCATTGCATTCAGAGTAGGACGGCCTATGATGCCATTAAATGGTGATTTGACATCAATCACTAGCACCCGAGACCTAACCGTCCTGGCTCCTGGCTCGCCTTCAAACGAGATAAGGGTATCAAGATACCCTCTAGTTAGTTGCTTTGCGCCATTGAAAGCTGTTAGTTCCTGCGTGTAAGGCTGTAAGTCTGAGTCTTTAAAACCCATTCTTTCAAAGCAATTATAAAAAATAACATCGCAGGAACTTCCCTGGTCAACAAGGATTCTTCGGACGTCCTTGTTGGCGATCACAGCAGTGATGACTACAGCATCGTCACCACCAGGAACGGTTGGGCCAAAATCCTCGTCAGAGAAAGAGATTGTGGGAGCCTCATTCCCTCCTCTGTAAGGGCGATTGTCCTTGACTTTCCCTTGCACAGATAGAATCATTCTATGATGATTCTTACGGGCTGTAATTGAAGCTCCTCCTCCAGCGAACCCTCCAGCAATCATGTCAATGACTTCACGTCGGCCCTGACGTTGTTTCTGGGGCATGCTATCTTTCTGTGCTGCATTATCGGTCATTACACCTTTTTGCTTCTCTGCAGCAGAGAACTTTCGAACCGGACTGGGGTTGTTGTCATCCCCATCGTCGGGATCTCTTTCTCTTTTCTCATTCTGTTCTGCCCTGTCAAAGGATTTTTCTTTGAACAGGTATTGCTTCAATTTGCCTTCTCTAATTAGCGTCTCAACCGCGTTCTTTAGAGCTTGGCATTCATCAGTGGAATGACCATTTTGTTCATGAAAATCACAGTACTTTCGTGAATTTCCTGGTCTTTTCATAGGGGCTGGTCTCCTGATGCCATATGTGCTGAAAACTGGCCATCCGACCTCTCTCAAAATCTGAGATGGTCTGGCAGATAACTGTGCATAATGGCTGAAAGAATTGACATGCCTTTCTCGAGGTCGAGGAGGGTGGTTATCCACCTTAGGATTGGTGAATGGCCTCTCCATGCGTTCTGACCTCGTCTTTTCCTTACCCTTCTGGGTTTGGGGAGATGGTGTTGGTGGCTTTTTCTTTGCAGCCATTGCCTCCAAGTGCATCTCTATGCTCACATACTTTGAGGCTTTTTTCCTGAACTCCTCAAAAGTTGTTGGGGGGCTCTTTGCTAATGAAAGAGCGAAAGCTGATCCTGGCTGCAATGCCTCAATTACGATATGCAGCTTGATAGATTCTGTGAGGTTAGGAACCAGGGCTGCTTCCTTATAAAACCTCCTCAAAAAATCTTTTAAGCCCTCAGTTTCACTTTGCTTAATCTGAGCCAAGGTATGAGACGTCTTGGGTACGTCTCTGGAGATGACAAAGTGGGTTTCAAAGGCAGCTGCCATTCCCGTCCAAGAATCTATGGATCCAGAAGGCAAACCTTTAAACCACCCGAGGGCTTCCTCAGACAATGTTCGAGGGAACATTCGGCACATCACGTCTTCATCAGCCCCCAAGTACATGGCTTCAAACACATAAGCATCCAGGTGCTTAGTTGGATCAGTTTCACCATTATACTTTCCGATGGAAAGTGGTTGAGTGGTTTGAAGGTGCTTGGGGATGCTGATGCCCATAAGTCTCCTTGAAAAAGGAACCTTAAGATTGTAAGACAATGGGGGTGCTGTTGTTGAATCTCTCTTCCTTCGGGAAGCTGCATCCTCAGAATCGCGAGTTTGTTCTCCCTCCTCAAACGTTGGGATCTTTGAGTACTGAAGAGTGGTGGACTTTTCACCATCAGTTGTGTGGGGAGTGTTTCGCGTGCGAGATGACTCTTTATCCTCGCTTTGCCTTTTTTCTCTTCGCAATTCAGCGAGTTCCCTCTGAAGTTGTTTGATCAACTCATCGCGAGGATCAGGATCAGACACAGTTACTATCTTCTTTGAGCTGCCCCCATGAGAATCGAAGTTGAGTTTTCTAAAGGCATTAGGATTGGTTCTGCCTTCAGCTTGATTCTCCATGAAGTCTTGTGCTTCGCCTTCCATTGTGGATTACATGCTCTGTCAAAGGATATGGGAATAACTTTATCGGGTCCCACTGGGCGTGCCAATGATCTGTCCTGGACCGGGGTCAAGAGATCCGATCTCAAGCCAGTCACGAATAGTATGTCAATATCGTCTAGTAGACCGGATGTATGTGTATCCGATGTGGGTATCCGTTGTCCTTGAATGAGGTGAGCGGATTGGGCGTTCTGGAGATCCTTCACACCGATCTAACGCGTTGAAGTGGGCGAATGGTGGTGTCACCTGCAAAGATTCTCCGACGCTCAAGTCAATGATTATATTCCAAGTAAGGAATGTATTCAGAGAGGAACCAGTCGTAAAAGAGCTAAAGAAGAAGATCCCTAACTTCAATCATGAAGTTAGTTCATATACCTGATTGGCTCGATTAACGAGGACTCGTTGGTGGGGAACCACCAACTCCCATTAGCATTATTATATTGCGCACTTACCTGCATGATTGGGTCAAGAGGCTATTTTATATTGAGCATAGAGAATGTAGACTAGGATTAGGGAACAAGTTGACCATTCCCGTGAGCAGAATTTGGCTCGTAGTGCAGGGAATTATTGATCGATCCCTGTAGCAACAATCCTTGTCTTTTGCACAGTGACGTGTGTATTATCCGATGTCATGGTGTTATCCTGAACAACCGGTATAGGGAGAACGCCTGATACGGAATTACAGTTCGGATGTATACCGATGACACCGGTTACACGTAGATGTCTTATCAAAGACGTTGAGATATGTATAGCAGATCGGATACCGGTATTGAGACCGGATCAATTAATATTCTCTATTTCATACCACATTTGTAATCTACCATCAAATTCATCATGTAACTTTCTCAATATCAATTATGTATAAATCACAATTGACTCGCGTGCATATTTGACTTCTAGTATCTGGATACTAAAGGATTGACCTTCAGCTGAGGGTCCAACTTGACACCCCGTGAACCCTGCTTGGTCCATCGAGTCCTACTTGACTTTTACCTCAACCACTGGGTCCTACTTGACCACTTGGTAGCTCAACTGGGCCTCAAAAGGACCACAAAAACCAAAAACGATGGGCTACATATATCGTCGGTCATCCCACACCATATAATCACGTATATAATCACACCATACATGGCTCAACATCATCAAACTCATAAATAATTGTCAGAAACTGACATTTCACAATCACACAGACCTGACCCCTGATCTCCACGCCACAACATCTCAATAATTATTATTTCATCAATTCTAACAAGTCATCTGTAATTATAATATCATACATAGCATGAAACATCATCAATGTTCATTTTAATTCGCCATTCACAATCCACCACATATATTTATGATTTTCATAATTCATTTAATCCACTACATATCAATTATTCAACCAATTTATTATATATTTCTCATAATATTCATATAATCACAAAAACAAACTGGGATCCCTGTGAACCAGATTGGGGCAAATTTCTTTACCGTTGTTGGGAATGCTATACATATTAGGGCATCTAGGTTTTCATCCATCATCAAAATCCTAAATCTAGGGGCAAGATAGACCATGGTATCGTCGGTGAAAGGATGGTTGACCCTTACTTTTGGGACATTGGGATTTGGATTTCCTCTCGACCTTTGTTTCCTTAGTTCTATATTTTCTCTCCTTTACTCCTCTATCATTCGTCTCATTTCCCTTACAGAGACCATGACATCAATATTGTCTCAACCTGTCAATCTTGTTTTTTCCCTTAAAGTCATCTTTTCTTCACTATCACCACTCCCCAAACCAGCTCCGCTCTTGGTCCAAACCATACTCCCCGTTTCGTAGTGGACAACAAAATGTTCATTAAAAAATTGTGAGTACCAAACATAGTCACTGTCTTTCATCCATTATCAGAACACTTAATTGAAAATGGTACCTAAGGATCATGTTTGTAAGAGAGGATACATAGATAAAAAAATTGCAAATAAGGAATTATAATAAACATAGTGACCCCATAAATAATACCGATCTTAAGGGGAACTCATGATCTGATGATTTTCAATAAACCAACCAGATTCAATGAATCATAAGTGGAACAAGACTAATTATTGTTTTTGATGTATATACATGATTGAATCATATGAATCGAATTTAAGTTTATAATATATTTTTCTAACAAACAAATAGTAGTTGTTAGTTGTTAGTTTGTTAATTTTTTTTTACTTAAATCTATTATTGTTCCTGTAAAATGAATGTCTTGTGGTTTTGGTCCTTATAAAATATTTTTCTTTTACATTCATCTTTTATTGAATATTTTGATTTTAGTCCTTACTTTGTAACTAAATTCGTTAATTATTTATATAAGTAACTAAATTACACATTTGCTTGTTCATATGATTCTAGATGTTCAACTAATAGTTAACATGTGACTCTAACGAATTAAAATAGAGTTTTCTATCTTGAAAAACTTTAACAATTTTATTTTGACAGTTTCGAGAGTAACTTTAACTACTAAAACTGTATTTTAACCCGTCAAAGTCGTGTTAGCAAACAATTTGATATTTGAAAACCATTTGAACAAGCTAACGTATAATTCATTTACTTATATCAACAATTGACAAGTTTAAGTTTAAGATAAAGACTAAAATAATTAAAATAATCAATAAAAGAGGAATGTAAAAGAAAAAAATTATTTTATAAAATCAATACCAAAAAACCATTATTTTATAAGGATAAAAAATATATATTTAAACTAATTTTTTTTGGTAGCAAATAAGCTCTCACTTTTTTCTCCCTTCACCAGTGTAATCTCTCTCATCCCTTTCTCCCTTGTATCAATGTTCCATCTCCTAAATTTATAATAATAAGCAATGGAAAATTGATCAAACAAAAATAAACTCTTCTATTAATAATAATAATAATAATAAAAATAGAGGTAGTTTAATTCAGATAAGATAGGAAGGAAGAGAGGGAGCCGTGCATGGTCCGGCTGAGGGGCTGTGCAGTAGCAGCAAAGGTCGGGGGGATGAACTTCACTCTCAGGTGGGTCCTATGTCCCCACAACTTTAACCCATGCACTTCTCCGTACGATAAAACTTTATAATTTTGCTTACATAATAATTGTTACTATCTCGTTAATTATTTTATGTCTACAACTCAATTAATTAAATTATATTTTATTCCTCACTCACAAAATATCTTTATATATTATAGATAGTATCTTTCAGGTGAAAGATATACACCAACCCCGCAGGTTCTTTACTTAATCATATAACCACATTAAAAAATTTAATTGCTTAATTCATAATATTTTATTATTTCTTAAAATAGAGAAATACTAAATGAAAAATAACATTTAAATGAAGTTGTAAAAGTTAATAATCATAATTATTAATTTATGCATTTTAAAAAGTTTTGAATTTTTAGCTCTGGTATTATCTCACCTACATTGTGTCAAGGGGATTACAAACTAGCTTCAGCCAAATTCCAATATTGTTAACGAAAGTGACCCACAGCTAGTGGTGTGGTGTCCCTTGTGATCTTATCCTCTCTCTCTCATACCCCCACACAATGACCCACCTATATTTAAGGTTGTTAAACCAGATAAATTTGTCAGAGTTTCTTTGACTTAAAATATATAAATTAACTAATATACAAAAAAAACTTTTATATAAACATAACATAAAAATTGTAAAATAAATTACTTTCTAGGCCAATAATTTATATGTAAAAAACAGTCGAGGAATATTTTTTATTTCTTATAAATTTGAAGGTTGATGATATGATTTAAAATAAAAGTTAAAATCATTCAAATTAAACCAATTCAAGCTACAATTATTTAATACGGTTTGGTTGATGTATTTAATTCTAACGAAAGTACACATTTTTTTTATTATACTATTCAATTTGTTTTTGCTTTAAAACGGAAAATACCCGTAGCAGGAGCAGGCAACCTATGCGCAATTAATAAAAATCAAACTAAATTAGTAAATGCCCATGATGCATAAATTATCCCAGCCTGGAAACATTTCATTTTCCATACAACAACATATACGTAAGGTCTCTCTCTCTCTCTCTCTCTCTCTCTCTCTCTCTCTCTCTCTCTCTCTATATATATATATATATATAGATACACCCCCACTCAAATATATATATATATATAGATACACCCCCACTCAAACAAATCCATACCTATTTTCAAGTTTTTTCTCTATGTGCTTCTTCAAACCTTTTGCCACAACTACACTTATAACATACTCAAAGCCAGAACACTTAGTTAATTACTTAACAGTTTACAAACACGAACAATGGAAGGAGGCAGTTCCACAGACGAAACCACCACAACCAGTGACTCTATTTCCGCGTCACTAATTTCGGAGAAGCTCTCTCCGCCGCCGGTGAACACAATCTCCGGCGAAGCTGAATCCCGGAAACTCCCGTCGTCGAAATATAAAGGCGTGGTACCGCAACCGAACGGTCGTTGGGGCGCGCAGATTTACGAGAAGCACCACCGCGTCTGGCTCGGCACCTTCAACGAACAAGACGAAGCCGCACGAGCCTACGACATCGCCGTGCAGAGGTTCCGCGGCAAAGACGCCGTCACGAATTTCAAGCCTCTCGCCGACGCTGACGAGGCCGAGACCGTGTTCCTCAAGTCGCATTCCAAGTCCGAGATCGTGGACATGCTCCGCAAACACACCTACGATGACGAGCTCCAGCAGAGCATGCGCGGCACGTGCGGCGGCGGGAGGCACGTGCCTGAGGCCGTTGCGTTCGCGTCGCGTGGTTCGATGGCGCGTGAGCAGCTGTTCGAGAAAGCGGTTACGCCGAGCGACGTGGGGAAGCTGAACCGGCTGGTGATACCGAAGCAGCACGCGGAGAAGCACTTCCCGTTATCCGGTGGCTCCGGCGACGGAGCCATGGCGTGCGTGGCGGCGGCGAATGGAGTGCTTTTGAACTTCGAGGACGTGGGGGGGAAAGTGTGGCGGTTTCGTTACTCGTATTGGAACAGTAGCCAGAGCTACGTGTTAACCAAAGGGTGGAGCCGGTTCGTGAAAGAGAAGAATCTCAGAGCCGGTGATACGGTTCGGTTTTACCGCTCCGTTGGGCCGGATCGGATTCTTTATATAGATTACAAGGCTAGGAGTAGTGTTGGTGTTGGTGAGATGGATGATAAGGGTCGTGGTTTATTTATTCCGGTTGGACCGGTGGTTGAGCCGGTTCAGATGGTTCGGCTTTTTGGGGTCAACCTTTTGAAATTTCCTGGTTCGGATGGTGTAGGTGCGGGGATTGGGTGTAATGGGAAGAGGAAAGAGATGGATCTCTTTGGCTTAGAATGTAGCAAGAAGATGAAGATAATTGGAGCTTTGTAACATTAATATCATTTTTGTTTTTCTTTTCTTGTGAATATTGTCATTTTTTTTAACTGACAGAAAATCATGATGGAAGGAGCTAGATGGATATGTTTTTGTAGTTTTTTCAAAGAGAAATTGTATATTGTTTGGGGAAAAAACAAATGAAAGGTGAAATCAGAGGCAACAGAATTGTATAACAACGAAGCTTTTTTCCTAAAGAAAAACGCAATGAAGGAATAAACTGTTCATTTTTTATAAATATTATCTGTAACAGTATTTAGTATTTATTTTGTAATTCACTAATTCTTTATGAGTTTTCTTGCCTATGTCTAATGACACATCATAAAAAAACAATTGAAATTGATAATGATATATTTTAAGAGATATCTACCCTGTTTTTACTAAAAAATGTTGTTTTCGTATATTTTAACATTTACCTGTTATTATTAGTATATAAACAAATAATCATTTTATCAATTGATTGTGATTTAACTGAAAGTTTGAATTTGATTTTTACTGTGGTAGAAGATCGTAACTATAACTAAACTCTTACCACATCATCAATGGATGTTACCCGTGATTAAAAATAAGAAAACAAACAATCACTTTTATGAGGCTTGCGTTGATTAAGTCTGTAATTTGTTCATGCATTTTTGATGCTTCTTTTAATTTCTTTTTCTTTTTTTGTGGTGTAGGGGCCTGCATGGGTGTCCAAAGATATCGTTTGGTTGACAAATTTTACCCTTCATTTATGTTTTAAGGAATGAGAAAGGTATGTTGAAAATTCAGAAAAATTAATGCGGATACATGTTTAAGGGGTCCATAGCAGGCATATACCTAGGAAAGTGTGAACAAGTTGATAATGAGACATTTGTCCAATAAAGAAAGAAACTCAGAAATTGCTAGTTGGCAAGTGGGTATTGCGACTGTACATAATAATGGCTTTTTCTAACATTCTGAAAATTATAGACCATGGTATAGTACCTTGTTTTCTTCTTCTTTTTGGTCAAGTACCTTGTTTTCTTCGGAATGGTCAACTTTCCACAAAGCTAGCAACATTCTAAGATCCATTACAGAATTTGCAAGTCGTTCCCTTGGAAAAAAGAGGGGAAATTTACAGCTCAGATTTTGCTTAATACTATTACTCAGAACCTCATTAAAAATTAATCAACAAGATTCATTAATTTTTCACAAAAAATATTTTTATTAATCATTAATAAAATAAAAATTAATTAAAAAATAATAAAATTTATGAGTCCTAATAAAACATGTAAAAATACTTTTAAAAAGTTATTAGAATTTATAAATACATTAAATTATATTAATCAAGTTTTCTTTAAACTAAAACTAGTTAAGATATTCCTATATTAACTAACATATATAATATATTTAAGGTATCATCGAATACCAAAAATTTCTAAGTTAATTTGTGAAACAATATCAACTTGTATATCTTTTTTAAGAAATAACTTCATCATAATGATTAGAAAATGCATGTGATACAAGCTTTATATATGTATATATGAGGTACAAGCTTCATCCACACTTCCTCTGTATTCATTGATAAACTATTATTAAAATAAATATTTTTATATGAAATTATGATAATATTTTTTTATATTGAAAACTACATAAAAACAGGATATGTATAACTAAGTATCATGCCAATGGTAATATAGAAATATACAAAGCCAAACTTGCAGCTAGGAGGTTCACTTAAAATCAAGGCCCATACTATTTGGAGACTTTTAGTCTAGTGGCAAAGATGACAAATATTAGATCGTTTCTTTCTTTGGCCAGCTGCCAAGTAATGATATGTTATAAAACTTTATGTTAACACATATTTCCTTCATTTGAACTTAGATAAAGAAGTTTACATGCAACCTTCATCTGGCCCGTGTGTCCCTTCATCTAATCATGTTTGCAAGCTTTAGAAGTCTGTTTATGGCTTTAAATAGGCCAGCAGACAATGGAAACACCAAAATATTTCAACTTATTATTGTACAAGGGTTCACTTCTATATTAACCTTTGTTGATAAATTATTGATGACTGGAGCATACATTGCATAAATAAACGACATCAAGCAACTTTCGAACACTGACTTTAGCATCAAGGACGTTGGTTATTTGAAATGCTTCCTTGGCCTTGAAGTTTCCAGATTAAGCAAGAGAATTGCCTTATTTCAAAGAAAGTATGCCTTAGACCTCGTTGTAGAAATAAGCTTCCTAGTAACCAAACCTTGCAATACACCCATGGAACACACATTCAAACCACATAAGACTCTTGGAACTCCTCTGTCATGTGTTTCTATATATAGAATATTGATTGGGAAACTCATATATCTCACCCACACCAAACTTGATATGACTTATGTTGTGAATTCTCTCAACCAATTCTTTATTGTCCAACAACATATCACCACCAAGCCGTACTCAGGATTCTTAAATATGTCAAAAAGTCCCTTGAACATGGTCTATTTTTTCCTGCAATAGTGATCTCAAGCTAAAAAGGGTTCACTAATTATAAATGGGCCTTTTGCCCTTACACTAAAAAATCTATCATAGGATCATTTGTCAAAGAAAAAGTTTTAAACTCAGTTAAAAACACTTTTAACTCAATTTTGCAACTGAGTTTGTTCCTGTCGTGGTAACAGGTATGAATTTTTAAACTTGATTATGAACCGAGTTTAAGAGGATGTTTGGAGGCATGCGCAACGGAGAAACCTTCGTTAAGTTGAAGCAAGTTTTTGATCCTACGGGTCAACAAAATTTTGATTGTCTCGAACGGCGTGACAAATTAATATTAATTTTTAAATTTTTCACTTCAACTCAACTTCATTTCCTCAACTGCAAACCAAACACTCCTTAAATCTCACATTTAAACTCGGTTAATCGAGCTTATATCTCACATTTAAACTGCCATTAAGAAACCGCCGCTAATGTGTAGTGATTGATATGTTTGTAAGAGCATAAACTATCCTGCAAAGTTGCCAGCATGCAGCCAATAAAATAAAATAATCTAAAGCAGATGGCTTGCAATTTGATGATTTATTACTCTCTTGATTTAAAATATCCAAACCTAAACCAATTGATCAGAAGATAATTGTAACAATATTCCATATAAGAGGCACACATGATGCGAAAGATAAGCACCATAAATAAATATGTTGTGAAAATTATTAAATGGCTTACTAACATAAAAATCTAGACGAGCGCTTCCCATCCACCGATACTTTTCAGATTCAATGTCAATACTGCCACCAAACCTGAAATAGAATAAGATCTTCAACGGTTATCGTATCATATGTCGGTGAATTGCATGGCCTATATGTGGACCTTAGTTTGGATAAACAAAGAAAAGAAATAAAGAATTGTAAATGATTAGCCTAGTGTTTAACACATTTGCTACCACCACTTTGGTATATTCCATACATGGTAAGAGTAATTACCCCATGCAAGTATCAATATACTGAAAAATTTGGTTTCCTCTTATGTGATGGTACCCTCGTCTAGTGATCGTTTATGGCCTGTTAGTATTTAATAAACAATTTGGACTTTATAACAGCACAGGGAAAAAAGATATGGTGTTTTTGAATGACATGAATGGATTGAAACCTCGTATGATGGTGAGAACAACATTACTGCTCTACTAAGATCACTGTTAGAACTCTCTAATAACTTGAATGAACCACATATCCATGATCTCTCAAGCTTCATAGCCAAACCTGCCATGGCTAAACCAGAGTGCAGAGAAAAACAATAATCGAAAGAGAGAAAGAGCAGAGAGAGAGGAAGAAGAAAAGAATATTGTGATTCTTTCATATGTTGGGAAAAAGAAAGGAATGAGTTATATACAGACTTACCAATAGAAAAGCTAACTCTAACCACCCACTAACTAACCTACAGTTGTACACTAATGAAATAATTAAGTATTATTTACATACTAACAGCCCCCCTCAAGCTGGAATGTGAACATCAAGCATTCCAAGCTTGGAAATCAGAAAAGAGAAAGGGCCAACAGCAAGAGGTTTGGTCAGTACATCAGCCAACTGTTCCTTGGAAGGAATAGGAAGAAGGTGGATGTTGCCAGCCAGGATTTGATCCCTCATAGTGTGGCAGTCCAGCTCAATGTGTTTTGTACGTTCATGAAACACTGGATTATATGCAATATGTCTAGCTGATTGATTATCACAGAAAAGAGTGATAGGTGAAGGATATGGGACAGCAAAGTCATGTAGTAAAGATAAAAGCTATTGAGCCTCACAAGCGGCCAGAGCAAGAGCCCTATACTCTGCCTCAAAGGATGATCTGGAAATGGTATGTTGTTTCTTGGTCTTCCAAGAAATAAGGGACTGACCCAAGAAAAAACAGAAACCTGTAACGGACCTTCTGCTGTCAGGGCATGAAGCCCAATCAGAGTCTGAATACCCAGTTAATTTGAAATTAGAGGAAGAAGGGAAAAAGAGACCCTTTGCAGGAGATTGCTTGAGGTATCGAAGAACCTTCAAGGCAGCCTAATAATGAGCTATGGTAGGGTGAGATAAAAATTGGCTGAGTTTGCTCACAGAAAATGATAATCTAGTCGAGTATTGGTGAGATAAACTAGCTTGCCTTTTTTTATAAGCTTTCTGTAAGATGTGGGATCAGGGAGAGGAGATCCTGATTGAAGACCAAGTGTAAGTCCTGAGTCCATGGGAATATTACTGGGCTTAGAAGCAAGTAGCCCTGTCTCTTGGAGTAAGTCCAAAGTATACTTTCTTTGGTAAAGTAAAATTCCAGATTGTGACCTTGCAACCTCAAATCCTAAGAAAAATTTGAGGGAGCCAAGATCCTTGATGCCAAATTTGCCATGTAACAGTTATTTCATGTGAGTTACTTTAGTGAGATCCTGGCCTGCAAGAACTAAGTCATCCACATATGTAAGAATGGCAGTGAAACCTTATGGAGACTGCTTAGTGAAGAGAGAATAATCTGCTTTGGACTGTGTATAACCATGAGAAAGTAACACCTCAGTAAGTTTTAAGTTCCATTCCCTACTTGCTTGTCTAAGTCCATAAATGGACTTAGTAAGTTTACAGACCAGATCAGGTGTTGGCAAAGTTAAACCATGGGGAGGCTCCATGTACACATCTTCATCCAAGGAGCCATGGAGAAAAGCTATGTTTATATCCAGCTGATGAAGGTGCCAACTTTTTACAGATGCTAGAGAGAGGATAAGCCTGATGGTAGTCATCTTAACAACTAGGCTGAATGTCTCTAAGAAATCAATTCCCTTAGTTTGTGTAAATCCCTTGCAAACAAGCCTGGCCTTGTGCCTTTCAATAGAGCCATCTGCATTGAGTTTGGTCTTAAAGACCCATTTACATTTAATCAGTTTCTGTCCTGCAGGAAGAGGAGAAAGCTGCCAAGTATGGTTAGACTCTAAAGCTTGCAACTCAACATTAATTGCATTTTGCCAACAAACCTCTTTAATGGCTTCAGAATGAGTAGCAGGCTTTTGAAAAGAAGAAATTGTTAGAGAAAAATGCTTATGTGAAGGATTCAAAAAATCATAAGAAAGAATGAAGATATGGGATACGTTGCATCATGATGATTGGATAAGATACCTAAAGTTGCCAGTGTGTGATGAAAATCCTAAAGATATGATGGAAGACGTCTCTCTCTGTTGGACCTTCTAGGTTGGGTTATGGGTGCAGGTGAGGAATGGTCAAGTGTAGCATGTTGTTGAAGTAGAGTATCAATTGGTGAAGAAGTGTTTGGTATATTATCTTGGTGAATAGGAGTAATAGGTGTGATGTAAGGTGGGTCATCATCATAAGCAATAAGGTGGTCAAAACAGGCTTGGGGTGAATTATTATGCTGAGAGGTTGGTACAGAAGGTGTCATGGGAAATACATTTTCATGAAAAGAAACATTCCTAGACAAAAAAATTTCTCTGGATTTTAAATCATAAAGGAGATAGCCTTTAGTACCTTGTTTATAGCCTAAAAAGATACATTTTCTTGACCTGGAATCAAGCTTTGTTCTATGTGAAACTAATGTAGATGCAAAAGCCAAGCAACCAAAAACCTTCAAGGTTGAAATGTTAGATATTTTTCCATTGTGCAAGACAGTGTAAGGTATTTTATTTTCTAAGAATCTAGTTAGAAGTCTATTAATTAAATATACAGCATGTGCTACAGCATGATTCCAGAAAGTTTTTAGAATAGATGATTGAAACATTAATGTCCTAGCTATGCCTAAAATATGTTGGTGCTTTCTTTCCACAATACCATTTTGCTGTGGGGTTTCCACACAGGATGTTTGATGGATAATGCCTTTTGATGCATACCAGTCTTTCATTAAAAAACTAACTTCCATTGTCTGTTCTAATAACTCTAATATGTTTTTGAAATTGATTTTCAATAAGTTGAACAAACTGTGGGATCAATGTGCTTACTTCAGATTTAGATTTCATGAAATATAGCCATGTAAACCTACTTGTATTGTCTACAATTGTAAGGAAAAATCTGTGACTAAAAATAGATGGAACAACCAAGGGGCCCTAAACATCTATATGTATTAATTCGAAAGTGTCAACGGTTACAGTATTACTATTAGAAAAAGGTAATTTCTTTTGTTTTCCAAAATAACAAGAATCATATGGTGTAGTGGTTTTATTACAATGGATAAAGGGATATATGTGTTTGAGTTGTTGGAATTTTTCATGAGAGGGGTGGCCAAACCTGAAGTGCCAAAGATTATTGTCATAAGAATAGAAACTATTAATCTAACTATGAGAGAAGTCTGGTACATCCATTTTGGAATTGGCAGGAGTCATCACATACAGGTCAGACCTCAGGTCAGCTACACCAATCATCTTTAAGGTGCTGGTGTAACGCCCCGGCCGCTTTTCAGGAGTGAACGACTCTCCCCACAGACCAACACGAGACCTTTCCAATGTGCTTTTGTCCTCACTCACACATTTCCTGAGAACTTCCCAGAAGGTCACCCATCCCATAATTACTCCAAGTTAAGAACGCTTAACTTTGGAGTTCTTAAGTGATAGGCCACCGAAAAGGCTAATGCATTTGTTGGTATAGGTAGTACGAATTCATTTCTTTAAGCTATCCTCGACTGTATAGTCCCATACCTATACAGTCTTTGGATCCTTCTCATTCTAGTATGTATTCGGTTCGTTCATGTGTCCCTCCCACTGGAAGCCTGCCAGGAGCCGCTCCTTGTCCGTGTCCATGCACCGGCGATCACTCCCCGCCCTCAACAGTGACCGGGATGTAACATGCCCACCAGCTTCCGCCTGGTTCGTCCCCGAATCATACCGTACTAGGAGAGGCTAGGCTCTGATACCACTTTCTATAGATCCATAACATAAATATCTACAACTTTCATGAAGACATCATAGTCTAAAAATGTATGTATAATTCCCAAAATATTAATATATGCACAAAACATAAGACAAGTATTTCAATCGGACATGTTGTAGTATTTTGGCTATAACTCATGTTATACATATCATTTCATTGTTAACAGATTTTTAGTTTGAGCATACTTCAGTATTTTAGGCATAACTAGAGCTACAAACATCCTTTTAATTTGAAACCACTTTCTATAGATCCATAACATAAATATATACAACTTTCATGAAGACATCAAGGTCTAAAAACATATGTATAATTCCCAGAATATTCATATATGCACAAAATACAAGATAAGTATTTCAATCGGACATGCTGTAGTATTTTGATCATAACGTATGCTATACATATCCAATTCAGTCGGTTCAGGTCTCAAAATTCTCATAACAAGAAGATATACAACTTTGATGAAGACACCAATCACTAATTCTCACTACAAAGTTCCCAGTTTTAAAAAAATAAAATACGTATCGCAAGTTAACAGATTTACAGCTTTGATATACTTCAGTATTTTAGGCATAACTCGAGCTAACAAAATCATTTTGACTTGAAACCACTTTCTACAGATCCATAACACAAATATCTACAACTTTCATGAAGACATCAAAGGCTGATTATGCATGTATAAGTCCCAGAATTTTAATATATATACAAAACATAGGATAAATATTCCACTCAGACATGCTGTAGTATTTTGGCTATAACTTTTGCTATACATATTAAAATTAATTGATTCAAGTCTCAAAATTTAGATAACAAAAATATCTACAACTTTTATGAAGAAGTCAGAATCAAAATCACACGTTTTCAATCTCAAAACTGAGTAACAAGATACGAAAATAAAAACGGGAATCCTAGGACAGCATACAATTCTACCCATTTCATAGTTATTCACGACCTTGTCCCCTCTTACCTTAATGGAGGTTCCTAAAGTGGTTGAAAGTGTTGTATTATTGTCCTAGCTTCAGATCAAGAGTGAAATTGATGGAGAAAGTGAAAGAAAATAAGAGAGAGACTTCACTAACTTTAGCTTGTTCTAAGAATTCAGACTTGGGAACAAGATGTAGTGTTGATTTAATGATGTAAATGACAAGTGGGGGACAAGATTTTCATAATGGGATTGTAGTGGAATGTTAGGTGCATGAATTATGGTGATAATGGAGGTTTTAGGTGAGAAAAATGAGCTGGATTGTTGACCATTTCCGCAGCCTACATAATGTAGTTTGTTTGATTGAAGTAAATATCAATTCTGACACTGTTTTGGTATTTTAGGCATATCTCTCTCATATCTTAATGGATTTTAAAAAATGTGGTCTTGTTGGAAAGCTAAGACAACGAGGAACAACTTTGTAGGTTACCACTTTTTCAAATTCGGACTCTAACAAGGTATTAAAATATGTACAAGATGATATGATTGAAATAAAATATCAATTCTGACACTGTTTCAGTATTTTGGGCATATCTCTCTCATATCTTAATGGAATTTAACAAATTTGGTCTTGTTGGAAATACAAGAAAAAGAGGAACAACTTTGTAGTTGGACACATTTCCAAATTAGGACTCTAACTAACAATTAAAATGTGTACAAGATGACGCATTTTGAGTAGAGTATGTGGCAATTTGATGAGAGTAATTGGAAAAGCCAAGGAAATTAATAACTAAGGAAATAGGTAATAAATTATTTGATTAACTTTTACCAAAGGTATAAAGTTAAAATTATTTACCATGGTAAAAGGTTAAATTGAAGATGTTGTCCTAACCAAAAATTTATGTAGAAAGTTGAGATAAAATGGATAATATCATTGATGGTCTAAATCAAAATGATTATACATAAGAATAAAATTTTTAGGATGTTACAGCTGGAATCTTGGATCTAGCAATGATTCAAGGAAAAAAATAAATTTATAGGACAAGGAATTTGTAAGCTTGGATACTGAAATTAAATTGAAATGAAATGAAGGTACAAACAAAACATCTACTAAGTAAAAATCTTTAGAAAAGTAAACAGTTCCAAAGACTGTAGCTACAATTTTGTTACCATTAGGCAAACTCAGGAATATGGGTTTAAGATTTCTATGAGCATAAAGCAGGTTCATGTTGTTGCAAACATGCACAGTGGCTCCTGTATCAATGATCCAGGAGCTAGAATAGGAAGGATTGGCCAAGGTACAAACAACCTAATGATTGGAAGCTCAAGTTCTTATTCTGATTGCTGTATGTGACTTGATTGACAGATGGAGAGGTAGTTTGCAGTAATACAAGTAGTGCCTTGTGCTGTTCTGGAGTAAAACTCAGACTAGAAGCATCTCTAACTTCCTTTAAAGACTGAACACTGATCTTGTCATCACCATCCTCATCAAAATCCTCATGGATACAGTGATTGACAGGGTAGTTTTGCTTGAAATAATGAGGTGGAAATCCATGTTTCCTATAACATGTATCCACTGTGTGACCCGACCTTCCACAGTAGGAACACATATTTGAATTATGACCTTTACTTTGAGATCCACGACCACCAGCATTTCCAAATTTGCCTTTGCCTCCTCTAAAGTTTCCTCTTCCCTGTCCACCACTAAAAGTCATTAGGACAGGTGAGATATGAGAACTATTCACAACATTCCCTGGATCAGTAGTATTGAGGATTTGAGGCTCGGTCACAGTGGTAACAAGCTGTCTTTCTTGCTGCACAAGAAGTGAGAAGACTTTTCCGATTTCTGGCAATGGATCCAGGAGCATAATCTGAGATCTCACAGCAACGTATTGTTTGTTTAGTCCTTTTAGAAACCGAATTACATAGTCACTTTCTCTATACTTCTTAATAGTAGGAACAAGCTAACAAGTACAAGCAATTTGACAGGTACAAGTAGGTATTGGCCTGAAATTCTCCAACTCTTGCCAAAGACCTTGCAGCTGTGTGTAGTATTCAGTAATGGACAAATGTCCTTGTTTCAAAGTATAAATTTCCTCTTGCAACTCAAATTCTGAACACATCGCCTTGGTAATACCTGTTCTTCAAATCTTTCCAAACTTCTGCCGCGCTATCCATCCAAAGCACACTTTGTGCTTTCGATGGTTCCAAGTAGTGTATAAGCTAGGACAACACCATGTTATTACATCTTTCTCATTCAGTAAACATCACATTATTTTCTCTGGGTTTCGGCAAAGTGCCATCAATGAACTTTATCTTATTTTTGGATCTTAACCCTAGCGTTACAGATCTGGACCAGGAGTGATAATTTGCTCCGCTCAAAGCAGAAGGAGCTATAGAAGCACCAGGATTTTCATTTGCATGCAGATAATAAGGACTTACAATGTCTATCATTGAACTATCCATTAATTGAGAAGATTAACAGAAGAAGCACTCAATCAAAAGAAGAACAAACTGATCTATGAACGAATCAATCGATTCAAAAAAAATAGAGAGAAGAAGAAATTAGCAGGAAAATCAGCAAAGATGTGAGATCAGTAACCTTGGATGAACACAAGAAACCTAATCGAAGCACAAATCAACTCTCCACAACTGAGAATTGAAGCCTCGATATAAAAACTGTAAGTTCTAAATGCGCAGCAGAGCCCCTAGGAAAGGGGCTCTGATACCATGTTTGAACTCTCCAACAACTTGAATGAACCACATGTCCATGATCTCTCAAGCTTCATAGCCAAACCTGCCATGGCTAAACCAGAGTGCAGAGAAAAACAATAATCGAAAGAGAGAAGGAGCAGAGAGAGAGGAAGAAGTAAAGAATATTGTGATTCATTCATATGTTGGGAAAAAGAAAGGAATGAGTTATATACAAACTTACCAACAGAAAAGCTAACTCTAACCACCCTAACTAACCTACAACTGTACACTAATGAAATAATTAAGTATTATTTATATACTAACAATCACCAATTGAATCAAGAAGAGATTTTGCCATGCCATTTCCCATACCTTCAAAGCATGTAATAACTAATTACCTTGGCACAATGAAATTTGTACATCACCCATACTCATTATCTAAAGATTACAAAAAATAAACAATGCAATAAAAAAATCCAGCAAATAATACTAGTCCCATCTCATTCCTAAAAAACAATAGCTTCATTCTGGCACTCTTGACCAATAAGCACTTTGATGTGATAGAGTCTGATTTGATAAATTCTAATCAACACAAATTTTAAGAAAGAGGTTAATAAACCTGCAGGAACTACCCTAAGTGGTATCTTTATTGCCATAGTGTAAACTTGATTGTTATCTGACATCACCACACAAGTTCCATTAGTAACATCAATACATAAACTATTAACTAGTTAATGGCTACTTTTGAGGCAAACATATGTCACTGCAGTTATCAAAAAGTTTAAAAAAATCATGAATAGTCACCATAAGTATTTTTTTAAAGTTTTACTTGATTTAAATACATCACTGTGACCCTTATCCCTAAAGTTATTTTTTCAAGTCACCTAAATTGATGCATGACATGAATATAAAGTGTTAGGATCTAAGTTTAAACTTTAGTCACGCGCTTCCTAATACTTACCCTTCTCTCCCTTTAATATTATTCTAAAAGGATAAAAACAAGAAGAAAGAAGAGATACCAAACTTAATGATATAATTTATTTCAAATTGATTAAGGAAGAGTGGTAATTAAATTAAACAGTAATAAAAAGCAAGTCAATAAGAAAGATTTACATCTTCCAATCGCTGTTCTAGCTCCTGTATGGCTTTCAACAACTCTAATGCAGTTCCTAGTCTTGGTTTATCCTTGTAGAGTAACACATTATATGGTGCTTGGAAAAAAATGGCTCAGAAAAATCATTAATTTGAATAAAAAAAGATAATTACTACAACATTTTGTAGTTTAAGTTATACTAATCTAACACACAGTTGAAAAAATGTAGCCTAAATGGCCCAAAAGCCACACTTTTATATCCATGTGACTATTGATACTTTAGATTCCTAACTTTAAAAATTTGACATAAAAGTGCGGCCTAAAGTATCTTCATACCAATTTTTTGCAACGGTTAAAAAAATATTTTTTACATTGATTAATGTTATAAATGGTGCAAAAAATATTTTTTATACTAATTATTTTTACAACCGGTATAGAATATATTTTTACGCTGATTAATTTTACAAACGATGTAAAAAGTATTTTTAACAAGCCTAAAAGGTATTTTTTACATAAGTTATTTTTATATCAATTATTTTTATAATAGATGTAAAATTGGTTTTCTACATTGATTATTTTTATAACAGGTATAAAATATATTTTTACAATGATTTTCTAATCAATTAAAAAATACTTTTTACTCATTTTTTTATAACCGGAAATTTTTTACGACAATTATAAAAATAGCCATAAATTTTATATTGTACGGCTTAATAGTAGGATAGCCACGATGCCTATATGTTTTTATTGAAAAATTTAACCTTTTTTATTTTTAAAAAAAAGCTGTTACGGTTTTCGTGGAATAAGCACGAAACATCTTTGTAACAAATAGCGGTATTCATTAATTAATGATGTACATATCCTCTAAAAAATAATCTTTCTCTAATTAAGTAGTTTTGGAATTTGAACAATAAAATTAAAACTCAGACGAATGATATTCTTCAATATCAATATATTGCCAGGTAGTGTAATTATATATAGGTTTTTAATTAATTGTGACTTTAAATTTTCCTACGTGATCTTCACGTCCGAGTATTATTACCCGGGGACTTTGTAAATTACCAGCTATTTTGGTACAACATGCGAAACCTTCGTTTGTCAACAAAAATCCGTTGGATTGGAAGAAAAATTTCATCTTATGGTCAAACGGAATTTTAAACGACGTAAAAAATCAATATTAATTTTTAATTTTTTTCATTTTTCCAATGAACCAAACACTAACGTGAGGTCCCACAATGGAGCTTCTACTGATCATTTATTGTTCCATGTAGTCTGCGTAACATGACTTCATGTGATTACCGATTGTCCAACAAACCTCCAAGATTTTTCTGCCTCAATATTTCAATCTTCAACACCATGCCTGTTATTACGACGTATTGGAATCACATTATGTCTATTTAATTTAGGTTTTGGATTTAAGTTGACCAAATAACTGCTTACTCATTTAACATTTTAGTTTTTTCAAGTTACTACTATACTAAATGTCGTATTTTTAGTGTTTAATTAGTCTTTTATATTTTAAAGATGGGTCAAATAAGTCCCTATCATTAAATTACTTTTACACTATTCTATTGAAATTGATGTTACATCAAAGGTTATAATACAAACTTATAAAAATCCATGTTAGCAACAAATGATGTGAAAGAGACTATTTGAGAGTGATTCTTAAATTCTATGTACCATTAAAGTTATTTCTACCTCAATCCCTTAGCATTATTATAACCAAACCACTACAAACAACATTGATTTCTCAATCACTAACACTCATAAATAACCTATTTTCCCAATCTCAAAATAATTTTTTTCTTCTTAAAATAAAACAAAACACCTAAATGTAGATGACCATCCTCTTCAGCATCTTCCACCATACTCCATCATTTAAGTAGTCAACCATATTAATAACCATACTCCCCAACCAAATCACCTCAACCTCTTATCCTACCAAAAAAATCAAACAAAAATCATAATTGCCACGCATTTGAAGCCATTGCGCTGCCTATACCTACGATAGAATTGCCTTGTTGCGCCACCATCGAACCAACTGAACACTAGCCACCATCCTCACCTAAACATACATCACCAGTGAGTAACAATGACTTAGACCATAACAATTGTTCTCACAAAATGTTTTATATGGAGGACTCTATATAGTCCTTAGGAGAATTTCGAATAATCGGTATTCTAACAAGTCCTATCCGTTTACTTTTGAATATGGCTTCTCTGCTTCACAAGCCCATGTTTTCTTTCCTACACCTACCTTTGAATTAGTTTTTTTTATAATCATTATAAAAATACTTTTTAAGATCATTTATTTTTATAACCAGTTTAAAAATATATTTTTTATATCAGTTTTAAAAGTAACTCATTTAAAAATAAACAAAATGTGGAATTATTTTACACTAGTTACTTTTTAATAATAATAATAATAATAATGAAATGATGAGAATAATGATAATGTTTTATGTACTTGACACCTTGGTTCTCATAACTGACATCGCCATGGACATTAAGACTTAACATTTTATTTTGTATCTTAGGTACACTAAATTAACATTTTGTTTAGTTTTCTTAGTGTTTATAGTTGTGTGGACTTTATATTTATTTACTAGATTTAGATTTATGTATTCATCATCATTACCTTTCTATATGATGGTATGTGGAATAAAATTTGAAGTTTGGATGACTTAATGGAGTTTATTTGGAGGGATTGTAATAAAAACATCCTTGTTAAGCAAAAGTTAGCAAAGAGGGGTATTGTTGTTCAGAGCTTGTTTCCTAACAAAAAAACTAAAATATATGATAATGACGGACCGTACGTCGTCGCTAAGTCAATCGTCGCTGATACCACAACGACACTAGAAGCATCCGTACGAAAGTTTCAACGGCGTAAGGTCGTCGCTAATAGGGTCCCTATGTTGGTGACGTATCCCGTCGCTATGAGTGGCTATACACCGTTCACAACACGCCGTCGCTATTGTTGTTAGACAGCGACCACGTCTTGTCGTTGCTAGTACATAGCAACTAGCAACGGCAGTGGTGTGGTCCTTGTGTAACCAATAGTAGCGACAACATATGGGGGTCGTTATTAGTGGCTATACAGCGACCACCCCATAGTCGTCGCTATCATTGCCTAGACAGCGACAACGTTTTGTCATCGCTACTAGTGTCTATACAGCGACCACGCCGTAGCTGTTGCTATTAAAAGATGATAGCGACCACCATTCACCTGAGATGGGGAATGAATACATCCCAGAGTTTGACTCCCCAGTGCAAGATAGAAGTGGGGGTTCAAGTGACAGTGAGGAGCCACCTTTGGTACTAAATAGACAGATACTCAAACAAATACTGGGGGAATTAACAGCATGGGAGTGGGAAACATTGACCTAAACCAAGGCTCTCAACTCTCTCAAACAGCCAGGAGTGGTGAGAAGAGGCAAGGGAGCCTGGTGGGAGGGGTAAAGGCAAAAAAGGTAAAAAGTCCAGTGCCTAATTAATTAGCAAATCGATGAATCAGATGGTCATAGCTGTTTCCTCACATGTATCAGCATTTGTCAGCAAGACACAGAATGATGTCACCTCAGTTGACCTTGCCTTTGAGATGCTTCACAAGTTTTCCGAATATGCTAATAAAGCCTTCTTTGCAAAGTGTGTGTGGGTACTTTGGGATAAGGATGCTCGTCTATGGTTCACCAGGATAACAGATCAATCTGAGTAGTGGGCGTTTCTGTTGGATAACATTCCAGATATCCATTAGGGTTCATTAAACAATGTTCTTGTTTACATGAATTTATTTTCCACTTGTCTTTAGTTTAGACACCAGTTTTGTATTGACTATTTAAATTTTTATTTGACAGTTTAAACTTTCATTTAATTGTTTATGTATAAAAATTTTAAATGTGTGTCTATGTACGAATGTTTAAATGTGTGCCTTCAAATGCAGGGAAGGTAGAGATATATGGTCTTGCGACCTTAACTGACGATTCATCCTCAGATGACAACACTGAAGTGTATAAATGTGTTGCAAGCTCGTCAGGTGCCGCAACCTCTGAAGTCAGCAACTGGGCACGAAAATATTGTTGCAAGGAACCATGTAAGACAAGCGAGATAAGTGGCATGTATGGGTGCAAGAGATACTTCACGAAAATGACACTAGATGTCATGAAATGTTTAGGGTTAACAAACAAGTGTTTGAAATGTTGTGCGCTAAGTTGGTAAACCTAGGTTTAAGAAGCTCTAAACACATGGGAGTGCATGAAATGGTTGCCATGTTCTTACATGCAGTTAGCCACGGTGCGGGTAATAGAGTAATCTAGGAAAGATTCTAACATTCTAGTGAAACCGTTAGCTGACATTTTCATTGTGTATTACACGCTTGTCTGAAGATTTCAACGGACTTTATAAAACCTACTGATCCAATATTTGTACATATGCCATATAAATTACCTGATGATGATAGATATTGGCCGTATTTCAAGGATTGTATTAGGATAATTGATGGGACCCATATCCCATACATGGTTCCATCCTTAGAAACTATCAAGTTCATTGGTAGGAAAGGTCACACCACACAAACATGATGGTTGTTTATGATTAGGATATGTGTTTCATATTTGTATTGCCAAGCTAGGAGTGATCTGCCCATGACGCACCCATATTCAGGGACGCACTAACAAATGCTGCTTATAATTTTCCATATCTTCCCCCAGGTTTGGTTTTATACTCCTTCACCTTGTATATTTATGAATGCATTAGCTTACCAACTCAATATACTGAGTTGCACACTTTTATTTCTTATTTTCTAGGTAAATACTACTTGGTAGATAGCGGGTATCCAACACCAATAAGATACTTGGGGCCTATAAAAGTGAAAGATATCATCTCCCTGACTTTAGGCGTAATCCTAATTTTAGAAATCACAATGAAGTCTTTAATTATTTTCATTCAAGCTTGAGATGCACCATAGAAATAACATTCGGCATGTAGAAGAATAGGTTTTCCATTATGCGTCATATGCCAAGTTTCAAGTATAAGACTGAAGTGCAGCAAGTATTTGCCACAATGGCAATCCACAACTTCATTGAGTTTGATAACATCCCTGACATTGATGAGAACAATGTGGATCATCCAATAATAACATATCATATAGCAAACGATAAAATTGACACAATCTTCATCCTTGAGCATGAACAATGTTCGTAACTCAATTAGGGATGCGATTGTGCTTGCTCAATTTACCAATTAGTATATAATAGTATAAATTGTTAATAATATATAATATATTTAATATTACTCACCTCGGTGCATTTATTAATATATTTAATATATAATTAATATATATTTAATAATGAACTGGTCTGAACCGGGGTCTAGGATCCGGTATGGGACCAACCACAAAAGTATATATATTATAGTGTTTATACACCGATACAGTGGATAACCGGTATTGTAATCCAGCCTCTTAGTGGGAGAAATTGGTCTCGTGGCCCTAGAGATCATTCACACCAGAGTTTCACGTTAGAGTGGGCGAAAGGTGGTGTCACCTGCGAAAATTCTCCAACACTCAAATTAGAAGAGTGTATATGAACTCTGTGAATACTTAAGCAATGCAATAGCAAGATGAGAGTTAGAACAACGTAACCTTGCATGTGTATTGGAATGTGCTATTTATAGTCGAACGTGGAAAATGAATCGTTGGATGCAGGTGGGCCTATAGGTTCTGATACCGTGTATAGAATGTTAATCACAGCGGCTCAGTATTCAAAGAGTGACAGTGGGTAGGTCAATTATCAGTGTACGATTCTGACACAGGGATGGAGGATAATCACCTTTTCTATACGTCACGCCTGCGATCGTACCTACTCCCTGCTGCAAGTGATATTGACACATTCCGCTCGGCATGGTATCCACACTTGATAAGTTATAACCCCCTTTATCTCATTGTAGCACTAAAGCAAACGGTTTTATGTGACGGGGGAGTGAGGACGGATGAAGTATCCGGATAAGTGAGAGAGGAAAAGTATGAGGGCGGATAACTGGTGTGAAAATACTGCCCTGCAATACCGGTTGTCCTTCTGAACCGACATGCTGATGTCACAACCTATGGGGCCGGTATCCAGACCGGATCATTTGTCCCCTAGCTTGTATGAGGGACTGTTAAGTTGCTCATACGAGCTACACTATCTTTAAAAAGTCTGGATGCCAGTAAAATACCCTGAGAATGCTTACCCAGGACTCTTATCAACTGTGAACCGGTGTTTTGTCAACGTATCCGTTCTCTTGATGCCTTTACAATGGATTCGGACAAAGGTTTGTAGCGAGGGTAATCCCAAGAGTTTTTTGGAAGTCGTGACTCTTGGTATTCGAATAGATGTTGGGGGCATTTAATGCATCTGAAATGATTGGACAATTAATGCCCTTCTAAAACACGAGCCATCATTGCCTTAGCAGTAACCATCGGTTGGGCTTATTGGGCCTGAAAATTGGCTTCCGCAGGCCTGTTTCGTTTGGAAATTCTCATGAAGCGTCACCAGTTCGCGCCTTGGACCATGAAACAACGTAGTCGTTCAAATCCAAAAAGTTGCGTTTTGGGGCACACGACATGACTCTTGGCTGATCACTGTGTCCCCTCGTTACCTATAAAAGGGGAACTCAGCAAGTTTCGGAACTCACTTTCGCCCTCAAGCTTAGTGAACCTCTGCTGAAATTTTGAAGATACTGTTGCTGCTCTTTCTTTTCGTAAAGTTCTTCCTTCCATTATCCCTTCTTTAGGTAACCTCTTGAACTCTTACCTTTATATTATTTTCGGTTGCTTCAACTTCAACCATGCGCCCTAGGCCAAGCAGCGCTAGTACCTCGAACAGGGGGAATTTGAGTTCACGTGCCCCCTCTAGCCACCGTGGTGGGAGGATTCCTGTGAATCTTCCTGTGGCTGGGCCTCGTCGCTCGGAGAGGGTTGAAACTTCTTCCTCGTAAGCGCCAGTGGTTAGGCGTTGCATTGAGGGTTCCTTTGACTCGAGGGCTACCAGCCGCACTGACAGCGGGTCAAATGCTGAAGGCTACCTCTCTGACGATGTTGCCTTTTATCACAGCACAGAGGTGTTTTAACACGTATCAAGCGTGATAGAGATTCCCGGGTCTGGTAAAACATTAATCTTGAGGACTGTAGAAGGGTGTGTTAACATGGTGGCACACCGGCTTAACTGGGAAAGGTTAAATAAGGAGAAACCGTATTGCTGGGTCGAAGAGGGATTCTTAGACATTCCTTCGCATCACGTAAGAGAGGACAAAAATCCTGTTAAGCTTCGATGTAGAGTCTACTCCCAAGAAAAATACAAGGGCCATTTCCTCATCCTTGCACCCCGGCCTATGGAGTGAGTCTGCCACCGAGTCCCGGATGAGAGGTCGGTTTACATGTATGACTTCGTCTTCGAGAACTTGGGGGTCCGTTTTCCTATGACGGAATTTCAAATGGCCGTCCTCCGCTTCCTCGACTGTGCCCCTACATAACTGCACCCTAATGGCTAGGGCCTGGTGCGTGCTCTCGAAATCCTAGGGAAGCATTTTAACTTCACAGCCACTGTGGCAAAACTTTTCTACTACTACCAAGTGGTCCGCTGTGCCAACAAGAAGGGCGGCCTTGGGTTCATAACGCTCCGTTGTGACTCAAGGATAGTAAACTTCAAATCCTACACCGAATCCATGAAGATCAACGGGCGCTCCTTCAAGCATTACTATACGTGGATTCGAGTACAAGCAAACAAGCCGGTCTTCTGGCTCAACAAGGAGGGATTCACAAAATTCCCCACCAGCTGGACGCACGAGCATTTCCTGTTATTAAGCGGTGCTTATTATACTGAAGAGGGCGAACTTTCCTCTCACTCTGTGGAGGTGTTGAGTGCCATGCAGTCGGCCTCAAAGGCTCTCAAGGGGTTCTCTAGTAGGCTTCTCCTGGGGAGAACCGAAGTCTGAGATACCTACCTCTGTAATAACCATTCTTTAACCGTGCTATGTTGCATATTCATTCTATATTTACTGCTTTTCCTTCAATATTTTAACTCAATTTCCTTTGTCTTGCAGAACAAATCGAGAAGGTTTCCCTCGAAATGTTGTCTTTAAAGTCCATGCTGGCAGATGACAATTCCTCTTCTGAGGAAAATGAGATCTAGGCCAAGAGGAACTCCTTCAAGGCTGCAGCTCCCACTATCCCCCTTACATCCACTGTGGGGGACGACGTCCCTCTCCTTGAAGAGAAGGAGCATGAGGAGAAACCTCAGGCTGAAGGGGAAGATCGAGAAGAGCCTGCGCCTAAGAAGAAGAAGAAGAAAAAGAGAATCCTGATCAAATCTGCAGATAAGGAGAAGTCTTCTGCTGATGACTCTCCAAGGAAACGCCAGAAAACTCTAGAAGAGTCTGGCATGAAGAAAGACAAAGGGAAAAAACCCGCTCTCTCTTCTTCTGCCCCTCCTTCACACACTGGCTCAGAGACGGGGTCGGAGAGTTTACCTCCCCCTGCTAGCTCTCCTCCAAAGGAATCTTTCCTCTCTCTCTACCTTTGGTTCCAGGGGTTCATGCCTCCTACACTTCCTAAGTCAAGGTACTGCCTCCGTCCTTCTCTCGAGGCTGCAGAAGTTCGAGGAGCATGCAAGGCCGGCCGTTGGCAACTGGACGAACTTTCCGGTTTGCTAGACTCCCTCAGCGACAAGGCGGATTATATGGAGCAAGTTGAAAAACTTGAGGCTGACATCGCCGTGAAGGAGTCCTAGGCGGCCAAGCAAGCTGAAACTACCAGGGGGTTGAGTCAGAGCTAAAAAATACTAAGGAGCTGCTAGAGAAGAAGACCGAAGAAATAAGCCAGCTCCACTTAACCAACAAATCATTGGAGCGGCAGGTGTCTAAACTTTAGCAACAAAACAAGTCCATTCCCCTCCTAAAGGAAGAACTCCAACTCAAGAAAAAGAAGACCGCTAAACTGAGTGAAGATCTCTCAACAGCGGAGGCTGGTCACCACAAGAGGTTAGGAGAGTGAGAGGCCCTTAAGAAAGAGTTGTAAGCTCAGATTGAAGAGCTGAAAAAGGGGAGTGCGGAAACTGGGCCGTTGGAGGAAGAAGTCACCAAACTTCAGAAGAAGTCACCAAACTTCAAAAGAAGTTAGCTGCCTCCAAGGCTAAGGCTGCCAAAGCTTTGGAAATATACAAGAAGGTGGCCTTCGAGTCCTTCAGCCTAGCTCTCCGCCAGGTCTATTATCGTAATCCTGATGTAAAACTCAACTTGTACAGGCTGGATCCGTTCTACGAGTTCCACGAAGGAAAACTTGTTATGGTGAAGAGTGACGACTCGCACGTGGATCCTTTGTATGCGCTTTATGAACTGACCCCTCTTCCAGAGGGCCAAAGTATGGAACCACCAATGGTTACTCCTGGCGCTGAAAATGTTATTCGAGAGGACATCCAATCTGGCCAGGAGACCGAAGTTGAAGGAGCCAAAGAGGGAGGAACAGATATGCCCACAGCGGAGAATCAAACACCCGCTCCTTAGTTTTTGCATATTTTACAGCTGTGTACTGGGATCAGCTCCAGTTTCTATAAGCTCACACGTATACAATTTTTCTTCAAGTAAATAAAATCTTCCTTCACCGTACTATTATCATTCGTGACGAGTGTATGGTTATCAAATAACTTAAACATACATGCCATGCTTTTACCTTTGAAGTACTTGTCGACCGTTGAATATTGTCCCCGAGTGTTATTGAATGAAAGGTTCTGAGTGAGTGACTCCGAGTAGGCATTTGACTCAAAGTGAACGATTTCGAGTGAGGTAGGCTCTGGCCTTATCACCTGGGGAATTCCATTACCTGGGGCCTCCTCGTGCCATTTGGTAAAGGTATGTGTGCGTTATCCGAGTCTTATATTTCTTTGGTGCCGAAGGCTCGCGCCCGGGTTTAGCTTAAAAAATACCGAATGATCCTTCCGGGTGGAAGATTCCCGAATGAAATTTTACGCTGCCTTCAACTCTTTAGGGATGAAGGATTTAGTCTGCTTTGATAATGGACGTGTTTGTCAGATTGCTCGCAAAGTCATGTGGTCAATAGTAATGGCCAATAATAATCAGAATAAGCGGTTGCCCTATAATCCGAGCCCTTATTCGTGTAGGAATTTTTCCGAGTGGAAGGTCTCCGAGTGCGATACTTTCCGAGTGGAATGACACAGAGTGAGACATTTTCGATCCCCGCATGGTGTGGCAACAAGCAAAACATTTCCGATCCTCGAATGGTATGGCATCGAGCGAAGCGTTTCCGATCGGGTCATTTCCAAAGGAAGTACACCTGACAGAAAAGCTTTGACCTTGAATGACTAGGTTTCTGGTATAGATATTCCCGAGTTAATAATTTCTGATAGTGACTTTAAAGTGAGATATTTCCGAGTAAAGAATTCTCAGGGAAAGTACTTCTGAGCGATTTCAATAATGAGGATAACGATTGATTCTTTCACACGTTCGGCCAAGCTTACTAACCGTACTCAGAGTTCGGTTTCCAAGCTTACTAACTGTACTCGGAGTTCGGTTTAGTCCTACAATCTGTGCCTTCAAATGGGGTTCGGTATAATCCTACAACCCATGTCTTCAATGGCGTTCGGTTTTATCCTACTAATTGTACTCGGTGTTCTGTTTAGTCCTACAATCCGAGCCTTCGAATGGGGTTCAGTTGGATCCTACAACCTATGTCTTCAATGGAGTTTGGTTTAATCCTACTAACCGTACTCGGAGTTCGGTTTAATCCTACAATCCGAGCCTTCGAATGGGGTTCGATTTGATCTTACAACCTATGTCTTCAATGGCGTTCGGTTTAATTCTACTAACCACACTTGGGGTTCGGTGTAATCCTACAACCCAAGTCTTCAAACGGTGTTCAGCCAAACTTACTAACCGTACCCAGAGTTCGGTTTAATCCTACAATCTGGGCCTTCAAAGGGGGTTCGGTATAATCCTACTAACCGTTTCACCCCTCAATGAGTCACATCGTCAATTCACAGAATATGTGATTGAGATCATTTGTCCTGGGGGTCCTTATGCGTAACGGCCTATGGCTACGAATCACAACATAGAAAGGAAAAGGTAAGAGTGATAGGAATTGTATTCTCATTAAATTGAATGTATATTACAAAAGGAGCATAGTTGGGGTCATGCCTCATTAAAACCTTCTTGAGGAAACCCAATGGGAAAAAACTCAAGTAAGGAAAAAGAGTACATGCCGTCTTACCAACTAGCTGTAATAAATACGTAAATTCTGGGTGTTCCACTTATTGTGGACTGGTGTTCCATCAAGCTCCTCAAGCCAGTACAACCCCTTTCTAGTTACCTCAGAGACTCTGTAAGGGCCTTCCCATGTTGGCGCCAATTTTTCTTGATGAGCGAATTTATTTTCCATACTCATCTTACGCAAAACAAGATCTCTCGTATTAAAAGCTCTGTATTACACATGCTTATTGTACCAGAGGGCTGCCCTCACCTTTATCGCGTGGTCTCTAACAAAAGCTTCTTCCCTCAACTCATAGAGGACGTCTAGCTCTGATGCTAAATTGGCGTTATTGTCCCCAGCTGAAAAGTATTCCACTCGAGCCGATCTAGTCTGAAGCTCCACCAGAATCATCGCTTCAACCCCGTAAGTCAACCGATATGGGGATTCATTAGTGGAAGAGTGTAGCGTAGTCCGGTATGCCCATAGCACATGGCATAAGTGATCAGTCCATCCTCCCTTGGCTTTACCAAGGCATTTCTTCAACCCCTTTAACACCTCTCTATTGGCCACCTCTGCTTGGCCATTAGTTTGAGGGTATTCAACAGATGAAAAGATCTGGACTATTCCCATTCCTTCAAGTAAATCTGTGAACTTCCTATCTGTGAACTGGGTGCCGTTGTCCGTTACAATCCGCCCTGGAACGCCAAATTGGGCTATGATATTTTCATATACAAAACATCGCGTCCGTGCTGATGTGATATGCCCTACCGGTTCTGCCTCAATCCACTTGGTGAAGTAATCAACACCCACGATCAGATACTTAATGCCTCTTGGAGTAGTGGGGAATGAACCCAAAATATCGAGGCCACATTGATAGAAAGGCCACGACACAGCGGAAGAAGAGAGTTCTTGGGCCGGCGTGTGGTGATGATTAGAAAATCTCTAGCAAGCGTCACACTTCTTCATAAAATCAATTGAGTCCTGCTTCATTGTGGGCCACCAGTACCCTGCTCTGAGGATTTTTCTCATTAAGCTTTTTCCCCCGGTATGGTGCCGACATTGCCCCTCGTATACTTCCTCCATTATACCTTGTATTTCGCTCTCTTTCAAACAGATGAGATAAGGCACTAAGAATCCTCTTCTGTACAAAACACCATCAACTATAGTGAAATATGACAATTCTCTTTTCACTCTTCTTCTCTCCTTTTCATCTACGGGGAGTTGTCTGTTAGCCAGATAACGGATATAAGGGATAACCCAGGAATCCTCGTAAGGGTAATTAACCATTATAGCGTTAAGAGATGGGAACAAAGGAATACTAGGTGATGTCAGCGTGTTCTGAACCACTGTTGTTGTGCTACCAGGCTGTTTTGTGCTTGCAAGTCTCGATAAGATGTCCGCTCTGGTATTCTCTTCTCTTAGCACATGCTTAAACTCCAGCATATCGAATCTCCCCTTTAACTCATTCACACAATTCAAATACAACTAAAGTTGGGGCTCGTGGACCTGATATTCTCCTTGAATTTGTGAAATCACCAGCTTTGAGTCGTTGCACAATGTCACTTCTATTGCACCGATATCTATTACCGCACGGAGGCCAGCCAAGCATGCCTCATATTCAGCCTGATTGTTGGAAGTTTTGAAATTGAATCGAAGGAAAATCTCCAAATGCACACCGTCGTCGCTCTCCACAATAACACCAGCTCCACAACCTTTATTGTTCGATGACCTATCAACATAAACGGTCCAATGTGCTCAAGGTGTAGCTGGATCCGACCCAGTCATCTCTACAACAAAATCTGCCAAGACTTAGGCTTTAATGGCTCCTCATGGCTCATAAGGGATCTCGAACTCAGAAAGTTCAATAGACCACTTGATCATCCTTCCAGTGAGGTCCAGTTTACTAAGCACGGAACGGAGTGGCAGATCTGTTCTTATCAAAACTGGATATGCATGGAAATATGGTCTCAGCCGTCGTAAAGCCCATATAACCGTAAGAGTGGCCTTTTCTATCTTCTGGTATCTGCCTTCTGCTCCCTGGAATGTCTTGCTAGTGAAGTAGACTGGCCTCTGCCCTTCTGGAGTTTCCTTGACAAAAGCTACACCCAAGGCTTCATCCAAAATTACCAAGTACAAGATAAGAGTTTCACCTGGGTCTGGCTTTACCAGTATCAGTGGACTTGAGAGTACAGCCTTGAGCTGCTGGAAAGCCTGCTCTTGCTCCTCTCCCCACTCGAACTTCTTATGCTTCTTTAACGCCTTGTACAGTGGGAGAGACCTATGTGCCATTTTGGGCATGAATCGTGCCAGAGCGGCCACCTTCCCATTCAACAACTGTACCTCCTTCAAACTCTTGGGGCTTTGCATATCCAATATCGCCTGACATTTACCCGAATTAGCCTCGATGCCACGCTGGGTTATCATGAAACCCAAAATCTTCCCGGCTGGGACTGCAAAGGTGCAGTTTAATGGGTTCAATCTCATGTTGTATTGTTGCAACCGAGTGAACACTTGGCGTAAGTCTTCAATGTGGTCAGCTTCAGCGGGAGTCTTAACTATGATATCATCAATATATACCTCCACTAACTTGGTGTGCATGCCTTCGAATACTTTATTAATCATGCACTGGTAAGTAGCGCCAGCGTTCTTCAGTCCAAACGGCATGACGGTGTAGCAAAAGACACCACGGTCGTTGACAAAAGCCGTCTTTTCTTGATCTTTCTCCCACATCGGAATTTGATTATACCCCAAATAAGCGTCCATAAAACTAAGGTATTGATAACCAGACGAATCATCAACCATCCGATCAATATTTGGGAGTAGATAAGGGTCCTTCAGGCAACACCGATTGAGATCCACGTAATCTGTACACATCCTCCACTTGCCATTGGCCTTCTACACCATTACTACATTGGAGAGCCAAGACGAATAACGAACCTCTCTAATAAAACCAGCTTTCAACAATTCCTCTGTTTGCTCACACATTGCTTTCTGTTTCTCCGGCCCCAATCTCCTCTTCTTCTGGGCAACCGGTCTTGTCTCTGGATAAACAGCTAACTTATGGCAGCAGAAATCAGGGTCCATCCCAGGCATGTCCGTAGCGGTCCATGTGAAAAGGTCTTTAAACTCCTGAATGAGTGCCACCAAGCATTGCTCCATGACCAACTCCAGCTTGTCATTAATGTGTGTGACCTTATCTGGGGAGTCCCCTAAGACGATGTCCCTAGAACCACCATCCAGTGTGGGCTTTGAGGGGTTGAGAGGGTCGATCTTCAACTCTGCTCTGGGGTCTAGATAAATCAAACTGACAGACCCAGCCGCTGTTCCTCCATCATTGAGCTTCCTCTTCTTGTTGAACGCTTCCAACTTAATCATATTGAGGCTGAGGTTGTAACAATACCTGGCCATCTATTGATCACCGTGGAGGGAAGAAACACAGTTGTCCTTGTCAATGAACTTGATAAGGAGGTGTGGAGTAGACACAAGGTCTAGGATCCGGTGTAGGACCAGCCACAAAAGTATATATATTATAGTGTTTATACACCGGTACAGTGGATAACCGGTATTGTAATCCGGCCTCTCAGTGGGAGAAACTGGTCTCGTGGTCCCGGAGATCCTTCACACCAGAGTTTCACGTTGGAGTGGGCGAAAGGTGGTGTCACCTGCGAAGATTCTCCGACGCTCAAGTTAGAAGAGTGTATATGAACTCTGTGAATACTTAAGCAATGCAATAGCAAGATGAGAGTTAGAACAATGTAACCTTGCATGTGTATTAGAATGTGCTATTTATAGTCGAACGTGGAAAATGAATCGTTGGATGCAGGTGGGCCCATAGGTTCTGATACCGTGTATAGAGTGTTAATCACAGTGGCTCAGTATTCAGAGAGTGATAATGGGTAGGTCAATTATCAGTGTACGATTCTGACACATGGATTGAGGATAATCACCTTTTCCGTACGTCACGCTTGCGATCGTACCTACTCCCTTCTGCAAGTGATATTGACACATTCCGCTCTGCAGGGTATCCACACTTGATAAATTATAACCCCCCTTATCTCATTGTAACACTAAAGCAAACGGTTTTATGTGACGGGGGAGTGAGGACGGATAAAGTATCCGGATAAGTGAGAGTGGAAAAGTATGAGGGCGGATAACCGGTGTGAAAATACTACCCTGCGATACCGGTTATCCTTCTGAACTGACATGCTGATGTCACAATGTGACATCCTAAATTTTTAGGGAAAAATTTTCACGTTTTAATTAGAGAATACCTAGATCAATAATAATTAAAAGCCACTCTCATATATGAAGATATGAGAGCTAGGTCCAATGACCAAGAAGAAAACAAGCAGCCCAAGGCAGAAGGCAAAATACCAACCAAGGAAAAGAAATACAAATTGGAAGGAAAGCAAAGGAATAAAACCGAGCACAAAGCCCAACAGAAGACCATCAGCCATCACATGGGGACCACACAGAAGAAAAAAGAGAGAACCAAAACTCTCAAACACCACCAAGGCATTACTATCATTATTATTAAAATTATTATTATCACTCAATAATTTTCCTAATTGGCAATTAATCCTTAATTAGCCATTAATTCCATCAATCCATAACCTTAATCTGAAATTTATAATTATTAGAAAATCTGGGATGTTACACACAACCTATGGGGCCGGTATCCAGACCAGATCATTTGTCCCCTAGCTTGTATGAGGGACTGTTATTATGGAAAGACTTAATTACATCTCCTAATTTTATCAAATATTTATTTTGGGTCCGTTAATTTTTAAGTGTACAATTTTAATCAATTATTTGTTTGATTTGTTAACATTTCCATAATTTTAGTTGCTAAACTATTAATTCATTTGTTTCTTCTACCTATTGTATATGTCTAATTAATTACATCTATAATCTTTTTTATAAATATTTATAGTTATCATGTTATAATACAAAATATTGATTTGTAGAAATACTATTATAAATACAATAATTTTACTGTTTACGTTGTCAATTAGACGAGAAATAGGTGGAAGGATCAAAATGTAACTAAATCGAATAGTTTAATGATAAAAATCGTGCAATTAAAAGTTAATGAACAAATATATATAAAAAACTAACTATTTTTAAACCATCCTAACCTTAATTAATACAAATAGACCCAAAAATTTCAAGAAAATTTTTCGCGAGTAAATATGAATTTAGAGCAAGGATTTAAAAGTACTTAATTTAATTGTTAAATTATGGTAATAATAAGCTCATGGAAATTTTCAATATTGAGACATGAAAATGGTTCATTTTTAGTCTTAAAAATAGGGGACATGCCACCAATATCGCCTGTTAGTCCCAATTTGACAACCATAAAAAGTTGGGTTCAAAACCCTCTTAAACTTGAATTTTACCGCGCAGTAGGTCCGGTATTTTATGCCTCATGAGAGTTATAAAACTTCAATTGAGGTAAGACCAATTTTCAAACTTCAATAACATAATTATCTACAACTTTCATGAAGAAGTCGGAGGCTAAAAATGTCATTAAGATGCCCAAACGGGCCAAAAATAGCAAGGGAAAAACAACAGTTGGAAATTTCTGACAGTGGGGAAATCCACTGGCCGTGGGAAATTCCACTGGCTGTGGATCCCACTGTTTGGACCACCCAAAATAGTCATTTTTCCCACATTTTAAGGCAGAACAATCCACTGGCCGTGGGAATTCCCACTGGCCATGGGTTCCACTGCTGCAAGCACTATTCTGCAGCTTTTTGACCCTTAAGTTTTTGCCAACTTCTGGACACCCTATCTCTTTCATTTTAAATCCAATGATCATGAAATTTTAACACAAGCTATATTGCATCATTTGTGATATGTAGACACTGGCCTCACTCAAAAATTCCTAAATACGAGGAAGTTATGCGTAAAAACGCTTTTGACTCGTTTTGAGACATTTTTGGCAACCAATGTGTCATTTCTCAATGGAATTGACCCATTTCAGTTTCTACAAGTCACAAATCATGCTTAGATACTATTCAAATTGTTCTAGGATGTTCATTCCTCATAATTTAATATTTGACCACCTCAGTTGCTCAATTATGCATAAAAACCATATGCATAACACATAATCATGACTCTAATACATAACCAATTGTTATTTCTTATACCACAACAATTCTTGGACATTGTATGCATCAATATAGTATCTCATATTTATGTCCACAATTTCTGGATATAGCAACTCATATACATATGGTGGGACCATCCATGGTTTCCACTATCCATCATCATCAAGCATCATTATCATCCATCAAAATAACATGCATATACTCAAAATGGATTCTAAGTTCCAATTGAATCTATCAGCTACCTAATCCACTAAACATTCATGTATTCACATGTACATATAATCATCTAACAAGTGTGTTCAGGAGCTGGTCAAGGCAACTACGAAATAACTATGTGCATCATGTATATTACACACATATACATAATGCTCCACACTCAGCTGAGTGATTTCTCATCATTCTCCACTGCGTCCTAAGTCCACTGAAAATATATCCACAAATAGGGGTGAGCATACTACATGTTAAATGATAGTTATTAAATCGGATCAAGTGTCCAATTTACTAACACATATAAATTATAATCATATCACACAATCTCATTATATATCATTCATTCTCATATCATCAAATGATCATATCATATCAATGCATTCACATGCCCAATCAAATGCATCCATTATTAAGTTTTAATTTTATGTTGCAACACTGGCTCTCAGCCATAGCTCAGCTCTCAACTGATCCGGCCATTTTACTGGTACCAAACCGTTTGCCCTCTCACGTGACACAATCACTCCCCGCGACAACGGTAGTGTCACGGGCTAAACCCCGAGCCCTGCTCTAGAGGTTTGCCTTGAGTCCCACCCAAGGTCTTTTTGTGGAATCCTCGAAACCATATAATATTTCATGTTTATTCATCACATAAGCATCTCATGCTTTATCAATTGCATCTTATGCATTCATATATCATGAAAATTTCATGAATATCATTCATATATAAGTATAGCATCTCATGCATATACACATATCATCATCACATATCCTATTGTATCTCATACATAGGAATCACAACCAATTCAATACATCACATACAATTAATATTCCATACCAATTCAATATATCTATATCAATAGTTTATGAATAGAAAACATCATCATACAAATGTCACACATATTATATATATTCGGGATTTCTCTCTAATATAACAATACTATCCCGAATTTATTCATAAACTATGTATTTAAAATGTAAACGCTCCCCCTACCTGGAATAAAGGATTCCAGAAGCTCCTCGAGCTATCGAGTATTATCCGCTCGCCGTTCGCAAGCTCTGAATCAAACCTCTAGTTCCGAAACCTTCCAAAACTACCTCATTTATCAAGATAATGATCATTAAACTTTAATCCTCTAAGATTAGCTATCAAAAGCTATCTCTACTTTTTTTTTCATGAAAAACTCATATCTAGAAAACCTAAGCTCTTCTCTATATCAATAGCTTCCAATCTCTAGAAAGCTTAAGAAATTGAAAGGTTTAAGGGATTAAACCTTATTCCTACACAAAAGCTCATCATGTTACCTTGAATTGGAGAGTTCAAGATTTCCCTTTGATCCAATCTCCTTGAAGAGAAAAGTGGAGAAGATGATGGATTTCCAATTCAATTTTAGGTTTTTCACTAAAATTTGAAAGAAAAGGGATTAGAGATGGTGATTTTGAATAATAAGAAGAAGAAGATGAAGAAGAGATAGTTTCTCTCTATTCTCACGAAAGTTTGAGAAGAAAAGAGGGGAAATTCAGCTTTTAAAACATCTAGGGACGCGTCTGTTATTACGGGAAATGTTAGGGACGTATCTGTCATTTTGGTAATTATTCAAATTAATTTCCCATTTACCTTTAAATCTCTCTTTAAACCTCATTTTAATAATAAATCCTATTTTTAGGATGTTACAAGTTTAAGGACTAAAATCACAAATTAAAAATTGAGGGATTAAAATTAAATATTGACCAAATTTCAGAGGCCAAAAATGTAATTAGAACTTATAGAAAACATAAAATATTTGTCCAGTAATATAACATATTTATTTGATATTTTAGCAAAAATAAAATAATTCATAAAAAATACAATATAAAAGAGATAGAAGTCATTGTTAATAATTTAATATGTCATTACACCAAGACGCAGTGAAAATTTTCATCCCAGAATATTACAAGATCATCATCATATGAACAAATACAAATCTTAGTTGCCACTAAAGAGAAAAGAGAAAGGCAAGCCTAACATTAACTTCCCTCCGTGCTTCCTCTTGTAGTGTATTTGAAGGGTCCTGAAATCCTTCAGTGGCTTTGACTTTGGATAGTTAATGTTGTTCTTGCAACCCTCTGCACAGCAATAACAGGGTAGCCTCAGCACTAAGGATTCTGATTTTGACCCTCTCAGTGATTCGGGTCCTTTCCTATACTGCGATCCATGTCCCCACATATGCATCTATATATGTAACAGTGTGTTAGTGTTTGAGCTTTTTTGTATAACTTGAGTCATTTCACTAGTGAAAAAAAGGATATAATCACGGTTAAAAAAGGCCTTTATTCACGGTTAAAGAACCGTGGTTGTTGAAGCCGTGGTAGTAGATGATGGTCTTTAACCACGGTTAACAACCGTGGTAATAAATCACATCTAACCACGTTTAAGAACAACTGTGAATATAAGTTACTATTTATATTCACGGTTATCGAGAATAACCGTGGATATAGATACATTTTATCCACGGTTGTCCATCAAAACCGTGAATATAAGTAGTTTGTAACTGAAACTAAACCATACTTATATTCATGGTTATGATGGACAACCGTGGATATAGATACATTTTATCCACGGTTGTCCATCACAACCGTGAATATAAGTATGGTTTAGTTTCAGTTACAAACTACTTATATTCACGGTTGTGATGGACAACCATGGATAAAATATATCTATATCCACGGTTATGGTAGTAACCGTGGAAAAATCTTGTCTTTATTCACGGTTGTTGCCATAACCGTGAATAAATAATGAGGTTTTTTTTTAATATGCATTCTGTTTTATCGTTTCCCAACCCTGCATTCAGACAAACCAGTACAGTATACAGTATGCCACAGCAACACTATGCCGAAAGAATCGTATGTATATATATAACAATTTATTTTCTATATCAATTCATAACAACCTAAAAAATGAAAGTATATACAATTAAGTTGAATGTAATCTAATAAAAGTAAACCCTAAATCCTACTACATACATATATAAAAGAATAAAGATCCTATATCTAGCTTTGCCTAAGTTCAATGAAGTGTGAGGCCCATTGCCTTCTAACATCATCCACAAGTTCCTTTGGGAAATATGACCGGTCATTAAAGTACTGCAAACAATGCACAAAACAATTAGAACAAAAGCTTTATTTATTACATGAAATTGATGAAATTGGAGAAATTGACACGGTGATGAGAATTACCTCTGTCCATCCATCTACTAAATGATGTTGGACAATGGTCAGCATAGTGTGCATGACGAAGTAGCCACACTCAAAGGAACCCTTCTGCCTGTAAGACTACAATGGACATATAGTATAGAATAAGTGAATTCAGAACTTAAAAAACATGTACTGAAGATTTGAATGAATACGATTGACTTACTTTTGGGTACACCCATACAACTGTTTTTCCTTTGGGCTTGTTTCCAATCAGTACATTGTATCCAACCACCGCCCTGCGTTAAACAAAACACAAGATAAGTTAGAATTGTATAGTTCTAAAAATGATGTAATCGAATTTGTGGTTATTGTTTAGGGATGAACTTACCGGTCTACTATATCTTTCAGGTCTTGTAGAGCTGTTTTGTGCAAACTATCAAAGTACAGAGCAAGATAGTCCTTCGGACAGATCACCAGAAGCGTCCAGTGAACCCTGCAGTTACGAGTGATAAGTGAGACTTCAAAATGCAAAATATCATGACAATAATTATGGAATAGAGTATTACCCTTTATGATAGGGGCTCATGTATATAGACTTCCCGGACTCAAACATCCAATTCTGGATGTATGTCTGGGTGTTCTGCGAGGTGTTTCCTTGCCTCTGTATGAGAGAGGGCTCTAAGAAACCGTAAGTTCCTTGGAAACCCAAGTCCACTGAGAGTTTTGCCAGAAACCTAAACAAGTTAAGACATGGTTAGCGACAAATAACTTGTATAATGAAAAAATTGGACAAAACAAGGATATACTTACAGCTTCCACAACTGAAAGATGGAGCCGTTCAGCATCGACGTCCCCGTAATAATGTCACAAATGTCAGAATTTGTAACGTAAACTGGAAGAGCACTGGGATGGCCGAACACTAGTGGCTGCCATGGGACCTGAACAGTGTCGTTAGCTTGCTCATACCCGATGCGCCATAGCATCCGGACGGGATCCTTGGCCGGGTCTGGCTTCTTCAATGGCTGTTCCTGTTGAACAATTGACAACCATCACATTTTGTACCATAATTGACAAGGAAATAAAGCTAGTTAGTGTTTAGGGTTTTTATGTAACACCCCCTTATATACACGAGATATATATGTATTCTTCTTACTTTAAAAAAAAACTTTTAGAAAGATATACATATTTATCACTCTTTATCTCGTGTATACAAGGACGTATATACATCTGATTTCCTTTGAATATTGAAAGTAAAAAAAATTGTCTTTCAATATTTGTCCATAATGACAAAATAATTTATAGAAATCATAAGTGATAAATCATTACAATATTATATCCGAATGAAAGAGTTTATCAAAGTTTAACCTTTACCTTGTTACAATTATCTACTTGATATTGTAATAAGGCAAAATAAAACTAAACTATACCTCTACTACAAATGTGAACAATCATTTCCTAGTCCTTGAACCATCGAGTTTTGAATCCTACTCTTGTCATATCTCTTCATCTAATCGATTGAGAATGAGACCACTTTATCCTCTTGTAATTATATATCCTTCCATCTTGGACTGCTAGCTATATATCATATAACATATATTTTGGACACAAAAATTCAAACAAGAAGGAGTGAGAAACAAAATATAATATATTACAGATAAGACATAAGCATAAGGGTTTTCACAAACTAATATAGTAATATCAGTCATAATCTCATATACAATCAATTATGAATATAGGGTTTCCACATACATAACACTTATATTTTCATTCATAACCATCCATATAGAATGTCACAATCACATGAATGTTATGTAATGCTTATGCTACTGTCTCATTCAGTTTATGCATGTGGGCCCTTAAAGTTTTAGTTTGCACTGGGCCAACCAAGAGTTTACACTGTTTCATAAATTCTGGATAATAATAACATAAATGCCTTCATGGCATATGAACAGCTCAACTGGCGTGGAAACACTTAGAGACTAGTCAGACTGAGAAAGTTTTTATTGTGAAAGTACCCGACACTAGGGAGCGACCCCAGGTCACCTGAAGCACCCTTTCACACTCTCTCATCCCAAGGCTCGCAATTAAGCCTCCTCTAATGTATCCTCGGTTTCTATAATCCGTCCCCAGGCAATATCACATCTCATTTCTCTTTAATGATTCATGATGCATGAACTACTCGCATATTTAGTTGGTTAAGGATTTTAGAAACTCAATTATTAAATACCATAAAGGTTCACAAAATCATCACAATAAACTGTACATTTCCATAAGTTCTTCTTTGAACTTCTGTTATACTGAAATAATTTAGTACAGTCTTCAAATTCAGATCTTACCAAAATTGAGTTTCCAAGCCTTAAATATCTCAAAGCTTTCTCTTAAAAACCTTCATATATTTACATAATCTTTCTCAATTTAAATCTTAACTAGATTGAGTTTTTGAAATCTCCACAAAATATTCTTTAGTTATTTCATTGGGGAAAACCAAAATAATTTACTTTAAACTTCTAATTTCTAAAGAAAATAATTTAAAATCATTAACTAAGAATACTTAAAACTATAAAAATTTTCTTTAATTCAAGAATTAATTATCTCAACCTCTGATTTTCATAAAATAGCTTCTTTCTAATACTAGATTTTATTATAGAGATTAAAAATAAAGTTAATAAAAATTATTTATAAGAAGAAATAAAAAACTAAAATAATTACAAAATACTTTCTCTTGGAATAAAAATTTAAAGAGTAAGGTAAGAAAATTCTTACTGAGTTTTAACTTTCCGTCATGCTTGCTATATGCTCAAACTTCATATCACAAGATCATCAATCATTCATCAACCACAATCAAGTATAGTAATCTCATCAATCACAATCAAATATCATCAATCATAATTGAATATTATTAATCACAGTCTAATATTATAAATCACAATATCATTAATCGAAATCAAATATAATTAATTATAATCAAGTCAAATCAACTAAATATCGCTTATAAATATAATTCAAATTTTTAATGGTTATTTAAATTAGTAGATTTGATTTTGAGTCCTTATAGTCCATTCCTCGCACAGGTCTATATAAGTCCATATATCCAGTCTTCGCATAGGTATAGTTCAGTCTAGACAGGTCATAATATTCCAAGTCCTTGCATAGGTTTAGTTCGATCCATATAGGATATAAAAATCCAAGTCCTTGCATAGGTTTAGTTCAGTCCGTATAAGTTATAATAATTCAGATCTATGTATAGATATTTCAGAATAAGTTACACAGTATATTAAATTTATTATAAATTTTAAGTTGAGAAGTTATTACTTTATAATAATATTATTAAATTTAAAAGGAGTAAGGGACTCCTCCCTTTATTCTTATGTCTTTCATATTATATTTTTATCTCACTCCCCCTTACCTCTTGTATACCGATTCGTTATTGAAAATCCATGCGCGCCTCGTCTCCGAGTTCTAAAACATACCAATTTCATTTTAATATAATTACAAGATGAAAATTAAGATTACAACTTAAAATAAAAAAATGGTAAATTTTGAATAGTGAATAGTGAATAGTGAATAGTGAATAGTAAATCGTAAATAGTAACAGTAAATAGTAAAACGTGAATAGTAACAGTAAATAGTAAAACGTGAATAGTAACAGTAAATAGTAAATCGTGAATAGTAATGGTAAATAGTAACAGTAAATAGTAATTTACTATTTGAATAGTAATTTACTATTGAAATAGTAATTTACTATTGAAATAGTGTTTACTATACAGAATAGTAACTTAAAATAATATTATTTCCAGTATAATAACAGATTTCTAAAAACGATATAAAAATAACCCAAAAAATATAAAAGAGAAGTATTCTTACCTTAGGATTTTGGCAGAACCTTCTCTCCAAAAACTTTTCTTCTCTCTCTCACTTCCACCACTATCTCACTAGCACTACTATATTAAGAAAACTTAATCTGAAATTGTGAATTCTAAAGAAGAAATCCTTCGGTATTTATAGGAAAAAAATTTACTATGCATTCCATTATTTTAATATAAAAGTACTATGCATTTTTGAATTTTTTATTCCAGGTTACTGTGCATCTTTTAAAAATTTCATATATGCACAGTGATTTGCATAGTAATTGTCGGCAAAATTATTAAGTCAAATAGTAATCCTTCACTCGGTATATTTTAAATATTCAAAATGAGTCCTTTTTGAAATTTAGCGATATTATATCAGTCCTCACTAATTTTATAATAAGTAATATAAAGTTGAAATTTTAAAAATCTAAAATTTTCTGTTAATAAAAATTTATTGATACGTTTCTAATTTTTTAACGATTAGAAAAAATCAAGATTTTTCTCAAACCGATAATTTTTAGATAAGTCTACTTGAAATGGATTTTAGAAAATTTTCTTATAATTTAACTTTACATTCTTGTAAATATTTTTAATTTTAAGCAACTTTATATGAATTTAAAATTATTTAAATATATTATTTTATTAAAATAATTCAAAATTTTCAAAAAATTCCAGAAAATCATAAATATTATGTAGATCAAAAAGTTCAAAAGAACCATAGTCTAATTCCTTCAAAATTTTATTTTAAAATTCTAATAAGAGTTAAATCTTAAATATGTAAAAACAATATATATATATAACAACATAAAATAAAAATGGTGAATAATAAAGATATTAAAAATTCTTAATATAATTTTCTTAATTAGTGAATACTAATTAAGTCACTTTAAAATTCTCATTTAGAAATATTTTCATTTTTTTTATTATTATTATTTTAAAAAAACAAATAATAAAAATATAAATACCAAAATTCCAAAAAAAATGATAATAATAAACTAACTTATAGTAAGTATTTCTCAAGAAATATATTAATATCTATTTCCTATTTGTGATGAAAATAGGATGTTACAACTCTACTCCCCTAAAAGAAATTTCGTCCTCGAAATTTAATATTGTTAATAAATCTTACCATAGCTAAACTAACTGAACTGTTCTAAAATATATTTCTAGTTTCCTTGGCAATTGTGTACATTTTCCTTAACATTGCCATTTATCTCTCTTTTTTTAATCTTATCTGTATTTTTTTCCTTAACTCAAAAATATTACTCGTCTTAATTTTGTCATCCATGCTCATCATAAATTGATGGTTAACTCTAAACACCTCAATAATTACGTTTCTCAATCTATTAAAATCTTACTTAACATAATCCATAACATCTATTAATTAAAATTCCTACTCGTAATATAGTAAAATGGACTGCTAAGAATTAATTACTGGACAACTAGCCGTTAGCAACTAGCCGTTGGACTAGCCGTTGGACTAGCCGTTGGACTAGCCGTTTATGACCGTTGCAACTCTCCCTCCCTTGCTTGCTTATAAATTCTCATTCCATTCTCACTTCCTATCACAACTTCAAGGTTTCTTAGTTTCTCTCTTCTTTCTAATTTCTTCAATCTTTTTTTTTTCAAGTACTATCATACTATTCGATGGCTAACCTTCCTAGAAGTAAGGAAGAACGAAGTCGGGATGGACTACAAGTTGTGGTAACAAGTGCTTCACTTCTTATAATCGTTATGATTATTTCTCTAGTTTGGATAATTTTTGTATTGCCAAGACTCTTAGACCTCTATCTATGATATACTAGATGTTCTATTTTATTTTCCTTAATGTAATCGTGTATAATAAATTATCCTAGTGAGAAAGGATAAATATGTCTTAGTCCATGTTGTACTTGTTTATCTAGTTAAATCCTTGTGGTCTTTGCTTCATGATAATCCAGGGTATGTAATCATTTCTTATTGTCTTCTATAATGAATCAAATATTCCTTAACTAAGTGATTACACATTCCATTATAATTGACTACAACCATTACATATATTTGATAAATTCTCCAATCTTAAATGATCACAAATCACTACGTTGACTTAGAAATATTCACTTGAATATTTTTTTTATAGGTAACTAAGACTTATGTAATCAATAAGTAAAGGTTCATATCTACTTCCTCATGGTTTACTAACACATTTCTTTATTTTAAATCTACAATGGTCATTACATAACAATGATTTATATCATGTATATATATTCGTCGAACAAAATCGATGACTAAAAGAAAATAACTTGATAAACATGTATCATATTGTTAGGAATCACAAAAATATTTTATGTCACAATTTCTAAATATTAAACCAATATCGATGTCTTCCAAAGATCTATAATGCTTATTTTAGGTCATTCATTGATATATTTATCACAATAAATCAATTTAAAAAAAATTCAAAAATATATGGTTAATTATATTCGATGTCACAATCATAAAAGTTTCATTAATTCATATATTTACACACATAACCATCATATATATTATTCAATCGTACACATCATAAATGAAAACTTCATCAAATCAAACAATAATTAACATATTTTATATGTCATACAAAAGAAGAATCAATACAAATAGCCAGAGATACAATTCCTAATATGATTATTTGTTATATCAAACAAGTTATAAATTATCATATTTTTTCATAAAGTATACATCCACACATTTTTCTTTTCAAAATATATCACCAAAGGAAAAACTATAATTCTATCTTAAAGAATTTGTTATACTAGTTTGGGATTACAATAGTTATTTACCCATTGGAATTCTAATTCACACAAGTATCTCTTACAACTTCAAGGACATGGTAAGGAATATCCTAATAGAATTTATTGAGTTTATCTCCATTTCTCCATATACCACATTAACCCAAGGTTAAATTCGTTGATCTTAACATCCTTCTTTTGACATGTCTTTCACTACTTAGTGCAAATCATTCGGGGTGATCAGTCCCGATAGTTTATAACTAAGTAGTCAAAGTCACGACAGCTCCAGTCTAGAATTCATACCAAAATATTTCTAAGAATTTTCTATTGTCTTATCTCCCTTGTTGTCTCATACCATATTGTAAAACAGGAAAATGTTAGAATATTTCACTATCACATATTAATCAGAGAATCAAACACCATACAATACATTTGGAATAAAAGGAAATAACTGCATTAGTTAATTTACCTTATCATTCCACCATACATTAAGGCCTGTACTTAAACAATGTCAAGAAAGACTTCAGAATGGCCAGTTTCTGATAATCCCTGCAATAACATTTTTCAAGTAACAGGCTATAAAGTTTTAACTTATACTTCTTATGAACTTAAAATTAGTTCCTTCTTTCTATACTCCTAATTTTTCTTCACTTACTTCTTACCATTTACTCTAATAAAATTTCCTCTTTTCTCAACCATAAAATCTCTTGTCAAACTCAACCATCAGAGTACACTAACACGCTAGTAAGACCATACCACAAGCCGGTTTGGATTGAACTGCTCTGATACCACTTTGTAACACCCCCTTATATACACGAGATATATATGTATTCTTCTTACTTTAAAAAAAACTTTTAGAAAGATATACATATTTATCACTCTTTATCTCGTGTATACAAGGACGTATATACATCTGATTTCCTTTGAATATTGAAAGTAAAAAAAATTGTCTTTCAATATTTGTCCATAATGACAAAATAATTTATAGAAATCATAAGTGATAAATCATTACAATATTATATCCGAATGAAAGAGTTTATCAAAGTTTAACCTTTACCTTGTTACAATTATCTACTTGATATTGTAATAAGGCAAAATAAAACTAAACTATACCTCTACTACAAATGTGAACAATCATTTCCTAGTCCTTGAACCATCGAGTTTTGAATCCTACTCTTGTCATATCTCTTCATCTAATCGATTGAGAATGAGACCACTTTATCCTCTTGTAATTATATATCCTTTCATCTTGGACTGCTAGCTATATATCATATAACATATATTTTGGACACAAAAATTCAAACAAGAAGGAGTGAGAAACAAAATATAATATATTACAGATAAGACATAAGCATAAGGGTTTTCACAAACTAATATAGTAATATCAGTCATAATCTCATATACAATCAATTATGAATATAGGGTTTCCACATACATAACACTTATATTTTCATTCATAACCATCCATATAGAATGTCACAATCACATGAATGTTATGTAATGCTTATGCTACTGTCTCATTCAGTTTATGCATGTGGGCCCTTAAAGTTTTAGTTTGCACTGGGCCAACCAGGAGTTTACACTGTTTCATAAATTCTGGATAATAATAACATAAATGCCTTCATGGCATATGAACAGCTCAACTGGCGTGGAAACACTTAGAGACTAGTCAGACTGAGAAAGTTTTTATTGTGAAAGTACCCGACACTAGGGAGCGACCCCAGGTCACCTGAAGCACCCTTTCACACTCTCTCATCCCAAGGCTCGCAATTAAGCCTCCTCTAATGTATCCTCGGTTTCTATAATCCGTCCCCAGGCAATATCACATCTCATTTCTCTTTAATGATTCATGATGCATGAACTACTCGCATATTTAGTTGGTTAAGGATTTTAGAAACTCAATTATTAAATACCATAAAGGTTCACAAAATCATCACAATAAACTGTACATTTCCATAAGTTCTTCTTTGAACTTCTGTTATACTGAAATAATTTAGTACAGTCTTCAAATTCAGATCTTACCAAAATTGAGTTTCCAAGCCTTAAATATCTCAAAGCTTTCTCTTAAAAACCTTCATATATTTACATAATCTTTCTCAATTTAAATCTTAACTAGATTGAGTTTTTGAAATCTCCACAAAATATTCTTTAGTTATTTCGTTGGGGAAAACCAAAATAATTTACTTTAAACTTCTAATTTCTAAAGAAAATAATTTAAAATCATTAACTAAGAATACTTAAAACTATAAAAATTTTCTTTAATTCAAGAATTAATTATCTCAACCTCTGATTTTCATAAAATAGCTTCTTTCTAATACTAGATTTTATTATAGAGATTAAAAATAAAGTTAATAAAAATTATTTATAAGAAGAAATAAAAAACTAAAATAATTACAAAATACTTTCTCTTGGAATAAAAATTTAAAGAGTAAGGTAAGAAAATTCTTACTGAGTTTTAACTTTCCGTCATGCTTGCTATATGCTCAAACTTCATATCACAAGATCATCAATCATTCATCAACCACAATCAAGTATAGTAATCTCATCAATCACAATCAAATATCATCAATCATAATTGAATATTATTAATCACAGTCTAATATTATAAATCACAATATCATTAATCGAAATCAAATATAATTAATTATAATCAAGTCAAATCAACTAAATATCGCTTATAAATATAATTCAAATTTTTAATGGTTATTTAAATTAGTAGATTTGATTTTGAGTCCTTATAGTCCATTCCTCGCACAGGTCTATATAAGTCCATATATCCAGTCTTCGCATAGGTATAGTTCAGTCTAGACAGGTCATAATATTCCAAGTCCTTGCATAGGTTTAGTTCGATCCATATAGGATATAAAAATCCAAGTCCTTGCATAGGTTTAGTTCAGTCCGTATAAGTTATAATAATTCAGATCTATGTATAGATATTTCAGAATAAGTTACACAGTATATTAAATTTATTATAAATTTTAAGTTGAGAAGTTATTACTTTATAATAATATTATTAAATTTAAAAGGAGTAAGGGACTCCTCCCTTTATTCTTATGTCTTTCATATTATATTTTTATCTCACTCCCCCTTACCTCTTGTATACCGATTCGTTATTGAAAATCCATGCGCGCCTCGTCTCCGAGTTCTAAAACATACCAATTTCATTTTAATATAATTACAAGATGAAAATTAAGATTACAACTTAAAATAAAAAAATGGTAAATTTTGAATAGTGAATAGTGAATAGTGAATAGTGAATAGTAAATCGTAAATAGTAACAGTAAATAGTAAAACGTGAATAGTAACAGTAAATAGTAAAACGTGAATAGTAACAGTAAATAGTAAATCGTGAATAGTAATGGTAAATAGTAACAGTAAATAGTAATTTACTATTTGAATAGTAATTTACTATTGAAATAGTAATTTACTATTGAAATAGTGTTTACTATACAGAATAGTAACTTAAAATAATATTATTTCCAGTATAATAACAGATTTCTAAAAACGATATAAAAATAACCCAAAAAATATAAAAGAGAAGTATTCTTACCTTAGGATTTTGGCAGAACCTTCTCTCCAAAAACTTTTCTTCTCTCTCTCACTTCCACCACTATCTCACTAGCACTACTATATTAAGAAAACTTAATCTGAAATTGTGAATTCTAAAGAAAAAATCCTTCGGTATTTATAGGAAAAAAATTTACTATGCATTCCATTATTTTAATATAAAAGTACTATGCATTTTTGAATTTTTTATTCCAGGTTACTGTGCATCTTTTGAAAATTTCATACATGCACAGTGATTTGCATAGTAATTGTCGGCAAAATTATTAAGTCAAATAGTAATCCTTCACTCGGTATATTTTAAATATTCAAAATGAGTCCTTTTTGAAATTTAGCGATATTATATCAGTCCTCACTAATTTTATAATAAGTAATATAAAGCTGAAATTTTAAAAATCTAAAATTTTCTGTTAATAAAAATTTATTGATACGTTTCTAATTTTTTAACGATTAGAAAAAATCAAGATTTTTCTCAAACCGATAATTTTTAGATAAGTCTACTTGAAATGGATTTTAGAAAATTTTCTTATAATTTAACTTTACATTCTTGTAAATATTTTTAATTTTAAGCAACTTTATATGAATTTAAAATTATTTAAATATATTATTTTATTAAAATAATTCAAAATTTTCAAAAAATTCCAGAAAATCATAAATATTATGTAGATCAAAAAGTTCAAAAGAACCATAGTCTAATTCCTTCAAAATTTTATTTTAAAATTCTAATAAGAGTTAAATCTTAAATATGTAAAAACAATATATATATATAACAACATAAAATAAAAATGGTGAATAATAAAGATATTAAAAATTCTTAATATAATTTTCTTAATTAGTGAATACTAATTAAGTCACTTTAAAATTCTCATTTAGAAATATTTTCATTTTTTTTTATTATTATTATTTTAAAAAAACAAATAATAAAAATATAAATACCAAAATTCCAAAAAAAATGATAATAATAAACTAACTTATAGTAAGTATTTCTCAAGAAATATATTAATATCTATTTCCTATTTGTGATGAAAATAGGATGTTACATTTTACCTGTCCAGGGGCAATCACCAGAAGTCTGTTGGGCCACATCAGAAAGTGGCTCACCGCCTGACCGATGGTCTTCACCTCCTAAGTTGCCACTGGCACAGCAGCATCCTCCTCGAGGACGAGCACAACCGAGACCCTGGACATACCATCAGGTAATGTCTGATGGTGAACCACAGGGCCTAAGTTGTGCACCATACCAGTGCCAACTGGCTCCTCCGACCCGTCAATGAACAGGTCACATTGACGGGTGTCTGGTGGCTCGACCCCGTCATCCTCAGGGTCAGCCGCAGCGCATGACCCCTTAGTGCTAACCTTCCGTACCTACATATTTACACATCAAGCAGAAGTTATTCAACAATGAAAGTGATTACAAACAATAAAATTGAGGAAAATAAATAAAGAATCTAACCTGTGGGTCACTGGCTGGTGTAGTAGTCTCCTGGTGGTGGCTGAGTGAGGCCTTCATCTCCTCCCTGAATCGGGCCATCTCCTGGTGGAGCCTAGATATCTCCTCCTGGTACTCAGCCTTCACAACAGCCACCTTTTGCTCCACTATTTGCTCAAGGGATGGGGCAGGGTCGGGAGCACCGTAATAGGCGTGGAGGCCTGTAAAATATGAATGATTAGCCCATAATTGTTTAACAGATAACAAAATGAAGGCATAGAGTTAGTTAGCACTTACCTACACCTCGACCAATAGCACGCACTCTTCCTGGGTTCTCTGGCCTGCCAATGGCGGTAGTCAATATATCCTCCCGTCCATGGGCTACGAAAGACCCTTGGGTTGATTGCTCAACCAAGGAATCCTGAAACCAAACAAGTTAGTATTCACTTCCTTCACGTAAACTGAAAAACAGACACTGATATAAAGGGGAATACTTACTATCCGTGAGGCAACCTCCTGAGCCTGTGAGGAAGTGTATTCCCCACTCTTCTTGATCCTAGCCCGCTTCCATTTGTCGTGGCGTGCAGGTGGGGAAGGGGGATCCACAATACCAGTGTCAGTCTGACACTGACTCAGCCTCTCCTGTGCCAGCCGCTCCTCCAACCTATGGTAACCCCCACGTGACAGTGTGTGTGGGCAGTCATTTAGCTTCCTAGTCTCCTTGGCTTTCTGTCTGGTCTCCTACAACAAGAAAAAAAATATTCACAGTTAGCCGTATAAATTATACATATTATTTAATCATCTAAAAACCAATGTACCTGAAACTCGACAGAATGTCTAGATGCAACAAAAGCATCCCAGGTCTCCTGATCGATGAATGGATACTTCTCTCCAGGGAACTTTCCTTGGTCGTCCCCGAATACATACCTACAATGAAAGGTACATTTAAACTAAGGATTGGTACAATTTGGTGAAGCGTTGATTAAGAATTTAAAGTTCAATATACCTCGTGGTGAGTATGGATTTGAACGACCTCCATCGCTCAGCCATGATACCGAGGACCTTCCTCCTCACTATGTCGGAAGATGGTATCTCAAAAGAATCCTACATGACAGGAGTTAGTCTATAAAGGAGTCCTTATTAGGAGTTACATGAAATAATACACTAAAATAAAACTTCAATAATACATAAGTTACCAGAACATCACTCCATAGCTGGTTCTTCACCACCTCCTCGACACTATCCCAGTCGGGGATAATGATGGACACCTTCGACCGTACCACAACCCCCAGATAGCTGCTAAGCTTCGTGGCATGCGGTCCACTGAATCTATCGGTGTTGACATCCATGTCAACAACTGGCCTCTCTCCCCGGTGACGCCTACGTGCGACGTCTGGCATCCGGGTAACACCTCTACTCTTCCGAGCAGAGGAACCACTGGCCTGTGAGTCAGACCTAGATCGTCCATCCTGGTCAGCCATGAGTATCTGTCCAAACAAGGAAAAAAACTGTCAAATATTTAATATAACATTTAAAACAACGAATAACTAATATAACATGTAATTCAATGAATCACCAACAAGATTAATACCCTATTAAGATGAAATATTTTCCCACAAGCCCTCGTGGTGGTCATGACGACTGGCAACTACATCATCTATGTCATGTTCCACGATAGATGTTGGAATACGTGTTGTAGTTGATGGAATGTCCACAATATCAAGATTGGGGTCTCCAATGTGTCTACCTTGGATAACAATTGACCACCGTTTGTCAGCTGGGTCAGCCACATAAAAAACTTGCTTCACCTGTGTTGCCATTATGAATGGTTCTTCCTTATGCCCGATCTTGTTGAGGTCCACCAACGTAACTCCTAAATCATCAGTTGTGACACCGTTCTTATTGTCAACCCATTTGCATTTAAACACAGGAACGGTGAAGGGACCGTAATCAACTTCCCATATATCTTCAATCACACCAAAGTAGCATGACTCCGCCATCACAGGGTTGTTGTCCTTTGCAGTTGAGAAATGCATTGACTGAGCCATAACCATCACTCCACTGTTTTGATTTGTACTCTTTTCATCCTGTGTCCTTGTATAAAACGAATAGTTGTTTATGTCATACCCACAAAAGGTGAGGACATCAAAGTTCGGGCCCTGTGCTAGTCGATGTAATGTTGAGGATACAGATGCATCTTTCAGGACGGTCTTTTGGAACCACTGCATGAAACTCTTGTTGTGTTCATTCAACAACCACTTTTCAGTCATTTTAGGGTTAGTTTTCTTGACTAGCTCCTTGTGTGTGGCTAGATACGGTTGCACGTCGTCCGTGTTGTTTAAAATATACAAGTGTGCCTGAAGGACATCAGCACGTGGCATGCTCTTCACTTTTTTTCCAATCGTTCCTTTCCCATCCAATCTCCCTTCATGATGGGTCGTCGGAATACCAATGCTTGCAGCATGTGACATGTATTCAGTGCAAAACTCAATTGCTTCCTCTGCAATATATCTTTCCACAATTGAAGCTTCGGGACGACGTTGGTTCTTCATATACCCTTTCAATATCTTCATATATCGCTCAATGGGATACATCCAATGGAGGAACACTGGACCACAACAACGGACCTCTCTCACCAAATGGATGATTAAGTGGACCATTATGTCAAAAAAAGAGGGCGGGAAATACATTTCAAGCTGACATAATATAAGTGATGCTTCCTGTTCCAACACATCCAATTCACCGGGCACGATTACCTTGCAACATATGGAATTGAAAAACATACACAACCTTGTTATGACATTTCTCACATTTTTAGGAAGAATGTCACGAATGGCGATAGGCAGAAACTGTTGCATCAACATGTGACAATCGTGTGACTTCAACCCAATTAACTTTAAATCTTTCATGGAAACACAAGACTTGATGTTGGAGCCATAACCAGACGGAACTTTCACACTTCGTAACGATTCACACAGACTTTGCTTTTCTTTTCTGGATAACGTATGACATGCTGGAGGCAAATATGTTCTTTTGCCCTTTGATTGTGGATGCAAATCCTGACGTATACCCATCAACTCTAAGTCCATACGTGAGTTTAGACCATCCTTAGTCTTCCCGGGTATGTTTAAGAGTGTACCAACTAAACTGTCGCACACATTCTTCTCCACATGTATTACATCAATGCAGTGTCTTACATCAAGCTCCCTCCAATATGGCAGGTCAAAAAACACTGACCTTTTCTTCCAGTTTTTTTGTGTCGGGTGCTGTTTTTCACACTTACCAAATTGCACATTGACGTCCTTCACCTTTTCATATGCCTGGCGACCAGATAGTGGTGGAGGAGCCATTTCAAAATCTTGGGCACCGTTAAACGACTTCTTCAACCTTCGAAACGGATGATTCGCTTTAAGAAACCTTCGATGTCGAAGATAAACATTTTTCCTGCCATGATGCAACCGCACAGAACTAGTCCCCTCCTCACATACTGGAAAAGCTTTATGACCCTTCACACTGTACCCAGATAAGTTACCATACGCTGGAAAGTCATTGATTATGTAAAATAACATGGCACGCAATTTGAATGATCGCCCGGTAAACCCATCAAACACTTCAACCCCGTCTTCCCACAACCTTTTGAGGTCTTCAACCAATGGAGTTAAATATACATCAATGTCGTTCCCCGGTTGTCGTGGACCAGAAATCATCATTGATAACATCACATATTTTTGCTTCATGCACAACCATGGCGGCAAGTTGTAAATAAACAACAAAACAGGCCACGAACTATGGTTTGTGCTCAGGTTCCCAAACGGGTTCATGTCGTCTGTGGCTAGTGCAAGCCTAACATTTCTTGGTTCATTGGCAAATTCTGGAAAAATCCTATCCATTTTCTTCCATTGCGACCCATCGGCCGGATGCCTAAGTAGTCCATCAACAACCCTCTCATCAGCATGCCATCTCATAAGTTTTGCATCATCTGCATTGGCAAACAGACGCTTTAGTCTTGGAACTATAGGTAGATACCACAACACCTTTGCAGGAGACCCTTTAGTGCATACCTCATCAGAATCCGCCTCTTTCTTCTTATACCGTGACACCCCACATCTAGGACATCGATGCAACATTTCTAACTCACCCCGGAATAATACACAATCATTTGGGCATGCATGTATTTTCTCATACTCCAAACCCATAGGACACAACACCTTTTTGGCCTCATAGTTACTTTTCGGCAAGGTGTTTCCAGCTGGGAGCATTTCTTTCAACAACTTCAGTAAGTCAGTGAAACTTCTATCAGTCCACCCGTTTATGGCCTTCAAATTAAACAATCGTAAAACAGCTGATAACCTCGTGAAATTAACGCAGTTTGGATACAACGGCTGCTCAGAGTCCTGACACAGAGTTGTATATACATGAGCTTTCTTAAAACCTTCTACCCCTACATCACGGATCATATCCTCGAGTCGGTCATCCATGTCGACATCGTTGTCATGCATCGAGCTTCAATTTTTAGTCTGAGAGCTGTTACTTGGCACCACCACATCTTCACCATGCCATATCCAACGCGTATAACTACGTAGAAAACCGTCACACAGTAGATGTTCTCGCACCTCTTCCAAGTCTACCTGACGCAGGTTGAAGCATTTAACACAAGGGCAAAAATACTTTCCATTCACCCCCACTGCATTCCTCGCTACGAATTCTATAAATGATTCAACTCCCCCCTCGTACTCCAGACTTAGGCGTGACGCAGAAATCCAACTCCGATCCATACCAACTGTTTACAAGGTGCTATGATCAACCTCACTTTTTATACAAAGGTGGTGGTCCTATACCCATTCAGCATGACAATTGTTTTTATACGTCATTCATATATACAGGTTAGGACTTATTTTAAAATTTGATAAAATTTCGGCAGCATTCCGCATTGGTCTCTAAGTACACAAAATGAGAGTGGTCAAATCAAATTCAACCACAACCAAATATGCACCCAGAGAACAACACAAAATGCAAGTTACCGAAATTTTATTAAATTTTAAAATAACTCCTAACTTGTACATACTAACAATGACGTATAAAAAATAATTGTTCATCCCAAACTGTCCAAACGGACAATTCAAGATTCAACACAAACGATGACATTAAATGATTTAATGACCATTTGTGTCGAATCTCAAACGGGGAACTACGGTTCACTCATATGCACAACAACTTTCATACTAGTTAACTAGTATATGAGCCTACGAGTTCATGAGATTATCAACCATACACATACAACAAGAGAAATAACATCATTGTGTTACAGAGGTCTGATGGTATTTAAGGGGGGATTGAAGAGGTTTATTACAGTTTTTCTTCTGTTTAGAATAATATCTTGGTCTACCGAGAATGTCCTAGTCTTTAGGGATATTTTTTTTATTTGAGTTTATCTACTTTCTGTTACTATTAGCCTTTATTTTAGCTAAGTGGGCTGCTTTTAGTTTATATGAAAACATGTACTGAATGACTATTTAAGCCAAAGATGCTGCTAATAAAATAATCATTCAGTATGAAAATCAAAATAACATAAGAATGATAATTCTGGAATTGTTCAGAGCAATAAAACATGACAGTCTCATTTCAACACAAACAAATTCAGCAATAAATTTCTACCTAATTCATCAACAAACAGATTTAACTCATATAACGCATACGCATCAGATTTAACTCATTGCGAGTATCAACACAAAACAGTTTTAACTCATATAACGCATATAACGTATATAACGCATCAAAGAAAACGGATTGAACTCAAACAGGGACCATCAGATTTAACGCATCAGAAACAGGGAACATCAGAAATAGTGACGACTTACAGGACAATGCAGCAACACTGGGACAACGAGTGTAACAGGACAAGCAACGAGCAAGAACCAGGCAAAAATAGCAACGAGCACACTGGGACAGATGGAGAGGATGAGAAACCACTCGAAAAGATGAGCGCGAGAGGAGAATTAGAAAATGAAAGAAGAAGAGAAAGTGGAAAAAGGCTGAAAGGCGCGGCTTTTGAAGTTTCAGAAAGGATGTATATCCACGGTTCCCCTTGAAACCGTGAATATATGTGTAATATATTCACGGTTGAGCAAACAACCGTGGATAAATGGTAACACTATATCCACGGTTAAGACAACAACCGTGGATAAATATTAAATCTATAATCACAGTTATAGAAATAACCGTGGACATATAGTCCCCAGTGATTATGCCCTAAAACCTGAACTATATATCCACGGTTGGAAATACAACCGTGGATATAGACATCAATATATATCCACGGTTAACATCATAACCTTGATCATAACCATGAATATATATTCACGGTTGTACACACAACCGTGGATATATATTTCAGGTACTATATATCCACGGTTTACTCCTCAACCGTGGATATATATTTACGTCTATATCCACGGTTATGATTTTAACCGTGGATATATAGTTTTCTCTGATTATAACGTTCACCTTATAATTTCAAAAATGTCACCGCGCATGTTTTTATCACTGATCCTCTTCTACCCGTGAATATATCCCCGTTGTTATATCCATTTTTTCCACTAGTGTTTTATAATGTTAGTAAGCTTATTCATTCATGAATCATCAAGTAGTAAAATAAAGTGCATGATACTGAATTTGGTGGTGGCCATAATGTTATGAGTTTATAACTGTACAGAACAAACCATGACATGAGTTTTACTTTTTACTGTTTTTTGGTTTGCTACGTTTTGGATGTGATTAGAAAAGTGCTATGTTCTGGTTTCATTAAAAATTAAAGAAAACAAATATAACATTTGTGAGTGTTTGCATGTGATCGCATCAAAAAATGACATAATCATAATTATACATTAGTAATTAATGTGAGACTTGTGATTTCAATTTGAACCAAGTTAAACAGAGAAGGCAAAAGCGTACGTTGTGTCGTGTGCGTAAATGTATTTTTCTTATGCCTTAAAACCAATACTATTAGTACTTATAGTACTTGGTGTTTACATAAAGTATTAGAAGCAATAAGTAATTATTTCTCTCCTTTATTATAATTATTATTTTAGAGGATAAAAAATGTAACTTTTTCTTTGATGAAAATGAGGTAGTAGATTAAAATCATTACCAAAAAAAGCAGTAAATTAAAATCATTGATATAAATAGGTAATAAACGCTTATGAAGTGAGAATGTACTAGTTAGGTAGTTGAGTTTCAACTTTTGTTATGACTAAATAATTTACCTGTATGTTGTTGAAACGGTTGAAGGTTTTGTACAAACAGTGCAAGAAAACTGGGTGGATCCAATGAGGATTTGTTGAGGAGTAGGGATCCAAATGGGAAGGCCAATGTGGAGATCAAGAGAGAGTTTGGAATTGATGAGTTGGCCAGGAGGGCCAAGGGAGAGGGAGATATTGGATTTTTCATCATCACCTTCTACAAACCCACTCTCACTGTCACACGATGATATGCACGACAATGACTCAGTTTTTTGCATGTTCTTCAGAGCACTTTTGAATTTTGGTTTCAGATTGATATTGTAAGTGGGTCACGAGAAAAGCTATACAAGTCCTTTTTGGTACGGGTGATATATGTTTTATTTTAGTATTGTTGTTTTTGGGATCGATTTGAGTGTTTTCTTTTTCCTTAGTTTTTTTAACACGAAAAATGTTAGTTTTGTATCATGTTACTCGAAAGGAAAATTAATTATAGGTTACGCACAAGAGAATCGAATTGAAATAAAAGAAAATTAAGTGTTAGAAAAATCTATAAAAAGAGACCATTTTAAAACAAAAACAAAAGATGTTAAATAAATCATTAGTTGTTAATTAAGAGAAAATATTAAGCACCCATCTCTCTTATAGCTAATTGAAACAGTTAGACTCTCTGTATAAAATTGTATGTGATGTGTGGGTGCACGTGGAATTAATGAAGAAAATGGAGGAGACAAAGATAGAAGAAGCGGAGGCAAAGCATAGAAGAGAGAGCAGACAAATAGTATTTTGGGCAATCTAACTTATTCTTACACGGTATCAGTTTGCATCTGTCACGTCAGTTATTTCTAATGCCACGAATTAACGATATTCTATTCATAAAATCAAAATGAAATTTCACTATATAACAATTTACACACGGAAGAGTTGACATAGGAATCTACTAGACTACCACTGCCACCACTAATATCCCTTTTTTGCTCCTTCAACTCCGATCCCCTGTCTCACCACTGATTTATGGTTTATTTGGTTTTCAGTTGAGGAAATGAAATTGAGAAAATAAAAAAATTTAAGAATTTTTTATATCGTTTACTATCAAAATTCCATTTAACCATAAGATTTATTTTTGGGTTGTCCAAACAAGCTATATTACCCTGCTCCAATCACCAACTGAAAAATAAAAACTTTCCCTATACATCATTTCTCCTACACATATTACAAAATTTACATTACTAATATAACAGTAGCATAATAAATGAGAATTAATAATGATACATGTTTTATGTATAGAGAGGGGAGTTATCTTTTCATTTTTCATTTAAATTTGATAACATTATAAAAAAACGAATTAATTTTTCAACCTATGTAGCTTGATTACATAGGGTATTAATCTCTTATTCTTGCATTTTTTTTCTCTCTCCAGCTAGCTATGTGTGTGGCATTGCACACATCCAAAAGTGAGTGAGTGTGGTATAAGGTACAGTCTCTTTCCATTTCAGACAGACAAAAAACAGACAAAACTATAAGGGCGAGTGGTAACATGAACAGAGTACGTAGACATGGAGAGTACTGTATAAGGGGGAAGGTGTGTGAATGTGTCCCTCTCTTGCATTAGTTTTTACCAAAGACATTGTGACAGTAGCTGTGAGGGTGTGATAGTGATGGAGTGCAAAAGTACTGTATGTAGAGAAACTGCATGTGTGGGTTTAATTTTTTTTTTACACTCACCAATTCCGATTCAATCTTTGATTAGCAACATACATACAAATTGAGGGAATCACTTGTACTACTTATTTAACAGATCAATTATCATGTAACTATAACATGTGAATATAAATATATATAATTACTATAAAAAAATGTAAATATAATATATTAACAAACCTAAACATAGTTAGCAGATAACTAAATTCCTTAAATATATTGCTACGAGTTAAATTTCATCGTGTGTGTATATAATTGTTGAGAAGGATAAAACCTATTGCAGTGATCTCTACGCATCAAAATTATTTTTTTGTCTTGGTTGAGAACTTTAAAAAAACAAATATGATGCCACAAAACTAGTCCTTAATTTTAGTTTTGATGTTTAACTAGTTTTAAAACTATATTTTTATACCAATTATTTTTATAATTGGTGTAAAAATAACCAACATAATAAATTAATATAAAAATAATCAATAATCATATTATTTAATCTTCTCAATCCAATTATTTATATTATCCTAGAGGAAAATGGAAATAGATATACCGAAAATAATAGGATATTAGAATAAGAATTTACAATTTAGAATTTATTTAGAACTGATATTAGTATTTTATATTACAATATAATATAGGAAATTAGAATTAGAATTTTAAAAAAAATATTTAGGTAGATAAATTAAGCCCGATAGGAAATAGCCCATTAAGTATTTTAGAATGTTCTATGTTTTATCTTATATAAAATAAACTATAAAACATTCTAAAATACCTAATAAGAAATAATTTATCTGCTTAAATATTATTCTAAAATTGTAATTCTAATTTCCTATTACATTATAATATAAAATACTAATATAAACTCTAAATAAATTCTAAATTCTTATTCTATTATCCTGTTAGGAAAGGATTCGAGTCTACTGCTGGAGGATATATATAAAAGTAGTGAAATTCAAAATGGGACAAATGCTGTGTTGCCAACTCAGCTTTTAAGTTAAAACATGATGTGAACAGTATCTTTCACTGGACCAAATTGAGGGCCCGAGTAGGCCATGTGCCCTAAAACTTGAAGTCTTTGATTGACTGTTCCCCTCATCCCACACTAACGACCCACCAAATGGATTGGCAAAAGTTCCAATTTGAGTTTTTCTAATCACTGCTAGTTTCAGGATACATTACATTGCTTACATTCAAGACATTTTCATGTAGGCTCTGGGTAGGGATGGCAAAACGGGTCAGGCCCAACAGGCTGGCTCGCCAAGCCTGTCAAATTTGGCGGGGCGGACAAGAATTTTTAGCCCGCCTCCCGCCAAGGCCCGCCCTGCCTGGCCCGCCAATTTGGCGAGGCGGGCCGGCCCGGGCCCCCGCAAAAAAATATATAAATATTACTAATTTATACTTTATTTTATTAAAATATATACTTTGATTTTCTAAAATTTTTAAAAAAAGTAACATCTCTTACTATTTATACATTTTTTTAATAATATTTTCTTTAATTTTTTTTTAAAAAATATTTTTCTAATTTTTTAATCTTAATTTGACACATTTTTTTTAAAAAATTACAAATTTAACTTTGACGGGCCGGCCCGCCAGCCCGCCGGGCCCGCCTTAGGCGGGGCAGGCCCTGAATTTTGGCCCGTTTAACTTGGCGGGGCGGGCCAGCCCGGCCCTTTTTTGGCGGGCTTTGGCGGGGCGGGCCAGCCCGTTTTGCCATCCCTAGCTCTGGGTTATTGTTTTATGAGAACAAGAAACTGGATACATTAATAACAAAGCTGAACACCTGACAATCAGGCTCAGCAATTCACAGCAGAATTCTGGACCATCACTATAAAACTTAGTGTCCATTTGGTTTTCCGTTGAGAAACAGAGTTGGGGAAATAAAGAAATTTAAGGGTTGATGTTAATTCTTCACGTCATTCGAGACAATCAAAATTCCGTTTGACCGTTGGTTGGTCAAATCTCGGTTTGACTAACCAAGGTTGATAACCAAACACACCCTTATTATGTGTTCACTCACCCCTAGTATAGTTATCCAATTTCGATTTACCTCATTTTTCACGAAAAAAAAAGAATTGAAATGATTCCTCAATATAACATAAACAAATTACTATTACATAATCTTTTAATTTCATTACTTAATATAATCATGTAATAAGAATTCGGTTTTCTCTTCAGGTAAAAATAGATTAAATCGAACTAGTTTTTACAAGTGAGGTGATGTTATTTTATGATTTTATTTCAACTCAAAATTAATTTGTGTCAAAGTGAAATAATTGTGCTAAAGTATTTAATGCTAGTTTGATATTAAACTTGTGTAATTGAGTTTTTTTTAAGAATTATATTCAATTAAAATTCTGTTAAAACTGTTAAATTCCATTAGAAGCCGTTAGAGTTAATTAGGAATCACTTTCTCTACCTTAGCTTTATATAGCTAATCCTTCATCCCCACAATTTTTCTTATTCATCATATCCTAAAATGAGTGTAGTACACTTTCTGTATCTCCCTGCCTTTTCTTTTACCTAATTAATATGGTAACAAGCTAACTAACCAATATAATAACTAATTAATTAACTTCTGTATTCCTATTAATATGAAAAAACAATAAAAAGAAGAGAAAATACTCAAACTAGGCTTTTAAAGATATGATGATTTTTAATTAGGTTTAGATAATAATCATCAAATAAATCTTTTAAAATTTAATTTGATTACCATATTATAGTCCTTAGGTAATATCATAGCGATTAAAATGACTATTTCAGAAAGATTTAGCTAAAGATCACTATGATGAACAAATTAATTTCTAGATGACTTATTTGATGGTCAAGGAATTTAATTGAGTAACACATTATCTATGGAAACCAATTTGATTATTTTCTTGGGAAAGAAACTATAGAAAAAAGTTTACAATTTAAATGTGCATTACAAGATTTGAATCAAAACTATCACCATGTTTGGTAACATCGTGGTGTATAATTAATTCTTTAAAGGCATGTATCAGGCAAGCGCTCGTTGATAATAAATCATATGTAGAACTGTGTGGATCTAAATTGGTGTAGCTGTTATTATTAGGTGTCAATTTTGTTTTTTAGTTAAGTATTAGTTGGAGAAGCCTTGGTTTGTTAAGTTAGTTATTTCTAACTTTAGACTTGATACTTCCTGTCACGTCTCTTTATCAATTCTTAAAGTTTATCTTAGGGTTTAATAAAAATCAGAGTAAATTTTTTGCCTTTAAAACATCCTTAGAAATAAACAATAGGAACCTAGCGCCTGCATCACTCAAACTACCCTAAATCCCTTATTTTGACTTTGGTAATCAATTACTAGAATCATAAAATGGTGTTAATCAATTACAGGGAGGTGGTAATCAATTACGTCAAACTTGGTAATCGATTACATCAAACTTAGTAATCGACCGGGTTGGTAATCAATTACTAAGATCACAGAATGATGGTAATCGATTACAGGGAGTCTGTAATTGATTACCTTCACCAAAATGCAGAAAATTCTACATAGTTGGCATTTTTATCAACTTCTGCACTACCTATTTTTCCCGTTTCAACTCTGATTGCCTTGAAACTTAATGGGCACCATATTCCAAACTTGCTAGCGTAGTCCGTACTCAAAAATTCCTCCATACGACCAAGATATGCGTAAAAATGTATTTCACTTAATTTCTAACAACTCCATCACCTAAACCCATTTAAATGCAATGCAATTTCCATTTTCTTCACACACACATATCATATATATGCCTAAAGACTTATCGATGCCCTTTGGGAATTTTGGATCCTACCGGAACTTCATTTTGCCCTCTCAGTGGACTAAAAATCACTTTTTCTCACTATCTGCACATATTTCATGATATAGGAAGAGGGATGGACCTAGCTATCTTTTTTCAAAACATGGATGAAGGTTACCCTGAGACCAAGAACTAAAGTCAGAAGCATGGATGAAGGTTGGAAGGTTTATAGAATGGATGGAAAATGATGAAGGATTGGACGCCGCCTTAGGGAAGGATAAGTCCTACTCACCACTCTAAGGGATGAGAGCCTAGAGATAAGAGCTTGCTAGAAGGGAAAACTCACTCTAGCCTAAAGGAGAGACAATGCACTCACTAATTCACTAGCAAAGTCTGACCAAGGCGTTGGAAGGTGTTGACAAGTTACCAAAAACATTATCTTATCTTTTGATTAAAAAAAGGAGAAGATAATGGCCAAAGCACAGAGTATAATTTAACTAAACCTAGCAGATAACATGTTGCAAGAGGTTATAGAAAAGAAGACTGCAGATTTGTTATGGAAGGCATTGGAAGAAAAATATTCCCTAAAGACCTTGTCAAATCAACTTTACCAAAGAAAGCAATTATCCACATTTAAATATTCTGGAGAAAAATCAATTAAAGACCATTGACGACTTCATTGAATGATCACTGATGTGCAAACGGTTGGAATAATAGTTGAAGATATTGATCAAGCCATGATAATACTAACTTCATTGCCTTTATCCTATGATAATCTTTATGATACCATAGTGTATGATAGGTCTTCCACTACAATCAAATTTGTAAAAGAAGCATTAATGATATCGGATCAACAAAAATTAGTATTCGGATCTTATATTGATAATATTGATAATGGTAAGAGGGCGTAGCCAAAAGGGGGATCGGGAAGCAAGGGAAATAGTAAATCAAAAACTAAAAGTATGCATCCCTTGAAGTGTTTTCATTATCACCAGAAAAGACATATTCAAACGAATTGTCCTAAAAGAAAAAAATCAGGAAATTTTGTCAACATAATAGTTGACAGTTTTGAAGATAATAATTTTAATTTTACCTCAACAATTACCACTAGTGACTTTGGGAACATATGGATCCTGGATTCTAACGTATCTTTTCATATGACGCCTGATAGAAATTTTTTCTCCACATATGAAAAATGAGAAAGACATGTCAGATTAGGAGACAATAGACTCATTGAAGTTATAGGTGAAGGATTGATATGAATCAGATTGGATTATAGTACTGAAAGAACATTTTAGGCATGGCATGTACCAAGTCTTGGGAGGAACGTAATCTTATTGAGTCCCTTTGACAACCGAGGGTACAAATTTGTTAGAGAATGTGGTTTATTGAAGTGACTAAAGGCGTGATGGTGGTGATGAAGGGAGAGCTACAAGGAGAGATCTATATATTGCTTGAAAGAACATCTATTAGGACTATTGTTGTTTTATCTTCTAAAAGATTAGATGATGTCACATAATTGTGGCATATGAGGCTTGGTCATATAAGTGAGAAGGGAATGAGATACTTACTAATAGAGGATTGCTAAAAGATCAGTAATATTAACAATAGTAGTAATAGTAAATTTTAATAATATTATTATCCCAATTTGTATTATTCATATATATATATATATATATATATATATATATATAGAATGTGATTTCTATGATTCTCATTTTCTTAAACTCAATTTATGTGTAGTTGAGTCATGTAACACGTAGCAGTAAAGGGATACTCGAGTATACCTACCCAAATTTTGAGGTTTAGCTCCCGTTAACTGATCGGGTGGAGCTCGTTATTACTCTTATAGATGATTATTCCAGGAAGGTCTTAGTTTATTTCCTGAAACATAAAATGAAATGTTTGGCAAATTCAAGCAATGGAAGGTCACAATCAAGAACAAACTGAGAAGTCACTCAAGAGACTAAGAACTGACAGTGGCAGAGAATTTTGTAGTAGAGAATTTGAGGAGTTTTGCATAAATGTAGGTATAGTGAGGCATTGCACTATACTTGGAACACCACAGCAGAATGACGTTGCAGAATGCATGAATAGAACATTTCTAGAGCATGCATGTTGCATGGAATCAACCTTGTACTTCCCAAATCATGTTAGGCTGAGGTGATCAATACAATTGTATACCTGGCAAACAGATATCCATCAGCTATAATTGATCTAAAGATTCCTTAAAAGGTATGGTCCGGTCGACCTATAAACTATAATGATTTAAAGATATTTGGTTGTTGTCCTGTGTATACTCATGTGAGTGATGGTAAACTTGAGCCTAGGGCAAGAAGGTATGTATTTATAGGGTATGCACGGGGATGAAGGGCTACAAATTATGGTGTATAGAGAAGTCATGTTCACCCAAGGTCATTGTTTGTAAAGATGTTAAGTTTGATGAGAGGACAATGATGAATTGGAAAAGAGAATCATATAAAGATCAGGCAGAAACAAAGCATGGTTTGAGAAACAAGTGGAGCTAGAGATTAATGTTCAGGAGATGAAGTAAGAAGAAGATACAAATTAGTCAAGTACTTTAAGTGTTACTCAACCTAAAGTAGAACAACATGATGGATTTGACATAAGGGATACTAGTGAAGAAACTAGAAAATAATCATATGGTATTGCTATTGGAGGGAGAACATGACAAAAAATGACAAAAAGGAAAAGAAAGAGTAATAGAAGTGAGAGACAAGAAGAAGATGAATAAGGCTTAAATGACAACTTTTATTTTAAAAAAATTAAATAAACACATAGTCAATATATAACTGATGAAAAGTTAATAATAAGGCTTAATCTTGACAAAAAAAATATTTCAAAGGCTAAATCTTAAAAGAAATTTTTTTTAGGAGGTTGATTCTAATTTTAAACTTTTTAGGGATTAATTTTATATTTAAGTAAAAAAAATTACATGTGTCAACGTTTAGATGATTAATAATTAGTTACCTCAACACGTAATTAAAAAAAAGTTAATGATAAGGCTTAATTTAAAAAAGAAATATTATAATAGCTTAATCCTGAAAAAATCTTAAAGTGTTCATCAATATTTTAAATTATTTGAAGAGTTAATTTTATATCTAAGTTTTTTTTAATCATGTTGAGAATTTTTCCCAGTAGTTTGAGTACATCTTATATTCAGCCAGCTAGACGCAGTCTCTTTTAAAAATTAATGTTTTGGCTTCTTAAGAAAAAAAGAGTAAAGGAATCATATGAGTTAATGCCTCAAAGAAAGTCAAAGGAACGATCTCTTCTCAATTTGTATCTTCTTTATGAATTAAAGTTTATTAAGAATTTGGGTCATAATAACACCGTCGTGTCCAATAATTATTGCCAACTTGTCATTATTAGACTATAAAGTGTATCCTTTTTTTTTCCTGTTGGTCTCCATTTTTTTTTTCTTTTTTTTGGTCTTTCTTTTGGATCCAAAATTTGGTCTCCATGTGTTTTTTTTTTGGTAAAATTTGGTCTCCATTTTGAATTGAGGTGTTACAAATTTCGGTTCCTCTTCACCATAAATAAAAAAAATAAATAAAATTCGGTTCCTCTAAAATATGTGGGCTCCAATCAGCCCATATTATATTATTGTTACAAAAATGTAGGCAGCTTATTGACAAAAAATATTGTGTGAGCAGGTATAACACTAGTTTGGACCTTTTCTCTTTGTAACCTTTTACAAGTCGACCAAAATCTTAATAAAATTTTCCTTTTTTTAACAATCTTAATTAATTTTAAATATTTTGATTCATACGATAATAAAAATACAAATCAATTTAATATCTTATCTAATTAGTGACCAATTTTGAAAATTAGTGACCGATTTTGAAAAAAGATAATTTAGATGATGATGAAAATATATATAATAACTAGATAAATAGATTAAATTATAATTTTAAGGATAATTATTCTTAATAAATTTGTTATCTTGTTATCAACTAATATTTTTTATTTTAATTTCATGAATTTTTAGGGATGCTTTTTTTTTGTTTAAGAGATTTTTATGTAATGTTAGCTCAGAAGTTGTTATGCGATTAAAATTTAATATATATTATTATAAATTTTTTAAATATTATATATATATATATATATATTCTTTTTTATTTTTATTTAATATATATTCTTAAAGTCATACCCGTGCACTTATTCCGTATTGTACCCATGTACCTTTATTGTTGTTTGAGGGCCCGCTTGACAAATAAATATTTAGGATGTGTATGATTGTACTTTATCCTTTGGTTTTTTTTTAAAACCTGGGTAATTTATTAAGCAATTTTTAAAATGGTAAAAGAAAACTGTTTTTTAAAAATGCAGTAGCATATGGGAAAATCTAATAAAGTAATTTGAAAACAGAAAATTGAAAGAACTAGAGATCTTCTGATTTTTGTTTTTTTTATTATATATCATATTTGTGTTCAAGTTGAATATTATCTTTATAGTCGTTAAAATTTTTTTACCAAAATTTAATAAAATATTTCTTGTTTAAAGCTAAAAAAATTATTAAAGTAATTACTTTTATGAAACATTTTTTTCTTCATACAAGTTATGAAGTTCTCTATTTTGATCAATATCCTTAATTGTTAATATTCTAGCTAGAATCTGACTTATAAATACTTCATAGGATGACAATATATAATATATAACCTTCTTAATTTTTTTTATATGTGGATACAATGCTATAAATATATTACTGTCTTACAAATATGATACTTCACTTTTACCCTTGACAAAAAAATATGTATTAATTTTATTTATTATTGTTTTAAGTTAACACCTTGATAAGGTTTGTGAAAAATTAATATTTTAGTATCATATTGAATCCGTAAGAAAAATATTTTGATTAAATAACTTTTTACAAGTATTCCAATGTCTATATTCACTAGTGTAAAAAAAACTTTTCTCATTGGGTTTTTTACACCGGTTGTAATATGACTGGTATAACAAGTAACACAGTGGCAATTTTTATTAATACTTGGCAACTTTACACTGGTCTATACTTTGGCCCAGTGAAAAATGGTAACTTTTACATCGGTCCTACTTTGGGACCCGTACAACTTAAAATTATAATTATTTTTTTGCATTGGTTCTAGTTTTGGACTAGTGAGAAATGTTCACGTTTAAGCCACATGTACAAACTAATTACCCAAATCCCTTTTTCATTCGAACTCGTCTTCTTCATTTGAACTTTTCCCTCTTGAAAGCCTTTGGAACCCTTGAAGGCCTCTTTCATCATCTCCCTATCTCCCTTTCTCAACGGCGGCCAAGTGTTGTCCCTCTCGGCTCCCTCTCTCGACTGCGCATGACTTCTGTTCTCTTTATCTCTCTCTTTTATTGTTTTCTCCCTTATAAATAGTGCATGACTTCCGTTCTCCCTGTCTCGACTGTGGCAGGGTTTGGTGATGAAGCAAGGCATGTTTTAATCACTCTAGCTTTATTTTCCTTTAGTCTGAGAAAGAAAATCTTGCTTAGGGTTTTTGGAATGAAAAATTGATTCCGATGATGTTTTGTTCATTTCTTTGCTTTCACTATGATTTTTCAGGTGTTTGTACAGTTTCAAGTGATTTGTTGGAAGAATAACCCTCGGTGAATTATTGCTTTTCATTAATTCAGGTTCTTATTTTTGGAAAATGTTCTTACAAATTGTTTGGTTCCTTTAAATTTTTTGGTCCTTACATGTATGTATGAAACAAAGTGGTTGCAACTATTGTGTGTACCTCAATAGATTGATACTGATAGTGAATGGTTCTATGTTGTTAGGATTCTACATAAATTTCTATTTGTTTTTCAATGGCTAGAAATTGTGGAGTTAAGGAAAGAGGGGTCATTTCTGTTCTTACATGAACTATTTGTAGTGGATTGGAAACTTTAGCTGGACTACTCGTTGGGTTAACTTATGGTTGTGTTTTTGTTGTGCGATAAAAATGTATTAACTTATGGTTGCGCTTTTGTGGTGCGATAAAAATGTATGAATTTATGGTCTTAATGGGGTGACTGTTTATGATCAATGTGCCTTAAAACTATGATGCAACTATAAGCATTAAGTATTTATCTTATCCAAAAAAGAATAAAAAACTTAGGATCATGCAATGTTTGTCCATTCTAAGGAAGCTCTAGTTTGTTATTTATTTCATATTAACCAGTTGTAAATCATCAAATTTTTTATGATGAATATCGTGAAAGTCTATACCCAATGCAGCATACAACAAGGCCTAGCTAGCATGATTAAAATATGGGATACTAAGGTCTGGTCACTAGAGAATTAATCTATTATTAGGTTCTTCTGCTTTTGTCTTCAATGTCATGATTATATGTTGGTGGGCATCATTCTGGTAGTTTGTCACCATACTAGTTCTATATGTGTTATAGTATAAGCATATTTACCTTGAGTTAATGTTATGATTTTTTAATTTATACTTTTTGTAATATAACGTTCTTCTTGAAAGAAAATTGACTTAGTCTCTATTTAGTAAATGTAGCTTATAGTTTATTTTGGAACTTATAGTAGTAAACAAAGGACAAAAACTAGCAATTGGCAAAGCACATTAATTGCTCCAATATACAACAAAATCATATCTGACTAATCCCCACCCTATCTTTAATTAATTTATGATGAAGCAAAAGGGGTATCCAAATCTAGAAATGACAACTATTTTCATTTTGGTTTGATAATCCAATTTAGACCTCAGCCCTTTAGAACCACCAAAAATAGCAAAGTTCTCAAATTCTCCATAACTAGATTCTTAAAGATTCAAAATAAAGACAATAAGTTAAGCTAGAGTCCAAGTTTTGGTAATTCCCCACAGTTTCTTTGATGTATCTGTGTTTTTTTTTGCTTCTGTTCATCTTTTTTTTAGATCTTTAATGTAATGTTTTGTTGTATGTATTATTTGTTTTAATTGAAGTTATGAGAGTTGATTTTCTAATTTGGATTTTGTTACTTTTTTTTTCTCGATTAGGTATTTTTTGAAGAAGCTGAAGAAGGTTAAGAAGAGCAATGGACAACTCCTAGCTATCAATGAGGTAAAATCTATCTCATGTTTGGTTTAATTTGGTTTTCTTTATCTTTTAGTCTTTGGATTTGATTTTTTTCTGATGAATGGAAACGTGGTTTGAGAAGTTGAAAGCTGTGACAAAATGTTGTGATTGCATAAGGAATTATTATGGTTTTCTGATGTTAGCAAGGTAAATGTAGGATTTGGTGTTCTGTTCTTGTTGTGTGAGGTTCTTCCCTTTGTTGATGGTAAATGACATCTATGTTAGTAGTTTTATGGATTGTGTTCAATGTTAGCATGACCATAATAGAGTGTTGTGATGGGATACAGGTCAAAAGCTGTAATATAGACTAAAAAGCATGGGTAGTTAGTTATCATGTGTTCTTTTCTTTCTCATAACTTCATAATGGAATAAGCAAACTAAAGTTGTTGTTTTCTTTCAATTGTGAAATATAAAATATACAATTGTTGCTTACCTGTGAAATTTATATTTGTTGGATTAATATGATGGATATTTATTAAAATTCTGTCTTTAGTTTGCATTTCAACTTAATAAATTGCCCCAAAATTTAATTAAGTGAGCCAATTTTTATTTATGGCATTTTTTCACATTTTTGAAACTGAATAAGTCTGCTCGTTGTTGATATCGACTTTGAGCTGGCCATTTGGGGGATAAGAAATCAATTGATGACCTGTGTTAGTACTTAGCACCTTATGAAAGATATATTTCTTTCATTTTGAGGTTAACATATTTTTGGTCAAACTACCTTCTAAAAATCCATGGAAATAGTTATCTTAGTGGAATTATATAGATGTTGTCGATATTGTACCGTGATACTTGTTTTTCTCTATGTTGGCCTAGTCTATGTAAATACTCAAAATGTTTAAAATAAAGGCATATTTTGGTGTAACAATAGTCTCTTGAATTTGTGTGCTTATTGATGATTGTCTATTTGTAGTACAAAATTTAGTGTTTGTATGTGCAGTTTATTTCATCTTGCTTTAATATACATCCTGTAACACTAGCTTTCTTCTGGCAAATTTAGTATGCTTTATTGTATTGAAATTGTCTAAGTATGTAATGTAATTTCATCTATCTACAAATGGTTTCTTTTTGTAGATTTTTGAGAAGAATCCAACAAAAATTAACAACTATGAGATATGGTTGCGGTATCAAAGTAGGACAGGGTATCACAACATGTACAAGGAGTACTGTGGTACCACTCTGAATGGTGCTATTGAGCAGATGTACAATGAGACAAATTCTTGTGATAGGGTTAGGTTCCCTTGTATCCAAATTATTAAGACTGCCATTATACCAGCTAAACTTTCCAAAAGGGAAAACACTCAAAGGCTATCTATAGCATCCTAACCTTTAATTAATAATTAAAAATACAAGGGATTTTTTTTGCGATTAACTTAATGTCTTTTTATTTGGAAAACATCAAAGTCACTCAAAAAGGCCAAAAAAGCAGTCATACAGCATGTCTAACGCCCAAAAACAATCAACAACAAGAAAATATGCAAACTAGCAATATGGGCCTGACGCTACGCGTCAGTCTTACGCTTAGCGTCAGCTCTGTTTTTCACATCTGACGCTATGCGTCAGCCCCACGCATAGCGTCAGCATGACAGTAACAGCAATGTCGTTGTCATGAGTTTTAGGCTTTCCGGTCAATTTCTAACCTACCCCAAATGACCTGTTTTAAGTCTGATTGCCACAAAACTTTATAGGCCACATGTTTTTCCCATTCCGAAACTGTTGGCGCCGTCCATTCTCCAAAATTCCATCATATGCTCAAGATGTGGAAAAATACATTAAAACCAAAAGTAACCAAAACCTATGCACCAAGCCATTCAAATGGGTTCTAAACTGCACAAGGCCTAAATACACAGTTTCTAAATGTTATAGGGAACTTATTGGTCCTTTCTATGGGTCCCAAAACTCGTCAGATCTCAAAATCACCTCTTCAGTTCCTTATTTTCACATAAATTCACCTATAATGCAATACATGGATTCATTACCATTATTCCATCAATTCACATCATCACCTCCTACACGAACACACATCAATCCACATCTCACTCACAATTATCTACCAATATCAATCAACTCATCGTAATTCACCTAGACATATTCAATCATGCATTACTATTCAAATCCAAATGGCTCCATGCCATAATTAAGGATCCATAATCGCAATTCTAATTCCTAGTTCATCATCAACAATTATCACTACCATGCCATAATTTAAATCTAACGCAAAGTCTAATAAAACGCCACAACTAGTCATTATGTTATCATACATATAGGCATACCTATACATACATGTATTCAATTACTCCACATAACTATTACACAATCAACAATTCCATAGCGTCCTTGACATTGATTTCCCCCTCGTTACCTCATTTAGTACTCGCCTTCGTGGTGTCCATTAAAACCTGCTATCAGTCACTTAAAACCACAATGAAAAGGGGTGAGTGACTAGAATTATGAATTAATATAGAAAAGAATAAACACGCATTAGGAAAAGTGTAATCTAGCTACATCCCTATTTAACAATAGTATTCATTATCACTTTTCAATTACTATTATGAAACCATCATCATCAAGCTAAACCACATCAGAATCACTAACACACGTCATTTCCAACTATTCATTTCATTTCACATAACACATCATATATATGAACACATTTACATCGGTTCATTCATATCAAAGCATATAAAAGCACAACTGACTCTCGGATAGATAATACGACACCCTAGTATCCAGATACTAAAATGATCGACCTTCAGCCGGGGGTCTGACTTGACACCCTGTGAACCCGACTTGGCTCCCCCTCAACCACTGGGTCCTACTTGACCACTGGCTAGCTCAAATAGGTCCGACTTGACCACGGAAGCAAAAAATGAAGGTAACATATACCGTCGATCGTCCTCAACCACATAAATCATATAAATTCAATTACTTACTCAACATGGCATGAAAGCCTCACCTTAAAATCATTCGGGGTGGCCACACAGACCTAGCCCACGAATCTTCACCAGGGCGGCCACACGGACTAGGCCCATAAGCATAATACCATGCCAACCTCTCAATCATTATTTATCCATTTCTATTAAATATCTAACCCATTCAACACACTTTTACATCATATACTCAATCATAATCATAAATCTCAATAAGCAGATATAATAATAATACAATCAACGCCATTGCTATACAATTTCACGATAGATATCTTAATTCACATGGATTATGGAATTTCAATTTCACTCAACATAATCACCACATCCTATCATACATACACCTATCACATCCTCAGTATATAATATCAATACAATCATCAATTCACAACAACTATCAACACCAATCATATTGAATCATTATGCTTATATATATATATATATATATATCATCACATCACAATTACTAAATTTCAAAAGCAATTGGTATTATACACTACCTTTCAACCCCGTATCCTTTTGTTCATGTTTCACCACCACCAATTCATTCTAATTTTACCTATATTAATTACTTATCAAGCGGTTCACTATAATTTATAACTTTACATCTGCTCATATAGTCTTATTATCGTACTATTATCATTTATGCATTATCAATTACAAATTATCACATTTCTCATTATGAACAACTATTTCGGTCTGGCCAATTTCTAAGAACACTGGTAGTGATTAAGCGAACTCAACATTGTCCCTAACACCGTATAATGTCAAAATAAAGTGAAACATCTTCAGACACCGGCTTGGGTCAAAGAGGCGACGTCCCATGTCCATAACAAGAGGAACACCGGTCCGGGTCAGAGAGATACCGATCTGGCCAATGGGAGGGACACCGTCTTGGTGAGTCCATTCAGTGAAACTAGTGTCCGTTATTATCCGAGGTGGGAAGTGTTTTCATAAACCTAACACCGAACCCGTGTAATACCATTTGTAGAGTTTGGATGCCCATGTTGTGATTTGGAATCGCACTACAAGACTCGATCCTAAAATCCAGAAAATGGCAGACAGGGAATATAAAATTAAAACAATAAAAACTCACCACCAGCCACTGTTCCCCATAACTGCTAGTGGCCAGGCTGTCTCCACTACGCGTATGGGTGAGTGGGAGCTTGAGCTATCCAAGCACTCAGGCTCCAGAAGGCCCTATAAATGCCTCAGCTAAAGAGGCACAAGGGTTCGCACTTTGGATCCCTAAATTCTAAAAAATTACACCAGAGTTCGAAACCTAAAGTCTTTTAGAGAATTACTTCGATTCATGAACAAGTCTCTAGAGGAAAGGAATTGACCCCAAGGTTCTAAATCCAATCATTAGGACACCGGCCCTTTACCCTGCTTGAAGTGGGTCCTCCCCTACAGTTCAGACCCTTATAAAAGGCTCTATATTTATCAACCCTATACCGGTTCCTCATTTCCACGTCGGATCTACACTAAACCCCTATATCGGACCCAGTAATCAACCCAACCGGTCTTGTCACTGTCACTCCAGTCGTTGCTGTCCTAATCCATACCGGTCCACACAGTCCACATCAGCTCCCCAGTATCTACGCCCACACCGGTTACAATCCCTTCATCATTTCTTTTGTTGTTCTGTTTATTCTGTTTTCTTTATTGCTTTTTCTCTTCTACTGTTCTACTTTCTTGTTAAACTTTCCCTTGTCTTTGTTCATAATGCAAAAGTAACAAAAATATGTGTCGCAACCTGGATCGTGACGGCGCGGTGAGAAAGAGAGAAATGGTGGAATGAAACAGGGAGTCGCCACCAACGTTTTTATTCATAGGAAAAACATTGGGAAAAAACTGAATTCAGTAAAGCACTGGTTAAAAATTGAGATTCAAGTTCGGGAGTCGATTACGAGTAGGGAAGGTATTAGCACCCTACATCACCTGTCAAGGACAGTACCAAGATTGAAAGCACAATATAAATAGCCTTAAATAAAACATGGTTTCTTCCCTTTTATTTTTATTTTGAAAATCATAGAATGGAGTGGGAGAACTGTACAAACATAGAATGTCGAAGCGAGGTCAATGGAACGTTTCATCCGAATTAAACTCGACTTCGATATGAGACAGAGAGGGGAAGAGAATGCTAATAAGGCGTCACGCCTAAATTAGACATTCTCGGATAAAAAAAACAGGGATAGGAAAGAGATAAGCGGGACGTCTCGTCCTAAGTATCCCTTCCTTATGAATTATGGCGAGGCTTGAGCAAAAACTAGGGGGAAATCAACAAGACGTCACGTCTAAATTGATTTTCACGGAAGCGACCAAAAAGAAGAACATTTATGAAAGAAACATGAAAGTGAGGAAATAAATCAAAAAAAAAAGAAATAAGAAAGATGGGCCCGACAGGAGTTAAAGTCCCGCTCCTACGTATTCTTGAATTATCAAGAAATCAGGGTTACGTAGTTCTAAGAAAAAAACTTTTTTGACTCGGAGCATGATGATGGAAGTCATTGAGATGGGGAACTCATACAAGACGAAGTTCTTCGTACGTGTATGGATCCTAAGGGGATTGTGTAGACGGGGGTGTTCCCGTACGACACTGTTAAAAAATGGAAATTTTTAGGCTAGAAAACAAAACATGTGCAAAACTTATTACTTATTTATTATTATTATTTTATTATTATTTTATTATTTTTTTTATTAAAAAGCATACTATATTTAAAATAACATGGAAATGAAAAACTTGAAAATGAAAAGAAATTTGCTGGAAGAAGAAATGAAACTACATAATAACAACTACAAAGAAAAGTAAAGAAAAGAAAAGAACATAATAATCTGGAAAAGAAACTAACCCGGAAATGAAAAAAACTTGGAAATGAAAAGAAACTTGCCGGAAATGAAAAAAAAACTTGCTGGAAGAAGAAATGCAACAGAGAAGAAGAAGAGGAGAAACGAATGGCTTCCCAAGACTTGATTGCCTTCAATGAAGAATCCCCCTTGAATGAATGCTCATGGTGCCTATTTATAGGAATGCAAAAGCAGCCATTGCCATAAAAAAATTGTAATGGAAGGTGCACTCTCCAATTAACAAGTCCATGGTGCTCCATTATCAACTTAAGTGCTCCATTATGATCTTTAGTGCCCCATTATGATGCTTTAGTGCTCCATTATGATCCTTAGTGCTCCATTATGATCTTTAGTGCCTTGCCCACCATCACAAACTTGCTCGTGCATTTGAGGGCTGATGCGTGCCAAATTTGAAAAAGAGTCCAACATGAAAGTTGTAGATATTTCTCTTAGCTTTAATTTGATATATGGCACAAAAATTTTCATCAAGAAACGAGGGAGATATGGCCCATCTATGAAAACTGCTCCAGAGTGTGACGAAAATACCTTTGCATGTAAAATAAATTCACTGGGCAAAATGGGTAGAGAATTAGCTTTTGTGCCCTTCATGAAGTTTGTAGATCTTTCTCTTAGCTTTAATTTGATATGTGGCACAAAACTTTGCATCAAGAAACGAGGGAGATATGGCCCATCTATGAAAACTGCTCCAGAGTGTGACGGAAATACATTTGCAAGCAAAATAAATTCACTGGGCAAAATGGGTGGAGAATTAGCTTTTGTGGCCTTCATGAAGTTTGTAGATCTCTTTGATATGGAGCCATAGAAAAAAGAATGGGGTCATTTCAGTATCATATGAGGGAGATATGAATTTTTTCTTAAAGATGTGCAGAGCAGTCATGAAACTGGAGCAAGTCCAGGAAGATTATTAAAACTGTACCAATTGGTAAGGATTCGGCCTTCAAGGTCTTCACAAAAGTCGTAGACAATTTTGTTACGAAAATTTAGAGACCGGGTTTGCGCAAATCAAAGATCGTATGAAGGAGTTATGAATTTTCAAATGAACCATGCGCATAAAAGAGTGCTCAAAGGATGGAACTGTACCAATTGGCCGGACAAAAAGAGGTGTTCACAGATGCCCCTCTTTACTTCTTTTTCACAAAAGAGACACGAAGCTTCTGTGTTTTTGAAGTGAAAAGGAAGTAAAGATATGAACACCGATGTAGGGGGCCAAGTAGGACCTCTTGATCGGTATGGCAACTGATCGCGAGTTAGTGTGACCTTTTTCTTAAAAAAAACGAGCATTCTCTACTTCTGTTTCTCTTCTTTTCTCCTCTCTTTTTTCTTTGTTTTTCTTTGTTTTTGTTTTTGTTTTTGTTTTTGTTTTTGTTTTTTTTTTTTAAACTCTGGATTGACCGGGAAAAATTCTTTCAGTGGGAAGATCGGGATTGACCCCTGGTAGACTAGAAGGTAAAGGGTGCCTGCATAGGTGAACGGAAAGTAAAGGACGCCTTGATAGGCGACTGGAAAATAAAGGATGCCTTGATAGGCGGCTGGAAAGTAAAGGATGCCTTGATAGGCGGCTGGAAAGTAAAGGATGCCTTGATAGGCGGCTGGAAAAGGACGCCTTGATAGGCGGCTGGAAAATAAAGGATGCCTTGATAGGCGGCTGGAAAATAAAGGATGCCTTGAAAGGCGGCTGGAAAAGGATGCCTTGATAGGCGGCTGGAAAAGGATGCCTTGATAGGCGGCTGGAAAATAAAGGATGCCTTGATAAGCGGCTGGAAAATAAAGGATGCCTTGATATGCGGCTGGAAAATAAAGGATGCCTTGATAGGCGGCTGGAAAGTAAAGGATGCCTTGATAGGCGGCTGGAAAATAAAGGATGCCTTGATAGGCGCCTGGAAAATAAAGGATGCCTTGATAGGCGGCTAGAAGATAAAGGATGCCTTGATAGGCGGCTGGAAAATAAAGGATGCCTTGATAGGCGGCTGGAAAGTAAAGGATGCCTTGATAGGCGGCTGGAAAGTAAAGGATGCCTTGATCGGCGACAAGAAGGTAAAGGGTGGGGTTAACCCTCGGTTGACAGAAAATACAGAGATTGGGGGTGCTAACAGGACGTCTCGTGCAAATTAACTCACTGTTGGTAGGAAATATGAAGGTTGGGGGACTTAACAGGACGTCTTGTCCAAATTAACTCACTGTTGGCAAGAAATGTAAAGGTTGGGGAGAGCTAATAGGACGTCTCGTCCAAATTAACTCACTGGACTTAAAGGCTCGGGGTGATGCCCCAGTTTGACATGACTGAAGGTTCTTGGGGAATTACTCTTTGACTGAAAGAGGGTGAACCTGGGGTGCCCCAGTTGGAGATGATTTGAAGGAATCTTGGGGAATTGCCCCTTGACTAAAATAGAAGAAATCTGGGGGAGATGCCCTAGTTAGGAAGATTGAAAGGATCTCAGGGAACTGCTTCTTGACTGGAAGGAAAAATCTAGGGTCCACTGGGGATGTATGGTGGGCTTACTAAAGGAAAGAAATCTGGGGATGATCCAGTTCAAGCTGTCTTGGATGATTCGGGGAACTGTTCCTTGATTGGTAGGAAGAGAAATGAGGGAAAATCTAGCTAAAGGAGCTATGGATACTGCCCCTCGAACAGAGGAAAGATTTGGGGTGATACCCCAATTTTGGAAAGATTAGAAGATTTAGGGGTATCACCTCAAGGCTGGGAGAAGGATATGGGGTGATGCCCCAGTTAGGGCGGTTGAAGAAGCTTGGGGTACGTTCCCTTTTGACAGAGAGAGACCCGAGGTGATGTCCCGGCTCAAACTTCCTGGGAGCGTGGGGTATTGCTCTTGGGTTGACAAAAAATAACATCCTGGGGGAGATGCCCCAGTTTGACATGATCTAAAGGGCTTTGGGGGAATCTAGGGTGATGCCCCAGTTTAATTTGTCTGGGAAGTGTAGTTCTACTGGGGAAGAATTTGGTGATTCGGGTACTGCCTCTTGATTGAGAATGGAAAGTTTGGGATTCATTGGGGAAGAGATCTTGATAAGTGCCAGCTTTGGCGATTGATTTCACTGGGGATGAGAATTTGAGAGGTGCTGATTTTGGAGTTGAGTGGGAGACTTTGAAGATTGCCAACTTTGGCGAAAGAGGCTTAGAACGGTGTTCGCTTTGGAGATTGAAGAGGAGACTTTGAGAAGTGCCAACTTTGGCGACCTAAGGATGGAGTTCCGAGAAGTGCCAACTTTGGCGAGGAAGGTTCCACTAGGGGATGAGAATTTGAGAGATGCTGACTTTGGAGTTGAGCGAGAGACTTTGAAGATTGCCAACTTTGGCGATTAAGGAGAAAGGGATTTAGAACGGTGCCTGCTTTGGAGAATGAAGAGGAGACTTTGAGAGGTGCCAGCTTTGGCGATTTAGGGAAGGAGTTCTGAGGCGATTTGAGGAGGGGGCTTGAGGGACTTGATTGAGGTGTTAATGCCTGGCATGACTGTCTGTGAGATAACCTGCAAAAAAAAAATGGTAAGTAGTGCAAAGATAAGTTCAAAAACTGGGTAGGTCCTGTGAAACCGCGACCCTTAGGATAACTCATGGACAGAGGAGAATGCAAGAGGCGATCATAGCTTTGAAGCGCATGCCTGGCTGAGTCTTCATAATGATTGTCTAAGATGAGGTCAAGTAGTGGGAGCGTCTCGTTCCTCACGACTTTAAATGTTCACCATTCTTTGATTTTATTTTTATAAAAACACAATGTTTTATCAGATCAATGCAATTCATAACACGTATCGAAAAAGGATGAACTTTATTCATGTATGTCAAACAATATACAGGGAGTGGACAATAGGGAAAATAGATGGGATGAAATGAAGTTACATAGGACAGGTCAAGGCCAGGCAAGTTCAAGGATCCTCCAGTGAATTCCTGAGACTAGTGAGAACCTTAATCCTGCGTCACGACCTCAAGTACATCATTCAACTCTGCTTTTGAGGGGGTAGTTTGACCATGGTCCACATGCCCCAGTTTGCGCGATTTGTAACGCCCCGAAACGTGGATTAAAATTTTCGAGTAAATTTTTCGCTTTTTCGAAAGATCATTTTAAAAATTATAAATTTAATTCAGAGTTTATATAACAATTAATAACAGCGGAAAAATTATCATACATACTAGTCGTGAATAATTAAATTCAAGAAAATATTTAAGTAGCGGAAACGATTGTGAAGATAATGGTACATGACATATTATATTTATTACAACCCATAAATTCAAAATTCAGGTAATAAAACAAATAGACATCCATCATGGCATCACTCTGCATTCTGCGTGTCATTCACTGTAAAAATTAATGTAAGAGTGAGACAGAATATAGAATAAATATAAAATAGATAAAATTGCACAAACACAATCAACAATTCATAATGATATGATGAATATGCCAAACAAGTCCATTAATAAATCTTTAATTAGTCAAATGATGTCATGCTGGATCCATTTGGTCTTGGTGGGAATACTGCAGTAAAAGTCTCATAGAGACACAAATAGGGCTTTAGCATATACCATGAATCCCTATACTTCATGGCGCTTAAGTACCGAAGTACACAATATCATAAGTAGGACTTCTGTATAAACCATGAATCCCTACACTCCATGGCACACAACATAATAGGGCTTAACTCATCATAGAGTAACCCCCCACCAGGGTAGGCAATCATGGAACCCCTAAATTCCATGGTGCGTCCGAATGCTTATGATGCATGAATGCCTTTAATTCTTTTAACATACCATGATATCCACATTTACAAAACCTCTTGGATACTACAAGTCCTCAAGGAACACAATACACATAATAATTCACAAAATCATGGATTTACTGTTTTAACCACATATGTCAATAACCACAAGACATTCATGCACATATATATTAATTATGTCATTCATAATTATTCACCATCACAATATACAAACTGTGTGATACTCAAAAACATTTATAATAATTCATAATCACTCAATAATTTAATAAATAATTTTTTATACATAGAGAAAATATCATTTTCTTTCAAAATAGCCATTCTAAGTGACTTTCAGCATCCCCAACAGCAACATACATTAGCAAAACAGTCATAACATGGGCAAATCAACTCCTTTTTAGGTGATTCCACTTTCTATAGCTCAATAATACAATTATCTACAACTTTCATGAAGAACACAGTTTCAAATTCCGAACAGAAATATTACTTATTCACGAAATACCACACTGCCTCAAGGTGAGTTTTTCAAAACGTACATATATTAGTAATTTCAGTGTTTCTGGAGTTACAAAAATGATTTTTGCATGAAACCAGTTCTAAAATACTCTTAACATAATTATCTACAACTTTCATGAAGACTCAAACAACTAATTCATACCACAAAATTCCCAGTATTGAAAACAAGATTCGGATTTCCAAAATTCCAGAATTTCAGAATTTCAGAATTTCAGCTTGCACATACTTCAGTAATTTGAGCATAACTTGAACTACAAAAATTATTTTGATGTGAAACCACTTTCTAAAAATCCACAACTTAATTATCTACAACGTTCATGAAGACATCCAAGGCTAATTATGCATGTATAATTCCCAGCATATCAAAATATACACTAAACATGAAGCAAATCTTTCACTCGGACATACAGTAGTATTTTGGCTATAACTTTTGCTACACATACTCAAATCAATCGGTTCAGGTCTCAAAATTCACATAACAAAAAGATTTACAACTTTCATGAAGACACTGATCACTAATTATTACTACAAAATGCCCAATTTTAACAGTAAGATACGGATTTCAAGTTCACAGATTTACAGCTTGTACATACTTCAGTATTATGAGCATAACTTGAGCTAAAAAAATTATTTTAATGTGAAACCACTTTCTAAAGATCCACAACTTAATTATCTACAACTTTCATGAAGACATCCAAGGCTGATTATGCACGTACAGTTCCCAGTAAATCAATATATACACAAAACAAAGGATAAATCTTTCACACAAACATGCTGTAGTATTTTGGCTATAACGTTTGCTATACTTATTCAAATTACTTGATTCAGATCTCAAAATTCAGATATCAAAAAGATCTACAACTTTCATGAAGAAGTCAGAGTCAAATTCACACGTTTTCAATATCAAAAATGAGCAACAAGTTACGAATAAATTCTGGAATCCTAGAATCAGCATACAATTCTACCCATTTCACAAATATTCACAACCCTGTCCCCTCTTACCTTAATGGAGGTTCCTAAAGTGGTTGAAAGTGTTGTATTATTGTCCTAGCTTCAGATCAAGAGTGAAATTGATGGAGAAAGTGAAAGAAAATAAGAGAGAGACTTCACTAACTTTAGCTTGTTCTAAGAATTCAGACTTGGGAACAAGATGTAGTGTTGATTTAATGATGTAAATGACAAGTGGGGGACAAGATTTTCATAATGGGATTGTAGTGGGATGTTAGGTGCATGAATTATGGTGATAATGGAGGTTTTAGGTGAGAAAAATGAGCTGGATTGTTGACCATTTCCGCAGCCTACATAATGTAGTTTGTTTGATTGAAGTAAATATCAATTCTGACACTGTTTTGGTATTTTAGGCATATCTCTCTCATATCTTAATGGATTTTAACAAATGTGGTCTTGTTGGAAAGCTAAGACAACGAGGAACAACTTTGTAGTTTACGACTTTTTCAAATTCAGACTCTAACAAGGTATTAAAATATGTACAAGATGATATGATTGAAATAAAATATCAATTCTGACACTGTTTCGGTATTTTGGACATATCTCTCTCATATCTTAATGGAATTTAACAAATTTGGTCTTGTTGGAAAGATAAGAAAAAGAGGAACAACTTTGTAGTTGGACACATTTCCAAATTCGGACTCTAACTAACAATTAAAATGTGTACAAGATGACGCATTTTGAGTGGAGTATGTGGCAATTTGATGAGAGTAATTGGAAAAACCAAGGAAATTAATAACTAAGGAAATAGGTAATAAATTATTTGATTAACTTTTACCAAAGGTATAAAGTTAAAATTATTTACCATGGTAAAAGGTTAAATTTAAGATGTTGTCCTAACCAAAAATTTATGTAGAAAGTTGAGATAAAATGGATAATATCATTGATGGTCTAAATCAAAATGATTATACATGAGAATAAAATTTTTAGGATGTTACAATTCTCCCACCCTAATAAAAATTTCGTCCTCGAAATTTAATCATTACGCACTCCTCAGTGAAACAATTCTGGATACTGTGTCCTCATAGCATCTTCACGCTCCCAAGTCAGAGTTACATCAGTTCCTTGTTTCCATGCAACTTTTACCAGTGGTACATTCTTATTCCTCAAGCGTTTATTCGACCTTTCTAGAATCTGTGCAGGTTCTGTGGAGATGGTCAGATTTTCTCTAACTTCAATATCATCGGCAGCAATCACATGGTTGGGATCTTGTACGTACTTCCTTAGCTGTGATACATGAAATACATTGTGCAGATTTGCCAGGTGAGGGGGAAGTGCAATCTGATATGCCACTGTACCAACCCTCTTTAGGATCTCATATGGTCCAATGAATCTCGGACTCAATTTCTTACTCTTCAATGCTCGACCAATCCCCTTGTGAGGTGAAACCTTCAAAAATACATGCTCACCAACTTGGAATTCAAGTGGTTTCCTCCTCTTATTATAATACTGCTTCTGTCTGTCCTGAGATGCCTTCATCTTTTCTCTGATCATTTCTATTTGTTCAGTAGTCTGCTGCACAATTTCAGGTCCTAACGCCAAACTTTCACCAGTTTCCAACCAACAAAGTGGCGTTCGACACTTCCTACCATACAATGCTTCGAATGGAGCCATACCAATACTGCTGTGGTAGCTATTATTATACGTGAATTCAATCAATGGAAGAAACTGCTCCCAACTACCACCATGTTCAATCACACAAGATCGCAGTAAGTCTTCCAAACTTTGTATGGTACGTTCTGACTGTCCATCTGTTTGGGGATGATAAGCTGAACTCAATCGAAGCTTTGAACCCAATTCCTGATGCAAGCTTCCCCAGAATCGGGAAGTGAATCTTGGATCTCTATCTGACACAATACTTGATGGTACACCATGTAGTCTTACGATCTCCTTCACATACAACTGTGCCAACTTTTGTAAAGAGTTCTTCATATTCATTGGGAGAAAGTGAGCAGACTTTGTCAATCTGTCTACAATAACCCAGATTGCATCATTCCCTGAACGTGTTCTTGGTAACCCCGACACAAAGTCCATTGAGATGTCATCCCATTTCCAGACAGGAATCTCTAATGGTTGCAGTTCACCAGATGGCTTCTGGTGTTCTACCTTGGCTTTTTGACACACCAGACATGAAGCCACATATTCAACTATCTCTTTCTTCATCCTTGGCCACCAAAAGCTTTTCCTCAGATCTTGATACATCTTAGTTGATCCAGGATGAATGCTCAACATACTTTTATGCGCTTCTTCTAGAATCGTCCTTCTCAGATCAACATCATCTGGTACACAAATTCTATTCCTGATCCTCCAAATTCCATCTGATCCTTCTTGTAGTCCCATATCTTTTCCATTCGCCTGTAATTCTCTCAACTCCTGTAATGGCAAATCTTCTTTCTGTCTTTCACCTAACAGTTTCAGGAAATCATTGGTTATTTTCAAAGTCCCCAAAGTCATACTCCTTGAAGATTTTATCTCTACACCCAAGTTAATGTCTCTGAACTGTTCTATCATCTCTATTTCTTTTATCATCAAAGATGCCATATGAATGGACTTTCGGCTTAGTGCATCTGCCACCACATTTGCTTTTCCTGGATGGTATTTCAAATCAAATTCATAATCTTTAAGAAATTCCATCCACCTTCGCTGCCTCATGTTTAATTCTTTTTGATCGAACAAATACTTCAAGCTCTTGTGGTCACTGAACACTTCAAACCTGACTCCATACAAATGGTGTCTCCAGATTTTCAGAGCAAATACCACTGCTGCCAATTCTAGATCATGCGTCGGATAGTTCATCTCATGTGGTCTCAACTGTCTAGAAGCATAGGCAACCACCTTTCGTTGCTGCATCAAAACACATCCTAAGCCCATTTTGGAAGCATCACAATAAACCACGAAATCTTCTTGTGGGTTAGGTAAGGTTAAGACTGGAGCAGATGTAAGCTTCAACTTCAGTTCTTGGAAACTTTTTTCACATTCTGGCGTCCAAGAAAAAGGTTGATTCTTCCGGGTTAGCCGAGTCATTGGTAGGGCAATTTGAGAAAACCCTTCAATGAATCTCCGATAATAACCAGCCAATCCCAGGAAACTTCGTATCTCAGTGACTGAAGTAGGTCTCTCCCAGTTTACCACAGCTTCTATTTTAGAAGGATCCACAGATACTCCTTCGTTTGAGATTACATGGCCTAGGAATTTTACCTCTTTCAACCAGAATTCACATTTTGATAACTTTGCATACAACTGCTTCTCCTTCAAAATCTGCAATACCACTCGAAGATGTTTTTCATGTTCCTCTGCAGTTTTTGAATAGATCAGAATATCATCTATGAAAATGATGACAAATTGATCCAAGTAGGGATGAAATACTCGATTCATGTAATCCATGAATACGGCTGGGGCATTGGTCACTCCGAAGGGCATCACAAGGTACTCGTAATGACCATATCGTGTTCTAAAGGCTGTCTTTGGAATATCCTCAGACTTGACATGAATCTGATGATACCCCGATCGTAGATCAATCTTGGAAAACACTGCAGCACCTCTCAATTGATCTATCAGATCATCAATTCTGGGTAAAGGATATCTATTCTTCACTGTCAATTTATTCAGTTGACGATAATCTACGCATAACCTCATGCTTCCATCTTTCTTCTTGACGAGCAATACTGGCGCTCCCCATGGTGACATACTCGGTCTGATGAAATGCTTCTCCAGCAACTCTTCAATTTGTTTCTTCAGTTCCGCCAGTTCAATTGGTGCCATACGGTATGGAGCTTTAGACACTGGTTCTGCTCCTGGAATTAAATCAATGGAGAATTCTACCTCACGTTCTGGAGGTAAACTTGAGACATCTTCAGGAAATACTTCAGGAAATTCAGAAACAACCGGCATCTCGATTGCTTTAGGTTCACCATCTTCTTTGTAAAGAGTGAATAAAGCAAACAATTGACTTTCACCTTGCAATACATAGGTCTTGAGGTTGTCAGAATTTAGATTTTCTGATGGAAATATCACGGTCTTGTTGTGACAGTCCACCAAGACTCGATTTGTCGATAACCAGTCCATCCCCAGAATCACGTCCAGATCCTTCAAAGGTAAACAAACAAGATCGACAAGAAAGCGTCTACCTTCTATGAGTATAGAACATTCGTTACACACCTTAGCAGTTCTAAGTTGTGTACCGGTGGGAGTAGAAACAATCAGATCATATGTCATAGGCTTCACAGGTAATTGAAGGCGTCTAACACACTCATCAGAAATAAAAGAATGCGTAGCACCAGAATCAAATAACACAGATAGGATTGTACCATTAATGTCACACTTACTTTGTACGAGGTCATCAGCTTGGTCTGCCTCTGAACCGCTGATGGCATAGACTCTCCCAGCTGTTTGTTGCAACCTCTGATCTGTGGACTCCCTGTTCTGTCTTGGAGGTTGGGCAGTACGTGTGTCTTCTCCTCGGCCTCTCTGATAATTAGAGCCTCTTGGTTCACTCATAGTGTTCCTGTTGTTGTTTTGATTGCTCTGCGGACAATTTGGACTGATGTGTCCTTTCTGGTTACATCGGAAGCAAGTGACCTCTTCAAGACGTCTGTTACAATCACGTACATGATGATTACCTCCACACTTAAGACACCTCATGTTATTGCGTCTATCAAAAGATGACGATGATGATGATCCGCCTCTGGAGCGATTTGGATAGAACGATCCTCTTCTTTTGAAATCAACTGACTGAGGTTTCAGTTGTCTATTGGCCTTTTCATGTGCCAGTCTGGCTTGATGATTCTCTTCAAAAATTCTGCATTTGTTGATCAAAATGGGAAAACTCCGAATTTCTTGGTACCCTATCGCTTCTTTGATTTCCAGATTCAGTCCGTTCTCAAATTTAACACATTTCGATTCTTCGGCACCAGCCTGTTGAAAAGGAGGGTAAAAGAGAGATAGTTCTTCAAACTTTGCAGCATATTCTCCAACGGACATCGAGCCTTGTTTCAACTCCATAAATTCCAGCTCCTTGCGACTTTTCACACTTGCTGGAAAATATTTCTCCAGGAAACAGTCTTTGAAGTTGGCCCAGATCAAGGGTCTGTCAGTCTCGATCATACGGATTCTAGCATGAATCCACCAGTTCTCTGCCTCTTCCACCAACATATAGGTGGCATACTCCACCTTTTCGTATTCTGTGCAGGGCAATGCTCGAAAGATGCGCTCCATTTCCTTGGCCCAAAGATATGCTCCTTCTGGATTATAACCTCCTTTGAATTGTGAAGGCTTTCTCTTCAGGAAGTGGTCTAACCCATGGAGTCCTCCAATGCTCCTTGGTTGATTTTGTCGTTCTATGGCTTCAGCTAAACGGTTGAAAGCTGCTGCCATATCATGGTTGTTGTTGTTGTTGTTTCTTGCCATCCTATATTCGTAGTTTGGTTTATACCAATTCTAAGGGATAATATATCATATATAAATACTATATAACTATCATTATTCTACAGTTTATCAGTTAAGCAATCAATCATATCACACATTTATCATATCATCAAGCGGTAATCAAAACAAATCTTTTTGCAATTAATTAGTCAGGCATAAGTCATATAGTATACATTTAGCATGTTATCAAGCAATAAATCAGACATTTTACATATTATGTCGAGAAACAGTATATGTCATAGCAATTGGTCCTGAATTTTTGAAAATGCTCTGATACCAACATGTAACGCCCCGAAACGTGGATTAAAATTTTCGAGTAAATTTTTCGCTTTTTCGAAAGATCATTTTAAAAATTATAAATTTAATTCAGAGTTTATATAACAATTAATAACAGCGGAAAAATTATCATACATACTAGTCGTGAATAATTAAATTCAAGAAAATATTTAAGTAGCGGAAACGATTGTGAAGATAATGGTACATGACATATTATATTTATTACAACCCATAAATTCAAAATTCAGGTAATAAAACAAATAGACATCCATCATGGCATCACTCTGCATTCTGCGTGTCATTCACTGTAAAAATTAATGTAAGAGTGAGACAGAATATAGAATAAATATAAAATAGATAAAATTGCACAAACACAATCAACAATTCATAATGATATGATGAATATGCCAAACAAGTCCATTAATAAATCTTTAATTAGTCAAATGATGTCATGCTGGATCCATTTGGTCTTGGTGGGAATACTGCAGTAAAAGTCTCATAGAGACACAAATAGGGCTTTAGCATATACCATGAATCCCTATACTTCATGGCGCTTAAGTACCGAAGTACACAATATCATAAGTAGGACTTCTGTATAAACCATGAATCCCTACACTCCATGGCACACAACATAATAGGGCTTAACTCATCATAGAGTAACCCCCCACCAGGGTAGGCAATCATGGAACCCCTAAATTCCATGGTGCGTCCGAATGCTTATGATGCATGAATGCCTTTAATTCTTTTAACATACCATGATATCCACATTTACAAAACCTCTTGGATACTACAAGTCCTCAAGGAACACAATACACATAATAATTCACAAAATCATGGATTTACTGTTTTAACCACATATGTCAATAACCACAAGACATTCATGCACATATATATTAATTATGTCATTCATAATTATTCACCATCACAATATACAAACTGTGTGATACTCAAAAACATTTATAATAATTCATAATCACTCAATAATTTAATAAATAATTTTTTATACATAGAGAAAATATCATTTTCTTTCAAAATAGCCATTCTAAGTGACTTTCAGCATCCCCAACAGCAACATACATTAGCAAAACAGTCATAACATGGGCAAATCAACTCCTTTTTAGGTGATTCCACTTTATATAGCTCAATAATACAATTATCTACAACTTTCATGAAGAACACAGTTTCAAATTCCGAACAGAAATATTACTTATTCACGAAATACCACACTGCCTCAAGGTGAGTTTTTCAAAACGTACATATATTAGTAATTTCAGTGTTTCTGGAGTTACAAAAATGATTTTTGCATGAAACCAGTTCTAAAATACTCTTAACATAATTATCTACAACTTTCATGAAGACTCAAACAACTAATTCATACCACAAAATTCCCAGTATTGAAAACAAGATTCGGATTTCCAAAATTCCAGAATTTCAGAATTTCAGAATTTCAGCTTGCACATACTTCAGTAATTTGAGCATAACTTGAACTACAAAAATTATTTTGATGTGAAACCACTTTCTAAAAATCCACAACTTAATTATCTACAACGTTCATGAAGACATCCAAGGCTAATTATGCATGTATAATTCCCAGCATATCAAAATATACACTAAACATGAAGCAAATCTTTCACTCGGACATACAGTAGTATTTTGGCTATAACTTTTGCTACACATACTCAAATCAATCGGTTCAGGTCTCAAAATTCACATAACAAAAAGATTTACAACTTTCATGAAGACACTGATCACTAATTATTACTACAAAATGCCCAATTTTAACAATAAGATACGGATTTCAAGTTCACAGATTTACAGCTTGTACATACTTCAGTATTATGAGCATAACTTGAGCTAAAAAAATTATTTTAATGTGAAACCACTTTCTAAAGATCCACAACTTAATTATCTACAACTTTCATGAAGACATCCAAGGCTGATTATGTACGTACAGTTCCCAGTAAATCAATATATACACAAAACAAAGGATAAATCTTTCACACAAACATGCTGTAGTATTTTGGCTATAACGTTTGCTATACTTATTCAAATTACTTGATTCAGATCTCAAAATTCAGATATCAAAAAGATCTACAACTTTCATAAAGAAGTCAGAGCCAAATTCACACGTTTTCAATATCAAAAATGAGCAACAAGTTACGAATAAATTCTGGAATCCTAGAATCAGCATACAATTCTACCCATTTCACAAATATTCACAACCCTGTCCCCTCTTACCTTAATGGAGGTTCCTAAAGTGGTTGAAAGTGTTGTATTATTGTCCTAGCTTCAGATCAAGAGTGAAATTGATGGAGAAAGTGAAAGAAAATAAGAGAGAGACTTCACTAACTTTAGCTTGTTCTAAGAATTCAGACTTGGGAACAAGATGTAGTGTTGATTTAATGATGTAAATGACAAGTGGGGGACAAGATTTTCATAATGGGATTGTAGTGGGATGTTAGGTGCATGAATTATGGTGATAATGGAGGTTTTAGGTGAGAAAAATGAGCTGGATTGTTAACCATTTCCGCAGCCTACATAATGTAGTTTGTTTGATTGAAGTAAATATCAATTCTGACACTGTTTTGGTATTTTAGGCATATCTCTCTCATATCTTAATGGATTTTAACAAATGTGGTCTTGTTGGAAAGCTAAGACAACGAGGAACAACTTTGTAGTTTACGACTTTTTCAAATTCAGAATCTAACAAGGTATTAAAATATGTACAAGATGATATGATTGAAATAAAATATCAATTCTGACACTGTTTCGATATTTTGGACATATCTCTCTCATATCTTAATGGAATTTAACAAATTTGGTCTTTTTGGAAAGATAAGAAAAAGAGGAACAACTTTGTAGTTGGACACATTTCCAAATTCGGACTCTAACTAACAATTAAAATGTGTACAAGATGACGCATTTTGAGTGGAGTATGTGGCAATTTGATGAGAGTAATTGGAAAAACCAAGGAAATTAATAACTAAGGAAATAGGTAATAAATTATTTGATTAACTTTTACCAAAGGTATAAAGTTAAAATTATTTACCATGGTAAAAGGTTAAATTTAAGATGTTGTCCTAACCAAAAATTTATGTAGAAAGTTGAGATAAAATGGATAATATCATTGATGGTCTAAATCAAAATGATTATACATGAGAATAAAATTTTTAGGATGTTACACGATTTGCATTGGAAATTTCACTTACTCTACCGAAATCTTGACCCTAATTTTTACCTGAGCCGCCTTTTCAGGTTTTCGACTCACTGGGTTGCTCTAACTTTTGCCTAGGCCGCCCTTACAGGTTTTCAACCTAGCGAGCTCTTTTCTTGTGTTTTTCTCTTTTTTTTTTGGCTGCATCTTTTACAGTAAAAGGTTGAAACTGATCACACTCCAGCTGAGTCTGCCTAACCTTTTCCAAATTTAGTTTGGGTCCTTTGGGGAACTGATGTCATCTCAAATAAGAGACTCTACTCCTATGCCATGTACCCAAGGAAATATTGGTGAGTCTTTTAGCATCAATGAGAGAATTACTCTGAGTCATCATTTTGGCCCCTTTTTTTTTCTTTTTTTTGATTTCATTTTTTTGGATTTTTCATTTTCTTCATTTTTTTCATTTTTTTCATTTTTTTGATGATTTTTTTTTGTTTTATTCTATTTTTTATCCCCTTGATGATGCAATGACTCAATCTGATAGACTATTTCCTTGGTTACATGAGCATGAGGAATAGCGTACCTTTTGAGGTGTTGATGATGATAAGAATACAAGTTCTTGGTCTAGTGACATTTATTCCCCCAATACAGAAAATGACAGCTTGCTTGATGATCTGGACGTAACCAGCTTTCCCTGCTTGGTATGTGCATTGGACTTCAAGCTTGGCTCTATTTTTTCATTTTTTTTGTATTATTTGTTTTTTTCTTTTTCTTTTTTTTTTCTTTTTTTTTTTTTGGCAAAGTCTTCCTCAGTTGTGTCTACATTTATAGACATAAGCGATTCCCCCCTATTTTGCTGGCAACTGTTGAGGTTTCCTTAAATGACTGGCCTACCACTTGTCCAATTCGGGACTTGCCCATATTGTCATTCCATGCCTTCTGATAGGTTGCCCCCGTGATTCCTTCAATTGCTCTTGACTTAGGGGTATACCCATCTTGATCCTCTTGTTCTAACAATCTTGTAAACTTGGATAGTGGCTAGTAGGTTTCCCTACCTCCTTCGTCGGCATAGTCGACTGAGTGATCGAAATCGTGAAGCAGGATTGTGATTTCACTAGTCTCAAGAGGATCATTTTTGGATCTGTAATTTAGTGTGTTATGGCAAAATAAAGAAGAGAAAGGAAAAGCAAGTTAAAGAGAATGAGTCAAAAGCAAGGATAAAGGGATGAGAATTTTTTTTGAATTTCGATACATATTTATTGATTGACTGGTAAAACAAGTTTTTTTTTTCGCCCTTATTACATGAAAAGTCCCAGAGCCTTAGGCATAGCAGAGGGATAATCAAGACATTAAGGCAATGACAAATTTTTGGTGAATCATTTAAGAATCGTAGGGAGTTCGACAGCCTCCCAATCACTGAACTCTTAGCCCGACGCGCAAGCGGCCACCGAATCAGCATTATCATCAAAACCATCTTCAATATCGGCCACCACGGCATTAACTTCCAAACTTCCATGATTGGGTAGGGGATTTATGGTCACATTAGGAGTCCCTTCCCGGAAAATTGATCCATTCGGCCTTGATCAAATCTCTCACTTTATGTTTCAAATCTATGCAATTTTCTGTGGAGTGCCCTTTCGTGGCCTAGGTCGGGTTTTGTTGGAAGTCTTTTCTAGGCCCTATGGCTTGTCTAAAAGTGACTCTCTACACCGGGTGGTTTCCGCTAGACATCTAGAAGGTCACCAGAGCCAAGATCCTAATCATGACAGGGACGCAAACAGTGAGGAATTCACTAGGTGCGTATATCATGAGAGGTCGAACTCTAGTCGAGGTTCTCACGAACACCGGATAGGAAGTACATCCCATACGATTCCGTTACCAACCTCTCCTAACTTAAGCTTCATTTGGGGCCCGGGTATAGGGCGCCACTCATAGGTGTGTGCAAGTAATGTGAGTGTAGTGTGTGGAAGGACATTCAATACCTTTTACCTTACCCCATCCTGCACAAGGAACAAACACAAAACAAATATACAAAGTCGTCTATCCTAGGGTTCAATGATTGCAGAAAAGTAACATGGTCTCCTACCCTAGGGTTCAATAAACATGCAAAACATAGACAACGAAACAAATAACAAGATGCGAATAAAACAAGAACAAACATTCATAATAATCTACAGAAAATAAGACAAGGGGAAGAAATCCGAGATAACAAAGGCTATATAAAAAGAACATGCGCTTTCAATCAAACTGGCCTGACTCTCTTAAGTGTCCCCAGTGGAGTCGCCATCTGTCGCAACCTGGATCGCGACGGCGCGGCGAGAAAGAGAGAAATGGTGGAATGAAACAGGGAGTCGCCACCAACGTTTTTATTCATAGGAAAAACATTGGGAAAAAACTGAATTCAGTAAAGCACTGGTTAAAAATTGAGATTCAAGTTCGGGAGTCGATTACGAGTAGGGAAGGTATTAGCACCCTACATCACCTGTCAAGGACAGTACCAAGATTGAAAGCACAATATAAATAGCCTTAAATAAAACATGGTTTCTTCCCTTTTATTTTTATTTTGAAAATCATAGAATGGAGTGGGAGAACTGTACAAACATAGAATGTCGAAGCGAGGTCAATGGAACGTTTCATCCGAATTAAACTCGACTTCGATATGAGACAGAGAGGGGAAGAGAATGCTAATAAGGCGTCACGCCTAAATTAGACATTCTCGGATAAAAAAAACAGGGATAGGAAAGAGATAAGCGGGACGTCTCGTCCTAAGTATCCCTTCCTTATGAATTATGGCGAGGCTTGAGCAAAAACTAGGGGGAAATCAACAAGACGTCACGTCTAAATTGATTTTCACGGAAGCGACCAAAAAGAAGAACATTTATGAAAGAAACATGAAAGTGAGGAAATAAATCAAAAAAAAAAGAAATAAGAAAGATGGGCCCGACAGGAGTTAAAGTCCTGCTCCTACGTATTCTTGAATTATCAAGAAATCAGGGTTACGTAGTTCTAAGAAAAAAACTTTTTTGACTCGGAGCATGATGATGGAAGTCATTGAGATGGGGAACTCATACAAGACGAAGTTCTTCGTACGTGTATGGATCCTAAGGGGATTATGTAGACGGGGGTGTTCCCGTACGACACTGTTAAAAAATGGAAATTTTTAGGCTAGAAAACAAAACATGTGCAAAACTTATTACTTATTTTTTATTATTATTTTATTATTATTTTATTATTATTTTATTAAAAAGCATACTATATTTAAAATAACATGGAAATGAAAAACTTGGAAATGAAAAGAAACTTGCTGGAAGAAGAAATGAAACTACATAATAACAACTACAAAGAAAAGTAAAGAAAAGAAAAGAACATAATAATCTGGAAAAGAAACTAACCCGGAAATGAAAAAAACTTGGAAATGAAAAGAAACTTGCCGGAAATGAAAAAAAAAACTTGCTGGAAGAAGAAATGCAACAGAGAAGAAGAAGAGGAGAAACGAATGGCTTCCCAAGACTTGATTGCCTTCAATGAAGAATCCCCCTTGAATGAATGCTCATGGTGCCTATTTATAGGAATGCAAAAGCAGCCATTGCCATAAAAAATTTGTAATGGAAGGTGCACTCTCCAATTAACAAGTCCATGGTGCTCCATTATCAACTTAAGTGCTCCATTATGATCTTTAGTGCCCCATTATGATGCTTTAGTGCTCCATTATGATCCTTAGTGCTCCATTATGATCTTTAGTGCCTTGCCCACCATCACAAACTTGCTCATGCATTTGAGGGCTGATGCGTGCCAAATTTGAAAAAGAGTCCAACATGAAAGTTGTAGATATTTCTCTTAGCTTTAATTTGATATATGGCACAAAAATTTTCATCAAGAAACGAGGGAGATATGGCCCATCTATGAAAACTGCTCCAGAGTGTGACGAAAATACCTTTGCATGTAAAATAAATTCACTGGGCAAAATGGGTAGAGAATTAGCTTTTGTGCCCTTCATGAAGTTTGTAGATCTTTCTCTTAGCTTTAATTTGATATATGGCACAAAAATTTGCATCAAGAAACGAGGGAGATATGGCCCATCTATGAAAACTGCTCCAGAGTGTGACGAAAATACATTTGCAAGCAAAATAAATTCATTGGGCAAAATGGGTGGAGAATTAGCTTTTGTGGCCTTCATGAAGTTTGTAGATCTCTTTGATATGGAGCCATAGAAAAAAGAATGGGGTCATTTCAGTATCATATGAGGGAGATATGAATTTTTTCTTAAAGATGTGCAGAGCAGTCATGAAACTGGAGCAAGTCCAGGAAGATTATTAAAACTGTACCAATTGGTAAGGATTCGGCCTTCAAGGTCTTCACAAAAGTCGTAGACAATTTTGTTACGAAAATTTAGAGACCGGGTTTGCGCAAATCAAAGATCGTATGAAGGAGTTATGAATTTTCAAATGAACCATGCGCATAAAAGAGTGCTCAAAGGATGGAACTGTACCAATTGGCCGGACAAAAAGAGGTGTTCACAATATGTATTTTGATACCTTAGTGAACCGGTATAGTAGTAATTTTAAGTCAGTGTCATGCAGAAACGCTTCTGCCTACACTATCCCTAAGAACCATACACGTGCGAAAAATTTTGCTTTGTATGCTCCTTTTACTGTGCTCCCACACCGGATTCATTAACTGCCTTGTCCATTTTCGCTGCCTCATTCCGGTCATCGCCTTTCCAAGCCATACCGGCCTTGAATCTCAGATTCAGTCTTCTTGACATGTACTTCTACACCGGTCATAATTCCTCCATTTCATTCTTTTTTATTTAGTTGTCTCTGTTTCTATTGAAAGTCCTTTGTTGTTCTGTTGCATATGTGTAAAATAACAAAAAAATATGTATTTTTGATATTCTTGTACATTGGTAATTCTAGGTAAGTGTCGTGCAAAAGTACTTTTTTGCCTACACTGTTTCTATGCCCTATTTTTTGCCTACACTGTTTCTATGCCCTATACACATGCGAAGAACTTCGCCTTGTATTCCTTCTTTCTCTTAAACCTGATCTGATAATAAACCTCATAACACTACTGTGAGACTTCCCCTTATCAAGAACTACGTAACCATGATTTCTCAAAAGCTCGAGAATACGTAGGAGCAGGACTTAACTCCTGTCGGGCCCATTTCTCTTCCATTTCCATTCTCCTTTTAAAATTAATCTCATCTTCACGAAAATCAATTTAGACGTGACGTCTTGTTGATTTTCTCCCTTTTCCCTGGCCGTTATCACTCTTCATGAAAATCGAGTTAATTTGGACGCGATGTCCTGTTAACTTCTTCCACCGTCCGACCTTGCATCTAGATGGAAAATGACTAATTTGGACGAGATGTCCTGTTAGCATTCTCTCCTTTTCCATATGTACCTCATTAAAAGCCCGGATTAACTAGGACGTGACGTCTTGTTAACCCTTCCTCTTTTCTTTCCCGACCTATTAGCTTGATTAAGGATAACTAATTCAGATGAAACATCTTGTTAGCTTCCTTTCCTCTTTTTCCCATTTTCCCTCATTAAAGCCAGGATTAATTTGGACAAGACGTCCTGTTAATCTTACTCCGAGCCTTTTTTTATTTCGACTGTCTCTTTCATTTTCAAGAAAAAAGAAATAGAAACAATTTTAAGGCTATTCATGATGCGCATTTTCAACTTTGGTACTGTTTTTAACAGGCGATGTGGGGTGCTAATACTTTCCCCACTCGTAACCGACTCCCAAACTTGAATCTCACTTTTTTTAACCAGTGCTTTGTTAAAGGTTTTTTTTCTAATGTTTTTCCTATGGATAAAAACGTTGGTGGCGACTCCCTATTCTGAGTTATTTCTATCTTCCGTCGTCGCCACGATCCCGGTCACGACACTCATTATTTGTTTCTCATCACTAATTAGTTGGAAACACATGCAAAATGTACAATACACATACACATGTATAAATCATCTTTAATCTAATTTATATAATTTACAATATAACTTCTGGATTTCACGATCATCAGCATAGTTAATTATATCTTTACTCTATTAATTCATTTACTTCCCATTTATCATTTTTCTCTTTTTCTTTAGTCACTTCCACTTTACATAAATCTTAACTCACTAGTTTTATATCTCAAATATATATACCTCTTCCTCTCACACTAAAATTTTAGTAATCACTCATATATGAATTCACCATTCTTTCTCAAGATTTTATTTTTTCAACATTCATGTGTATAATCACATATTTTAAATCTCTACCTTTTCCTTAATTCATTTAACTTTTCATCGATTACCATGTGATCATTAAAACTTGTTAATTTAACCATTGTGGCTATAAATACCTTCTTCCTATATGTTAGAAGCGCAAATAGACTTTCTACATTAATCTTAATATGATACACCCCCTTACCTGGATTCCAACGCTCTTAAACCGTTTCATATTTTGTCAACAACCCAAACTCTAAAAATCAAAGAGTTTGAGAAAGGGGTTAGCATTGTAACCAATGAAACTTCGCTTTAGCTATTCAAAATACACCAAAATTATCTCCGGAAGCTACCTACGCTTACTGTATAATTTTTTCCAGTTGTTAATTATAAAATCCATGATCTTTGATAATCCTCGAAAGCTTCGTTTCGACACCTACGATCATTGAAACGTATAACCCATTAGCCGTTAACAATACTCTTTGCTTATAAAACCTCAATCAAGCTCCGCAATGCCATGGAAATGAAAAATTGAAACCCCCCATGCATGAATGCAATTTGGCTAAGAGAGGGAAAAACCTCCCCCATGTAAGGCCATTTTCAGCTAGAGATAAAAAAATAAGAAGGAGAGAGAAAGCTCAAAATTAATGGGTCCATAATGCTCACCTTGAAGCCACGATTCTAGAAACACGATCAATTCAAGGTTCCGACGCTGAATGAGCCTCCAATTTGGAGCTTAAAGCTTTTCCCATGGAAGAAAAATGAAAGCTTTCACTCTCTGCCTTATTCACGTTGGTCTTGTGGAGAAGAGAAGGAATTTCCACCTTTTAATTCATTAAGGGCGTTATGGTCATTTGATATTTTTCTTTTCCATTTTCTTTTAAAACTTAAATTAAAACTTACCTTTTAACCTTTTAGTAACTAAAATTTATCATCATCTATTTAATTAAAACTTTTAACCTTAATAACCAACCAATCAAATAATTTATTTAATTTAACATTTAAGTATTTAAAATTGTATTTATATTAATTAATAATGATTTCTAAAAATCTAAAATCAATTTGATGATAATTATTAATATCTTTTCACCAATCATCAATTTTTAAATTAATTTATGGGGATGTTACACTATCAATACTTTATTTATGTGCATGTATACATATATTTTGGTGTGTCTCTTGATCTCTAATTTAATTGACATATTATATGGTTCTAATTTATATATTGATATTGATATATGACCTTTGGTGATTAAATTCAAACATGGTTATTATGTCTATCAAATATAATTGAATTTGGATTGACATGTATGATTATAATTGGCTTGAAACTGGATAGGATTGAAGTGCTACCAAAGGAAAAAATAAAAAGTAAAAAAATAAAGAACAAAGGAAAAAATGTAATAGTTTTTACACTAATTATGGTAATCAACCGGTGTTAAATATCTCTCTTTTTTTATATAGGCCATAATGCAAATGTTCGGTGTAAAAGTCATTTTTCTTACCAGTCTTAAACCAGTGTAAAAAAGTCATATTTTTCTCACCTGTTGGATCTACACCGGTCGTACAATTGGTGTGAAAGGCTAAAATCGACCGGTGTAAAAAAGCTGGGTCATTTTTTGTATTTATTTGTGTAATTGTTACAGTAAGGTGTTACATTTGCTATAGGTGGCCATAGTTGTTCCTCCTTGTAGGTTGAGCTTAGGGTAATTGAAATGAGGCTTAAAATTGCTTGGGAGAAAGGTGTAAAGAAGGCTTTATGTGAGAGTGATTATTGACAAACAATTAGACTTATTAATGATCATCATTCTCAGGTTGGTCTAGAAAAGGAGTTGGTTTCAATCAAAAGGATGTTGAACCACCCATGGAGAGTCTTCCTATGAGAAGCAAATCTTGTTGCAAACTGCATTGCCAATTTTAGGAAGACCTTGGGTATTTGTTGGAGGATTTGGGATTCTATTCCTAATTTTTCTATTCTCCTATTTTTTATAGGGATAGGCTAGTTCTCTTTTCTTCCTGTCTTTTTATTTGTTTATTCTCATTAAAAAAAGAAGATAAATATGTAATACAATATTTTCTTTGCAATTTCTATAAAATGAAATATATTTTTTTTAAAATGTTAGAAATAAAAATTTAACGTAATGAATATATGAAAGTTAATTCACTTATATATACTTTTTGTTTACATTATACACGAAGCATTTCATTATAATTAAAGGTTTAATCTTAAATTTAGCCTCTGAAAATTTAGATTTAAGAAAAAAAATTCCCTGTAAAAAAATATATCACTTTTAGTTGTTAAAAATTTTAGATTAACCAATTTTTTTATTAGTGATAATGTGTCTAACATTAATGTCACACTAGGTTCGTAAAGATATATGTGTGTGTAAAATCACATCATCATCTTCATTTCTTTCTTGAAGGGCTGATATTTTGAACAATATTTTTTGCTGTTTAAAATTACAACCGCAAACCATTTATCACGTAGGTTTACCTATTAACAGTGAGGAAGACGATTTAGCACAAAATTTTAGGCAGAAATGTTATGTTAGTAAGAAGTAAGAAGAAAAAAATCATGAAATGTAACTGTAAGTTGGAAGCATCCATTGAATTGTTTATTTAAGGAAGGATCTGGTGAGGATAAAAGCTGCGGAAAGTACAGCAGGAAAACTGGATCATGCCCATTCGAGGCCATCAAAGGCCAACCACCCACCCAATCATATTACGCCTCCAACCCCGTATATTCTCTTATTATTATATTTTGATTGATTTTCATATTTTTTAATTTATACTTTTGTTTATATATAGTTGATATAGATTATTAAGAGTAAAAAAATCCAGTAAAAGCTGGAATCAGTGCCTTATATTTTATATTACGTGTCACGGGATTAGTTAAAACATTAAGATATGGTAAAATTTGACAAACTTGGGCTTTTCAAAAGAAAATTTATTATAAATTAAAATATAAAGGTTGACAAAAAAAATATGGATAAGGGAGAAGAGTTTTGATCTTATCCGATAAATTAAACTGGAAGGGTACTGTGGATTTGTGAACGAGTGACGCAATTGCTAGGGCACGATGAAAATGCGAATAAAATGCACTGTATTCATTTTTGGTATTACCTATTGCTGTCAAAATAAGTGGACCATTTTAAATGGGTTCAGTAATAAAAGTTTTTTCAAAAAAAAATTAAAAAATGTTTAAGATATTTAAATTTATCTATTTTTATATATGGGTAGATCAGCTTTATAAATTTAGGTTTTTTAGACAATTTTTATTAATTTTATAAAAGAAAAGTTTAAAATTATTTGGTCCGTAACGACAATGAATTTGTTATAGGTCAGATAAAAAAGTTCTCACTAATTTAAATTTAAATTTTAAATATTTAAACTTACTTATTTTATAAAGAGATAGAACCAATATATTTTATGAACTCACTTGTCATGATATATGTCCATAAGATTAGCCATATAATAATTTTTTTATCAACTTCTTTTATTTGTGCGTGTAATTAGGTTTCTTTTTCTGTTGATATTTCCTGTAATTCTTTCTTATTTTTTTTATACTCCCTGTAATTCTTTCATTCAAACTAGTGTAGTATATAGTTATTAAAAATGGTTTTATAAATAAAAAATTCATAATACTTAAAATTAATTTTAAATAATAAAAATAACATATTTACCCATTGAGAAAAGTCTCCCATTTGATATGAACAAATTTTGGGGTGAGTAGTTTTAAATGTGGTTTAGTTCCAGTTATTATATTATCAAAAATTTTAAAGTAAATAGTTTCATTTTCAAGACTGATGCTAATGACTTTTTATTTAATTATATCTTAAAAATGATTAACCTAATTTTTTTGTTTGATCAACTTACATTTAATGATTTTTTTCTCAGTGGGAAATAAAAATTTAAATGACTGGATTTAAGACTGATGTCTTTTTTCTTTTTATGGGTAGTAGTTTCATTTTCTCATTGTTTTCCGAATTTTTTTTAAAAAAAATATATTTATCTGTCTCCCACAGATTCTTGTTTTGTATGCGACGCCCCGACCACGATATTTTCCCGAGTTGTTCACTGAACTGTCTCTTTTTCTCACGCTGTCTCTCTCTCTCTTCCCTCTTTGTTGGGAATTTTCTTTTCTTCTTCCAATTTTTTTTTCCTTGCTTGGTTTACAAGTCGATTTTATTATTCCAAATTTTGATTCTTCTTAGATCCCATATTCTATTTCTTCAATGACAAGCTCTCTCTCTCTCTCTCTCTCTCCCCGAACCTCTGTGCCGCTTCTACAAAACGCCATTATCTTATAAATTTTCCCTCACCCTCTTCTTCTTCTTCTTAACGCCACTACCCAATTGGTTTCCATGTATTTCATTGAGCAAATGCAGCGCTTGAACATGGGGTTCTCTGATTACATCAAAGCATTGGAAGAAGAGCGCTGTAAAATTCAAGTGTTCCCCAAAGAACTCCCTCTTTCTTTGGAACTGGTCACACAAGGTAAACCATCAACCAAACAAAACAAATCAACGATACCCTTTTTTTCTTTTGACACGAAGATGTCAAAGTTTCTTCCTTTCTCTTCTGGGGTGATTGTTTTCTGAGACATTGAGGTTGGTGTTTTTCTTTTGTTTTTTTGGGTTTTTTTTTGGGTGCAGCTATTGAAGCTTGCAGACAACAATTGTCTGGTACCACTACTGAGTATAATTTGAATGGCCATTCGGAGTGTTCAGAGCAGACAACCTCGGAAGGTCCTGTTTTGGAGGAATTCATTCCAATCAAGAAGAGGGCATCGACCCCTTATTGTGATGAAGATGATGAGGATGAGCAACATTCTCATAAGCAAAAAGTTTCAAAGGATAATAAGAACAGTGATAAGTGGAAGTCAGATTGGCTTAGATCTGTTCAGTTGTGGAATCCGGATCCCCCGGCTGAGGAGGTAAGAAAAACAAAGGTTAATTATCAAATTTACCATTTTTTTTATGGAGTCCTGTGGCTTGTTTTGAGTTATATAGATGAATTGATCACTATGCAATTTCCTTTTGAAATTGTTGATCAGGATGTGACTAGGAACGTGCCTGTGATGGATTTGAAGAGAAGTGGAAGTGGTGGTGGTGCTTTTCAGCCATTCCACAAAGAAGACAACGCTAGCAGGGCAAATGAATCATTGAGTTTAGCACCCTCTAGTAAAGTGCCTGCGACTTCTGTGCCCATGACGGGCACCGGTGAGGAGAATGCTGGAAGCGGTAAAAGAGAGGAGAAGGAGAAGGAGGGACAGAGAAAGCAACGCCGGTGCTGGTCTCAGGATTTGCACAAGCGCTTCTTGCATGCCCTTCAGCAGCTTGGAGGTGCAGATTGTGAGTATCTTCATCTATAGCATGTTTTGATGATCATGGAACAAACTTTCACTTTAGTCCTCCAAATTGTATTGATCATAAAATTTCATCTTTAGATGGTTTAATATAAAATGAATATGACCAAAGTGAAAAAAAGTATAAAAGAATTAAACAATGAAATTATTTTATAGAGTCAGGAACTATATTAAAAAAATAAATAAATCTCAAGACTAAATTACCATACTCATAAAATCTTAAGAACTGAAGTGAGGGTTTATTGAATTGTGATGTTTTGGAATGTTACTATAACTGCATATTGATATTTTGGTGGCTTCTGCAGCTGCCACACCGAAGCAAATCAGAGAGCTAATGAATGTTGATGGTCTCACAAACGATGAAGTCAAGAGCCATTTACAGGTATGTCGCATGTTTGGTTATTATCAAATTTGGCTTAAGCTGGTAAAATCATAATGGGAGTCTTGCTATTGCAATTTTCTATTGTGAGTCATTTCAGTTCTTTCCATGATATAGAACCATTAATTGTTTTTTCATGTTTTATGAAACTTACCCTTCCCATTTTAAATGGTTCCAAACTAAATAGTGATAAGTTTCTTTTTTGTTGCAGAAGTTACAGTAAAACATAATTCTTGAGTTCCAACTGTTCAATATTCGCAATCATAGTCTAAAATAATCGTTTTTGGGTTTTGGACAGAAATACCGATTGCACACTAGAAGGCCAAATACCATAGTTCACAACAGTGCCAATCCACAAACAGCACCTTTTCTCCTTGTAGGGAACATTTTTGTTCAATCACCAGAATATGCAGCAGTAGCTACCTCAACGGCATCAAGAGAAATGAACACAGTTGCAGCACCTGCTGGAATTTATGCACCAGTGGCCACACATCCTCCTGCTGTTTCACACCCACCACCAGCTGTTTCAATTAAGAAGGCAGAGTTTAAGAAAGTGGAGCTGTTTGAGCATTCAAATTCAGAAGAAAGGGCTATTCACAGTGAAGGAGCTGTTCATTCAAATTCCCCAGCATCATCATCCTCCACACATACCACTACTACTTCCCCTGGCTATTGAGTTTGAAGATGTTGTACATGTTTCACAACCAAGTTGCTGTAGAAAAAGCCCTTTGGTGTTTTTCTTTTGACTTTCTTTTGTACTAAAATGTTCTTTACTCCGGTTGTCCGGGATTTTAATTATAGAGGTTGAAAATACACAGAAAGTGACAGTTTTGATGTTAAAATAAATCACTTTTTTTGCTGGCTACCGAGTTATCTCCTCGTCACAGAAGGTGAAATGAAATTTCAAATTTTAAATTTGGAAGCGTGTTCAGTGTTTGAATTTTGGTACAGCTTACCGAGATTGTGACAAATTAAAATGTTCAACTATTCCTACCTTGGATTCTTCTATTACAAAATTTAGATGCAATTACTATTTTTTCCATAAACGTTTAAAGTTTTATCACAGCAACTTGCGAAATCCAAATAGGATTATTGAGATAGGGTGTGACATACAATCAAAATCCTATAGGTCATATAAATACGAGAAGGGTCCACTCACAAAGATGCCCTGTATGACATTATCATTTTTATCGTGTTGGAATGTCACAAATAGGATTATTAAGGTAGGGTGTGACACACAGCAATAACTCAAAAGCATTGAAATTACTCCCCTCATGACCACTATGTCAAAATCCTATAGGTCATATACCAGAAGGTTCTTAGCCATGAAGATGCCCAATTTGACATTGTCATTCTTATTGGGTTAGTCATGTCATAATACTAACAAATTTTCCATTTCACAAAAATCTTATCTAATCAAGTTTAACCGAGTTTTTGATGAATCACAATTTATAGAAAACAAGTTCAAACAGGTTTTGGAAAACTTTTTTAAGAGTTTTATTTGGATAATCTATAAAATGTAAATTAGATGATTGAGATAAAACTCTCAATAATAAAAATATGCAAGAAACACTTAAATTTATTTATTCTTTCATTTAATTGTCCTGACTCAATCATATTCATTGTTCATTGAGCAAACTCAATAGCTGCACCACTTTTTTGTTAATGAGTGGTCCCCCTACACTGCCTTGGTTGTTTGGGTTGGAGTTAATGGGATCCTAGTGGTAGCATGGTGATTCTGCAAGTATATATAAGAATATCCAATAGAATATGCAATAAACACAACCCTACAAAGGACAAAAGAAGATGCAGACATATGTAAGTTATGAAAATGCCAATTTCAACTACTGTGAATTACAATATTGCTGAAAGGATTAGGTTTTGTTTCAAAAATCTATCTATTATGAAACTAATCGAGATGTGACCAATTGCTGGAATGGTCCTTACTAATTTCTGTGGGCCCCTGTTTCTCATTTTTGTTGTTGAGAATGACCGGAAATAGCCTTACAAGTTGCAAAACGGATCACCCAAAAAGGAATTGAAAAATTCACATATTTAAGTAATTTGAATTGTGGGAGGATTCTTCATTGGAATCTTCTACATTTGATTCCTCATCAAACTACTATTTTTGTTTGTACTTGGTCAAGTGCAACCTACGAAGATGGGGCTTTGGGGCTAAAACAATACATTGGGATGAAACCAATTTAACTGAAAGGGATACTATTTGGACTTAGATTAAAGTTTTTAATCCCTTCTAAATTCTAATAAATATCTTTAGTGGAGATTTTTTTTTGACAGGAGATTAAACTTCTATTATTCCCATAATTTTAGTCTCTAATATCAACTGAATCATAACTAATTGATTACATGAAATTAATTGGATGGAAGAGTTAAATTTATTTAAAGGGTGATCAATACAATTTCCTTTTTCAGAAAATCTTTTCATTGAACTTTGATATTTTCCCCTTATTTTTGAAATTCTATGTAAAAGTTTATTAAATAAATTTAATTTGTTATTTTTATTGAAATAACCTTTAGGAAGATGTCAATTGAGTAACAAGGAGCACAAATTAAAAGAAAATGTGTGTATATAAATAGGAGCCACAAGACAACTATAAAGCAGGAAAGTGAGACTCTCATCCCAGATTTTCCCAGTGAACGAAGTAGCAGCACGGCCATTAAAGAGATGTTATATCATAAAGTAAAAACTTAATTAAATATGTTTTTAATTTTTGGTTTTTTTTATTTTAGTTTCTATTTATACTTGTTGGAGGAGTTCGTTTACATTCAAAAATCTAAGTAACAACAAGATGCATGCTTAAATTAATCCGAGTGATGTATATTTGGTATTTTATTGAAACATTTGTTTATTAAAAAATAAAATTCATTTCTTAACTTTAAAGCGAGGTTCATAAATACAAAAAGACAAACACAACTGCTAAGAAACCTATGATACATTTTTTTTATGAAGATAGTCATTGTGTGTTTGGCATATTGATCTATTTCATCAGGAATTGAGTAAAACACATAGGTGGAATAAAACTCTGTGTATGATATAATATAATAAAAAAATGTAATATAATTATTGATATTATGATACAGAAAAGTTTAGATGAGTTGGTTAAATTAGACATCAATATTTACTGAATGTTTATAAAAGTATTTATATATCACTTATTAACTACGTCTTCGTATTAGTAAGATTTAAATTTGTTTTTAAAATTATAAGTTAAGTCATTAACTAACCGACTAATTTTTTTAAGTATATAATTATTGATATGATAATAATATATGATGTCTAGATAGTTGATTAATAGCATCACATTATAGTTTTTTAACCATAATTAATAGCATCACACGAAGGCTTGGGCGCAGTAAGCTAGTTCTTCAAGACCACGCTGAACCCCAAGTAACGGGCGCAGTAGGTTCAGGATTAGCCCTGATCTGAACCCCGTATCGAAGGCTCGGATTGTAGGATTAAACCGAACTCTGAGTACGACTAGTAGGATAAACCGAACGTCGGTGAAGAATTGTCATTAGATAAAACCAAAGACCAATTGAAGAACGGCTAGTAGGATTAAACCGAAGGCCAAATATGACATGGACTGTAGGATCAAACCGAACTCCAAACACAACAAGTAAGTTATACTAAACTCCAGATTAATACTCTCTTATGAAGTTCTTTATTTGGAAGTTTTATAGCTTATAATTCTGAGTTATCAATTCTTCAATTGAGACCTGACTCATAAACTCCGACACAAACAATTCACTCGGGTACGCCACAATCTAAGGCATATTCACCCGAAATCTCTCAGTCGGAAATATTTGAAGAGGAATTTCTATTTTAAATCCTCACTCTTTAAAGCTCTCATGAGAAAATCTCACTCAGGGTTTATTCAAAGTGATCATCACCCAATGAAACTGGGGGACAGCATCAACGATTTAACGAATATCTTGAGGAATGAATTCTCGTCTAAACAATCTCACAATCATTCCCCTTAAGCCGTTCTTGTGACGATGATGTGTTCCCTCACAAGCGGTGATCTTATTATGAAATTCATCTCGCATGTTTAAGTCCGGTATGGAGATTTTGTTTTACAATCCGATCTTCATAACTTAAACCCGGAATGATACAATACACATGCAATCCCTCTATTAAAGTTGTTTTTCACTAAACAATAATGGGGGTAAAAAACTCATTCATTGAAGTGAAATTACATACAATAGTTCAAAATCCGGAGTTGATCCCGGTACACAACTATACATGTAAATGAAAAGAAAACTACGGAGGAGGAATCTGTTCTTCAGCTTTCTGTGCCTCCTCAGCACCGGGCTCTTGTGCTCCTTCCTTTGGAACCTCCACAGGAGTCTCACCTCCAGGAGCCTCAGCCCTTTCTTCAGAAGAGGGAACCTCGGACACAGGAAAGACGTAATCAGGTCCCATGGTTTGACCCTCAGGAAGAGGAGGCAAACCGTACAAGGACGTCGGAGGATCTTCGTGACGACCATCCACCACTGCGACTAACTTTCCCCCATGGAATTCATAGTACGGATCCATTCCATAAAGGTTAAGTTTCGCAGTGGGGTTGCGGTAGAAGACTTGGCGTATGGCTAGGCCGAAGGACTCTTCAACAGCCCGGCTGCATATGTCAACAGCTTCTTCTCTCTCAGCTTTCGCTGTAGCCAATTCTCCCCGCAACTTGGACAGCTCCTCACTGGATACTTCGGACTCCGCTTTCCTAGCCTTCAGTCCCTCTATCTCAAGAAGGAGCTTCTTCTCCCTTTGAGACCACTCCTCAGCGTCAGCTTTATTCTTATCTTGGCTGCTACGGAGTTCTTCCTCCTTCTCTGCCACTTTGCCTTCCAAGTTTTTAAGATCGCCTTTGAGCTTGAGATTCTCTTTAGTCATAATATCTCCAAACTCCTTAGACTTGCTAAGACGATCTTCCATTAACTTCACGGCGGCTTTGTCTTTTTCCGAGGAAAGCTTGAGTTCTTTCAACTCGTCACTCAATTTTTCAACCTTATCGACGTTGTTAGCCAACTCGCTGACTGAAGAAAGCATTCCAGCAAGTTCGGCTAACTGCCACCTTCCGGCCTCACACGCTTCCTTAATTTCTTTAGGACTGAGTGTAGGCCGGAGTTTGTACATCGGTGGAGGAAGAGTGGCTGGAGTAGAACCCTCGTAGGAGAGGAAGGGGGTGAGAAACGAAGTAGTTGGGAAGGAGGTCGGCTCTGATCCAGAAACCCCAGCAGCAGGATCCTCCGAAGTCCTTTGCTTCTTGGACTGACGCCTTGCAGGATCATTCTGGATCTTTCTTCTCCTTTCAGTAACTGGAGGCTGACCCGAGGCTGCACCAACATCGGATGAACCGCCCTCAACCAGTGGGATGTCCCCTTCAGCATCCGAGGTCAGGATGATTAACTCAGGACGATCCTTAGTTAAGGGCCTGGGCTTCACTTCATTTTCATGGGCAACGGACTTACCCGCCGCCTTGAATTTCTTTAACTTGTCCATCTCTGGAGTTTCTTGTTCTATTTCACCTACATGAACAAACACAAGATGTTAGCAACTACAAATATTCTATATATATTTGGTAAAGGAGAAAAGGTGAAACAAAACGAGAAGTACGCAAATATTCCTCCCGGACTCCGCTTGAGCTACTTAGCAAACGCCTACACGAAAAGACGTGACGATGTGTAGTGTGTGATTCAAGTGCGAACAACACTCTCGACGTCTCACGAGACAGATCGGATTGATCAGTGTAGTACGCGTGTGAGCTCAAGAGAAAATGTTTGTGTGTCCAACTCAGGGGAAATTTGTCTACGCCCTCTTCATCCTTCCAAAATATTGGTTTGCCCTTCTTGATGGATATGCGAGTGAAATAAGTTTTGAAGGACTTCCCGTCAACCTTGGCAGAATCCGTATAAGACTCAAAGTTCACAAAGGAACAGAGAGTCCGGAGAGTCACCAGACCAACTCCACCCTACTTGTTTGCCCGTCGAACTACCTGAGTGTAGTAGAATAGCATCGCTACAGTGGGCGTGAAATTAAAATGTTCACCCAAGACCTCCAAAGATCGGACGAGGCCCCAACCGTTGGGATGAAGTTGGGAGGGTGCACAGTTCAGAAACTTCAAGACACCCATCTGGAGTTCGGTTAGAGGGAAACGAACTCCCAGATAATGAAAAATAAAGTTATACATATATACAAAGCGGTCATTAGGGACGATATGGCATATCCGCTCTGTCGGAAGTGGTGCGTAAACCCTATACCACTTTTTCGTCTCTTCATCCGTACTCAGCGTGAACCTCGGTTGAATCCGAGATCCCTCCTCATCCGCATAACGAGAGGCCAGGTCCTTAAACTCGCTGGACACCCAACAGAAAGGCCATTTAGCCTGAACCTCCTCCCAATTCAGCCTCGAAGCAACAACGCTATAGAGACCTTCAGTTGTCCTCGAAATAGCACTATTTCCAGAGGTTCCTTCTCCAGTGGCCATTTGGATTTTCTGAATCGAACTCCTTAATCTACGATAAGAAGTAAAATGTCGTCAGAAAGTTGCAATCATTACTCACTGCATTTTAAAAGCAATTACAATCAGAGGGCGACTCTAAGAAGGGAAAGGTCACTTCCCACAGTGAGTAAGATCCCCCTTTCTGAGCGACGTGATTCAGTCTTAGGAAGAATTATAAGAATTCTTCCCCACGACTATTAGGGTTGCGGGAAACTGATTCCCCCCCCCCCTAGATGAAGCCTACTTTCTATAACTAAGAGTAGCAAACCAAAGCGAAACTAGAGCGACAAGGAAGAGATAGTTACCTCAGATGACAGTGATGAATTTGAGGAACAAAAAAACCCTCACAATATAGGCAGCAAACTTCCTTGCAAAATTTCTGCAGAGTTTCGTTGAGAAAACAAAAGCAAGTGGAACCCAGAATCCACTAAGTATTCCTTTTATAGGAAACGAAGAGGTTCGGTTACCCCCTCTTGAAGTTGTGTCGTTCTCGATAAAACGCATTCGTTCACAAGCGAAACGACCCAACCGTTCCAAATTCTTGGGCGCCAAAACGATAGCGACTCAGCAAAGGGCTATCTACTAGGCCCAAAAGTTCCAAAAACTTCAGGCCCATTAAGCCCAAAACGACGGTTAATGAGATTTTCATCTCAGACGCAATAATTGCTTGCCCACGTGATTAAAAGCATTAATGTCTAATCATGCAACGCAATTCACGCTTTACAGCCGTTACACGAACTTCAAGAGTTTTCAATTCCAATAAACTCTTGAAGTTCTCACACACAACGAATCTTTGTCTGAATCCGTTGTGACCGCACCGACAGGTCGGATCTATTAATTTTAGAACGGTTCTTTACGAATGACAACAGATGCTAAGGAACTGTTACACACGTAAGCTTACCGATATTAAGACCTCTCGCAGGTTGAGTAGCCTATGTGAACAACCATTCGGTCCCTCACACAAGCTAGGGGACATATGATCCGGTCTCAATACCGGTATCCGATCTGCAATACAAATTTCAACGTCTTTGACAAGACATCTACGTGTAACCGGTGTCATCGGTATACATCCGAACTGTAATTCCGTATCAGGCGTTCTCCCTATACCGGTTGTTTAGGATAACACCATGACATCGGACAATACACACGTCACTGTGCTAATGACAAGGATTGTTGCTACAGGGATCGATCAATAATTCCCTACACTACGAGCCAAATTCTGCTCACGGGAATGGTCAACTTGTTCCCTAATCCTAGTCTATATTCTCTACGCTCAATATAAAATAGCCACTTGACCCAATCATGCAGGTAAGTGCGCAATATAATAATGCTAATGGGAGTTGGTGGTTCCCCACCAACGAATCCTCGTTATTCGAGCCAATCAGGTATATGAACTCACTTTATGATTGAAGTGGGGGATCTTCATCTTCTTCAGCTCCTTTACGACTGATTACTCTGAATACATTCCTTACTTGGAATATAATCACTGACTTGAGCGTCGGAGAATCTTTGCAGGTGACACCACCATTCGCCCACTTCAACGCGTTAGGTCGGTGTGAAGGATCTCCAGGACGCCCAATCCGCTCTCCTCATTCAAGGATAACGGATACATACATCGGATACACATACATCCGGTCTATTATACGGTATTGATATACTATTCGTGACTGGCTTGAGATCGGATCTCTTGACCCCGGTCCAGGACAGATCACTCTATGATTGAGAATTGTAAAAATAGTACCAGGTCTTCCAACTAAGTATGGTAAACAAGATGTATTATTAAGTTTTTATATATAAGAATAAGAATTTTGATTATCTACTTTCATTATATGTGAAGTAACTAGCTTGAATCTTTGACAAGATTACCTGCCCCCTCTGTACTCTCTTTTCTAACAACACCCTTTGCATTGCCTCTGTGATCATTCTACAAAAAAATGTTACTTTATGCAAAATCACCTTTTAATTCCCAGTATATAACAAAGTGAGATTATCCCAAAACACGATCTTACAAATTTCCGATTATTCAATTTGTCCCCCTATATTTGTACTCTCACTCATAGTACACAAACAAACCTCCTTCCACATGCATGATCTTTTTATAAAACAAAAATTTAAATAAACTGAATTCGCATGTCCTCATATTTGTGAGAGTTGAATCTACAACTTAAATTTTTAACTAAACCAATCTTTATTTGGTTGCACAATCCTTTTTTTTATACCAAATAAAAATGATAAATGCACACTAGTTAAGGAGAACAGATAGAAAAAAAAATGAAGGGAAAAAGTATATGAAAATGTAAAGATATGATAAGTGATATATAGATATTTGAAATAAAAGAAATATAGAAAATAAAACATGATAATTTTTTATATGAACCAAAATAATATTAATATTAATAAGAAATACATGTAGACCGCAATGATTAGAATTATTCCTTACATTAGTAAAAAAAACTAAATACATAAAAAATTGATATTTTCAACTAAAGAAAAAGTTACTTGTATAAAAGTAAAATAATACATTGTATTAAACATGAACATTGTAACAAAATTACACAAGCCCAACAAAAGATAATTAAAATTATAAATTAGGGGTAGATATGTGTATAAATTGTTGATTAGGAAATTTAAAATTTTAATTACATAATGAATTAACCCATAATTATTTTAGTTCTATAATTTTAAATAATTTAATTATAACATAATAACTAGTTTTGTTTATTATACAACATCCCAAAACACCATATGTTAAATCTAAATACTACCCAACTAAATAAAAAATTACTAATAGAAAACTAATAAAAATCCCCTGTTTATTGTCTTTAATTTGAATTTTAATTTGGTGTTGCTAATTTTGTTTAGGTTAATTTTTATTTGTTATATTTTTAGTTCCTGAAAAGTTTTTTTAGTCTCTCTTAAATGACTATGTGACTTTTTAAATTGCGTGAGTGAACCATAGTTTCCCATTTGAGATTCGACATAAATAGTAATTAAATTAATTGAAGTATAGAAAAATGTTCATCCTGAATGGGTAGAACCACTACCTTTGTAAACAAAGTGAGATTCATAGCACCGTTTGAATAGATACTTATGGTTGACCAGGGTCCACCCATAATGTGTTTATTATAGTTACTAATGTGTTTATTTTCGCTTGTTTGAGCAGATACTTATGGCTGACCAGGGTCTAGCCGCGAGATCCGACTCCCAGGATACAAATTTCCTTGCTAAGAGGAGTCGAAGTGTAACGTCTCACCTAATTATTAGACACTAATTATGCAATTAAAGTTAATTAAACACACAATGTTATGTCGATTAATTAAAATATAGAGAAATTTTTTTCATGATTTTTGAAGACATTAGAAGTGAAGGAAAATATTGTTCACTAAAGGAAAAATGCATGCCCACCGAATGAAGATAACCATGCGTTCATAGCTCAAGGGACCCAAGAAAATAAATAATAATTAAAAATAAAATATAAAAAAATGGTTAAATGAATCAAAGAAGAAAATGGGATCAGAGGCTACTCGCTTAAGCGAAGCCTTGACTCGCTTAAGCGAAACCAGCGAAGGTCGCTTGAGTGAGTCCCTACTCGCTTGAGCGAGTTCCCCAAACCACTCCTGGGCGAGCCACCGAACGCGCTTGAGCGAGGGAGTCCATATGCATCAGGTTCTTATTTCGCTTGAGCGAGATTGTCTTGCTTGAGCGAAATCGCTCCAGTGGCACCACCATCGCTACTCGCTTAAGCGAGAGGTCCAAACAAACCATCTCGCTTAAACTAAAACATTCCAGAACCTAAACAATGTCCACTCGCTTGAGCGAACCATGCTCGCTCGAGCGAAATGAACACAGAATCTATTTGCCTGGCCCTCCCTCGAGCGAGGCTAATCCCGTTTGAGCGAGATTCACCCAGTAACCACTCCTCCTAATGCATGCATATCTCGCTTGGGCGAGAACCATTCCCGCTTGAGCGAGATCAGGGTAGAGACTACACTATTGATGAAGGGGACTCTCGCTTGAGCGAGAGATGCAGTACATGCAGGGAAACTTAAAATTTTCACACAATCTAGCATGCTTAACCTTTATATGCATCATTTGGCCTAAATTATCCATCCTCACATATTCAAACATACATTTGAGATTGAATCGAACTAAACATACTAATCAATCCTAATTCTAATTCATCAAATGCATCACAATCAAGCCCATCATTGCTCATACTACCTACACACGCCCGAAATTCATGAAATCCATCCTTTCTTTGTTCAATCATCTAGACACTAACAATTTCCATACAAATTGCATGAAAGCCAAGAATAAAGCATAACCTGCCCATATTACATAATTAACTATATACATGGCTCGATGCCACTTCGCACACACAAGTCAAGCAGAAGCTTGACATATTACATGTATAAACATTAATGGCTCAGTGCCATTAGCTATAAATCCATTGATAAAAGCATATAAACCACAAATCACACACAAATAAACATAAACACATCAATACTCATCAGGCTCATATGGAAACCATATAAAACTTATAGATACAACTCATATATGCAAGAATATCCCTGGCATTGGGATTGCTTCCATTGCTCACTCAGCACTAGCCTCCGTAGCCTCTGCAATGTCCCCATCCTCGGTCACTGAAAAATAATTGTAAGGGTGAATGACCGGAATCATGATTCAATGTAATAAACTCAAATGCAATTTAAACCTCAACTGGAGGTACACTTACCTCTTCCACTTATCAAGCAATTACTCTTTCCTTTCACAATCAACAATCATTAGAAAATTACTTATATATAAAAAAATCATCAATTGTAATAATCTCATCTACATAAATATATACTTATATATATATCACAACTGACTCGCATGCATTCAGACTCATAGTATCTGGATACTAAAGGATCGGCCTTCACTTGGGGGTCCTACTTGACACCCCGTGAACCCTACTTGGTCCACCGAGTCCTACTTGACTCTCTACCTTAACCATTGGGTCCTACTTGACCACTGGGTAGCTCAACTGGGCCTCAAAAACCACGGAAGCCAAAAACGAGGGGCAGCATATACCGTCGGCCATCCCACACCACATAATCACATAACAATCTTATCATACATTGTATATTATCAACACATCTGATATGCAATGTCAGAAACTGACATAAAATCATCACTCGGGCGGCCTACTTGCTAAGCCCACTAACACAAGCCATCATCATTCTCAATTCAACCATACATCCTTAAATCTTATATGAACATCATTGTTTTCTTATTCTTTCTCATTCTTAAAAACCATGTTATTTCCTTTTCGTACACATCTACTATCACCATTATCTTAATATTGCAAAGGACCTAATCATGCTACTCATTTACCAATTCACACAATTCATTTATTAATCCATATAATTCATTATATTGTTCAATCATACCAAAATTTCTAATTTCCTTTCATTATACTTATTTCTTTTTAAATCCTAATTAGGGTTTATATCCGATTCTACTTAATTATGACCCCGAACACCCCCTTACCTCGATTCCAAGCTTCCACTAACTGTTCTAGACGTCGATCACGCCCAATGACTCGCGTATTTGCCGCTCTGCTTCTGGTTTCGACACCCACTTCATTTAACAACCTTTTCGAAGCCCATTCTGATACCTACGAGTACCCCAAGCATGAGATTTATTAATAATTTTATGTACCCATCATGTCAAGATTCTTGATTAAGCTCCAAATTGCTAGCAAAGTATAAAACGGTACCTCCGCCATACAACACCAATCATGACCAATAGAGGAAAGAAAGGGGATACGAGAATTGAAAAACCCATTGATCTAAAAGCTATTCCCAAGCTCTAAAATAACCATGAAAAATGAAAATAAACATTCCCCATGCATGTACATGGTTCAGCCAAGAGAGGAAGAAAAGGAAGAATACATAAATGGATCACCTATGCTACCAAGCTTCATCTTCATGCTTAAAATGCCATAAAAATGGAGACTACGCAGCTTTTTCTTCGTTACCCCAAGAAATCCGAATTTGCCAAAGAGAAAAGAGAAGGGAAAAGGCGAAATTAATGGTACCCATGGACATACCTCGCTACAACGGACCTAGAACCGTAATCAATTTGAAGTTATGATGCGAAATTGCCCTCCAATTGGAGCTTTAAACCCGAGGCCATTGAAGAGAAAAAAGGGAGCAGTTTCACGCATGAATGTACGAGGAAAAAGAAGGAAAAAAATTGGATTTTTTAACGTCAAAAGGGCACAATGGTCATTTGTCATTTCTTTTATATTTTCTATTAAAACTTTTAATTAAACTTTTATCTTTTATCCTTGGTAACTTCTAAACTGACCACCACTAATTTAAACTTTATTTAAATTTTAATGATCGTCCAATTAAATAAATTTGTTAAGTTTCATAGCATTTAATTATTTAAAATTTTGATTATATTATTTAATAATGATTTTTCAAAATTTTGAAATTTATTTAAAATAATTATTTATAATTTTCAACCAATTGCCGATTTTAAAATTATTCAGGATGTTACACGAAGTGTTATCCGGATGACTAGTGTTGCACTTAGGCACCATCAGGGACAGAGGAGCCATGTTGACATTGATGTCAACACCAGGATAACTTCGGGACCTCACGCCGCCAAGTTTCATAATTACTTGGGTGTCCTGGAACGGCCGGAGGTGTCCATCATTATCCCTGATTGGGATAGTGTTGAGGTTGTGAAGAACGTAATTTTGGCTGATGTTCTTGTAAGAAAACACCAATTGCATATTTGTTTTTTAAGTGTATTGCGATTTGTTCTGCATAATAAACTCAACCATGTTAATTTGCCAATTGTAGGATGCTTGAGATATTCTTGCAGTCAACACATTGTGCAGGAAGATCATGACTGAGATCGCTGATCGGTGGAAGGCATTCAAGGGCAAACTGACTTCCATGTATGCATGCATGTTAAAAATTAAGTCTTTTAAATTGTACTGTCTTATGCTATTAATTTCTTACTTCAAGTATTCTGAATTATAGGTATGTCTTCAGGAAGAAGCGGGGTAAGTTTCCCAGAGACATACACATTTATAGATCAGCAAACTTAGGATGTGTTTGTTGCATCCATGCACACGAACGACTTTATGGTACGTACCTTTATACAGACGCTTGGTATACAACCACTCGGTATATAGTCACTTGGCTCACCCGATGGCCGAGAGCTCGTGACTGGGGCTAGTGTTTACTTCAGATTAGCTAAGGTCCCCCATATCCCCTTATTTTAGGATATTATCTCTATCTCCTCAATTCTATAAAGTTATCTTTATCTTCTATCTTAGAAAATTATCTCTATCTATTAGATATTGGGCCGAGATTAATGGTCTTTCTTTGATGTATAAATATAACCTTAGAGTTGTTGAGATTTGAGAATTAAATTCTCTGATAATCGATTACCATTGTGTGTAATCGATTATCAAAGAGTGAAAACTCTGATTGAGTAACTTTTTAAATTTTGAGACGCCAAATGGTATGACCTTTCAAAGGTGTAATGCCAAATGGTATGACTTTTCAAAAGGTGTAATTGATTACCATTGTGTTGTAATTAATTACATGCCTTTTCAGTAAATTTAAAGAGTCTCAACTTTTTATGAAGAGTTATAACAATTCATAAATTTGTGTCCCTTTAATTCAGAAGATGTCTGATCAACATCTATATAAAGGGATCCAAGTACATTACTCAAACACAGAAATAAAACACAAATTAAATTTCTTTCATCCTTTGTTCTTGTTTTGCAACAATACAAGAGTGAGTATTGTTGTTGAATCTTCTTTGTATCTCAAAATTGGATTTCGTGATACCCACACTCTATAGGGACGAAATACTAATTTTAGGAAAGTGCTCTGCATGCCTAGAAGATCATATCAAGTCCTCTAAATTGTTGTTCATCTTTTGGTTCACCCTTGAATTTGGAAAATTGTTCCAACAATCTAAAATTAGTATTTCCAAGAAAAATGGCAACAATCCGTGATATGTCTACAAATTTCCACAAATTAGACAAATTTGAAGGCGTTGGTTTTCGTAGATGGCAAAAGAAGATGCACTTCCTCCTCTCCGCCCTTAATGTGGCCTATGTTCTTAGCACTCCACAACCAAAGGAGAGAGAAGAGGAAACTTTGGAAGAACAAAGAAAGAGGCACAAGTGGGAGAATGATGATTACATATGCCGTGGTCACATTCTGAATGGCATGACCGATGCATTATTCGATGTGTATCAGTATGTAGAATCGGCCAAAGAATTGTGGGATCAACTTGAAGGCAAATACATTTCTGAAGATGCATCAAGTAAGAAATTCCTTGTTAGTAATTTTAATAATTATAAGATGAGTAATGCTAGACCTATAATGGAACAATTCCATGAAATCCAAAGAATCCTTGGAAGTTTTAGGCAACATAATATTGCTATGGATGAGACTTTTATTGTTTCTTCTATAATTGATAAATTACCACCCAATTGGAAAGATGTGAGAAATTCTTTAAAGCACAACAAGGATGATATAAGTGTTGAACAATTGGCAACACATCTTCGAATTGAAGAAAGAATCCGTCTACAAGATGGTAATAAGGATTCTAGCAATCCTAATTTGTCCACTGTTAATATGGTGGAAGATGAGAAATCAAAGGCAATACCAAAGTTCAAGAAAAGGCCCCTTAATTTCAATAAAGGAAGTAGGAACAAGAGGCCTAAATTTGGTAAGGCAAATCAACAAGAAACTTGTTGGGAATGTGGCAATTCCGGTCACATAAAAAGAGATTGTACAATCTGAAAAAGGAAAATCAAGACATATAGGTGTGAGACATAGTTATGTCCAAGGACTTATCAAGGATGGTATTATTACCGTTGATTTCGTTCGAACAAAGCTTAATTTGGCTGATGGTTTTACAAAGGCATTGGCTAAAGATTCCATCTCTAGAATGTCTATTGAAATTGGAATGGAGCCCATAATTAATCACTAGTAAGGGAATCTTAACTTAACGCTTAATATGACATTAAGTCTTAAGTTCAATAAGATTAAATCTCTTATTTGATGATTGAAAGCACAAGGGTGCTTTGGACCTGTGATGTAAGGAGGTTGAATAATTCTTAATTGATTTCTTGAATTTATGTTTTATCGCAGGAACATGTTTTACCTAAGAAATCAACCTATGTAAGTGCGAAGTTTGGCCGCTTCAAGAAGTCAAAGGGCAATGACTTTGATGCACTTATGAATAGATATGGATGCATGGCCCTATTGTGTCAAGTACAACAAGAACATGTAGTTTATCTTATATGTAGTTGTATCTTCAAGTTTTCATTATGTATTATATCGGTTCAATCGTTTCGATACCAATAAAATACGATTTCTTGGAATGTATACTCTACTAAGTGGAAGTTCAAGTCTATGTACACTTTCATTTACGTGTAAGATTGTATATATTAAATTTAAATTTGTGTGTAGTAATTATTTAATACTCTCAAATGGGGGAGGATTGTTGAGATTTGAGAATTAAATTCTCTGATAATCGATTACCATTGTGTGTAATCGATTATCAAAGAGTGAAAACTCTGATTGAGTAACTTTTTAAATTTTGAGACGCCAAATGGTATGACCTTTCAAAGGTGTAATGCCAAATGGTATGACTTTTCAAAAGGTGTAATTGATTACCATTGTGTTGTAATTAATTACATGCCTTTTCAGTAAATTTAAAGAGTCTCAACTTTTTATGAAGAGTTATAACAATTCATAAATTTGTGTCCCTTTAATTCAGAAGATGTCTGATCAACATCTATATAAAGGGATCCAAGTACATTACTCAAACACAGAAATAAAACACAAATTAAATTTCTTTCATCCTTTGTTCTTGTTTTGCAACAATACAAGAGTGAGTATTGTTGTTGAATCTTCTTTGTATCTCAAAATTGGATTTCGTGATACCCACACTCTATAGGGACGAAATACTAATTTTAGGAAAGTGCTCTGCATGCCTAGAAGATCATATCAAGTCCTCTAAATTGTTGTTCATCTTTTGGTTCACCCTTACTTTGGAAAATTGTTCCAACAAGAGTGACATTTTAAATAAAAACCATAATTTTTCTAGAGTAATTCTTTAAGGTTTTAGCCTTACACACTACAATAATTTATTTTACGCACAAAAATTCTACATGTGAGGGGACGTGTATATGAATAATCAAGATGTTATAAAAAAAATTTAATTGGTATGTATTTATGAGAAAGACAATATTTTATGGGTCCAAATCATTAACTATTTGTGCCAATACTTATAAGTTGCTTGCACTCTAATTGTTGTTATTTGCATGGTGGTGATCCGAATAAAAAGAATTAATAACATGAGCTTTGAGAATTCAATATTCAAGTACCAACTACACTCTATACATATTTTCATTACGCATATATTTTCCGTTTGCCGGTGCAGTGACCAATTAAATTAAGTACCTTATGCTCAACAAATTAATTAACAAAGCTGCATTTGGAGCATTCTGTCTATAGTTTAATTTACTAATCAATGCTTGCATAGATTTGCATAGCTCCATCGACGTATGCTATATATGAGCATTGTCATCAAAGTCACCCCCCTATATGGTCCCCATCAGGAATATTCTTGGGTAGAGTGGTATGTTATTTTAAATATCAAGTGTTATCTAATGAATGTGATACTATATTCTCTTTTTCTAAATTATCTTCCAACAAAACATCCTTCTAGAGTCCCATCATTCAAAAGTTTAACTTCATTCACTATATATACATATATAACTCAATCTTATCAGAATCAGACCGGTCAGTGAACCGGTGAAAATACCGGTTTATAAAAACTGTGTTAAAACTGAGGTTCAACTGTAGTTGAATCGATAGTATTAAAGAATTGACCCGGACCAGTCACTTAAACGGTTCACGGTTCAACTGGTCGGACCGGCCGAACTGGTTCAGTTTTGATAACAATGATATAACTAATAATGGAATTAATTTGGCGTATATGTATAATTGGTACATCACTAGCTAGCCACCAAATTAATGAAGGATATTCCTAATGTAAATTCCATATGAAATACATTGTGTGTGTTTTAATTTTTTAATTTGTGGGTGATCTCAAAGCTGTAATATAATCATAATGAGGTATTTTTCAATAAAATAAATCCTGCCACATAATATATATTTTTTATTTCAACATTATATTGAAAAGAAACCAGCTGGAATGGCCCGATGGGGAAATCACATGGTATATTAATTAATAAATATTAATTTAGCAAACACGGAAATGCAATTTTAAAAATTAGGGCCATGATCGTATAGGATTAGTGTAAGAAGACTAGCGTTTTTTTTCTTCCAATAAATTATAAACAAAAGATGAACATATATCTATACCAACAAAAACAGGGAAGATACAGGTTGGCATTTAATTATGGAAATTAAGGTTAATCAATTAATTAATATTAATTTGATATATCGTTTGAGATACATTTACCAACAAATAAAATAAATTGTTTTTGACTAGTCTTACGCCAGTTGAGAAATTTTAACTAAAAACTAAATAAGTCTTAAGTACCTATTTATTGTATTTGATAAAGTTAAATTTTTATTAGCTTGACCTCAATTTGGCTAATCTAATAGTTAATCAAATAGACATAAACTATGCGGCATACATAAAATGGAATTTGTTGACCGAAAAAGATTTTTTTACGTTTTGAAATCTTTGACTTTGAGTTGGGGAGAGTTGAAGTTAAAAAAAAAATGAACACATGTAGGTTATATTTTTTATTAAACTTTATAAGGTTTTTGTCTGTAGATATACATGTAGACCACAATGATTTGAGAAGTACTCCATCTGAGTGAAGCACGTGTTGGTGAAAGAAATATTAATTGGGTTAGATAAGACCCTTGCAATATATTTTTGGTTGCTTATTGGATCATTAGAACATGGACTTTGGACCAATGGATTTTTCTTTGTCGGGCAAGGAATTGATACAGTTGGAAAGAGGCAACCTAAATCTGTCCCTTCAGTTGATCTAAGGTCAAGTGACCCTTCATGCATGTTCTCTTTAAAATATGAAGAAAAACATAACAAAACACACCCACAATTTCCTAATTAATTATTCGTGTTTGTTAATTTGATCCATGGATTCTTTCCAAAATTTAATTAAGGGAGCATCCCTTGATGATAAATTATGATAAGGAATATTCTTGTAACCTGAACACAAAATCAAAGACGACCTAATTGAAACTTCCTCGAGTTCAAAGACACGTATAATCCACGTTTTAATTAACATGAAATTTACAGGAATAAAGCATACTTTTGCGCCCTTTCTGAATCTCTAACTTTTTAAGTTTCTTTGCTTCTTAGCCATTAAAGTTGCGTTTTTCCTAATCACTTTTAATATTTAGTATATACTAATTTCATTTTGTACTTTTTATTTTCATTCACGTATGATTCCATTAAAAAGTTAAAATACAAATTCATCCCTTCACATTTTGTATTTATACATCCATGATCAAGTTAATTCCCAGTAATGCGAATCAATCCAATAATAAATCATAAACACATTCTCAATGAATAGGTCTAACAAGTAGTAAGTCGTAATGCATTAATTACCGCTTATTAAAAAAAAGGCCTAATGCATTACGTTCTTTTCCATAAGGTATTCTGCATAAGTTCACCTAAACAAAGAAAAATAGTTAAGTAGGGTAATCCTTAACAGTGTTAAATTTGTCACTAACTTTCATTATACTTTTGAAACTCTCCTTAATTTTAACGAAGAGAAAAAAATAAATTTCATATATTTTTTAATATCAAAAGAGAGTGTCTAATAAATATATAATGTCGTGTATTGTAAAAAAGTAACGTATTTTGAATGCCTTATATAATTTACTTATTTAGACACGTTGATGACTAGAAATTTAAAATCCCGATTAGGGAGCTTATCTGAGGCCATTTTGAAGCTTACTTATGTTTAACAATCCTTCCCTCTCATTTCTCCATAAACTTAAAACGTTCTCTTATCCTGTATAGATTCTAAAATTTCTTTTGTATGATTCTTTATGTGGAGGATACCATTCCATTCTCCATTGGTGTTGTTATGTTCTTGACGCATAAAGGAATATTTTAATCGAAACGGAATTTGAAACAACTCAAAAGTTTGTAACATATTAAGTTCTATTTTGAACTTTAAGGTTCTTCAAGTTAGTCCTATGTTTATCATTTTTTAAATATAATATTAATATTTGAACTCCTAGGATACAGGCATGTTTTAAGAGAAGGTATTCATGCGCGGATAACAAATCAAGATCAACGCCCTATAGGATTGGGGCCTTCCAGAGGAAGCATCTCGCATCAGCCATCCTCTTCCAAGGATGCGTAGTTCAGAGTAGTAGCAGTAGGGTTTTATTCTTAGGTGGGCAGTCTAGTTGTCTTCTTTTGTTTAGTAGTTGAGTTGTATTCTTCTAGGTTTTTGGGAGCCTATGTGCCCTTACTTCATTCAGAGTATGTAAAGCAATGTTGAATCATGTATGAATTGCTGTTATGAATATTATGATCCACCTTCGTGTTGTGTTATAAAAAAAATATTCCTCAATTTTACAACTTAAGTAGTACTCTTAGTCAACTAGGATAATCTACAGTGCGAGATTGTCTTTATTACCGAAGGGATGCTACATATATGATACTTGGGCTCCGAGAGGAAGATGTAAGACGAATTACTAACTTGACTCTTGATCCAAGTATTATATTTGAATATTTATTGAAATCACTTTTTGGTAGAGAAAGGATAAATTATACAATCAAGTAGGATAGAAATTTATACCTACTTATTAAGAATCATAAAATATTAAAATTCTAATTATAAGTTACAAAATAAAAAATAAAAACTATCAACTCAAATTATACTCTATTATTACATGGTGAATTTAGATTTGTTAATCATAAAATTTGGAATTTCTAATTATAAATTAAAAAAGTAAATTATAAATTCCTAATTAGAGTTTAGGGTTATTAAATTTTTTTAAAAATTATAATTATAAAATAAAAATTAAAAAACTTACAAATTAAATAGGTACTTGAGTGTTACATAATTAATTTAGGTTTGTTAATAATAAATTTTTTAATTTATATTTAAAATTATGAAATAAATGAATTACAAATTTCAAATTAGAGTTTAAGGTATAATAAATAAATTTTTTAAAAAATACTAATTATAAATTACAAAATAAAAAATTAGAAACTTAAAAATTAAATATGTACTTGAGTATTATATAAATAATTTAGGTTTGTTAATAATAAAAGTTTTAGTTTCTATTTAAAAAATAAATAAATAAATAAATAAATTATAAATTCCTTATTAGAGTTTAGTGGTGTATTGACAATGTATCTTTTGATATGAACTATTTGTAGATGCATGATAGAGTGTATCCTCATAGGAAAAATTTAAAAAGTGAGTTTATTAGAAGAGTGATAGAGAGTGTCATGACCGGGATCGTGACAAGAAGCCGACCATAAAAAGAAAAGTTTTGAAATCCTTTCGAAAAACTGAGTCGCCACTAATATTTATTTAAGGGTAAAATATTGGGAAAGACTTTGTTAAGGCATTAGTCATAAAAATGACATTCCGAATTTGGGAGTCGAATTACAAGTGGGGAAGGTATTAGCATCCTACATCATCTGTTATAAAACGATTACCTCAAATTGATTGCGCGCACTTTAAATAGCTCAAATTAATTTAACCTCCAAGAAAAGAAATAAATGACATGAACAAGGAAAAAATAAATTTCGAAATAAGGTTAACATGACGTCTCGTTCAAATTAATCTTAAATCAAACATGTTCTAAAAAAAGGATTAACATGACGTGTCATCTGAATTAATCTTTTCACAAGGAAAATTGTTATTTTTAACAGATGAAAAAAAAGTTAAAAAATATGATAAGATTAACAAGATGTCTAGTTTGAATTAATCTCATTATAGTAAAATGATGTTTCCAAATTAAATAGTAACAATTTAAAATTGATCAAAATAAACGACGATAAATGAAAATTACTAAAAGTATAACACACCTCAATTATTCTCTCTCTTACATATTCCCTAGTATGTCGGGAAATTTGGGTTATGTAGTTCTTGGCAGTGAATAAAATTTAAAAATTGATTTTTGTTGATTTTTTTATGATTTTAGAAGGGCTTTGGAAATGATTTTTTAAAGAAAAGATATTATTTGAATTATGTATTAAAAAGAGATCTCATCATATTTTGGTATTTTCCTTATATATATATACACTACTAAAAAAATGAGTAATAGCTACACTCTGATAGCGACCGCCAAATGCCGTCGCTAATCAGTGACCGATTTAGCGACCGCAATAAGAAGGGGACCTTGAATACGAAAAATAGTGACCACATCAGCGACCAACACCATGCCGTCGCTGAATTTGGCAAAGAACCGTCACTAATACCGTCGGTAAATTGTCCCCCGTCCCTGATACGGTCGCTAAGGTTATTTCCCTCCATTTTTTTGGTTTCCCTCCAACTTATATGTGGCGCCAACTGATAGCGACGGCCAAATCACCGTCACTATGTATTCGGACAAATCAACGACGCATTTATGCCGTCGCTATGATCAAGTTAGTGACGGCAGGGAATCGTCGTCGCTATGTTTGGATACGTCAGCGACGGATTGTGACTGTCGCCAAGGTTACTGAAGGCTTTCAAAATTTTAGAGGGATTTCTAAATTGAGCGACGGATGCTGTCGTCGCTAGTGTTGGTATAGTAGCGACAGATGTGTTTATCTGTCGCTATAGTTTTAATTTTTTAAATCAGTGACGTATTTAGCGACGGGTATGTGTCGTCGCTAAGTGCTAAATGTATTTCGGACAGAGCCCATTTTCCCCAATCATTTGCCCTAAACCCTCCCTCATCTCTCTTCCTCCCTCAGACTCCTTCGTCTCTGACAGTGTCCCCCCTCCCTCTGTATCCCTCCCGCTCTCTGACTCTGCCCCCAAGCCCTACCTCCATTAGTCTCTCTGGTGAGCCACTGAACCACCGTCTCCCAAAGCTTCGAACCAGTGTGTCCCCCTTACCACTGAACCATCGTCTCAGAAAGCTTGAAGCCACCGTCTCCGACCACAGTGACAAACCACCGTCTCCCTCCACCCTCTCCGTTGGAATTTTTGAGCATTTGAGGCTCCCTTCCCTCCGTCATTTGAGAGCCACGGTGTCTTCTCCACCGGCTCCCTCTTCGTGACTGCAGGTAATATACATCATTCCCTCTATTTTTCTTGTCTCTGTATGTACTGGTTATTAAGTAAGAGATGTTTGAACTAGTTTTCCTACAAAAGAGGATATCTACTGTTGATATCAAGATATATAAACAAAAGCAGAACTTAGGTACACCCCCTTGATAATTTTTGTATTCTTATCTAATTGTGTGAAATAATGTTTGGTATTAATAGTTATCAAAGTGAAAATTAATATAATTGGAGAATAACACAAAAAATATATCTTAAGAAACTGGATTTAAACTTTGTTATGAAGTAAGAATTGATATTCATTACATGAAAATTTAGGACCTCAAGTAGTGAATTCAGAAGGCCAAAAGATTAGAATCACTTATGAAGTTTTGAAGTAAATGTGGAGATGACAATTAATCCATTAGGATATAAGCATTCCATGATAAAATTGTACCAAAATCTCAAGGATAGAGAGGAATTAAGGCCTAGGTTGAAGCACTCATCACCTTCTCAATCAGATCAGCAGCATCTTGAACGGTGGAGATGTTCTCCACTCCACCTTCTCCAACGGAAATGTCAAATTTCTCTTCCAAAGTCATCATGATTTCAACCTGCTCAAATACAGCCATGCCCCAATTAAACATATAATACTGCACTTTACGCATAGATTAACACTTATTTATTCTCTTCTCCATCCCACAAAACTAAAAAGTAGTGCTAGAATTTGAGGCCTCACAATGTCTAAAGAATCAGCACCTAAGTCTGCAAATTTGGTTTCGGGGATCAGGGTGGCATCATCAATAGAAAGTTGCTTTGCAATGGTGCTTAGAACAATTTGTATAGTTTCTGGTTTAGCCTTCAGCCAACAATTAAGTAGATTAAACACATTAGATAAGCTAAGAAGCTGTTTGGTTTGAGAAACATATTTTGTTTTCATCTCATGTTTTCTCTCTTTAAGTACAAAACTGTTAGGAAAATCAACAACTAAATTTGTTTTCAATATTTCACATACCAACTTAACTTATGAAAACTGAAAATAATGAGTCAATTTTTTAAAATAAAAGTGAAAACAATAAATTTTCACTTTACCAACCAGAATTTATAGAAACATTGGAGAGAAATACTCAATATGAGGAAGCGAATGGCATCATTACAATGGAGCAAGAGATTTTAGTGCCAATTCCACCAGAGAGTGCAAATGAAGTTTTTGTGGCCCTTTTCAATTGGACTTTATTCACAAGTTTTAGCCCATCAAACACAGAGTTACCCTGCATAAGAAAACAAGTTAATGGTGTAGTGAAGTGTGAACCAATGATGACAAAACATATTTTTGATGAAGTAAACTAAACAGTGCTTGTCTTACAATTATGGATAAGTTCTTCACTTGGCAAGAGGTTGTTGTTTTTGTTCTGACACCAGAATTGAAGGAAAGGGTAGCCAGTGAAGTTGAAGAAGTGGAAAGAATAGAAGCCATGATTTGTTTTGTAGAATAAACACTATACTTGAAAAATGTAGCTCTTAGGCAATAATTTTTGCATATCTATCTGTCTATTTATATATATATATATATATATATATATGTATATATAAATTTGTTATAAGTATAGTTCCTTTGCATGTAGCAAAATTTATAGGTAGTGACTTGATTAGAATTAGGGGGACAATAACTCGTTATTTACAATATTATATATGGAAATCAGTATTCCTATTGGTGCATGATTAGAAACACATATCTATCTGGGATGTGAGCCTGCCCACTTATTTCAGGGGTAATTTTTGTTGTTTTGTTTTAGAGGCTGTGTTAATTAAGGTAGAGGGTGAGATATCATGGAGATGTGGCAACTAGTAAGTTTAGCAGTAGTTGAATCCAGTGTTGTTAGAGTCGCGTCTCGCGACGTAGAATCGGACGATTCTACATCTCACGGTGGCTTCCCGTCCTGGAACGGCTGCAGAATCGGCTCCTGGTAGAGACGGAGCAGAATCGCGACGCGGAATGGCGAGACGTGGAGTCGGGTGCGTTTTCGTCTCGCACAATCGGGATGGAAAATACCGGGTCATCTTTATCCTTCGATCTTTCTCCTTCGTTTCCGTCGTCTGAGAGTTCGTCCATCGTCGTTGAGCCTTTCCCTCGTCCATCTTTCTCATGTTTATGTTTGTGATATTAAATTTGGTTTATATTATGAAGTTTATGATTTTAATTTGATATTTATTATATTTATATATATTTTAGAATTTCTAGTAGACTCTTCTGTTTCGTCTTACGTTTCACGAGTCTACGTTTCTTAAATCCTCATCGTCTCAACGTAGACTCTACGTCTTAACAACCTTGGTTGAATCTGTGTTATGCCATTTGTCATAAGAGAAAATGGTGTATAAGTTGTTAACTTATGTTTGGTTTTGATGAAATGAAATGGATAAGTCAAATTTGATTACTTCATAATTTATTTGCTGGGAGGGGAGGGGAAAGTTAAAATGGGAAGATAACCATTAGGACATTGAAGCTTCTCTTCTGGAGCATACTTTTGCAAGGTAATTAAACAAACTCAAAAGAGTACCCATACATAAGAGATTCATACTAAGCTTGATATATAAGACAATAAATTTTAGTGTTACGATAAATTTAATTATATGACAGATAGGTACTCCCATGCCCCTGATGATCTTAAATATGGAGTTAACATGAAACTTATCAAATGGTATGATATTCTCTAGGTATATATAGCTTGGAATAAACATCCCTACTAGGACCCTAGTTTGTAGGAGGAGCTTTACAAATATTGTGAACCTATAGCCAATCTTCAACCTCCTGAATCCATTAAAGCCCCCTATCCGAATCCATTAGAGTGTTTTTATTTTTCTTACTTAAACTTAGCCTTTAACATTGAATGGGATAGACCTTATATAAAATTGAGTAATTAGTAATCAATTTTCCAATTGAGCGCTTTATCCAATGCCACCTTAGCTACAATTTGCTTTGACTGTCTCTATTTGTTTAGTTTCCTTGCAATGTACTTAATCTATAATTTGCTTTACGTGTCTCTCTTTGTTTAGTTTCCTTGCTACTCTTAACTATCCAACCAGTTATTGGTTTGTCATGCAGACTAGCACACGTTACGCGTGGTCTGTGATCGTTTGTCGACAGCTTCATATTCTTCGCTCACTTTTTTCCTCGAGGTAATCCCCTAACACTGACTTGCTCATTATATGTATGCATGTGGATTGTTGTTTGTTAGTGGAGAGCAGGGCTTATTAGGCATTGGTTTTGTGTGCTGATAAGACACCATTTTATATGCATGTGTAATGTTGTTTGTTAGTGGAGAGCAGAGCTCATTAGGTATTGGTTTTGTGTGCTGATAACATGATTTGAAGATGCATGTGTAATGTTTGTTTGTTAGTGGAGAGCAGAGCTCATTAGGCATTGGTTTTATGTAGTGATAACATGATTTGGTCTTCATAACTCTGAATATCATATACAATGCGTATGGTATGTTTATTTATCTATACTGGGAAGTTTTCTGTATGTAACAGGTCATTTGTAAATTTGGGAAATGTCTAGTTTACAGGGGAGACTCTGCCAAAATTTTTACAGGCTCCCTTTCTTAAGGAACTTAAAAAATAACACTCATGATTTAATAATGTAGGGTTTAATCGTGTGTGTACCCATTAGATTCCCGTTCAAGTTTCAAAACAACCGGTTGATGTACCGTGTTGTGTTGGATCTTGAATTGTCCCGGTTGGACAGTTTGGTATGAATTTATAACCAGTAGGGCGTAACCCATCAATGTTATATGTGGTCTATCTTAAGACGTTGAATGTTCATTTGAAATTTCGGTTATGGTGTTTCGTATTGTCCCCGGGGTGCATGTCTGCGTGCGATATTTCATACCGTACGTATCTCTGTGTACTCGGGGACCAATGCGAAATGCTGCCGAAATTTCAAATGAACATCAACGACACAAGATAGACGACATACAAGATCGATGGGTTACGGATGGTTGTATATTCATACCGAATGGGATAGGGCCCCACCAATTTGCAACATCAAAGAGATCGAGTGATTCACAACCGATAGTCAAATAAAATTACAATAATTTAAAGTAACAGAAATCGTGCTTGTTAGATATTGTAAATGGAGGTATCGACAAATCGGCGATGGATGTACAACCGACTAGATCGCAATCGGCGAGTGACTGAGGAGTTTATGATGGGGCTATTGGAGTTCATTCCGTTCGCTACGGCAAACACGCCTGGATTTGAAGTTGTTGTTCAAGTGGCCTCAATACTCAAGAGGGGGGGTGAATTGAGTTATAAAACTTTTGCTTGGAATGCCTTTGAAATTGATTTCTATAACCAAGTTTATGAGATTGTGCAAGTGAAAGCAAGTAACAATGATATGCAATGCACTACAAGAGGTAAGTATTGTTGAGGCAATTTAGCAAACACTTGGTGTGCAATATCTAAAGTAAAGCAAATTAAGCAAGTTCAAGTATGTTCTTCTTAACCAAACAATACCAATCAGCAAATATGCAATATATGGAAGTAAAAGAGTAAGGAAGAGAAGCTTGCAAACCGATGTAACGAGTTCCACCCAATCCGGTGTACGTCTCGCCTCTAAGCAACCCACTTAGAGGATTTTCCACTATTGTAGACTAGAGATACAACTTTGAGCAATTGCGGCTTCCTAGTGTCCCACACTCAAGAACCCAATCCTCACAAGTATAAGGGCAACCCACCCAATCTCTCAATCTCACAATATCCCAAAGGTTGAGTCCACAACCTTTGTACCCACTCAACCTAGAGTGAACAACCACTCAACCTAGAGTGAATAACTTGTGTGTTTGGTGTTTGTTTACAATCAATACACTCTCTCAATAGAGCAAATATACAAATGAAAAGCTCTCCCAAGTTCTAACTCTCAAGATGAGAGGATATACAAGTGAAGTATGAGATGCAAGAAATAGGCTTACAAAGCACAAAAATAGAGCTAAGGATTTGTTGCTTCTTGGTTCTTGTTGGTTGCATGTTGTGCTTGTGTTCTTCTTGCATTTATAGAGCCAAGATAGTTGTTGAGGAGTCCCTAGCCGTTGCAAGATGATGGCTCTGCGTATAGTGGGATTTGAGTGCTTGTTTTCCACTTAAGTTTGTCTATTTAGTGGTGTTTCCCACTTTGTGAATCGATTCGTAGATCCTTGAATCGATTCAGAGTGTTCTGTTTTATGCATTTTGGAGTACCAGAGTCGAATGAATCGATTCGAGCTTTGTTTGAATCGATTCAGAGCATTCTGTTTTGGGTTCTTGGTCTGTCAGCATCGTGTGAATCGATTCAGGGTCCTTGTGAATCGATTCAGGACATACTGTTTGCAGTCTTAGTGACTTCCAGGGCTGTGAATCGATTCAGGGTCATGGTGAATCGATTTAACCCATTCTGTTTCTCATTTTTATGACCTCCAGGGCTGTGAATTGATTCACTCGTGCTTGAATCAATTCAGGCTCTTCATTTTGACATTTTTTCATGCCTGTTGGTCATCCATTTGAATCTAATGATGCATGGTTGCTTTCCTTTTGTTTGATTCATTTGTTTCTTCATCTCTTGAACCTTTGTGAGATCATTTTCCTCTTTTATATGAAATCTCTAATTGTTTTTGATTTGAAGACTTCCCATTGCTTGTTTCCATTGTCATTATCAAAACCTGTTATCACATGCAAATACAGAAGTGACTCAGAAGATTCGTTGTCCGTGCTCAAGGTGCAAATGCATGAGTTTTGAATACGCGGATGACGTCATGTACCACCTAACTGAGAAAGGGTTCATGGAAACATACCACTGCTGGTACAACCATGGTGAGCAGTTACCGCGTAGACCATCGGACGTAACCCTGCAACAGTCTTACTACGAGGTTGGAGGAAACAGGGATACGTACAACAACATAGAACAAATGGTGATGGATCATGTTGGACCCTCCACCGGGCGTATGCTGGAACATAATGACCAACCAGGTCATAGAGACTCTGACAGTGTAGAAGAGGATCCTAATCCGGAGGTGAAGAGATTTTATGATTTGTTGGCGGCGGCTCAGACTCCATTGTGGGACGGGTGCAACAGTCACACTGAGTTATCCGCCTCCCTAGCTGCTTTAAGCCTAAAGGCAGATTATAATCTTTCTGGAGGTTGTTTTGATAGGATGGTCAATCTGATGGGTTCCACCATGCCTAGTAATCACAGAATGCCAGTAAACCTGTACCGTGCTAAGAAACAAGTGGCAAACTTGGGGTTGGGTTGTGTGAAGATAGAGTGTTGTGTTGGTGGATGTATGCTGTTCAGAAATGAGTTTGCAGACGAGAGTGTTACAAAATGTCTGCATTGTAATGAGGAACGCTACAAGACCGTTAAAAGAAGAGGGAAGGTAACCCGGACGGCCAGGAAGAAAATGTGGTACTTCCCTATAACACCGCGTCTTCAACGCCTGTATGCCTCATTGTCCACGGCAAAACACATGCGTTGGCATGCTCTGAACCGAACACAAGAGGGGTTTCTTTGCCATCCTTCCGACGGGAAAGCATGGAAGTGTTTGGATGAGCTATATCCGGACTTTTCTGGTGACCTGCGCAATGTAAGACTTGGTTTATGTACTGATGGGTTTAACCCGTTCGGTCAATACGGAAGGGCTTACTCTTGTTGGCCAGTCATCCTTACCCCATACAATCTGCCGCCTGATATGTGTATGAAGAGGGAGGTAATGTTTCTATCTATACTGGTTCCAGGACCCAAAAATCCAAAGGCGAACATAGACGTCTTTTTGCAACCGTTGGTTGAAGAGTTATCACAATTATGGGATGTCGGGGTAATGACATATGATGCGTCTTTGAAGAACAACTTTATGATGCGTGCTGTTTTGATGTGGACTATTAACGACTTCCCCGCCTATGGTATGCTTTCTGGATGGTCCACGTCTGGGAAGCTTGCTTGCCCTGTATGCATGGAACATACCGGGGGGGAATCACTCCCTGTTAGTGGCAAGACAAGTTTCTTTGACTGTCATAGAAAGTTTCTACCGTTGGATCACCCGTTTAGGAGGAACAAAACCGCTTTTAAGAAGAACAAGGTTGTTAATGAACCTCCACCCCGTAGGTTATCTGGTGCACGGGTTTGGCAGAGGGTCGAAGAGTATCCTTACATCTGGGACAAGAGTGTTAAGGAGTTTGCGGGTTACGGTAAAGAACACCACTGGGTGAAGCAGAGTGTGTTGTGGGATTTGCCATATTGGAAAGACTTGTTGTTAAGACACAACATTGATGTCATGCACACTGAACGTAATGTTTTCATGAATATTTTTGACACTGTTATGGACATCAAAGGGAGAACAAAGGACAACGAGAGGAGTCGTCTAGACCTTCCGATTTGGTGTTCCAGGAAGGAGTTGGAGTTGAGGGATGCGGGACGTGGTAGAATGTTTAAACCCCATACAAAATATGCTTTAACTAGACCACAACAGATTGCAGTATTTGGATGAATGGGTTGACCCTGCCTGACGGATTCGCTTCTAACTTGAGTAGATGTGTTGACGTGAAGGAGGGCAGGGTGTTTGGCATGAAAAGTCATGATTGCCATGTGTTTATGCAACAACTACTCCCGTACGCGTTTCATGCCTTACCGAAGCCTATTTGGAAACCGTTAGTGGAGTTGAGTCACTTCTTTAAGGAGTTGACGGCTACTTCGTTGAGTGTGGAAAAACTTGTGAAGATGGAAAAAACTATCCCGGTATTGATTTGTAAGTTGGAGTAGATTTTCCCACCAAGTTTTTTTGACTCCATGGAGCATTTGCCTATCCATCTACCGTACGAGGCCTTGGTTGGTGGCCCAGTGCAGTAACGTTGGATGTATCCATTCGAAAGGTGAATGCTTGGTGAACTCTTTAATTTACTTGAAAATCGTGCTTATAATAGTATTTTCTAACTTAACACCATCTTGTTAATGATGTTGAAGATTCTTACGCTCTTTAAAAGATAAAGTGTCGAACAAAGCCTGCGTTGAAGCTTCAATTTGTGAGGCATACTTAGTCGAAGAAATGACAACCTTTGCTTCTTTCTATTTTCCGACGGAGATAGAAACTAGAATGAGTAGAATTCCCCGCAACCTTGGGGTAGCCAGCCGCACAGGGTTTGATGAACAAACGTCAATTTTCAACTATCCTGGTCACCCGGGGGGCAGGCTCACAAAATGTTACATTGATGAGAAAGATCGAAAGGCGGCTCACTTGTACATTCTTCTCAATTGCCCAGAAGTGGAACCCTTTATTGAGTAAGTCATAGAAGTTATATTATACATTCTTAACGTAGCTTTTATATTAAACTTATTTGTTTCTTTCAATAGCTTATACACAGATATGCTAAAACTTGAGCAAAATGATTTAACTGATGACCAAATTCATAGTGAGGTGTCATCCAAGTTCGTTGGTTGGTTCGCACAACATGTAAGACCCGTATACCAAGTGTTTTTAAGCCTATTTGCTTCTAACTCCCGTCAATATGGTAACAATGACCTACTTCTTATGTTGTACATAGATACAAGACCCTAACAACCATATTGAGGATTCTTTACTCCAAGCCCTTTCTTGGGGGCCGGTGAAGACTGTTAAAAAATGGCCTATTTACTACGTAAATGGCTACAAGTTTAATATTCTTCAATGGAGTGAAGGGATGCGCACCCATAACTACGGGGTTTGTGTTAAAGGCACCGCCGGTCAGTTGGAAGAAGACTTTTACGGAGTGCTGACGGAGATTATTGAAGTTTCATTCTCTAGACGACTAAGAAGAGATATTGTTCTATTCAAATGTGATTGGCTCGACAACACAATCGGTGTTGGAACAAAGGTTGACAACAACTACGGCTTAGTTGAGGTCAAGAAGAATGGTAGATATAAAGGGTTTGATCCCTTCATTTTTGCCCAACAAGCTGAGCAGGTTTATTACACCGACTTCCCGGGAGGACATCGGGACTGGTATGCAATAATCAAGGCCAAGGCCCGAAGTCAGATCACTGACAATGTCTCCGAGGAGGTCGATGACGCTTATCAGCTTGCACCACACGAGCTCAACGATGCCAATTTATTGTTCAACATTGATCCAGTCATAATGGATGAGACACTCGCCACTACGGGGGGTGAACACATTGACAAAGACCTTGTCTCTCGATCAAAACGGTCTAGGGCTGATTTGGATACTGATGAACTTGTTCAAACAGATAACCACAGTGACACTGAAACTGAGGGGGAATTTGAAACTGAAACAGACACAGAGTATGCAGTTGTTAAACATATATACATAGGTTTATATATATCCTGAGACTAACCTTTCTTTTCATGATTTTATCCACAGATGACGGGACGTCGACTACCCTTCAGTAGGGGTGGTGGGTCCAGGACCCCGACTTCCCGTCTGGGGATACAAACCCCAGGGCAGGAGACCACTCCATCACCACCACAGCGGACCACTCCATCACCACTACAGCAGACCACTCCATCACCACCACCACAGCAGACCACTCCATCACCACTCCAGCAGACCACTCCATCACCACCACCACAGCAGACCACCCCATCACCCCCACAGCTGACCACCCCAGAGCAGACTCCTGGAGTTGATGGCTTGGAGGACCATGGCCATCAGGCGACCCCACCTCTGGCATCCCCTCTGCCCATGTTGGTACCCGTGCCGGTCGGAGACGAGTAAGTGACTAAATTTCATATACTTTTATGTTATTTGTATGATACTTTATATTAGGGTTTAGTGGAAAGACTTATTGGTTTATTGGATGTTACTTTAATTAGTACTTGTATAGATTGAATTGTACTGGGCACTCTTCTGTTTGTAACAGGGTAACTATTTAAACTTGGAAATGTTACATTTACAGGGGAGACTCTGCCGAAATTTTGGGTGTCTCCCTAGATTGTGTGTTGTTTTACTCCTAACATAATTGTTGTCATTACAGCTTTGTTGATAGTAGTCGCACTACCAAAGCGATTACTAAGGTTTTGAAGGCCCAGTGGGATGGTCCATATATATCTTGGACAGATGCTGGGAAGGTTGTGCAAGATAGGTGGTTTGACACCTTCTCGGTAAGTTCCTAGCTCATTTATTGTGACTTGATTTGTAAAATAGACCTATTATTAATTTTGATTTCTCAATTCATTTTACAGCGTGATTACCAGTGGGCGGAGGGTATGATTGATGAGATTAGGAAGGTTTTTGCCACAAAGACCTCCAAAATCATCAAGAGTACCCTTTGGAAGGTGAGGGACAAGGGTGAGCGCCCTCGTTGGATCCCAGAGGACCATTGGGACGGGATGGTCCAGAAGTGGGGCGGGGTCCCATTCCAGCAGGCGAGTGCTCGGAATAGGGCCAACAGAGCCGCCGATGCTGCAGCCTCAGTTTACACTGGGGGTAGCATTTCAACCCTCGAGCACAAGAAAAGATTTGTAAGTATATTTATGTTAAACATTTCTATTATGATTCGTCTTACATGTTTACAAATAATAATCTCAATGTTTTTTGTCCACTACAGGAGCAGAGGGAGCACCGGGAGCCTTCTTTGTTTGAGGTCATGCAAATGACCAAGAAGAACAAAGCCGGTGCATGGGTAAACCAGAAGACTACGGAGCTAGCGGTATTTACTTTTAACTGACACATGCTTATAATTTACAAATCAGCTTACTAATCCTATCGTTGTTTTTGAATTTACAGGAGGCGTATCAGGCCAGGAGGGCCGAGAAGGAGGCGGACCTGGTGGCTTCCACTCCTGAAGGGGAGGTTCCTCCCACCCTATCTTGTTCTGACGACAACGCCATCTATATAGAGGCTGTTGGCGGTGTGAACAAGAAAGGGAGGGTGTTTGGATTGGGTGGCATCGGCACGCAGCTGGCGAAAAAGGGGAAGACCCCTTCCTCTTCGTCTTCCTCTGGTCTTCCGACTGAGGTCGTTCAGGTAATTCAAAACCTGAACGATGAGCTACAGGAGGAGCGACGTTAGAGGCAGTTGCTGTTGGAGCGGCACGAGGCGGACCGACAGAAGGCCGAGGCGGACCGACAGCGGGCCGAGGAGCAGCACGCCGAGACTCGTCGGCAACTTGCTCAGTAGCAGGAGCTACTGATGCAGTTGATGGCGAGGCTACCTCCCCCCACTTCCCAGGCGCCCCCACCACCACCCCAGGATCCCCCACCACCTTGATTGTAGTTCTTTTATTTATACACATTGTATATTTGATTTTTAGTTATGTTATATTTTCATTCAGTATTTATTTTGTCATTCTTTATTTATTATGTCAATATTTATTGGTAATTACATTCAAATCACAAAGCCTTATTCTACCTATCATTAATAATTCAACCTATTTGATAAATTAATTTAATCTATTATTTTGTTTTTAATAATAATTTATTACTTCAAAAAATTATTTTAATTTAATTATAAAATTTTATCAGCCAATACAAAATACAAAATATTAAGATATTTTTAAAGTTAAATTAACAAAACCTACCTATCATTGAATCAATTTTAAAAAAATTTAAAAATGACCGTTAGCGACGGCCCACTACCGTCGCTGAATTATTAACACTAGCGACGAACGCTGTGGTCGCTACATCACAACCACTAGCGACGGATATTGTGGTCGCTGTGGTGTGGTCGCTACATCACAACCACTAGCGACGGAACCTTGTGGTCGCTGTATCATAACCACTAGCGACGGATACTGTCGTCGCTGTACTTGTTAGAAATAGCGACGGCCGAGGGTGGTCGCTACATGAGTACATGTAGCGACGACATACGGTGGTCGCTGGTGGCTGTTATTAGCGACGGGGTTTTGAGGTCGCTGTATGGCAACACTTAGCGATGGCTGGAGTTATTGGGACAGAGACGATTTTAGCGACGGCCTTACGCCGTCAATATGGTAGCGACGACAAGTGTGGCGTCGCTGATGTGTTTTCGACGAGGGTTTTAGCGACGTCCTCTTTTCCGTCTGAGATGCCGTCGCTAATGGTTTTAGCGACGGTCATTCTATGGATTAGCGACCAATTCCTTCCGTCGCTATCAGTTGTTTTTTTAGTGGTGATACATACATAAAAGAGGTTTTTATGCCAAAGGAAAAATACGAGATAAAGTACTCCATACATATATTAACCTTCATGACTTTATAACATCGGTGTAGGCAAAATATTTTGTATGACACCGTTATAAAATTGACACATAATTTATTTAATGAGAAAATATTTTATTTTTAGCTATTTTAAAATTCAAATAAGAGTGGTTCTCGAATAAATATCCATGATCTAAATTTATTCATTATTATTATTTATTTATTATTAATAAAAAGAACCTCTTTCTTTTTTAAAAATATTTGTATTTGTTTTTGGAGATTAGTAAAATATTTTATTTTTCTCTTCTTTTCGAATAAAGTGAATTAAAATAAAATGAAACAACGTGGAACTAATCGAAATAAAGTAGAATAAAACAAAGTAAATCTAAACGACATACACACAATAGGGAGGGGATACTTATTATTAACTTTCTTTTTTCCTTCTTACATATTCATATCGTAAACTAAAAAATCAAAATAAACAAAAAACAAGAGAAAAAAGAGAAAAAGAAAAAGAAACAAAAACAAACAGAAACAGAGACAAAAAGAGAACACAAAGAAAAACAAAAGAGAAAGAAAGGGAGAGAGAGACATTAAAACAAACAGTGAACAAGGGAAGGAATGAAAAAAGAGAAAAGAAAAAAAGAAGAGACACAGAAACAAATAGTGAACAAGGAAAAGAAAGAAAAAGATAAAAAAGAAAAGAACACTGAAACGAACAATGACCAAGAAAAAAATGAAAAAAAAGGAAACAGAATGATATAGGCCTCATTTTGAGGCCTATAAGCAAAATAAAGGAGGAAATGTAACATCCTATTTTCTACTCAAATAGAAAATAGATATTAATATCTCTTTAATGAGAAAACACTTACTGTTAGTTAGTTGATTTTTTAACTAATTAATATTTTTATAAAATTTGGTATTTATATTTAAATATTTTTTAAAATAATATAATAATAATAAAATAAAAATATATATATTGAACGAATATTTTAAAATGACTTAATTAGTATTCACTAATTAAGAAAATTATATTAAGAATTTTTAATATCTTTATTATTCACAATTTTTATTTTATGTTCTTATATTTATGTTTTTACATATTTAAGATTTAAGTCTTATTAGAATTTTTGAAGGAATCAGAATATGATTCTTTAGAACTTTTTGATCTATGCATTATTTATGATTTTCTGGAATTTTTTGAATTTTTTAAATATTTGAGAAAATAACCAAAATACCCTTAACCTCTTATCTAATAACTAAAATGTCACTACCGACATCATCGCTTACTTATTGCTTACATCATCGGTTGGTAAATACTTACATCATGAATAGTGACCGGTGGGTAAATACTTACATCATGAATAGTGACTGGTTGGTAAATACTTACATCATGAATAGTGATCGGTGGGTAAATACTTACATTATAAATAGTGACCGGTTAGTAAATACTTACATCATGAATAGTGACCGGTTGGTAATACTTACATCATGAATAGTGACTGGTTGGTAAATACTTACATCATGAATAGTAAAATAAATAATTAAGTAATCTTAAATAGTAAAATTCTCTTCCTATAAATAGATCGCTCATTTACAATATTTCCATACCAAAATTAGAGAGAGAATCTAGAGAGATAATGCGTAAGAAATTAGTGGGGAGTAAGTTCTTTTAGTAAAAAGAGATTTTGCTAGAGGTGTAAGGTAATAATATTTTTTCTAAATTCTTTTTATGATTATTTAGTTTATTCTTTTTAGCACTCTTAAACCATTAATATACTAGTACTATTATGAATAAGTTACTACAGTAAAAATAAATTACCACTATGTTATTTTTACAATTTACTATTGTTATTCACTATTTACTATTACTATTCTCAATTTACCATTTACTGTTATTATTCAAAATTTATTTACCGTTATTATTCAAAAATTTATTAGTCATTATTACTATTCAAAATTTACTATTTACCATTACTATTTAAAATTTACTATTTACTGTTACTATTTAAAATTTACTATTTACCATTTCTATTTACGATTTATCATTTACCGCTATTATTCAAAATTTACTATTCATGATTTACCATTTACCGCTACCATTTAAAATTTATTATTTACTGTTTTATTCACGATTTACTATTTACTGTTACTATTTAAAAAAATTATTAGTTACCATTACTATTGATGATTTACTATTTATCATTACTATTTACTATTACTATACATAATTAATATTTACTATTCTGATAGTAATCTTAATTTTCATCTTATGTTTATACTGAAATAAATTAGTATTAATATTTTTTAGAACTCGGAGGCACACAACGAATTCACTTTTGGTAGCAATTCTAGGTAAGGGGGATTGTGATAAAAATATAATGTGGAAGAACATAAGAATAATGGGAGGAGTCCCCTACTCCTTTTAAATTTAACAATATTATTATTTTAAAATAATAAATTTTAAATTAAGTATCTTGTGTAACTTACTCTGAAATACATATGCAAGGATCTGGACTTTTATAACCTATATGGACTAAACTAAACCTATGCAAGGATTGGATTATATGGACTTGCATAGACCTAGACGAGGAATGTACTATAAGGGCTTGGAATTAAGTTTGTTAAATTAAATAACTATTAAACTTTAAATTATGATATTTTTGAATGATATTTATTTGATTTGATTATGATTGATAATATTGGTGATTAATGATATTTGATTGTGATTGATGATATTACAATACTTAATTGTGATTGATGAGTGATTAATAATCTTGTGATATGGAGTTTGAGCATATAGCAAACACGACGGGAAGCTAAAACTCAGTAAGAATATACTTATTCCTTACTCTTTACAGTATTACTTTAAAAGAAATTATTTATGATAATTTCTCAATGTTTATTCAGAATTATTGTTAAGAAATTTTTCTTAATTTTCAATAAAAGTATATAATTTCTATAACTTACCTTTTTCTTTCAAAATAAATTATTTAATTAAATTTAGAATAATTTTTAGTTATAAAAATAAAGAAAAAGAAATTGTTTTAAGAAAATAATATATTCATATATATATATATATAAATATTTGATTCTCAAATGGAAATAAGATAACTTCAATAATATTTCATTTTAAATTTTTAGAAATAAGAGTTTTAATTTCAAAAGTGTTTTATTATATATTTTTCAAGTATCATAATTAAAGATGGAAAAATATCGATAATTCAAACTTGTGTCTAAAGTAAATTAATTTCCTATCAATGCTCTAAAGAAGGTTTGGGATATATATTAAGACTTTGAAACTTAAATCACAATAATATTGATTTGTGAATGATAAAGAAAACTGTACTGAGATTCTTCTACGTGTGGCAAAACTTACTTAAGAGTTTGGAAATGTGCAGTTTATCAGGGTGGCTATATTGTTATTTGTAGGCCCCGAAGATATAATTTATACTTGAGTTTCTAAAAGCCTTAACCAACTAAATATACGAGTAGTTCATGCATCATGAATTATTAAAGAGAAATGAGATGTGATATTGCCTGGGGACGGATTATAGAAACCGAGGATACATTAGAGGAGGCTTAATTGCGAGCCTTGGGATGAGAGGGTGTGAAAGGGTGCTTCAGGTGACCTGGGGTCGCTCCCTGGTGTCGGGTACTTTCACAATAAAAGCCTTTTCAATCTGACTAGTCTCTAAGTGTTTATATACCAATTGAGCTGTTCATATGCCATGAAGGCATTTATGTTATTATTATCTGAAATTATGGAACAGTGTAAACTCCTGGTTGGCCCAGAGTAAATTAAAACTTTAAGGGCCCACATGCATAAAATGAATGAGATAGTAGCATAAACATTACATAACATTCATGTGATTGTGACATTCTTTGTGGATGGTTGTGAATGAAAATATAAGTGTTATGTATGTGGAAACCATATATTCATAATTGATTGTGTATGAGATTATGACTGATATTATTATATTAGTTTGTGAAAACCCTTATGCTTATATCTTATCTGTAATATATTATATTTTGTTTCTCACTCCTTCTTGTTTGAATTTCTGTGTCCAAAATATATGTTATGTGATATATAGCTAGCAGTCCAATACGGAAGGATACGTAATTACAAGAGGGTAAAGTGGTCTCATCCTCAATCAGATAGATGAAGAGATATGACAAGAGTAGGATTCAAAAACTCGATGGTTCAAAGACTAGGAAATGATTGGTCACAATTTTAGTAGAGGTATAGTTTAGTTTTACTTTGCCTTATTACAATATCAAGTTAGATAATTGTAACAAGGTAAAGGTTAAACTTTGATAAACATTCTCTTTCGGATATAATATTGTAATGATTTATCACTTATGATTTCTATAAATTATTTTGTCGTTATAGACAAATATTGAAAGACAATGTTTTTTTACTTTCAATATTCAAAGGAAATCAGATGTATATACGTCCTTGTATACACGAGATAAAGAGTTATAAATATGTATATCTTTCTAAAAGTTTTTTTTTAAAAAGCAAGAAGAATACATATATATCTTATGTATATAAGGGGGTGTTACAGGAAACCCTAAAACCAAACCATTTGAGCTAAAATAACGGAAAAGAAGTGAGAGTTAGAGAGAGAAAAGGAAGAGAGGAAACCAAGAGGGAGGATAGGTGGCGCGTGGTGGTGGCGGTGGCACAACTGAGCGTTGGTGTGGTGGTGGTGGCGGCAGCTAGCATGGGTGTAGTGATGGATCTCTCCTTTCTCTTTATTTCTTTGTTTTTTTTGTGGAGTTTGGTAGTGGTTTTGGGTTGTTGGTAGTGGTGAAGAAGATCATGTTACTAATGATGTGTTTTCTAAAATGGGGGTTTAAAAATGGGTTATGGGTTTGGTAGTGAAGAAGATGATGTTGGTGATTGTGGATTTTAAAAATTGGGGTTTAAAAATGAGTTATTGGTTTAGTGAGGGAGATAATGGTTTTGAGGTTGTTGTGAGTTTGAATATGGTGATAACGAGGGATGGGTTGTTGGTGGTGGTGACGAGGTAGGAGATGTTGGTGATGGTAGGTTGTTGTTAGTGGTGAAGAATGACGGTGGTGGGTTGTTAAGGAGATTAAAGGGGTTGTTGTTAGTGATGATGGGTTGTTGGTGGTGGTGGTGATGAAGATGGGTAATGAAGTGGGTTTAAAAGTAGTGAAGGTTTGATGGTGATTTTGGATGGTAAAATGGTGATGGTTATGTGGAGGAAGATGATGAAGATTGTGAGGAAGATGAAGATGGGAAAAAAAGTGTGCTTGCTGTTTTGTTTTTAACTTATAAAAAGGCTTGATTCTGTATCTCTAAATTTTGGCTTATTGTTTCTGATTGTTGTTCTTTATACTTGAAACTCATGGGAGCTTGCAATTTGTGCCATTACCATTTTATTGTTCCATTTTCAAATTTAAAGTTTTGTCTATTTTCCATTAACTACATTTTCCATTTCTATTTTCTTTGATCTAAAAAATTTTCAGGATTAAGCTTTTGCCATTTGACTTTAGGACGTGTTACTTTCAATTTTCCCATAATATGCAGTATTTTTTTTATGGGAAGCAAGGCGTCCTCTATTTTATTATTTTAGGAAAGAGGATAAACAATAATAAAAACCAATTCCCTCTATTGTTACCCTTTATTTCTTTATTTTATTTTTTATTAAAATAAATGGTGTTCAAACAGAAAAAGGTGTTTACAAAGAGTTCATCAATAAGACTTCAAAGCAACCTAATTACTATTTTGATGGTAGTATATGGCCTCCCTGTGTGAGATGTAGGTCTTGTAAGATTTTGACCAAAAGTGAGGTGACATTTCACTCTTACAAGTTTGGTTTCCTAACTACTAGGTTTGGACTGAGTACACCGAGTTATTTGTTTGTAACTTCAAACACTTCATTACTTCACCTTGTACATTCTGGTGTGTTGCCAAAATCTGCTAGTGTTGGGAAACACTTGTGGCCTAAAGAGGCTTTCAAAAGAATACTTGGGTCTTTAGCCAGAAGTGGCTAGTGTCAAGAATACTTGGGTTTAAGCTAGAAGTGACTAGAATCAAGAATATTGTTGCACTGGGCTGGTGCAGTATTGTAAAGGTATTTTACAATAATAAAAAATCCTTCGGTCTAAAGGGACTAGACGTAGCTTCTGCGTTGGAAGTGAACCAGGATAAATTCTGTTGTGTGATTTTCTGTTCCTTTCTCTGGTCTGTTAAATTGTTTTCTGCTTGAGTGGTCTGTATTATTCGAAAAAAAGTTTAAGACTTATTTAACCCTCATTCTAAGTCTAACTCTGTACCATTAATAGTAAACCCTAAAAATTATTACATTTTTTTATTAAATACAATCAGAGTTAACACACTTTGCAATATTGGTCCACACCCATGCACCATCATCCAAACCAATCATCCACCATCAATTCCCATCAATTTTACCATACACCATACACCTTGATCCACACCTATGCACCACTATCCAAACCAATCATCCGCCATTAATTCACTCAAAATTTACCATACACCCCAATGAGTGATCCACACCTGTGCTCTACCATGCCCAACATTACCATCCACACCCACAACTGTCCTCACCCCCCGTATAACGTTCTTAATTTTTTTAAATAAAATTTCAATAATCAAATAAATTTTTCACAAATAATTCCAATATTAAAAATAGAATTTGAATTAAATAATAATATTATCACTTTTACAATAGCCGACCGGCCCATTTAATATACAAAGAAAATATAACAAGTCGGTATACACAGGAGCCGACCAAGGCTTCTACAAAATAACTATGTACACTATGTATTGTACATGCTAATACATAATGCTCCAGGCGGATGAGTGACTTCACACACCATCACTGTGCCCTATATCCACTGTAAAAATAATAAGAAGTAGGGGGTGAGCATAAACATATCAAATAATAGTTATTGAATTGGATTAAAAGTCCAATTCATAACTATATATATATATATATATATATAAATAAACACAACCGAATCAAACAACTCAGTATAAGTAGTATGTTATTCTCAATAACACACACACACACACACATATATATATATATCTCAGTGCATGCACATGCTCAATAAAGTAAATCAATTATTAAGTCTTTTAATTGTGTTGCAACACTGGCTCCCTGAGCCATAACTCAGTTCCCAGCTGATCCGACCGTTTTACTGGTACCAAACCATTTGCACCCTCATGTGACACCATCACTCTCTGTGACAACGGTCAGTGCCACGGGCTAAAACCACGAGCCCCGCTCAAGAGGTTGCCTTGAGTCCCACCCAAGGTCTTTTGTCTTTTGCCTTGAATCCCACCCAAGGTCTTTTGTCTTTTGCCTTGAGTCCCACCCAAGGTCTTTTGTGGAAATCACATCATATTTCATATTCATTCATGACATAAGTATCTCATGAAAACTCATGGAAACCATTCTCATCATCGGTCATATATATATATAATCATCACATCAATATCAATAATATGAATGGAATATATGAGAATAAAAAATATGTTATTCGATCGGGGTCTCAAAATAATTTATACACATAACAAATATACATCATTACAATATTACCCCACATCAATTCATAAACTATTCATTTGAAATGTAACGTTCCCCCTACCTAGAAATAAGAGTTCCAACTGCCTTTCGAATGATATCCTAGTCACTGCTCACGAATTCCGACTGGAATTGCAGTTCTGAATTAGTTCAGAGCTTCTTACTTATGAAATCTAAGCTTTCTCGTGATAGAGAAAAATGAAGTTTGATTCTTCTTTGCTTGTTAATTTTCCAGTAAGGATTGAAAGAAAAGGATAGGAGTAATGTTTTGCACTTTGAAAGTTTTTCCACTGATTCAACAGTAGTTAATATATATATTGTTCATGAAAAAGAGACGTGAACAATAGGAAGAAGTCTGACACACATTTCTTTGAATGACAAAGTAAGGGTAAATCATTTAATGAAAAGGGACAGCACATCAGAGAGGGTCCCATACTTAGAAGAATATCAGAGAAAGACTCTGCTGGAAGGTAGAAGAACAGAGTGACATGGAAAGATCTAATAATTAAAATAATTATTAATTCTGACTTGGTTTCAGCATTCTGGCATATCTTTCCGAGAAAGCCTCTATCCACTCAGAATTCCTTCATTCGGAGGAAATTCACTCGGTGAGATTCCATCCATGAAACACCCAGTTTTCCTTCCTCAGAAATAACCCACACAGAAATGTCTCATTCAGACAACTCACTCAGTTATATTTCTGTCTGAGTCAAACCTTCACTTGCGTCACTCGGAAGTCTTCCATCTAAGAATCACTCAGAGTTTGAAGACAATCCTCTCTCTGAAATCTTTCCACTCGAAAGGGTCACTCGGATTTGAAGACTATTTCAAAGACAAATCCGAGTACAAACTCAGCCACTCTGACCAATCACAATTTAATGAATTTACCACTCGGTCATTTACTTCCCTTGGAATTACTCACCCAGAATATACTTGTTCGAAATTGGAGTCTTTCTCCGTCCAGAAGTAGTCTCCTTGAAAAGACTTACTCAGTCTATCTCAATCGGTGCCATCTCTCTCAGAATTATCACATTTAGTGACACCTCACTCGAAAAGTCACACTACTCGGAGATACTCTACTCGGTCTTTATTCAATAATATAATTTCTCAGCCTGAGAAGTACTTATTCAAATCCAAGCTTCTCTTTATTCGGAAGTACTTCCCTCGGAATAACTCATTTAGAACATTTTCCCTCGGAGACGTTTCACTCAGATTTTTCCTTACTCAAAAGTGTCTCATTCGGACACAATTTTCTTAACTTAGAAATATTTCTCTTAATAATGTTTCACTCGAAAACATCTTAACTTTACTTGGAAGTAGTTCTCTCGGTCTTATTTCTATCAGAATCATACCATTTTCACTCGGAATATCATATTCCAAACGATATTCACTCAGAATTTTATTCGAAAATCTTCCTTTATTCCTTAATGAATGAATTTTCTAAAAATTATAAATTTTGGGATGTTATACCCCGCAACCGTCTTCACCTCTCACGGCCACCATCATTCTTCCCATCACCATCTACATCATCTCTCACCTCTCACGGCCTCCAAGACAAACCCTCCCAACCAACACAAACCCAGACCCATCACCTACGACCATCACCAGAAACCTCATCACCTCTCACGGCCACCACTAGAAACCCACCACCTCTCATGGAAACCACTAGAAACCCACCACCTTTCACGACCACCACTAGAAACCTCACCACCTCTCACCACTAGAAACCTTACGACCACCCACGACCCTTACGGCCACCACCAGGAACCTCACCACCACCAAACAACAGTCCAGAAAACTAGAAAAACAACCAGAGAAAGGATATTAGAGGTTATACCTATTCAGATCTGTAGCTATTGACAACAATGACAGTGGATCAAAGAGGAAGGTTCATAGGGGCAAAATGGTCACACAGTACTCGCAAAAGTAGAGAATGAAACGGAGGTAGGTTGGGGATATAGAGGAGGCCATTGTAAAACAACATTCACCAACCCTACAATGGAGAACGAAAATGCCAACAGAGAACCTGTGGCCTTGCTAAACAGAGAAGAAAACCACCACGCCTAGCAAATGTTGTCTCAGAGAAGGAAACAGAGCTTCAACGTTAAAGCAAACATGCACGCTATCTTTTACTTGGGTGGATTTTGAGGTCTAAGGATTGGTTTGATGGATGCATGATAAAGGTAAGAAAAGAGAGATAAAATATAATAAATTATTAGTGAAGGCTCTAGTGGACTTTATCCACTTGTAATTACCATAAATCAACATAAGATGACTGTTACAATAGGTTAAAGTTTCTTTTTAATATTTATATAATATACCCATAACTTCTTTGTATTATATTAACCCATATACCTGAGATCTTTTTAGCGTATTAAAAAATTAATTTAAACATATTTGAACTAAATTTAAACTAATCCATATATTTTATAAAAGAATATGCAGTTGTTGAGCCAATGATACTTGAATTGTAATATTTCTTTTGGATAAGAAAACAAAATAGATTGTAAATATAATAATTAAAAGGTCCTCTTACTGTATAGATTTTATTCACCATGAAAATGCCAAAAAACTACATTCATAAATTTTGCTCAACAAAATTTACGAATACGGTTGGAAACTTGTAACAAAAATAATATACGGTTGGCAACTGATAGGGTGGTTTAATTATTAATAGTCCAAGTAGTGGATTTTGGTCCTAAGGAATCCTTATTTGTGTTGGGTTTAGTTTTTAATAGATCAATGTTTGATTTTGTTTATAAAACATATAGATTAATTTAAAGTTAGTTTAAATATGTTTAAATTAATTTTTTAATACACTAAAAAGAACCATGGTATGTGGGTTAACATAATAGAAAAAAGTTATATGTATATTGTTTAAATATAAAAAGAAACTTTAACTTGTTATAGCCGGTCATCTTATATTGGTTTTAGAGTTAGAAATTCGGGTGAGCAGGCCTAAATGGGTAGGGCTTTATCAGACTACGAGCTACTTAGGGTTAGGCCAAAAAAAGCCCGTAAAAATTCAGACCTTGAAATTAAAGGCCCTAGCCCGACTCTTAACGGGTTGTAGGCTTGATCAGGCGTCCCATTTTAAAAAAATGTTAAAAATAAATTTATAAAAAATTAAAACTCTGTCCAAAATTATATAAAATTTCCTACTATAAACAAAATACTCAAATAAATATTGGAGATGTTAGTTTAGCTTTTCAGGGATTAAGTCTTAACAAGGGATGACCTATGTGGATGCTTTAAGAAAACATAATCTCATTGTAGATAATTTTTATTTGTAATTCACATCTTGTTTCATATTTATTACTCTACTTAATCAATTATCATTGTATCTTGCTAAGATAACATTTCCTTGGGCCCTTTTTTGTCTCCCACTAGCCGATCGAGTGTCATTGCTCTTCCCAATTTATTACTCTCAACAAACTAGATCAATCATATTAAATCCATGATACCCCATTTGGATCAATAATTAATACAATATTGGAGATAAAATTGTCATTTAGATAGAAACCAGAGTCAGAACACACAGTATAGAAAACCACACACACACAATATGGAAAAAATAGAAAGGTGAGAGGCAAGATTTTACTAGACGATTCAAAAACATTTGAAATGTGAGGGCACTGTTACCATATACATATATAACATTTGATCCAATCTGGATACCGACCCCTCAAGTTGTGACGTCAACATGACTGTTCTAGAGGGGCAATCGGTATCACAGGGTAGTATCTTCACACCGGTTATCCGCCCTCATCGGATACTTTATCCGTTCTCACCTCATCGGATACTTTATCCGCCCTTATTTCCCCGTCACGTATAACCGTTTGCCTCAGTGTCACAATGAGATAAGAAGGGTTATAACTTATCAAGTGTGGATACTCTGCACAGCAAAATGTGCCAATATCACTTGCAGAAAGTAGTAGGTACAATCGCAAGCGTGATGTACAAAAAAGGTGATTATCCTCCATCCCTGTGTCAGGATCGTACACTAATAATTGACCTACCCCCTGTCACACTCTGAGTACTGAGCCACTTTAATTGACACTCTATACACGGTATCAGAAACTATGGGCCCACCTACGTCCAACGATTCATTTTCCACATCCAACTATAAATAGCATATTCCAATACACATGCAAGGTTACGTTGTTCTAACTCTCATCTTACTATTGCATTGCTTAAGTGTTCACAGAGTTTATATATACTCTTCTAACTTGAGCGTCAGAGAATCCTCATAGGTGACACCACCTTTCGCCCACACCAACGTGAGAGACTGGTGTGAAAGATCTCTAGGACAACGAGACCGGTTTCTCCCATTGAGAGGCCGGATTACAATACTGGATACCCACTGTACCGGTGTATAAACATTAAAATACATATACTTTTGTGGCTGGTCCCACACCGGATCGTAGACCCCGGTCTAGACCAGTTAATTGGCATGCTCAGTGGGACCCGATAGAGCTATTCCCACTTTTTGCAGAAGTTTGGTAGTTCAGTATGGAAGAAGATGGACGCGATTTTGTTGATGGTCACGTGGAGGATGTGACCCACCAGCAGGCTGGAAGGAGACTCGTTTTTGAATCTCCTATAGTCAACACGAGGAGGATGGTACCTGTGGCAACCTCTAACCGTTGAGACGAAGTTATAAGGCAGCTTAGGGAGGAGTTGATGGAGCTGAGAAGGGAGAAGAGAGGAGCTGGGGACAGAGTGACGTCTCAGGCGGAGGATGCTCATCATGCATCCACGAGAGAAAAATCCAAGACCCTCCAATATTTGAAGATCCCTACTTACGAGGAGAGGGAACAGACTCAGGACTATAGTGATAGAGTCAGTACAAGAAGGAAGGAGCAGGCAGTGGCGACTTCTGGGGCATACAGACTCAGTATTCCTTTCTCAAGGAGACTCATGAGTATCATTATCCCCAAACACCTGTAAACAACCCAGCCGCTTTCAATCGAAAAGTATAATGGGGAGACTAATCCCACTAAGCACCTTGATGCTTATATGTATGAGGCCATGTATCTAGGAGCTGATGAGGATGTCATGTGTAGAATGTTCCCAAGAACACTGACGGAGGAAGCTCTTAGTTGGTTCAAGAGCTTACCCTCAGGATCTATGGATTCCTGGGAAGAGATGGCAGCTGCATTTGAAAGCCATTTTGTTATCTCCAGAGATATTCCAAGGACTTCGCATACCTTGGCCCAAATAAGACAGGGAGAGAATGAAACTCTCAAGGAGTTTTTGAAGAGATTTTATAAGGAGGCTGCGTTGGTGCCTAACCTCACGGAGGCTATACAGCTCCATATTGTGGTTGAGGCCTTGCAACTTGGGTCTGCTTTTGCCTTATGTTTGGCAAAAAGTCCTCCAACAACCTTCGAGGAGTTCCGAAGGAAATCTTCAAAGTATGTTGGTATAGAGATGCACTTGGAAGCTACTACAGCTAGAATGAAATCACCAGCACCCTCACAGCAACCACGGAGAGATAAGGAGAGGGTAAGGCCAGAGAAGCATGCCCCGAGGGAAAATTTTATGAACACTCAACCTCAGCAGCGAGACAGACGTGTCTTTTCTTTTAGTAACTACGCCCCATTGAACTCCAGGCATTCCCAAATCCTGAGGGAAGTTGGCTGGCCCAAGCTCAGTGTCTATGGGATAAGGAAACCCCCTCCAATAAAAAGACTTAGGAACTCACGTAAATACTGTTCCTTTCATGAGCAGGTTGGCCATCACACAGATAAGTGTAAGGCGTTGAAGAATACGGTGGAAACTCTTATTAGAGAGGGAAAACTGAAACAATATTTGTTCAAGAAGAAGTCCTTAGATGAGCCAGACAGGACGGATAAGAGAGGAAGAGATCCAGATGATGAAGGTGATAACAGTCGTAATCCGGTCAAGAGGTTCACAGCCGTAGAGAAACAGAAGGGAGTAGTGATCGCTGGAAGAGCTCAAGAGAACGGTATGCCTCAGCAGCAAAGGTAAGGCCGGCACGAGGTAATTGATATGATTTCTGGAGGATTTACGGGAGGAGGAGCATCAATCATAGCCAGAAAGAATCACCACTGAATGATCCTGTCAGTACAGGGGAAACCCAGAGACAACTGCCCTTTCAGGGACGGTGTGGTAGCACCGGCGGTGTCATTCACAGATGACGATTTTGGCCCAACAATCCCAGGAGGTGACAATGCAGTGGTTATCATCGTTGTCATAGCCAACAAGGATGTCAAAAGAATTCTCGTCGATCATGGAAGTTCTTGTGATGTAATTTTTTATAATTGTTTCAAAAGAATGGGCTTTAACGATGCAGATTTGCAACCCATATACACAAGAGCTCACGGCGTTCAACGGAGCGAAGCAACCCACCAAAGGGTATCTTGATACCCTCATTTCTTTTGAAGGTGAACCTGGAGCAAGAACGGTGAAGTCCAGAATCCTGGTAATTGATGTGGAGTCCCCCTACAATGGGATCATAGGTCGTCCCACTCTGAACGCGATAGAAGCAATTGTATCTACCCCACATCTCCTTATCAAGTTCATTGACAAGGACAACGGTGTATCATCCCTCCGCGACGATCAAGAGATAGCCAGGTATTGTTACAACCTGAACCTAAATATGGTGAAGCTAGAGGCGTTTAACAAAAAGAGGAAGTTGAATGATGGAGGAACAACGGCTGGGTCTGTCAGTTTAATTGATCTGGACCCCAGAGCGGAATTGAAGATTGACCCTCTCAATCCCTCAAAGCCCACACTGGATGGTGGTTCCAGGGACATCGTCTTAGGGGATTTCCTAGATAAGGTCACGCACATTAATGACAAGCTGGAGTTGGTCATGGAGCAATGCTTGGTGGCACTCCTTCAGGAGTTTAAAGACCTTTTTGCATGGACCACTGCGGACATGCCTGGGATGACCCTGATTTCTACTGCCATAAATTGGCTGTCTATCCAGAGACAAGACCGGTTGCCCAGAAGAAGAGGATATTGGGACCGCAAAAATAGAAAGCAACATGTGAGCAAACTGAAGAATTGTTGAAGGCTGGTTTCATTAAAGAGGTCCGTTATTCATCTTGGCTCTCCAATGTAGTAATGGTGCAGAAGGCCAATGACAAATGAAGGATGTGCACGGATTATGTAGATCTCAACCGGTGTTGCCCGAAGGACCTTATCCACTCCCAAATATCAATCATATGGTTGACGATTCGTCTGGTTATCAATACCTTAGTTTTATGGATGCTTATTCAGGGTATAATCAAATTCCGATGTAGGAGGAGGATCAAGAAAAGATGGCTTTTATCAATGACCGCGGTGTCTTTTGCTACACCGTCATGCCGTTTGGGTTGAAAAACGATGGCGCTACCTACCAGTGCATGATCAATAAGGTGTTCGAAGGCATGCATACCAAGTTGGTGGAGGTATATATTGATGATATCATCGCTAAAACTCCCACTGGAGGTGATCACATTGAAGATTTACGCCAAGTGTTCACTCGGTTGTGACAATACAACATGAGGTTAAACCCATTAAAGTGCACCTTTGCAGTCCCAGCTGGGAAGTTTTTGGGTTTCATGTTAACCCAACGCGGCATTGAGGCCAATCCTGGTAAGTGTCAGGCGATATTGGATATGCAAAGCCCTAAGAGCTTGAGGGAGGTACAGTCGTTGAATGGAAAGGTGGCCGCTCTGGCTCGGTTCATGCCCAAAATGGTGCATAGGTCCCTTTCTTTGTACAAGGCATTGAAGAAGCACAAAAAGTTTAAATGGGGAGAGGAGCAAGAGCAGGCGTTCCAGCAGCTCAAGGCAGTGCTATCAAGTCCACCAATATTGGTAAAGCCAGATCCTGGTGAAACCCTCATCCTGTACTTGGCAATTTCTGATGAAGCCTTGTGTGTAGCATTGGTCAAAGAAACCCTAGAAGGACAGAGGCCAGTGTACTTCACTAGCAAGACATTCCAGGGGGCAGAGGGTAGATACCAGAAGATAGAAAAGGCCGCTCTTGCAGTTATATGGGCTTCACATCGGTTGAGACCATATTTTCATGCACATCCAGTTTTGGTAAGAATGGATTTGCCACTCCACTCCGTGTTTAGTAAACCGGACCTCGCTGGAAGGATGATCAAGTGGTCTATCGAACTCTCTGAGTTTGAAATTTCTTATGAACCACGAGGAGCCATCAAAGCACAAGTCTTGGCGGATTTTGTAGTGGAAATGATGGGGACAGATCCTGCCACACCTCGAGCACATTGGACCGTTTATGTTGATGGGTCATCAAACAATAAGGGTTGTGGAGCTGGCGTTGTTGTGGAGAGCGATGACAGTGTGCATTTGGAGATTTCCCTCCAATTCAATTTCAAAACTTCCAACAATCAGGTTGAAGATGAGGCATGTTTGGCCGGCCTCCGTGCAGCAATCGATATCGGTGCAATAGAAGTGACATTCTACAGTGATTCACAGCTAGTGATATCACAGATTCAAGGTGAGTATCAGGCCCGTGAGCCCCAACTTAAATTGTATTTGAATTGTGTGAACAAGCTGAAGGGGAGATTTGATGCGCTGGAGTTTAAGCATGTGCCAAGAGAAGAGAATACCAGAGCGGACATTTTGTCAAGACTTGCAAGCACAAAACAGCCTGGTAGCACAACGACGATGGTTCAAAGTAGGGATGGCAAAACGGGCTGGCCCACCGGGCCCTGGCCCGCCCCGCCAAAGCCCGCCAAAAAGCGGGCCGGGCTGGCCCGCCCCGCCAAGTTAAACGGGCCAAAATTCAGGGCCCGCCCCGCCTAAGGCGGGCCCGGTGGGCTGGCAGGCTGGCCCGCCAAAGTTAAAATTGTAATTTTTTTAAAAAAAATATGTCAAATTAAGATTAAAAAATTAAAAAAATAATTTTTTTAAAAAAATTAAAGAAAATATTATTAAAAGAAATGTATAAATAGTAAGAGATGTTACTTTTTTTTTTAATTTTAGAAAATCAAAGTATATATTTTAATAAAATAAAGTATAAATTAGTAATATTTATATTTTTTTTCTTTTGGCGGGGGCCCGTCGGGCTGGCCCGCCCCGCCAAGGTTTTGGCCCGCCAAATTGGCGGGCCAGGCGGGGCGGGCCTTGGCGGGTGGCGGGCTAAAAATTCTTGTCCGCCCTGCCAAATTTGGCGGGCTTGGCGGGCCAGCCCGTTGGGCCTGACCCGTTTTGCCATCCCTAGTTCAAAGCACGCTGACATCGCCTAGCATTCCTATGTTCCCTTGTCTTAATTCTATAACGGTTAATTACCCCTACGAGGATTCTTGGGTTATCCCATATATCCGTTATCTGGCAGACGGATAGCTTCCCACTGATGAGAAAGAGAGAAGAAGAGTGAAAAGGGAATTGCCATATTTCACTATGGTTGATGGTGTTTTGTACAGAAGAGGATTCTTAGTGCCTTATCTCATCTGTTTGAAAGAGAATGAAATAAAAGGTGTAATGGAGGAAGTACACGAGGGGCAATATGGGCACCATGCCGGGGGGGAAGCTTAATGAGAAAAGTCCTCAAGGCTGGGTATTGGTGGCCCACAATGAAGCAGGACTCGATTGAATTTGTGAAGAAATGTGATGTTTGTTAGAGATTTTCTAATCTTCATCACACACCGATCCATGAACTATCTTCATCCGCGGTGCCATGGCCTTTCTATCAACGGGGCCTCGATATCCTGGGTCCATTCCCACTGCTATAGGAGGCATTAAGTATCTGATTGTGGGAGTTGATTACTTCACCAAGTGGATTGAGGCAGAGCCGGTAGTGCATATCACATCAGTGTGGACGCGACGTTTTGTATATGAAAATATCATAGCTCGATTTGGCGTTCCAGGGCAGATTGTAACTGACAACGGCACCTAGTTCACATATAAGAAGTTCACAGATTTACTTGAAGGACTGGGGATAGTCCAAATCTTTTCATCTATTGAGCATCCCCAGACAAACGGCCAAGCAGAAGTAGCTAATAGAGAGGTGCTAAAGGGGTTGAAGAAGCGTCTTGGTGAAGCCAAGGGAGGATGGACTGATCAGCTATGCCATGTCCTGTGGGTGTACCGTACTACACCGCATTCTTCTACTAATGAATCCCCATATCAGTTGACTTACGGGGTTGAAGCGATGATTCTGGTAGAGCTTCAGACCAGATCAGCTTGAGTGGAATACTTTTCAGCTGGGGACAATGACGCCAATTTGGCATCAGAACTGGATGTCCTTCATGAGTTGAGGGAAGAAGCTTTTGTTAGAGACCAGGTGATAAAGGCAAAGGCAGCCCTCTGGTACAATAAGCGTGTGCAATACAGAGCTTTTAATACGGGAGATCTTGTTCTGCGGAAGGCGAGTGTGGGAAATAAGTTCGCTCGTCAAGGAAAATTGGCGCCAACATGGGAAGGCCCTTACAGAGTTTCTGAGGTAACTGGAAAAGGGTCATACCAGCTTGAGGAGCTTGATGGAACACCAATTCGTAATAAGTGGAACACCCAGAATTTACATATCTATTACAGCTAGTTGGTAAGATGGTATGTACTCTTTTTCCTTACTTGAGTTTTTTCCCATTGGGTTTTCTCAAGAAGATTTTAATGAGGCATGACCCCAACTGCGCTCCCTTTGTAATATACATTCAATTTAATGAGAATACAGTTTATGAATCTATCGCTCTCACCTTTTCCTTTCTATGTTGTGATTCGTAGCCATAGGCCGTTGCGCATAAGAACCCCCAAGACGGATGGTCTCAATCACATATTCTGTGAATTGACGATGTAACTCCTTGAGGGGTGAAATGAGTTGTAGGATTAAATTGAACCCTATTTGAAGGCCCAGATTGTAAGATTAAACCAAACTCTGGGTACGGTTAGTAGGATTAGACTAAACCCCGTCTGAAGGCTTGGACTGTAGGATTAAACCGAACTCCAAGTATGGTTAGTAGGATCGAACCGAACCCCATTTGAAGGCCTAGATTGTAGGATTTAACTGAACTATAGGTATCGTTAGTAGGATTAAACCGAACCCCATTTGAAGACTTGAGTTGTAGGACTAAACCGAACCTCAAGAAATGGGTTGTAGGATCTAACCTTTTTTAAGGTTGTACCGAACCCCACATGAAGGCTTGGATTGTAGGATTGAACCGAACTCCAAGTACAATCGCCGTCCTCACTTCTGAAGTAGTTCTCACAAGGCGGATGATTGCAAACACTACGATATTGCATTGTAGAGGTCGAATGAAATTTTTCACCCTCTAAGGAGTTAAAGGTAACACTTCACAATAGATATTTGCTTCCCGAAACACTTATACTTGGGGACAAAAACACGCGTGAATAATTCAACGAAATATTGCTTATCTATTACGGTGTCCATTATTTTCTCTGGGGTGCAGACTACGCTTTTGATGTTAACATGGTTAAACAAAGCGGTCTTACGATTAATACAAAGGTAAAAGCATAGCATGTATGTCTAAGTTATTTGATAACTATATGCTTGTCACAAATGATAAAAGCAAGGTGAAGGAAAATTTTATTTACTTGAAGAAAAATTATATATATATATATATATATATATATATATATATGAGTTTATGGAAGCTAGAGCTGATCCCAGTACAAAGCTATAAAATAAAAGTGCAAAAACTAAGGAGCATGTGTTTGATTCTCCGCTGTGGGCACATCCGTCCCCCCCTCCTTGGCTCCTTCTGTAACATCCTATTTTCATCACAAATAGGAAATAGATATTAATATATATTTCTTGAGAAATACTTACTATAAGTTAGTTTATTATTATCATTTTTTTTTGAAATTTTGGTATTTATATTTTTATTATTTGTTTTTTTAAAATAATAATAAAAAAAATGAAAATATTTCTGAATGAGAATTTTAAAGTGACTTAATTAGTATTCACTAATTAAGAAAATTATATTAAGAATTTTTAATATCCTTATTATTCACCATTTTAATTTTATGTTGTTATATTTTTGTTTTTTTACATATTTAAGATTTAACTCTTATTAGAATTTTAAAATAAAATTTTGAAGGAATTGGACTATGGTTCTTCTGAACTTTTTGATCTACATAATATTTATGATTTTCTGGAATTTTTTGAAAATTTTGAATTATTTTAATAAAATAATATATTTTAAATAATTTTAAATTCATATAAAGTTGCTTAAAATTAAAAATATTTACAAGAATGTAAATTTAAATTATAAGAAAATTTTCTAAAATCCATTTCAAGTAGACTTATCTAAAAATTATCGGTTTGAGAAAAATCTTGATTTTTTCTAATCGTTAAAAAATTAGAAACGTATCAATAAATTTTTATTAACCGAAAATTTTAGATCTTTAAAATTTCAGCTTTATATTACTTATTATAAAATTAGTGAGGACTGATATAATATCGCTAAATTTCAAAAAGGACTCATTTTGAATATTTAAAATATACCGAGTGAAGGGTTACTATTTGACTTAATAATTTTGCCGACAGTTACTATACAAAACACTGTGCATGTATGAAATTTTCAAAAGATGCACAGTAACCAGGAATAAAAAATTCAAAAATACATAGTACTTTTATATTAAAATAATAGAATGCATAGTAAATTTTTTTCCTATAAATACCGAAGGATTTCTTCTTTAGAATTCACAATTTCAGATTAAGTTTCCTTAATATAGTAGTGCTAGTGAGATAGTGGTGGAGGTGAGAGAGAGAAATAATTTTTTTGGGAAGAAGGTTCTGCTAAAATTCTAAGGTACGAATACCTCACTTTTATATTTTTTGGGTTATTTTCATATCGTTTTTAGAAATCTGTTATTATACTGGAAATAATATTATTTTAAGTTACTATTCTGCATAGTAACACTATTTCAATAGTAAATTACTATTCAAATAGTAAATTACTATTTACTGTTACTATTTACCTTTACTGTTACTATTTACCTTTACTATTTATGTTTTACTATTTATCATTACTATTTACAATTTCCTATTTACTGTTACTATTTACGATTTACTATTTACTATTACTATTCACGTTTTACTATTTACTATTACTATTTACTATTACTATTCACTATTCACTATTCACTATTCAAAATTTACCATTTTTTATTTTAAGTTGTAATCTTAATTTTCATCTTGTAATTATATTAAAATGAAATTGGTATGTTTTAGAACTCGGAGACGAGGCGCACATGAATTTTCAATAACGAATCGGTATACAAGAGGTAAGGGAGAGTGAGATAAGAATATAATATGAAAGACATAAGAATAAAGGGAGGAGTCCCCTACTCCTTTTAAATTTAATAATATTATTATTTTAAAGTAATAACTTCTCAACTTAAAATTTATAATAAATTTAATATATTGTGTAACTTATTCTAAAATATCTATACATGGATCTGAATTATTATAACTTATACGGACTGGACTAAACCTATGCAAGGACTTGGACTATTATGACCTGTCTAGACTGAACTATACCTATGCGAAGACTGGATATATGGACTTATATAGACCTGTGCGAGGAATGGACTATAAGGACTCAAAATCAAATCTACTAATTTAAATAACCATTAAAAATTTGAATTATATTTATAAGCGATATTTAGTTGATTTGACTTGATTATAATTAATTATATTTGATTTCGATTAATGATATTGTGATTTATAATATTAGACTGTGATTAATAATATGCAATTATGATTGATGATATTTGATTGTGATTGATGAGATTACTATACTTGATTGTGGTTGATGAATGATTGATGACCTTGTGATATGAAGTTTGAGCATATAGCAAGCATGACGGAAAGTTAAAACTCAGTAAGAATTTTCTTACCTTACTCTTTAAATTTTTATTCCAAGAGAAAGTATTTTATAATTATTTTAGTCTTTTATTTCTTCTTAGAAATAATTTTTATTAACTTTATTTTTAATCTCTATAATAAAATCTAGTATTAGAAAGAAGCTATTTTATGAAAATCAGAGGTTGAGATAATTAATTCTTGAATTAAAGAAAATTTTTATAGTTTTAAGTATTCTTAGTTAATGATTTTAAATTATTTTCTTTAGAAATTAGAAGTTTAAAGTAAATTATTTTGGTTTTCCCCAACGAAATAACTAAAGAATATTTTGTGGAGATTTCAAAAACTCAATCTAGTTAAGATTCAAATTGAGAAAGATTATGTAAATATGTGAAGATTTTTAAGAGAAAGCTTTGAGATATTTAAGGCTTGAAAACTCAATTTTGGTAAGATCTGAATTTGAAGACTGTATTAAATTATTTCAGTATAATAGAAGTTCAAAGAAGAACTTATGAAAATGTACAGTTTATTGTGACGATTTTGTGAACCTTTATGGTATTTAATAATTGAGTTTCTAAAAGCCTTAACCAACTAAATATGCGAGTAATTCATGCATCATGAATCATTAAAGAGAAATGAGATGTGATATTGCCTGGGGACGGATTATAGAAACCGAGGATACATTAGAGGAGGCTTAATTGCGAGCCTTGGGATGAGAGAGTGTGAAAGGGTGCTTCAGGTGACCTGGGGTCGCTCCCTAGTGTCGGGTACTTTCACAATAAAAACTTTCTCAGTCTGACTAGTCTCTAAGTGTTTCCACGCCAGTTGAGCTGTTCATATGTCATGAAGGCATTTATGTTATTATTATCCAGAATTTATGAAACAGTGTAAACTCCTGGTTGGCCCAGTGCAAACTAAAACTTTAAGGGCCCATATGCATAAACTGAATGAGATAGTAGCATAAGCATTACATAACATTCATGTGATTGTGACATTCTATATGGATGGTTATGAATGAAAATATAAGTGTTATGTATGTGGAAACCCTATATTCATAATTGATTGTATATGAGATTATGACTGATATTACTATATTAGTTTGTGAAAACCCTTATGCTTATGTCTTATCTGTAATATATTATATTTTGCTTCTCACTCCTTCTTGTTTGAATTTTTGTGTCCAAAATATATGTTATATGATATATAGCTAGCAGTCCAAGATGGAAGGATATGTAATTACAAGAGGATAAAGTGGTCTCATCCTCAATCGATTAGATGAAGAGATATGACAAGAGTAAGATTCAAAAACTCGATGGTTCAAGGACTAGGAAATGTTTGTTCACATTTGTAGTAGAGGTATAGTTTAGTTTTATTTTGCCTTATTACAATATCAAGTAGATAATTGTAACAAGGTAAAGGTTAAACTTTGATAAACTCTTTCATTCGGATATAATATTGTAATGATTTATCACTTATGATTTCTATAAATTATTTTGTCATTATGGACAAATATTGAAAGACAATTTTTTTTTACTTTCAATATTCAAAGGAAATCAGATGTATATACGTCCTTGTATACACGAGATAAAGAGTGATAAATATGTATATCTTTCTAAAAGTTTTTTTTATCTCGTGTATATAAGGGGGTGTTACACCTTCAACTCTGGTCTCCTGGCCAGATTGGACATTCTCTTGAATAACATTTTCAAGGCCAGGAGTAATCGGTGGTGGTTCCATAATTTGGCCCTCCAGAAAAGGGGACAGTTCATAAAGAGAATCCTGAGGATCCACGTCACTCTTCACCATAACAAGTTTCCCTCCGTGGAATTCGTAGAACGGATCTAGCCTGTACAAGTTGAGTTTCACATCGGGATTGTAGTAGAAGACCTGACGAAGGGCCAGGCCGAAGGATTCAAAAGCTACTTTCTTGCATATTTCTAAAGCCTTAGCAGCCTTGGCCTTGGAAGCAGCCAACCTTTTTTGAAGCTTGGTAACTTCTTCCTCCAACGGCCCAGCGCCCGCACTCCCCTTCTTCAACTCTTCAATCTGAGCCTACAACTCTTTCCTGAGGGCCTCCCATTCTCTTAAGCTTTTGCTGTGGCCGGCCTCTGCTGTGGCAAGATCCTCATTCAGCTTGGCGGATCTCTTTTTCTCAAGCTGGAGATCTTCTTCCAGGAGGGGGATGGACTTGTTCTGTTGCTGAAGTTCAGAAACTTACCGCTCCAAAGATTTGTTGGTAAAGTGGAGTTGGCTTATTTCTTCGGTTTTCTTCTCTAGCTGTTCTTTAGCCTTTTTCAGCTCCGACTCAACCCCCCTGGTAGTTTCCGCTTGCTTGGCTGCCAGGCCTCCTTTACAACGATGTCAGCCTCAAGTTTTTCAACTTGTTCCATATAATCTGCCTTATCGCTTAAGGAGTCTAGAAGGCCGGAGAGTTCATCCAGCTGCCAGCGACCGGCCTTACATGCGCCCCTAACTCCAGCAGCTTTGAGAGAGGGGCGGAGGCAATACCTTGCCTTAGGGAGTGTGGGAGGCATCGACCCCTGGAACCAGAGGTAGGGAGAAAGGAAGGATTCTTTCGGAGGATCACTAACCGGAGGAGGCCCACTCTCTGACTTTGTCTCAGTGCCGGTGTACGAAGGAGGGCCAGAGGAAGAAAGAGCTGGTTTTTTCCCTTTGTCTTTCTTCATGCTAGTCTCTTCTAGAGTCTTCTGACGCTTTCTTGTAGACTCACCAGCAGAGGATTTCTTTCTGTCAGCAGCCTTAACCAGGACCCTCTTCTTTTTCTTTTCAGGGACAAGCTGCTTCTGGCTTTCTTCCTCAACTTGAGGTTGCTCCTCAGGATCCTGTTCATCAAGGAGAGGCACATCGTCCCCCACAGCGGATGTTAAGGGGATGATGGGAGCTTCAGCCTTGAAGGAGTTCCTCTTGGCTTGGATGTCGTTCTCCTCAGAAGAGGAATCATCATCTGCCAGCATCGATTTTAGAGAAAGCATGTCGGCGAAAGCTTTTTCGATTTGCTTTACAAAACAAGGAAAATCAAGTTAAAATACTGAAGGCAAAAACACAAAACACGAAATGAACAGGCAACGTGTGCAGCTAAAGAATGGATATTATGAAGGTATTTCTTCCTGACAGTGTCATTCCCAAGGAGATGTCTGCAAGAGAACCCCTTAAGGGCTTTTGAGGCCGATTGCATGGCACTCAAAACTTCCACAGAGTGAGGGGAAAGTTTGCCCTCTTCAGTATAATAAGCACGGCTCAGCAACAGGAAATGCTCGTGCGTCCAGCTAGTGGGGAATTTTGTGAATCCCTCCTTGTTGAGCCAGAAGACCGGCTTGTTTGCTTGCACTCGAATCCGCGTATAATAATGCTTGAAAGAGCGCCCATCAATCTTCATAGATTCGGTGTAGGATTTGAAATTTACTATCCTTGAGTCACAACGGAGCGTTATGGACCCAAGGCCACCCTTCTTGTTGGCACGACGGACCACTTGGCAATAATAGAAAAGTTTTGCCACAGTGGCTGTGAAATTGAAGTGCTCCCCAAGAACCTTAAGAGCACGCACCAGGCCCTAGCCATTAGGGTGCAATTGTGTTGGGGCACAGTTAAGGAAGCGAAGGACGACAATCTGAAACTTCGTCATTGGCAAAAAAATTCCCAAGTGCTGGAAGACGAAGTCATACATGTATACCGACCTCTCGTCTGGGACTCGATGGCAGACTCGCTCCATAGGCCGGGGTGTAAAGATGAGAAAATGGTCTTTGTATTTCTTTTTAGAGTAGACAGAGAATCGAGCTTCAACAGGATTATCGTCCGCCCTTGTGTGGTACGAAGCGATGTTTTGGAATTCTTTTTCGACCCAGCAGTAAGGGGACTCCCTATTCAGCCTCTCCCAATTTAGCCGGTGTGCAACAACGTTGACACACCCTTCCGCAGTTCGTAGAATCAACGTCTTTCCAGACCCAAGAATCTCTATCATGTCTGATGCGTGTTGAAATGCCTCTGTACTGTGATAAAAGGCAACGTTGTCAGAGAGGTAGCCTTTAGCATTTGACCCGCTGTCAGAGCGACTGGTAGCCCTCGAGTCAAAGGAACCCTCAGGGTAGTGCCGAACCACTGGCGCTCACAAGGAAGAAGTTTCAACCCTCTCTGAGCGACGAGGCCCAGCCACAGGGAGATTCACAGGAATCCTTCCACCACGGTGGCTAGAGGGGGCACGTGAACTCAAATTCCCCCTGTTCAAGGTACCAGCGTTGCTTGGCCTAGGGAGCATGATTGAAGTTGAAGCAACCGAAAATAATATGAAGGTAAGAGATAAGTAGGTTACCTAAGGAAGGAATAATGGAAGGAAGAACTTTGCGAAAGGAAAGAACAGCAACAGAGTCTTCAAAATTTCAGCAGAGGTTTACTAAGCTTGAAGGCGAAAGTAAGTTCCGAAACTTGCTAAGTTACCCTTTTATAGGTAACGAAGGAGCACAGTGATCAGCCAAGAGTCATGTTGTATGCCCCAAAATGTAACCTTTTGGATTTAAACGACCTCGTCGTTTCATGGTCCAAGGCGCGAAATGGTGACGCTTCATGAAAAGTTTCTAGCGAAATGGGCCCATAGAAGCCAAATTCCAGGCCCAATAAGCCCAACCGACGGTTATTTTTAGGACAATGATGGCTCACATTTTAAAAGGGAATTAATTGTCCAATCATTTCAGACGCATTAAATGCATCCCAATAACTATTCGAATACCAAGAGTTACGATTTTCAAAAACTCTTGGGATTACCCTCGTTTTAAATCTTTGTCCAAATCCGCTGTAAGGGCATCAAGAGGGCGGATACGTAACCTGTAGAACAGTTACACTGACAGAATGCCAGCACGTAGCTGACAAGAGTTTCAAATGATATCTTCGGAGTATCTTACCGGCATCCAGACCTCTTGAAGACTGTGTAGCTCGTATGAGTAACTTAACAGTCCCTCATACAAGCTAGGGGACAAATGATCCAGTCTAGATACCAGCCCCTCAAGTTGTGACGTCAGCATGACTGTTCCAGAAGGGCAACCGGTATCACAGGGTAGTATCTTCACACCGGTTATCCGCTCTCATCGGATACTTTATCCGTTCTCACCTTATCGGATACTTTATCCGCCCTCATTTCCCCGTCACGTATAACTGTTTGCCTCAGTGTCACAGTGAGATAAGAGGGGTTATAACTTATCAAGTGTGGATACTCTGTACAGCGGAATGTACCAATATCACTTACAGAAAGGAGTAGGTACAATTGCAGGCGTAATGTACGGAAAAAGTGATTATCCTCTGTCCCTGTGTCAGGATCGTACACTGATAATTGACCTACCCCCTGTCACACTCTGAGTACTGAGCCACTTTGATTGACACTCTATACACGGTATCAGAACCTATGGGCTCACCTGCGTCCAACGATTCATTTTCCATGTCCAACTGTAAATAGCATATTCTAATACACATGCAAGGTTACGTTGTTCTAACTCTCATCTTACTATTGCATTGCTTAAGTGTTCACAGAGTTTATATATACTCTTCTAACTTGAGCGTCGGAGAATCCTCACAGGTGACACCACCTTTCGCCCACACCAACGCGAGAGACTATTGTGAAGGATCTCTAGGACAACGAGACCGGTTTCTCCCACTGAGAGGCCAGATTAAAATACATATAATTTTGTGGTTGGTCCCACACCGGATCATAGACCCCGGTCCAGACCAGTTCAACATTGAAATATAATTGTTTTTACAGATACAATTAAAAAAAAGAACAACAAGGTAAGTGGAGGAAGGGACCTGAGAGAGAGACGAGAATGGGTTCTCATGTTCGTGTAGCAGCCGAAGATAAAATTGAAAGTGGGTCCATAACGTTTGTTCGTGAGAGGGAGTTGGGACGACCGAAGGGATGAACAACGAGATGAGAGGAGGTAGGAACAGGGAGGGACCTAAAAGAGATGAAAGTGGGTTTGTATGGTGGCTGGAGATGAGAGTGAGAGTGGGTTTATTCGTAGGGGAAGAGAGGCAAGGAAGGAGGAAGTGAGAAATTAGAAACCAAGGCAAACCTTAAAAGATTTTGTTTTTTCTTTTAGTAAAGGTGTTCCATTCCTTCCTATAAATTCTTTTTTTTAAAAAAAAATACTCGGGCCACTCGCGGCCCGCACTCGACCTGTTTTTTTTAGGTTTTTTAAGTATTAAACTTTTTTTCCACTTCTTAATTTTGAATTTTTTTAGACCCATACACTACATTTTTATGGGCAGACTCGGGCTGACCCATGTGGGTTGGCCTATTTTTTCAACTCTAGTTAGTTTACGATATTCATAAGTGGATGAAGTCCACCACAACTTATTATATCGTGTTTGATAGGTCAATAGAATGATAAGTCTATCATGTTATATATCGTATCCTACATATTTTTTTTTAAAAAATTTTATCTTGAGGGAAGAAGTGAATTAAAAACTGATAGCATAAAGAATATATCTTAATAATAATATTGTTATTATTATTGTATTTCTTGTAAGTCTGTCTTATAAATGTGGTGGAGTGTAATAACTCAAAACGGAGTCCACCTTAATTTACACTTAAAAATGTTTAGAAAAGAAATTGGGGTTATTAATATCCCAAGTTTTGAATCCTTTAACTAATAGTATCTTCGTCTCTTATTATAAGAACCTTTTAGGATATTTTTTTGGTCATTAATATAAGAATCTCATAAAAAAGTCAATAGCATCAATTATTTTTTTTTGCCAAAATACCTTTATCAGTCATTAATGAAATAAGCATTAATTAAACAGAAAAAGAGTGAATTTTGTGAGTACCAATAAAAGTAAGAGAGTACTGTTGGGAAACTATAACTTGTAGACACATTAAATGATTTTAACTACATTAACTAACTTTTCATAAAACTAGAATTTAGTTAAGAGGTTCTTATATTACAGGAGGGAGGTAGTATTTTTAATGAAAATTAACACATTAATATTAATAATAAAAAAGTTTTGATTCGGTTTGGCGCCCAGGAGCTTTTGCTTAATAAAAATACCCAAGGCTCCACACAGGCTATTGTGAACACCCCTTTCTATTTTATTTTTATATTTTAACTATTATTAAAAATTAAAAATAAAAAATAAATAACATTCATCACTCTCTCCAATGCCACCATCCCGAAAACACTCCTAAAAACATGCGCTAAATCCTGGTTTTTTTGCCCCCAAGGTAACCATTCTCAGATCATAAATGGAGGGGACTCTTATTGTTCTAGCTTTTGAAAAAAAAAGGAACCACCATCTCAAAAAATAACAACCCCAAACCTCCATCTTTTTCGCTCTCCCTTATCACCAACGGTAAAAAAAACCCTTCAAAAATACCTCCAACAAAAAACCTCAACCAATGTAAAAAGGAAACCCACCAAACAAAAAAAAAGGATCAAGAAAAAAGTAGAAGAAAGAAAACTCCAACGAACCGTAGCTACTGTCGGTCTCTCCTTTTTCTTTCTTTCTCTTTCGTTCATTTTTCTTTCTCTGCCGCCGTTCCTCTTCATTTTTATGATACTAGACTAAAATCTAGGCTAATAAAATGTTGTGGTTACTGGGCCTTGCAATGGGGCCTTTCTTTCTTTTTTATTTTTGACAAAGGTAGGATTAATAAGCTTATATTTATTTAATGTGAATGTTGCTAACAAGTGTGCATTAGCTTAGTGGTGAACCCATGTCTTCAATCACTAACAAGGAAGGCGTTCAAAACCTAGCTTCCTTTTCTTTGTGTTTTTTTTAAAATAAAACTGGAACTTACATTAGTCATTATAAATTCGTTCACTCTCTTGGCAATGTGATTGTGGTAGCCTATTGGTGATTCCATGCTTTTGTATACCGACAGGGAGAAGGTTCGAGTCCTACCTCTTGTCCTTCATGCTGTTTTTTTATTATTTCGTTAGTGATAAGTTGTTTATTAAATTCAAAAACTTTGTAACCTTTCTAATTAAGAAACAAGTGTCTGTGTTTTGATGGCATTATGTATTCTACCTTTCACAACGGGGACTTGGGTTCAAGACCCACTCATTGCATTTTTCTTTTCTCGTGTATTAGTATTTTTATTTGTTTATTAATTGTTATGTATAGGAAATATTTGTCCTTTCTTTTAGTTGTATTAAAGTTTTGTTGTTATTTATTTAATCATTGTTACTCATTTATGGTTATTTATTTTAGTACCTTTTTTTAAACATATTTAATTCCTTTTGTTTGTTAGTTAATGAAAATAAGTTAGTAAATAAATAAATAGATTCTTAGTATAGTTTTGGAATTTTATTTCCTTTCTAAAAATATATACAAGTTTTTTTTAGACATAAACAAAAAATATAAATATCTTTTTTAGAATAAAATGTCAAAAAATCTTATAACAATGTTGTAATTGCCTTATGTTTTTCCTCCTTATTAAAAATCAAATCAATAAAAAATAATTTAAATATTTTCAAAGTTAATTTTCCCAAAGAACTACGTGACCGTGATTTCTCGAAAGCTCGAGAATACGTAGGAGCGGGAAGCAGTTCCTGTCGGGCTCATCTTTCTTTGTTTAATTTTTAGAGTTTCCATTTTTGTCTTGTTACTAAAAGGAGGAGCGAGGTTAATTTGGACGAGACGTCATGTTAATCTCATTTTTTTAATAATATCTTTTTTTTAAAAAAAGAAGGAGCGAGGTTAATTTGGACGAGACGTCCTGTTAATCTCATGTTTTTAATAATATCTCTTTTCTTTAAAAAAAAGGAGGAGCGAGGTTAATTTAGATGAGACGTCTTGTTAGCCTCACATTTTTGTAGTATTTCTTTAAAAGAATGAGCGAGATTAATTTGGACGAGACGTCCTGTTAATTTCATATTTTTTTAATAATATCTCTTTTAAAAAAGGAGGAACGAGGTTAATTTGGACGAGACGTCCTCTTAATCCCATGTTTAAAAAATCTGTCTTTTTTGTCTATTTTTGTATGCTTTGTTATTTCGTACGTTCCTTTCTGAAGAAGTTAAAATAATTTTTGGCTACTTATAATGTGTGCTATCAACTTGAGGTAACCGTTTTATAACGGACAATTGTGAGGTGCTAATACCTTCCTCACCTGTAATTAGACTCCCGAATTTGGAAATTCATTTTTATGACCAATGCTTTAACAAAGGTTTTTTCCGGTATTTTACCCTTAAAAATATTGGTGGCGACTCCCTGTTTCTTTTCGAAAGGATTTTGAAACTTGTTTTTAGTTTTTGAGGGTCGGCCGTCCCGCCGCGATCCCGATCGCGACAGCTATGTTTGAGAACTGAAAGTATTCATGATAATTTCGATTCAATGAATATTCGTTAATGCGGGTTTATATTAATTTTTTATTAGTTAAGTTAATTCTTCCCAACTTATTTCGTAATTAAAGAGCACTATCAGATATAAAGTCATTTTTATTGAGAAAATTATAAAAATTTATTACAAAATAAATAAAATTAATTATAGATAAGATACTAACCAGATAAAATACAAATGAAAAAAATAGAGAAATTCAAAATAATCACATCATATGATTATTTTTTTAAAAATATACTATTATAGTAATGTTACATAATCCATTTATAACAAAAAAGAAGTTTATCTTAATATATATTAAGTATGGTTCTAAAAAGTTATATTTTATTTTGCTTTAAAGCTTAATTTTAACTTGTAGAAGGCAAAACAACACTTTCATCAAATGTTTTTTTTTTTACAAAAAAAAAGAACCATCATTGGTTATAGGCCTTCCTTTGATCCAGTAAGCATGTTCAGGTAGTACCAAGAACTGGCGCAAAATACTACCTTTTTTTTTACTTCTTTTGTACCTGTATTAATTTCTCCGGGTCTTTCTTCCTACACCAACCAAAGGAATTTTGGTATTTTACCCCAAAAAAAACCAAAGGTATTCATCTTCGACAAAAAATAAAAATAAAATCAAATGTATTCATCATCCAATTCAACTAAAATCATTTAATCAATTCAAAATAATTGTAAATCAATCAAATTGAAAATTGATAAAACCAAAACCGTATTGTGTATGGCTTGGATCTAATTTTAAATTTATCTTTAAATTTATCTTTGTACTCTTATATTTATATTGTCCTACTAAATTACATACATGACTTGAACTATTTAAACTTAAAACAACACTTAAAAAACTGTATGTAATAATTCATAATTTTTTGATTATGTTAAATTTTTTATTGTAGTGATTTATTTTTAAAATAATTATTCTTGATTTTATTTGGTTGAAATTATATGTCTTATATTTGATTTTTTAAAACTATAATTAATATAAAACTAAACAAATCGATCTAAGATAAACCTCATTAGTCTGAAAGGGTTAAATATCACTATATATTTCAACCAAATTATAATTTAATAATATAATTATCTAAAACTTAAATTTATCTTTACCATTAACACCCTATCCCCAACCATTTAAAATTTTTGTTAATAAAATTTCAAAAGCATTCGGATCATAATCTCCGAAATGACAATCAAACTTTTCTCCTTTTCATAACCTTTGTTGCAGATATAACACACAACATTTGGTTCTCCAGAAGGACCATAATCTCGCCACGTTGGACAACATTGTTTTAGAGCTCTAATGTGATCTCCACAAGCTCCTTCTGATGGTTGCTCCGAGCAACAAGGTTCCAAAATTTTCCAAAAACTCGAGTTCAACAGTGATATTCTCACTCTTCATGATGCCTTCTGAATCTAGAAGGTTGCTATCTCTTGCTTTGTCTTTTTTTGAGTGCCTACAACAACAATGGTAATAGTCTGTTAATATTATGACATGAACATGATTTTGTTTACTGAAATGCAGTTATGGTTTGCATCTAACTCAAAGTGGCAACCGAATTATTTTTTAGGAGGTAACCCTGAAGCCGAAAGACAAGGGCTTGAGTATAGAGTCTATGCCAGTTGATCTCCTAGTATTAGCTGATATCGGTCCTAATTAAAGACCCTTTGAAGGCATTTAGAAATAATAGAATGATACATTTAGGTGTTCTTTTTTTGTTGTGTGGCTTTTGGTGGCTTTATTGTATTTCTGCCATTACATGCTTGATAATATTTACGTCATCTTTTGTTCTAACTAATCCTTATAACTTTGCCTACAACATCGAAATAATCAATATGCTTTCTCTACTAATCTATGTCATTTGGCAGTTTATTGTGATATAGTTTTGTATAAGTTGCACTTCCACCTAATAAATGCTTTACACACACATACACAACTTCCTTCTATGTTTTGGAATATGTGCTCCTATTTAGTTAATTAATATGTATTATACTTCACTTTTAATAATAGAAAGTAAATGATCCAGACATAATATATTTAGGAGAGTAAATGTGAGTTTATTAGATGAGAAATAATTAACCACAAAACCTTAAGATATTATAAGTGGTGTTTTTAGTTCTATATTCTTTATGTCCTTTTATTTAATTCAATTTGTGACTTTCTCATATTTTTTTCAAGTGTAACTAAATTTCTAATTGAGACTAGATTTTATTAGTTAGCTTTTTTTTTGTCTTTTTAGGACTTGTACACAAGAAACCTCATAGGCCTTTTTTTTTGTTTTTAAAGTTTAGGCTCTTTTCTTTTTTTATTACGAGTTTCAAAGATCTTATGTTTTTTCAATGGATTAGTGTTATTAAATATTTGGGTTTTGATACCATATTAAATAATGAACATAAAAAGAAGAAGATGAATTGTGGAATATGCATTCAATGAATTGTATAAAAGGATTATAAAATTCAAGGAACTAAATTGTTTAAACAGTAATATTATTGTGAAACAGTAACAAACCATAAGACGACAAGATTGTATTTACTCTCATTATCAAAACCCAACCCCAAATTATCTTCAAAATGACTTCTACATATATTCTGCATAATTGAGTAAAAACCCAACCAAAAATAGCTTGATTACCACAACGAATAAGAGACTTTACGAGAAAAGAGGAGATACGAACTAGTCTTCACACATTTACAACATAAAACACAAATCACATATGAGTGGACAAACACTAATCCATGTATAGATAAGTTTTTGTTTGGTCTAAAAGTATTTCCTTAAGATGTATACTAATCATATAATTTATTATACTAACAAATAATTATACTATAATTATATTAAATGTTATAATTGTATTGTTATAAGCCTAAAATATATTTACTATCAAGTTAAAAATTATACAATAAATACTTTTTTAATAAATTTTAAATTTTGTTTGTGAATGAATGATAAAAAAAAAAATAGTGTGAATACCGTAAACTTTGTTTCAAGTTTCAACCCGCCTTCATATGATCCGGGTTATATGTAGTGCTTAGGAATGTAAAAAATCGGACTTTATGATCTAAAAACACATATGTTCAGAAATGTTTATACTGACAAGTTATGATCCGTATTAAAATGTTTTCTTGAATGTCCGAATTTTAGAATCTAGTTTCAACATTTAGTTGCTATGATCCAGTGACAATTTGAGTGTTTATTATCCAAATATAAGAATTAAATTGAAGTTCTAAGGCTATTTTTGTCATTTCAATACCAAATTTTTTATAGGGGTAGTACAGGGAAAAATAATGTAGGTACAAGGAGAAATTCCTCTTCATGTAACCCTTTTTACTTGTTTGTGGGCTTTGATGGGTTTCGTCATTTTTCTTCTATAAACACTGTTTTAAAGATTGTTTATAATTCTTCAAAAAAAAAAAGATTCTTTATAATTCTTAAAAAATAGAGTGTTTATAATTATTATTAAAATATCTTTAAATATAATTTAATATCATGTACCAGTCATTCCATTCCTTATATAAATTATATTCATGTTGTTATTGTTATTATTATGTTAAATTAATCTCTTAGTCTCTATGATTACACAAATTTCTAAAACCTCATAAATAAAATTTGTTTGATTGAATCCCTATATGTTTGAAAAATTCTAAGTTTAAGATTAACTTTCACTACAATTTTGATACTTGTGATCTCACTTAGTGGAAGGTGGTTTTCAGGGAGTGACGGAGCCACAGCAAATTATGGTATCTTCCAAGAAATTCGTCCTGAAACCTATTTTGCATCCAAAATTAGATGGTGGTGAGGTAAATCAGACCTCAAAGAAAATCTCTAGTTGCACCTTGGAGAGTTTCTTTTTTCTCTCTATTTATTTTTTACTTGTCAAACAACTATTTCAAGCAACATTATTTAGGGTATCTTTGATATCCAACTTGGTTGGTCAAAACCCCTAAAAATAAATCATACGGTTAAACGGAGTTTTGACTGTCTCGAACGATATGAAAGATCAGTATCAACCCTTAAATTTTTCCATTTCTCTAACTACAAACCAAACATACTCTTATTACGTAATTAGCACATACTATCAGTAAATGAGTCAAATACTCATTTTTCATATGACACTATCTTTGAGTGTGTGGTGTATTCTTTCTCTCTGGCTATTTGTTTCCAATTGGTTGGGGTTCTGTTAATGGACGCACGCGATGAACGCTTGATTTTAGCCAAGCCAATCCCTGCCACTGTGATTAATTAAAATTCAAGATACTTTTATGATTCAATTAACCAAAGGGAAAGAGGATATATGCTTTAGATTAAAGGACTTAGTGAATAAAATAATTAATTCAAAATCCAACTATCTTCCACGAAGAAAAGAATTGTTTGATATTACCTAGTGCTTTCCTTTTTAAAATATAACTGGATTTGATGCATTATTTTTTAAAACTGAAAGGACATTAGAGAAAGGATTATAGAATAATTTGATAAAATTCTCCCATAACTATGAATTTTCATATTTTAATTTATCTAAAATTTTTAATTTGTTATAAAAAATGAATTTAGATAGATCATAATATATATATATATATATATATATATATATATATATATATATATATTCACTGTAAGCGTATTAAACCCTAGAGAATTACTCAAGAAAAATAGAGTTTATTTCTAAAAATATCACTTGAATTATAAAGGGGACTCTGAGACCTTATTTATACATCAAAAGAAGGACTTTGACTAGATAATGATAATCTTTTAAAATTGGGGAGAGGTAGAGATAGGGATGGCAAAAGAGGCCCGCACCTGCGAGTAAATACCCGTAACGGGTAAAAAAACCCATAAAAACGGGTATCCGCGAGTAGCAGGTATTTGAAAAACTCGTAAAAAAAGGGTGGGTACGAGTATAAGGTTACCCGTATATGTGAAAATACTATAATATGGATTGTGTGTTGAACATTTTAGTTTATTTTAACATTAAGATTATATTACAGATTATCATATTATTTTTATTATTGTATATTAAGGATTTTATAGTTGTATCAAATTTAGTTTAATTTATGGATTTTTGTGTTATTTTTATTATAATTTAAGGTTGTTATAATAGTTTATTGATGTTTGACAAGTACCCATGAGTATCCGTGGGTACCCACAGATTTTCAAAACCCGTAAAAAAACCTGTTATGCGGCTACCCGTGCGGGTAACGAGCAGGTGCGGGTGCGGGTTTTCATTACGGGTGCGGATACGGGTAGTATGGTATCCGTACCCACCCCGCCCCGTTTACATTCCTAGGTAGAGATATCTTTCCAAAATAAAGGGACGGATGAGGGATCCTTCTTGATCCGGAAGGGAATAAGAGCCCCCAGTCATGAGCTCTCGGCCAATGAGCGAGCCAAGTGACTATGTATCAAATACTTGTTCGTTGGATGAATGTATATCAAGTGGAGGTACACCGACCGATTGGAATGATATACTAAGTGATTCTGTGTTGAGATTGAGAGCGAGTCATTTTGTTCTCTGCATGCGTTGGTGGGTATTCGTAACATTTTGAGGAACATTTAAGATGGGACTCGTCTTTGATCGTGGATAACTGTCGTTCCATTTTTCAAGGTGATGTATGAATGAAGCAATTTTTGTAATGATGGGGTGTTTTGTATCCATATGTCCTTGAATGCGCCTCTTAGGGTTATCCATGTCATTTCAGGTGTGAGTGAGCTTTTTGCCACGTGTCAAGGGTAATTGCTTTTGTGAGGTCAACATGGAATCGTGGCTTTGGAATAGGTGGTTCCTTTACTAACCATTGGATTTCTATTTGGGTATTACATTTCTCTTACGTATTTATAGCCTAAACCTTCTTCATTTTCTATTTTTACTTTTATGAACTCTCTTTCTCTAGACTTCTCTGCTTTCAACTTCTTCCTTTATGTCTTTGCTTCTATTGCGGTCCCTACTTGGCTTTTAGGTCTCCCTTTTTCTTCATCTCTCCTTTCACCATCTATATGGGTAGCGTTCTTCTTACTCGAAGGTCAGTCCTTTCTTTCTGTTCTTTCTTCTGTATTTTGTGTTGTTACATCGTAATGTATTTGTCTTTTTTGCTTCCTACTCATTCTTACAAAGAAATGACATTCTCTTTGAATGTTTTTCCTAAAGTTAAGGGGAGGTTTCAACTTCATCCATCCTCTATTTGGGATGAGGATTCTATTGTTAGGTTATGGCAAGAGGAAGTTTTTAACGGGTTAGTGTTAGCCCCCAGTGTAGAGGTTGCTTAGAGAATGAAAGGGTTTGTCATGTTAGGATAAATTCAGGGAATTGGATTACATGCATGTGTATGACACCTTCTTTTCCTCTTTTGATTTTGAAAGGGGGTTTTGAATGCCCTAAACATTTCCTTGACTCAGCTTCACCTGAATGGGTGGGCATTTGTGAAGGCCTTAGAGGTTCTTTATGAGTTTTTTGGGCGTGTTCCCTTAGTATCTATTTTCTTTTTCTTTTTTCAAGCCAAGATCTTCAAGGTAAGAGTTCTTGTGGGGTAGGTCTTTTTAAATGGTGTCCCTGGTTGTCGCATAAAAAGGCATTTGATCAGTCTTATAAAAATTATAAAGGAAAGAATTTCTTTACTATCCGGATGGATAACCCTTTTTTTCGTTGTACTGGACCCGAGCACTTGGCAATGACCTATAATGGTGTTGATAATATTTTGGAAATTTGATTTTTGTACTATGAAATGGTATTTATGAAGTAAAGCCTAATGCTTGATATTGTTAATGATTAATTAATAATATTTCTATTAGAATGTTATTAGTTAAGCCTTGCGGTGGCACTACAAGTATGTTGAAGCCTGATGTGGCGATTATGTATTGTTAATGGTGTTAATGTCACTGACTATATGGTTGATATATATATATATATATATATATATATATATTGTTGAAAATGACCTATGTTGGTATGATGATTATGTATTTATGGTATTGATGACTCCATGAGCTTGTTTCAAAGTTTTTGAGGTGTTGATTGTTGAGTTGATAAGTATTGAGGTTAGTAGAGCTAGGTTATGATGTATGTATTATAAAGTTATGCTCTAATTCACACACATGCATAAGTGCATTGACTCATGACATTATATGCATTTGGTTACTATAGCATTTTGATTCTTAGCACTCAAATTTGTTGTATGGGTTCACCGATTATAGCACTCAGATTTGTCGTTGATGAAGTTGGATCCACATTGCATGCTTTTATGAATTTGAAAACATATGATTTTGAAAGTCCATGGCATTCGATCATTTGCATAGAGAGAATAGTGATATATGATATATGCATATGTATTGGAAGAATTGAAGGTATCTGGTGATAAATGAAGTTGAATTGATAATTGATATGTTCTTGGTGATGTTTGGAATTGAATTGATAACTGATATGTATATGGTGATATTGAAAATTGAATTGATGATTGAGATATGGTTTGTTGGCTTATGTGCCATTATGTTGTGGTAGTAGTATTTTAAATTACTTGACCCAATGAGTACTTTATCTATTAAATTACTATTTACTACTTCAAGTGGTATTCACTCTTCAACCTTCAATTTAGTAAGTTTTCAGGGTGATGATATCGCTTGGTGAGCTAAGAGGCAGGAGTAATGCAATGCCAAAGATGTATAGCCCCTTGATTGATATATGAAAGACTTGTATAGCCCTCTGATTGGCTTAATTTGGCAAACACATGGTGGTGGTGCCAAAAGTTGAGTTTTGTTTAATATATTAAGTTTTGGTATATCCCTTTGATTAGTCCAAATTGGCAATTATGTGTTTGTAGTGCCAAATGATGATCTTGATATTTTGGTGTGTAGTTCTATTAAAGATATATATATATATATATATATATATATATATATATATAGATATATAGATGTGATATTTGAGGTCTATGATGCGACCCTTCGGTTGGCCTAAGCATGACAAGTATTTTTATATGTGAGACTATATGTTATATCTTGAGTACGTGTGATGATAACTGAAAAATAAGTGTGTGATTAGTGAATAGGTAGCTGACACCTTACCGGAGGTTTAGACTATGATTTGGAATGGTATTGTGTTGGGGATTAAGTCCTTTGTATGTCTAGGGATTGTTTGTGAAGACATAAAGTTTTGATAATGCCAAAGGCATATGCTAATATGGACCTATCTATCATGAAAGCCAAGAAATGAAGAAAAATGATTTCTCAACAAAGATGTAAAGAATGACAAGCCAAAGATTGAAGAATTAAACCTCAGAAGATCTTAGAATTTATGTAAGGTTTTACTCAAATATAAACATGGCCATAAAACTTATAAAACCTTAACGACATGCATTTGAAAATTATTTCCATAAATTATAAAGCATGTAATCGATTACACACTTGGTTGTTGGCTTAAAATTGAATTTTAAATAAATCTGGTAAAATTTTAAAATGTTGTAATCAATTATAACAATATGGTAATCGATTACCACAATATCAGAATGAATGAAAAAATGCATCTCTTCATGGTTTCTTGCATGGAAAATCATGTTCTTTCATCTAAACTTTTGAATGAACACATCCATTTGAAAAGACATCTTTCCAACATCAAAAGGCATCTTTTCATCAATCAAATGCATCTCTTCATCCCCTATGAATAGAGTGAACATCAATCACACTAAATATGAATTTTGACAAGCATTTTTATCATTCTTCAAAATCCAAATTAAAAAACACTTTATGATGATCTAAGGTCATTCCATCACTTCGAGTATAACTATTAGTGAACTTTAAGTTGTATTATCTACTCTTCAAGAGAGAATTTCAAGTTGTACACTTTCTTTACTAAAAGTTCATTTTTATGGGTGAGATATCCCATATTGGTTTTGTAACTTAGATGAGGTATCCCAAGAGGTTAAGTCTAGGATGAGGCATCCCTAGCAGTGTAAGTCGAGGGTGAGGTATCCCTTGCAAGGTTAGAGGCTCCACATAAGGGTGAGGTATCTCAGAGGTGTTGGAGTGCTCTATTGTTGTAACTTATGACAGTTATAATGGAACTCTCAATGGCTATTTAAGAAACTGAACGTAGGCAAATGGTTGGTCGAACCAGTATAAAAGTCAAGTTTGCATTCTCTTACCTTACCTCTGCATATTTAACTGCTTTTACTTTAAGATAATTGTCATTGCATACACTAAGTTATTCATAAATTAGTATTGATAGAAAAAGTTTTCATACTCGATTCACCTTCTCTCTTGAGTTTATTATAGGCCACTTGGGTAATAGTTTGGTCTGAAATTGTTTAAATTGAATTAATTGTATAATGTAAGTGATGCCTTAAGGAGAGTACTCCTTAGTTTCTGACTCATCTTCATATATGGGAAAGGAAAGATACCTTATCTATTGTTAGAGACCTGAAGCTTGGGTAGGTCTATTTTTAAACCTGTTAGGGTTTGTAGTTTATGTCTTCCGTTGTGTGTATTGTTAAGTCGTGTGTCGCTTAAGTTCTTAGGGTTAGTCCGCTGGGTTGTTTTGTTCGACATGAAAAATTTATTCTAATTTTAGTAAATTTTAAGGATTAATTCTAAGAATTTAGGCAGGATGCCGTAATATTTAATTTTAGTATGTAAGCATTTAGATGATATTGGAAAAACATTAAAAAGGGTATGATTAATGGATTAAAACTAATACATGTTGACATGACTAATAAGAGACTTTTGATTTTTCTTCAATTTAAGTTTGTTTTAAATGTAAGTTATAGTATCTATAATCAATTATGATAATTAATTCTATCCTTATATTGTAAACATCTCAATGAAATAAGTTAGTCAAAGTTTTACAACTGTTTGGTTTCCTTTTACTTAAGTTTTGTGAGTCAATCTATAATGGTTGCTTAAGTCATGGCTTACCCCTCCGTGGTGGAGTGAAGGAGAGTGGGAACCATGCTTAACAAATACCTACTTCTTGTGGTACATGCTGTACTCCTGCAGTTACTTTCTACCACATTTCTCTTCAACCCTTCACTAGTGCATTTTGGGGTTTTAAGCACGGTTATTTTTGACCTTTAAGCACGGTTCTGGAACCGTGCTTGTTCCCAGCGTGTTAGTAGGTAAGGGTCTTTTAGCACGATTTTTAACTGTGGTCGTACATCACCTTTAAGCACGGTTATTTAGAACCGTGCTAAAAATGCAATTGCTGCAAAATAGGCACCCCTTTCAACTTAACAGACTTCATAAGCATAATCTCAGACTTAAGCTTAAAGCTTTAATAAGAGCCTTCATCTTGCTGCCCAGTAAAATGTGTTGCTGCCCAGTAAAATTTATTTAACACAAATCTACAAAATTAATTCTATATTGAGATAAAAGCCATAGTACTCAACATTGAACAACTCCTCAGAATCAAAACATTAATTCAAGAAAAGATTACAACACAAATCAAATATACAACTCATACTGAAAAACACTATCCTTCCTCAGCACTGGAACCAACACCTTACAGCGAAGTAAAATCCTTTTCTGAGATGTTGAACTTGCATTCTGGTCAACCTTTTCAAAAACAATAGAAACAAACTTTAAATTAAAACTTCTGGCTGATTCAAACAATGATTTCTTATTCTCATGGTCCAGCATTAGTGCACCTGGAAGAAATACAAGTTTGTTGGTCTCAGTCAAATAATAAACAGAGAGACAAAAGAAAATAGGAAAAAGGGAAACAAAGTATTAATGCTGGAACTTTAAATTACCGTTTACATCTTCCAGCAGGTTGCATGTTACTGCATCATATTCTGGGATCGGGCGGTCGGAGAGGAGACAGAGGATCGCGGAGACGTCGTCAGAGACGTGGCGAGTCTGGGAAACGGAGAAGAGGTTGGCGAAGTCGTCGCGGTGCGATACGAGGTAGGACTGGACCTGCGAGCGGATCTGGAGGGAGTAAGATCTGGAGCGGATCTGGAGCGGATCTGGAGCGGATCTGGAGCGGATCTGCGGCGCTGGATCAGGAGACGGAGATCGGGTGCGAAGAGAGAGGAGTTCGGGTCCGAGAGATCTAGCGCCCAGAGGAGATCTCGGACGTTAATCGTGTCGAACAGAGATTCCATCGACGGTGGAGGAGGAGACGGTGGAGGTTGCTAACGTGTGGGCGCGGTTGGGGGACACGGGGCAACAAAGGGTGGCGAGGAGGGTGGAGGGGGAGAGGGAGTGGATATGGGCAATGTTGTCAGGGAGGGAGTGGGTTGTGGATGGGAAAAATGGATTGATGAAAATATGGAGTTGGAGAGAGCTGAAAAGAGAAACAGAGGAAATGATGAAAATAAAGAGGCGCTTGGGCTAATGAAGGAACCTATGAGCACGGTTCCATTTTGACCGTGCTCGTATCTGCTCTTTAAGCACGGTTTTTTGCGTAACCGTCTTTGTATCTACGTTTTAATTTTTTTTTAAAAAAAAATTATAAAAGGATTTAACCACGGATATGGGAAAGTCGTGTTTATAGAGCCCATATAAAGACGGTTCCACACTAACCGTCTTTGTATCTCCGTTTTAAATTTTTTTTAAAAAAATATAAAATGATTTAAACACGGATCTCTGTAACCGTGTTAATAGAGCCCATTTAATAAAAAAAATTTTAAAAAAATAAAATGATTTAAGCACGGACATGAAATAACCGTGTTAATAGAGCCCTTATAAACACGGTTGCTCTCTAACCGTGCTTATATATGTGTTTTATAAATTTTTTGAACTTCCTCATATTTACAAAATTGCCACCGCCTTGTTTCAAAGACGGATTTTATTCAACCGTGCTCGTATCCCCGTCCTGATAGCTACTTTTTGCACTAGTGCTTACACTAACTTAAACAACAATAGCTTGCAAGAAAGTTTAATCATTAACGAAGAATTTACTGGCTAAATTAAAATAAAATGTCATTGTTAACAAGTGTAATGATTAAAGGTTATACGGCCTTCCATGGCTGTCAAAATGTTCACATTATTATTATTAATTTATTCCCCATATTAAAGAAACCTTTGAATGTTATCATTAGCTTCAGGATTTTAACACGGCACATTAATTAGTACATGTATGTTAATATGATGTGATATTCTCAATTCTGATTCTTTGGCCGGCTAATTAACCAATTCACTAAAGTGGCAAGTTTCTTTAGTGTCCCCGCAGCACCACCATCAAAATGATCAAATGAAGTGATGTTCCATCACCAAAATTATTCCCTTAGTTAACTTTTAATTAACAAGACAAATGCACAAAGAATAACATTAATCTATACCCTGCAGATTTCTTACATTGTAACTAGGCAGGATTTGAGCTAGAGTTAAATATAATCAGGAATCACATAATGAGGACAATTAAATAATCTTCACATAATCTTCCCCTTCACAGTTGGGTTTAGTGGGTATGCCACTTATCTAGTAAGACTTACTGTATCTCAAAAACTTGTTCTTTGAATTCAACTGCATTTCTCTCTTGCTTTGGTCTCATTCAAAGTAACGTATTAAGCCTAAAATTAAATGACTTTTAAAAGAGTGATTTATTTATAAATGATTTTTTAAACTCACCCATAAAAAACAAAAATAAATGATTATTTAATTACTAGTTGGGTTATTAATCTTAATTAAAATTAGTTATAAGTAAATATTTTATCTATCAATTAAATAAAATTTAAAGGTATTTCCAACAGTATATACTAATCATTTAGATAATAACTATCGATCAAATTCCGTTTCTTTAACCGTAGTATCATACACCACTAAGTGTGTGTTTGGATATCAAGTTTTGACCAACCCTAAATATACATCTTACGGACGACATGAAGGATCAATATCAACCCTTAAATTTCTTCATTTCCCCAACTCCGTTTCCCCAACTGGAAACCAAACGGATTCTAAGTGTATAATTGGAATGAAATATAAGTTTATAAGTGTTTTTGTACTTTATATTTCTTAAACATCAACCGCCACATACACATGTATATATATGTGTATAACTTATGTGTTTCACTAAAACTCCAAAATTCCAGGGCCCCTCTTTCTCTACTCTGCTTTGTGAGTTAGCTAAAATGGTCTCAGATGCTTCTGTGCCTTCTAAGGTACCTTACATTCCAATGTTTATCTATTACTCTTAATGTTCTTCCTTCTGCACTAGTTTTTTCTAATTGTTTTTGCATATTTTACAAATGCAGGAAGTTCAATCAGAGCAAAAATGGGGGGACAATGGTCCCTCTCGCAATGCCAAATGGTGGTACTCAACTTTCCACACGGTGACAGCCATGATAGGTGCAGGTGTTCTGAGCCTGCCCTATGCCATGGCATATCTAGGATGGTAAAATTGGAAGACAATACTATGAGAGTAGCTTCAACCATCACAAAAAGTTGGAAACTTGACAAATTCGTGGCTGAAAGTTTATGTCTTTTCTCTTCTTTGCAGGGGTCCAGGGATCTTGTTATTGTTGTTGTCATGGTGCCTGACATTAAACACAATGTGGCAAATGATCCAGCTGCATGAGTGTGTTCCAGGAACTCGCTTTGATCGCTATCTTGATCTTGGTAAACATGCTTTTGGACCAAAACTTGGACCATGGATTGTGTTACCTCAACAGCTTATTGTCCAGGTTGGGTGTGACATTGTGTATATGGTAACTGGGGGGAAGTGCCTAAAGAAGTTCATGGAGATAGCATGCACCGAATGCACACAACTCAGACAGTCTTATTGGATTCTGATTTTTGGTGCCATCCATTTCTTTCTCTCTCAGCTTCCCAATTTCAACTCTGTTGCTGGAGTTTCTTTAGCTGCAGCTGTGATGTCATTGAGGTTCTTCTTTATCCCAAATGTGTAGTTTTTTTTTTTTTACTTGAATACAGGTTTTTGAACTTTATTTTTGAATCTTGAGTGCTTCCTGAGGTTTCTTGACATGCAAGAAGGTCCAAAGAAAAAAGATATAATTTGGATTCTTTCAACAAAAAAAAGAGATGAGTATGAAAGATATATCCCAGAAACAAAGAAATTAATAGAAAGAATAAAATGAGGTGAAAGAAATAATTAACTTCGTCACCATTTTGGGGTATGATTGTGAAGTGTTTTCTTCAAAAATGAAATAAATCAGAAGAATTATGTGGCCCTTAAATCCAGGGAAATATTTGATAAACAATTGCATACTTTTAGTAGAAGATATTAATTAATATATTATTCTTGCTTACATTATAGTTTCAAATTATACTACTTTGACAGGACTGAAACAATAAGCCAACAGCATTTGTTCCTTTGCACACTATTTTGGGATAGTTTTCTTGAAATACTAGCAAGTGATGGGAAGAAAGTAAAAGTAAAATGATTATCATTGTTTTATAAAAAACACTATACCTTAACTTTCAATGGGGTTTTGATTTGCAGTTATTCAACTATAGCATGGGTGGGATGCTTGGCTAGAGGCCGGATTGACAATGTTACCTATGGTTACAAGAAAACCAGCAAAACTGACTTCATGTTCAGAGTCTTCAATGCACTTGGTCAAATCACATTTGCATTTGCTGGCCATGCAGTGGCCCTTGAAATTCAGGCTACAATTCCATCAACCCCTGAGAAACCCTCGAAGATACCAATGTGGAATGGTGCTATAGGTGCCTATTTCATCAATGCAATATGCTATTTCCCAGTTGCACTTATAGGATACTGGGCTTTTGGGCAAGCTGTTGATGATAATGTTCTTATGGCACTGGAAAGGCCTGCATGGCTCATTGCCTCTGCTAACTTGATGGTATTCATCCATGTTGTTGGTAGCTACCAGGTAATGCAAAACCAAGAGCTTCTTCCTCAAATTAAGCTATTCATGCTTCTTAACTGATTGGTTAGGTTATCATGAATTGTTGCAGGTTTATGCTATGCCTGTTTTTGATTTGATTGAAAGGATGATGATTACAAGGTTTAACTTTCATCAAGGACTAGCACTTAGACTTGTTGCTCGGTCTGCTTATGTAGGTGAGACGTCAAGACTCAAAACTATGCACAGAACTTAGGTGTAACACTTTACGTGTTTTTGGTACTATTCTCTTATTGGAATTAGAATTTTACTTCGGTAACTCGATAAATTACTAATGTTGATTTTTATTTCGCGGGCTATCAAGATAAATATCTAATGCTGATTGGAGAACGACATGAACTACACCTACGTTTTGTCCAAGAACTAATCTATGTTATCATTGCAAAACATTTCTTTTAGTTGTTAAGAGCAGGGTAAAATGTATTGATGTTATCACATTTTTGTTGATATGTTTCAGCCTTTACATTGTTCATTGGAGTAACATTCCCTTTCTTTGGTGATCTTCTTGGGTTCCTTGGTGGATTTGGTTTTGCTCCCACTTCATATTTTGTAAGGCTCTCTTGCCCTCTCAATTTCTCTCATCCTCTTGTTAAAATTAAATTGCCAAATTTGCAAAGAACTAATAAAAAAACAAGAAGATCAATAATCTGGATTGTTAACTGTTTCAGCTTCCTAGTATAATGTGGCTGATAATCAAGAAGCCAAAGAGATTCAGCACCAACTGGTTCATGAATTGGGTAATGCATAACAATTCACATTAGCAACTTTTCCTTTGAAAGGCATAAAATAAAACAGTGTAAAATAGAATACAAAATTCAGAGGATCACTCAGATGTTTCCTTTGTGTGTTGACCCTCAGATTACTTGTATTTCAGGCTGCAATATACATAGGAGTGTGCATTATGTTGGCATCCACTGTTGGTGGCTTGAGGAATATTGTTGCTGATGCATCTAGTTATAGTTTCTACACCTAGACTACATGATGTTGTTGGAATAATATGGCAAATATAATTAATCCATTGGATCAAGCTGGATTGAATGATGACCTAATTAGTTATGCCTTTGTTACATTGAGCAGCTCTAGCCTTTTTTCTTTATCTCTCAAAGCTTAACTAGTTTAACTTGTTCATTGAAATGGAGATTATGAATAACTAGGTAAGAGACAATTTTATTATATTTTTCTTTGTATGTGTTGCACATGATAAAAAAAAATAAATGATGAACTATTTTTATTAGAAATTATGTGGAACTAACCTTAGAAATCACCTGCACATAACTTCCGATAAAAACATTTTATCTTCTATCTTTTGATTTTTTATCTTTTACGATGTTGTATATGTTAATTTGATATCTTATTTTCAAAATTATATTCTATATTTATTGAAATATAATTTAATTAACTACATAAATACAATATACAATGAATATAAAAAAATTGAATAATATTAATTCTAGTTAGAAAATATTGAAAGATATATTTTGAACTTATTTTTATGAATTAAAAAGTATGACAACATTAAAAATAATGAAATATGATATAATCTATAAGAAAAACGAGTTTGTGAAGTCCTCACCTTTCAAATGAATGATCAAAAGTTTTCTTTCTAAAACCCACACAAATAGAGGCCGATGACCTCTTGTGCTATCTGAAGACAAATAACTTCATAAGCCAATATGGTGGAGCTTATGAAGAGGTCTAAAGATGTTTGTCCATGTAGAAAATGTAGAAAACCATGCGAGCTGTTTCTTGGATATGGAAACAAAACATAGAGAAAAGGACTTGCAAGAGTATTGAGAAGGTTTCAAGAGTTTTCCTCAATGAAAATAGAGAGGAGAAAAAAACTTATATACAGGCTATGAAAGAAACGTGGGAAAAATTCTAACTAACAATTACAAGGAAAAAATGGAAGACTAACAGCCTAATTTAAAACGTAATTAGAAAAGTGGTTAAGTTAAAAAATTGAACAGTGTAACACCCCCTTGTACCATCCCAGATATTTTGATAATAGAAAATAAATTGAAAATGAGTAAATTATTATTTGGCTTATAATGAAAATGGTATATGAAATGTTAAGCGGGGAAAAGCAGTTTTAAATGAAATTTTAAGGAAAATGGCATCAGGACCCTGACGCGTAGCGTGGATGGGACGCGTAGCGTCAGGTGTGATTTAGTGAGCTGACGCGTAGCGCCAGCGTCGCGATCTGTTTTATAATAGGGTCACACAGAACAGAATCTGAAAACCCTTTCTTTCATTTTCTCTCTTCTTTGAGGCGATTTGGCTAGGGTTTTAAGGGAAACTTGAATTCTTGGTGGTTTTAAGCAATTTGGGACCAAGGTAAGGCATCTAGGGCCTCTAATCTTTAGTTTCTTCTCCTTCCCTTCATGAAATCCGAGTTTGCATGTGATGATTGGGGTTTTGATTCTGAGTTTCAGTGGCTTGTGAAGCTTGGGTAATGAGTTTGGAAGTATGAGGAAGGTAACGTATTAACTAATTTGATGTTTCGATGACCGTAGGTGCCGGAACGAGCGTTAGGCAAGCGATCGACGAAGTGGACGTCGGAAGCGAAATAGGAACGGTGATTCCAGCGGCTGTAGGACGCTATCCACCCCTTGAGCAAACTGTCGGAGCTCGAGATAGAGGTAAGGGGGGTGTTCGGGTCATAATTAATTAGAATTGATATGAAAACAGATTATGGGAAGTTTAAGAATTTAATAAGAGTTGTCATAAATACTATAAAGTAACTGAATATAGTGGTTGGGAATATATGAGTATGTGGAGTGAGATTAAATGGTTGAACATGAAAGAAATATGTTGATTGAATTGATTATATAATGAAATAAAGATTGGAATGATGGAAGTAAAATATATGTGTAATATTTCCACTTTGAGTGGTGTATGTACATTTGATTATGAATAAAAATGTGGAATTTTGAATTATTGATGATATATGCAATAGCATTGTATGGATGGGTTTGACAAGTCGGTCGCCCTGTATTGTGAGCACATGCCAGTTTCTGGTAGTTGCACATGTGGTTTGTTGATGATATGCTATAATTATGAGATATGATATGTGAATATGTGGTATGGGATGGCCAACGGAACGTATACCCCTCGTTTTCTGGCTCTCGTGGTCTTTGTGCCCAGTTGAGCTACCCAGTGGTCAAGTCGGACCCAGTGGTTGAGGTAGAGAGCCAAGTCAGGCTCGGTGAACCAAGTCGGGTTCACGGGATGTCAAGTCGGACTCCCAGCTGAAGGCCAGTCCTTTAGTATCCGGATACTAGGCGTCCAATTACATGAGAGTCAGTTGTGACTTATGTGAATCTTATATTGATTGATGATGGAAAATGAATGTAATATTTTGAGTGTATGTGTTTAAGTGTATAATAAGTAATGTATTAATATGGTGGGTGATAGATGATAAAGCATGTGTGATGAACTTGCCATGATTATGCATGTTGTGGTTTGATGACTTATTGATGAGAATGAATTATGGCACGAAGCCATTGACATGTGTGAAGGTTGAATATGATGGGCAGGTGTTGTATTGACGCATGATTGATATGTGTGCTATGTGATTGATGCTAGGATGATGATTGGATTGATTTAGATAAGTTATGCATATAGTTGGATATTGAATTTAAGGAACCGGATAGGTGAAATTAAGATTCGGTGGGTGTGAGAAACCCCAGAATGCATCAATAGGTCTTCCATGACATTTAGGATTTAGATGCATTGGCTTTTGGTCCATTGGAATCCATTTAGGATGTTTGGTGTAAGGGTTTTGTACCTATTTGGGTTAAAATGTATTTCGCGCATAACTTGCGCATATGTTGGAATTTTGGCGAACGGATAGCGCCAACAGTTCAGAAATGGGGAAAACAGGTGGCCCGTGAAGTTTCGTGGCAATCAGATCTAAAACGGGCCAATTGGATAGGTTAGAAGTTAGTAAAATGGTTTAAATGTGTAACAGCATCAGGTGCTGTCACTGTCATGCCCACGCTACGCGTGAGGCTGGCGCGTAGCGTGAGGTGCGCAACAGATGGCTGACGCTACGCGTGGGAATGGCGCGCAGCGTCAGGCCCCTGTTTCATATTTTTGATTCTTTTCTAAATCAAGGGAATTCTAAGGTTTTGCTAAACTACATAATTATTATTTTGAGTATGTTTAGTAAAAATAAATATTATTTTGAAATGAGAAATAATTAAATTTTATTAAATGTGAAAAATTTATTATGAAAATTAATTAAATGGATATAAATAAAGGTAAATTGACGTAGGACGTCACAGGTGGTATCAGAGCGGTTCTTTCTAGAGCCGGGAAAATGGGCAGAGTTAGGGGATTGTTTGAGTCCTATATCAGGTTGTTTTGCATTTATTTCATTATGCTTATGATTGTTTACATATTAACAGGTTGACTTGGCATCATTCTTTTGGCACTCCGGGCAGCGTCTTGTTATGTGTTTATATATGAGGTAATTTTTGTACTCCCTGGTCAATTATTGGTTATTAATGGTGATGTGTTTTGGGATATTGTAGAACTAAAATATGACGGAAGGAAGTAGTTCTGTTGGTGGTGATGATTTCTTTGAGAGGTTTTCTCAAATGATGGGGAGGACTGATTCTGGTCCCACCCTTGATAAATTTTTGAAGAGGAATCCACCTATTTACAAAGGAGGACATGATTATGATGGGGCGCATATATGGCTGCGTGACATTGAGCAAACATTTGAATACTTTGAATGCTCTGAAGAACAGAGAGTGCAATTTGCTACCTATCAATTGAAGGATGAGGCTCGTGTATGGTGGTCAAGGACTAGAATTCAGATGAATGTGGCGAATGAACCATTAATGTGGATGAATTTCAAGAGGAGATTTCCTACTAAATACTTTCCAGATAATTATAAAATCCGTAAGGAGATGGAATTCCTAAAACTTGAGCAAGGCAGGATGTCAGTGGCTGAATACACGTCACAGTTTGATGAACTATGTGATTTCTATCATCCTTTTTCTCTTTAAGGAACTGAAGGTAGTAAGTGTACAAAGTATGAATCTGGGCTAAGAATTGAACTCCGAAGTGTCATTGTTCCTATGGAGATCCGTGACTATCCTACTCTGGTAAATAAGGCCAGACTTGCTGAGGAAGTGCAGTTACAGAGAGCGTCCCAGTCAAGGGACAAGAGACCATTGAAGGCTAAAGGATTCAGTTTTAAAAAGATGGGTCAGTTTTTCCATGGTGGCAAGTCTTCTGCTACATCTTCTTCTTCTTCTGGACGTGGATCTACTGGTCGTTCTGGTGGTCGTGTTTGTTATAATTGTGGTCAGGAAGGTCATTTCTCTAGGCATTGTCCTACAAATCAAACTATTTGTTTCCAGTGTGGACAACCTGGACACCTAAGGCTCGACTGTCCACAGAGGCAGCAGCAAGGAGGACGTGGTAATCGGGCAAGTGCTTCTATGGTTCGTGGTGGGAATTTTCAGCGTGGAGGCCGAGGCGGCGGTAGCCGTGGAGGCCAACACCCTAGGCGATCTGATGCTCAGTCTAGTGGTACTCAGAATGTTATGGCTGGACGTGTGTTTGCTTTTGATGCTTCTGAAGTCTCAAGAAATGATAATTTGGTACAGGGTAAGTGTCTTATCCATGACTATCTTGTAAATGTTATTTATGACTCTGGTGCAACCCACTCTTTTATTTCTGAGAGTTATGTTCGGCGGCTTGGTTTGCCGGTGGTATTAATGAAGAATGCTCTTAATGTCTCCACTCCTACTGGTTCTACATTTTGAGCAACTACTATGTGTAAGGAATTACCTATGCAAGTAGAGGACCGATCTTTCCTGGTGAATTTAATATCTATGCCATTGAAGAATTTAGATGTTATTCTGGGTCTTGACTGGTTGTCTGTTAACCATGTTATGGTGGACTGTTACCGCAAGACTATAATTTTCTCTCAGGAATTGGACACTAAAAATGTGGTGAGTGATGTTTCTGTAATTTATGTTATTCTGTTAGCTTCAGAGGGGCGGTATAATCTTAAACCTGTAGATATTCCAGTGGTGTGTGATTTTCCTGATGTATTCCCGGAAGACATTCCGGAATTGCCTCCAAACAGGGAGATTGATTTTGCTATTGATTTGATTCCCGGGGTAGAACCTGTGTCCCGTACACCTTATAGAATGTCTTCAGTGGAGTTGGCTAAAGTAAAGAAACAAGTAAATGAGTTGTTAAGCAAGGGGTTTATCCGACCGAGTGCTTCACCTTGGGGCGCTCCGGTGTTGTTGATAAAAAAGAAGGACGGCAGTATGAGAATGTGTATTGACTACCAACAATTGAATAAATTGACGGTTAAGAACAAATATCCTTTACCACGAATTGATGATTTGTTGGATCAGTTGCGAGGTGCTGTGGTGTTTTCTAAGATCGATTTGAGATCTGGATATCATCAGATTAGAGTGAAGTTGGAAGATATTCTGAAAACGGCGTTCCGGACTCGATATGGACATTTTGAATATGTTGTAATGCCTTTCGGAGTAACCAATGCTCCAGCTATCTTTATGGATTATATGAATTGGATTTTCCAACCTTACTTGGATCAATTTGTCGTGGTGTTTATTGATGACATTCTAGTATATTCAAATTCTGTAGAAAAGCATGCACAACATCTTCAAATTGTTTTACAAGTGCTACGTGAAAAGAAGTTGTATGCTAAATTGTCGAAGTGTGATTTCTGGGAAGCAAGTGTGAAATTTTTGGGGCATGTAATCTCTTGTGATGGTGTGTCTGTTGATCCATCCAAGATTGAAGCAGTTATGGCTTGGGAAAGGCCTAAATCAGTGACTGAAATTAGGATTTTTCTTGGACTAGCTGGCTATTATCGCCGTTTTATTGAAGGATTTTCCCGCATTGCACTACCCTTGACTCGATTGACAAGAAAGGAGAATCCCTTTGTGTGGACGGAAAAGTGTGAATTGAGTTTTCAAACGCTGAAGCGGTGTTTGACTACTGCACCTGTGCTTGCATTACCAGATATGACGAAAGAATTTGTGGTATACTGTGTCACATCTAAGTTTGGTTTAGGCTGTATACTGATGCAGGATGATAGGGTAATTGCTTATGCTTCTAGGCAATTAAGGCAGCATGAACAGAATTATCCCACTCATGATTTGGAACTCGCTGCTGTGGTATTCGCATTGAAGATTTGGCGACATTACTTGTATGGATCTCGTTTTATGGTATTCAGTGACCACAAGAGTTTGAAGTATCTGTTTGATCAGAAGGAATTAAACGTGAGGCAAAGGAGATGGGTGGAATACCTTAAGGATTATGATTTTGATTTGAAATACCATCCTGGTAAGGCGAATGTTGTGGCTGATGCCTTAAGTAGAAAAGTATTACATGCAGCTTTCTTGATGGGCAAGGAACAAAAATTGTTAGAAGACTTTCGTGATATGAATATTGGGGTATCCATTCAAGCCCCAGATCAGATGGTAATTGGAATGTTAAAAATCTCCAATGAATTCTTAGAATCCTTAGCTGTGGCTCAGGAGGATGATGAAGAGTTGCTGGAATTGCTTGACACTCAAGCAAGAGGCCAAGACATGGGATTAACCAAAGGTAAGGATGGAATTTGGCGGTTTAAGAACCGTGTAGTGGTACCCACAGAGGGCGATTTCAGACAAGCTGTATTAGCTGAAGCGCATAAAAGTTCTTTAAGTATCCATCCTGGTATCACTAAGATGTACCATGATTTAAAGAAAGAATTCTGGTGGCCGGGAATGAAGAAAGCAATAATTGAATATGTAAGATCTTGTGTGATATGTCAGAAGTGTAAGGTCGAACATCAGAGACCCCCAGGTTTACTTCAACCCCCAGAGATTCCAATATGGAAATGGGAAAGCATTACTATGGATTTTGTATCTGGGTTACCTCGTACTCGTTCTGGTTGTGATGCAATATGGGTAATTGTGGACAGGTTGACCAAGAGTGCTCACTTCTTGGCTATGAATATGAAATGGTCATTGGACCGGTTGGCTAGATTGTACATTACGGAGATTGTAAGGTTGCATGGTGTACCTGTGAGTATTATTTTGGATCGTGATCCTCGGTTTACTTCCAGATTCTGGGGGAGTTTACAGCAGGAATTGGGTACTGAACTGAGGTTGAGTTCAGCTTATCATCCTCAGACAGATGGCCAGTCTGAGCGTATAATCCAGACCTTGGAAGATATGCTTAGGGCTTGTGTACTGGAGCAAGGTGGCTTATGGGAGAGATACCTGCCATTGGTGGAATTTGCTTATAATAATAGCTATCATAGTAGCATTGGGATGACTCCTTATGAAGCTTTATATGGAAGACGTTTTCGTACGCCTTTATGTTGGAATGAAGATAGAGATGCAATCCATTTGGGACCCGAATTAATTCAGGAAATGAATGATCAGGTGATAATGATTCGTGAAAAGATGAAAATTGCACAAGACCGTCAGAAGAGTTACTATGACAATCGTCATAGGCCACTTGAATTTCAGGAGGGAGATTGGGTATTCCTGAAGGTGTCACCTACTAAAGGTGTAGGCCGTGTGATGAAGAGCCAGAAACTTAATCTAAAGTATATTGGACCCTACCAAATATTGGAACGAATTGGTGAAGTAGCATACAGATTGAATCTTCCCCGTGCATTGACAAATATTCATGATGTATTTCATGTTTCACAATTAGGAAAATATGTTCCCTGTGATTCGATGATTGTACCTGAAGATTCCATTGAGCTGAAAGAAGATTTGACTGTGGAGATAACACCTATTTGTATTGAAAGTTATCAAACTAAACGATTGAGAAACGAAGAAGTACCCCTGGTAAAAGTGAAGTGGCAAAATATAAATGGAGCGACGTATACATGGGAACTGGAATCTGATATGAGGCGGTTGTATCCAAATCTTTTCCAATAAGGTACGTTGATTTCGGGGACGAAATCTCTTTTTAGGGGGAGTGGATGTAACATCTCAGATGTTTTGATAATAGAAAATAAATTGGAAATGAGTAAATTATTATTTGGCTTATAATGAAAATGGTATATGAAATGTTGAGCGGGGAAAAGCAGTTTTAAATGAAATTTTAAGGAAAATGGCATCAGGAAGCGTGGATGGGACGCGTAGCGTCAGGTGTGATTTAGTGAGCTGACGCGTAGCGCCAGGCTGACGCGTAGCGCGAGCGTCGCGATCTGTTTTATAATAGGGTCACACAGAACAGAATCTGAAAACCCTTTCTTTCATTTTCTCTCTTCTTTGAGGCGATTTGGCTAGGGTTTTGAGGGAAACTTGGATTCTTGGTGGTTTTAAGCAATTTGGGACCAAGGTAAGGCATCTAGGGCCTCTAATCTTTAGTTTCTTCTCCTTCCCTTCATGAAATCTGAGTTTGCATGTGATGATTGGGGTTTTTATTCTAAGTTTCAGTGGCTTGTGAAGCTTGGGTAATGAGTTTGGAAGTATGAGAAAGGTAACGTATTAACTAATTTGATGTTTCGGTGACCGTAGGTGCCGGAACGAGCGTTAGGCAAGCGATCGACGAAGTGGACGTCAGAAGCGAAAGAGGAACGGTGATTCCAGCGGCTGTAGGACGTTATCCACCCCTTGAGCAAACTGTTGAAGCTCGGGATAGAGGTAAGGGGGATGTTCGGGTCATAATTAATTAGAATTGATATGAAAACAGATTATGGGAAGTTTAAGAATTTAATAAGAGTTGTCATAAATACTATAAAGTAACTGAATATAGTGGTTGGGAATATATGAGTATGTGGAGTGAGATTAAATGGTTGAACATGAAAGAAATATGTTGATTGAATTGATTATATAATGAAATAAAGATTGGAATGATGGAAGTGAAATATATGTGTAATATTTCCACTTTGAGTGGTGTATGTACATTTGATTATGAATAAAAATGTAGAATTTTGAATTATTGATGATATATGCAATAACATTGTATGGATGGGTTTGACAAGTCGGTCGCCCTGTATTGTGAGCACATGCCAGTTTCTGGTAGTTGCACATGTGGTTTGTTGATGATATGCTATAATTATGAGATATGATATGTGAATATGTGGTATGGGATGGCCAACGGTATGTATACCCCTCGTTTTCTGGCTCCCGTGGTCTTTGTGCCCAGTTGAGCTATCCAGTGGTCAAGTCGGACCCAGTGGTTGAGGTGGAGAGCCAAGTCGGGCTCGGTGAACCAAGTCGGGTTCACGGGATGTCAAGTCGGACTCCCAGCTGAAGGCCAGTCCTTTAGTATCCGGATACTAGGCGTCCAATTACATGAGAGTCAGTTGTGACTTATGTGAATCTTATATTGATTGATGATGGAAAATGAATGTAATATTTTGAGTGTATGTGTTTAAGTGTGTAATAAGTAATGTATTAATATGGTGGGTGATGTAACACCCTCTGTTACACCTTAATAAATTCTAGAAAAACTCGTAATTTTTTTTTTACTAAAGATATGATTGTTAAAAAGAAACTATCGGAATAAATTATATACATTATTTCTGAAATACCTCACAAATATTATTAAAAACTTTATAAAGTATTTGTACATTCATCCGAAGAAAATAAACATTAAACATTATAAGAAAGAGAGGAAACTCCATGGCCCAGAAGCAGTTACTAATTAACATTATTTATTCATTGGACCACAGTATTCATACCGAGCTCCCTTTCTAGAACATGCTATAGTTACTGTTGATATTCTTCGATCCTTCCCTCTGAACCATCAATTTAGAATATATGAAACAAAAACACGGAGAAAGGAGTGAGAAACAGAATATAATATTTCTGAATAAGACATAAGCAACAAAGGGTTTTCACAACCAATACATAATAATATCAATCACAATCACATACACAATCAATTATGAATGCATGAATGTTATGCAATATCTTCATCATAACTTACTTATATATGTGGGCCCTTAAATTTTAATTTTCACTGGGCCAACCAGGAGTTTACACTGTTCCATAAGTCCGAATAATAATAATATGAACAGCTCAACTGACATGGAAACACTTAGAGACTAGTCAGATTGAGAAAGTTTTTATTGTGAAAGTACCCGACACTAGGGAGCTACCCCAGGTCCCCTGAAGCGCCCTTTCACACCCTCTCATCCCAAGGATCGTAATTAAGCCTCCTCTAATGTATCCTCGGTTTCTATAATCCGTCCCCAGACAATATTATTTCATTTCACTTTAATGATTCATGATGCATGAACTACTCGCGTATTGAGTTAGTTAAGGCTTTTAGAAACTCAATTATTAAATCCCTTAAAGGTTTACAACATTATTTCAATAAACTGTACATTTTCTCGATTCTCTGAATTTCTGTCCCACAGAAATAAATTTGGTACAGTTTTTGCATCTCACTGAAATTTGAGTTTCTAAGCCTTAAATATCTAAAAACTTTCTCATATAAAACTTTACATAATCTTTCTCAAATTAAATCTTAACAAAGTCAAATTTAGAAATCTCAATTATTTCCAAATATCTTTAGTTATTAAGTTGGAAAAATAAACTAATTTTCTTTTGAAAAATTTTAATTAAAGATATAAATTAATTTTCATAAAATGTCTACTGTCTAAGATAAATACTAATGTTTTATAATTTCTAAAAAGAAATAAAAGAAAAATAATAAAAATTTAAAGAATAAGGTAAGAAATTCTTACTGAGTATTAGCTTTTCGTCATACTCGCTATATGCTCAAACTCCACATTACAATATCAACAATCAGATATAATCAATCACAGTTAAACATCATCAATCACAAATATAATCAATCATAATCAAATCAATTAAATTAAATATCATTAATACATATCATAATTTAAAGATTATTAATATAGTTAATTTAAGTCCTTTTGGTCAATTCCTCGCATAGGTATATGTAAGTCCATATAATCCAGTCCTTGCATAGGTATTGTTCGGTCCATATGGGTCATAATGGTCCAAGTCCTTGCATAGGTATAGTCCAGTCCATATAGGTCATAATGGTCCAAGTCATTGCATAGGTATGTTAGAGTTAGTTAAACCGGATATTTAATTAAAAATTTATTAAAAATTTTAAGTTAAAAAGTTAATATTTTAAAATAATAATATTATTAAATTTAAAAGGAGTAAGGGACTCCTCCCATTATTCTTATGTCTTTTCGTATTATACTTCTTATCTCACTCCCCCTTACCTTGAGTCGTTACCAAAAAGAGATTTGCTTTGCGCCTCCGATTTCTAGAAATATTAATATCAATTTTATTTCAGTATAAGCATAAGACGAAGATTAAGATTACTACTTAAAACAGAAATGGTAAATTCTGAATAGTAAATAGTGAATAGTGAATAGTGAATAGTAAATAGTAATAGTAAATAGTAAATCGTGAATAGTAACGGTAAATAGTAAATCGTGAATAGTAACGATAAATAGTAAATCGTGAATAGTAACAGTAAATAGTAACAGTAAATAGTAATTTACTATTTGAATAGTAATTTACTATTTGAATAGTAATTTACTATTGAAATAGTAATTTACTATTGAAATAGTATTTTACTATGCAGAATAGTAACTTAAAATAATATTATTTCTAGTATAATAACAGATTTCTAAAAACGAAATAAAAATAACCCTAAAAAATATAAAAGAGAAGTATTCTTACCTTAGGATTTTGGCAGAACCTTCTCTCCAAAAACTTTTCTTCTCTCTCTCACTTCCACCACTATCTCACTAGCACTACTGTATTAAGAAAACTTAATCTGAAATTGTGAATTCTAAAGAAGAAATCCTTCGGTATTTATAGGAAAAAAATTTACTATGCATTCTATTATTTTAATATAAAAGTACTATGCATTTTTGAATTTTTTATTCCAGGTTACTATGCATTCTTTGAAAAATTCATACATGCACAGTGTTCTGCATAGTAACTGTCGGCAGAATTATTAAGCCAAATAGTAACCTTTCACTCGGTATATTTTAAATATTCAAAATGAGTCCTTTTTGAAATTTAGCGATATTATATCAGTCCTCACTAATTTTATAATAAGTAATATAAAGTTGAAATTTTAAAAATCTAAAATTTTCTGTTAATAAGAATTTATTGATACGTTTCTAATTTTTTAACGATTGAAAAAAATCAAGATTTTTCTCAAACCGATAATTTTTAGATAAGTCTACTTGAAACGGATTTTAGAAAATTTTCTTATAATTTAAATTCACTTTCTTATAAATATTTTTAATTTAAGTCATTTATATGAATTTAAAATTATTTAAAAAATATTATTTTTATTAAAAAATTCCAAAATTCCAAAAAATTCCAAAAAATCATAAATAATACGTAGATTAAAAAGTTCTAAAGAACCATAATTTAATTCCTTCAAAATTTTAATATAAAAATAAAAATAGGGGTGTTACAGGTGATAGATGATAAAGCATGTGTGATGAACTTGCCATGATTATGCATGTTGTGGTTTGATGACTTATTGATGAGAATGAATTATGGCACGGAGCCATTGACATGTGTGAAGGTTGAATGTGATGGGCAGGTGTTGTATTGACGCATGATTGATATGTGTGCTATGTGATTGATGCTAGGATGATGATTGGATTGATTTAGATAAGTTATGCATATAGTTGGATATTGAATTTAAGGAACCGGATAGGTAAAATTAAGATTCGGTGGGTGTGAGAAACCCCAGAATGCATCAATAGGTCTTCCATGACATTTAGGATTTAGATGCATTGGCTTTTGGTCCATTGGAATCCATTTAGGATGTTTGGTGTAAGGGTTTTTCACCTATTTGGGTTAAAATGTATTTCGTGCATAACTTGCGCATATGTTGGAATTTTGGCGAACGGATAGCGCCAACAGTTCAGAAATGGGGAAAACAGGTGGCCCGTGAAGTTTCATGGCAATCGGATCTAAAACGGGCCAATTGGATAGGTTAGAAGTTAGTAAAATGGTTTAAATGTGTAACAGCATCAGGTGCTGTCACTGTCATGCCCACGCTACGCGTGAGGTGCGCAGCAGATGGCTGATGCTACGCGTGGGAATGGCGCGCAGCGTCAGGCCCCTGTTTCATATTTTTGATTCTTTTCTAAATCAAGGGAATTCTAAGGTTTTGCTAAACTACATAATTATTATTTTGAGTATGTTTAGTAAAAATAAATATTATTTTGAAATGAGAAATAATTAAATTTTATTAAATGTGAAAAATTTATTGTGAAAATTAATTAAATGGATATAAATAAAGGTAAATTGACGTAGGACGTCACACCCCTTAAGTTGGAATGTGAATATCCAACATTCCAAACTTGGATACAAGAGAATAAAAAGGTCCACGACACAAGGATTTGGTCAAAATGTCAGCAAGCTAGTCTTGAGAAGGAGGGCTAGAATCCCTAGTGATCTTATATTCCATAGGATTGTTGTAGGATTTATAGCCAAGTAAACTTGAATCTTCAATAAGTTGGAGAGCATACTTTCTTTAATATAAGTAAATACCAGTGTAAGACCTGGCAACCTCAAAGCCCAGAAAGAATTTCAAATTGCCAAGGTCCTTGATGCCAAACTTCTAATTCAGTAGTTACTTGACTGAGGTCACTTCTGAAGGATCATTTCTAATAATAACTAGATCATCCACATAGGTAAGGATGGCAGTGAAATCTAAAGAACTATTTTTGGTGAAGAGAGAGTAATCTGACTTAGACTAAGTGTACCCATATTGAAGTAGGGTGTTGGTGAGTTTGGTATTCCATTGTCTGCCTGCTTGCTTCAAGTCATAAAGTGATTTGGTAAGCTTACAAACCAAGGAGGGGTATGGAAGGGAAATACCAGGAGAGGGATCTATATAAATCTTTTCATTTAAGTCTCCATGAAGAAAGGCAGTGTTGATATCTAGTTGTTGCAATAACCAACCTTTGGCTAGGGCAAGGGAAAAAAGCATTCTGATGATTGTCATTTTACCCATTGGGCTAAAGGTGTCTAGATAATCAAGGCCTTCAGTTTGAGTATATCCTTTAGCAGCTAGTCATGCCTTAAATGTTATTTTCAGCTAGAGCTGCAAGTTCCTGATTAATGGCATTCTTCCAACAATCATGTTCAACTACCTCATTATAAGTTTTAGGTTCTTGAATAGATGAAAAAGTAAAAGTATAGGATTTATGTGAGGGAGAAAGAGAAGTATATGACAAGGATTGAGATAAAGGATACCTAAAAGTAGATGATAGTTGGTTGTGTGAAGTGGTAAGTATGAAATGGTAGTTCTTCAAGTAGGATGGTAGCCTTCTCAGTCTCTGTGAATTTCTCTATAAAGAAACAATATTAGTGGGAGGTATATTGGATGGGTTTGTAGCTGAGGTTTATGGAAGAGTGGTGAATAAGGGTTATTGAGGATTAATAGAAGGGTATGTGTCAAAGGGGTCATCATAGATGGGTTGAGTAGGGAGAGGTTTGGAGAGTATAAGTTAAAGTTTTGACACGGGAAAGGTATGTCCATAAAAAAATACATTTCTGGACAAAAAAAAATCTCTCTGGTATTAAGTTTAAAAAGGAGAAAACCTTTGGTTCCTTTCTTAAATCCCAAGAAAATGCTTTTTCTAGATCTAGGATCTAATTTTTGTCTATGAGAAGGTAAAGTAGAAGCAAAGCAAAGATTGCGAAACACCTTAAGGTTGGTTAATCAGGGTGAGCATTGTAAAGAATTTGATAAGGAGATTTGTAGTCAAGATGCTTGGTTGGGATCCTGTTGATCAACTAGACAACATGAGATATTGTAAAATTCCAAAAACTTTTAGACATGTTAGATTGTAATAATATACCTCTTGCTATTTCTAAGATGTGTAGGTGCTTTCTTTCAACAGTGTCATTTTGTTGTGGATTTTCTACACAAGAAGTTTGGTGGATTATGCCCTTCTAATTTAACCAATCAATCATATAGAACTCTTTTCCATTGTCAAATCTTATAGCTTTAATGTTGGTGTCAAATTAGGTTTCAACTAAATTGATAAAGTTTTTGAGAAGATTGGTTATTTTAGATTTTTGTTTCATTAGGTAAATCCAGGTATGTCTTAATTTTTCTTCAACAATGGTTAGAAAGTATTGGTGCCCAAGCATAGAAGGGGTATTAATTAGTCCCCAAATGTCAACATGAGTGAGCTCAAATAATTCATTATAAACAGTACTACAAAGAGGAAAAGGGAGTCTTTTTTGTTTAGCAATGTGACAAATTTCACAGGGATCAGAAGTTTTATTACCCTTAATGTAAGAGTGTGACTATTTTAACATAGAGAATTTCTCATTAGAAATGTGTCCTAGCCTTAAGTGTCATAGGTCATTATTGAGAGTACAAAAATGATTTACACAATTTGCTAAAGAATCTTGTAGACCACTTGAAACCATTGCATACAAGCCTCCCTTCAACTAAGTTGCACCAATCATTTTTAAAGTGTTGGATTCTAGAATCTGACAACCAGAACTAGAAAAGGTTAACTTGCAGGCCAAGGATCTAATTAGCCTAAAAACAAAAATTAAATTGAACTTAAACTATGGAATTAACAAAACATCTATCAGGTAAAGGTTTTTTGAAAGATAAACTATGCCTGAAATAGTTGCGCATACTCTACTACTATTAGGCAATTTGATCTAAATGGGATCTATTCTTGTATGTGACTGAAAAAAAAGATAAGGAACTACTAACATGGTTAGTTACACCTATGTCTATTATCTTAGATATATCAATTAAGGATGAAATTATACCTGATGATTTGGAATTAAAAGTGGAAGAAGAAATTTGGTTTACTACATAATTAGTTAAGTTGTTGGTATGAGATGAGTATGTTGATTGTTGGATCAATGCCATAATCTATTTTTGTAGTTCTGGGGTGAAAATGAAACTTGAATTCTCAGGTACTTCCTTATGAGAAATCACACTTTTGCTTTCTTCCAAGTCATCATCATCTTGGAATTCACCACAACATTCTTTTTAAGGTGAGGAGAGTATCCATGTTTTTGTAACAAACATTTACAGTGTGGCCCAATTTTCCACAATAAGAGCATATCCTTGATCCATGACCTTTTCCATAACCTCTGCCTCTAGCGTTAGAGCTTGTCCTTTAAAAAGTTCCTCCTCTACCTCCACTAAATTGCTCCCTGCACTGACCAAGACCTAAAATTCTTCAAGCACTGGTCCATTTTACCTTTCTTACTAAACGAGAAGAGAGAAAACCTTGTTTATTGATGGAAGAGGATCCATCAGCATGATCTATGTTCTAACAAGAGCACCTTGTTCATTCAATCCCTTTAGAAAACAAATCACATAATCACTCTGCCTATAGGACTTTATCGTGGGAATAAGTTGATAAGAACGCTTAACTATACAGGAATTGGATGAAAGTTCTTCAATTCTTGCCAAAGACTCTTCAATTGAGTGAAATAGGCCATAATAAATAAATTCCCTTGCTTTACCACATAGATTTCTTCTTGAAGCTTGGATATCCTAAATACATCTCCTTGATAATATCGTTCCTTTAAATCCTTTCATTCCTCGAAAACACTTTCCATCCATAGCACATTTTAAGCTATCGTGGGATCCAAAGAATAAGTGATCCATGATAGAACCATGGTATTGCATCGATCCCATGCCTTCAACATTGAATAACCCATTTCAGGTTTCAGTAAGGTACCATCAATGAACAGAACTTTATTCTTTGATCTTAGGGCAATCTTCATAGAGTGAGACTATGTATGATAGTTTACTCTGCTCAGTTGAACTCCTGAAATCAACATTCCAGGATTCTCATTTACATGCAGATAATAGGGACTAGAATCATCAATCGTTAATCAAAAACTTAATTAGAAAACGGTTAAGTTAAAAAATTATACAGTGTAATAGTCCACACTGTTATTCAAGTAGCCTCAATACTCAAGAGGGGGGGTGAATTGAGTTTTTAAAACTTTTCTTGGAATGCCTTTGAACTTCATTCTCTTATCATAAGTTTAAAGATTATGCATGTAGAATCAAGTTTAATGCAAGAGACAATGTAAAACAAGAGATGTATGTGGCTGAGACAATTTGTCAAACACTTGGTGTGCAATATTCAAAGTTAACCAATTCAAGCAAGCTTAAGTATGTAAATCACAATCAACCAACATAAATCAATTAAGTGCAGTATATGAATGTAAAAGAGCAAGGGAGAAGAGCTTACAAACCAATTTAACGAGTTCCACCAATCCCGGTGTACGTCTTACCTTCAAGCAACCCACTTGAAGGATTTCCACTATTGAAGTTTAGAGATTACAAGCTATGAGCAATTACAGTTTCCTAGTGTCCCACACTCAAGAACTCAATCCTCACTAGTACAAGGGCAACCCACCTAATCTCTCAAACTCTTAATACCCAAAGGTTGAACCCCAACCTTTGTGACCACTCAACCTAGAGTGAAAACCTTTGTGTTTAGTGTAGTGTTTACAAGCAAGTAACTCTCTTAATAAAGTGTATATACAAATGAAGGCTCACACAACTTCTAACTCTCAACAAGAGAGAATATATAAGTTTAAGCTCCAAGTTTCAGAAAAATGAAATTATACAAGAATAGAACTCACAAGACTCAAGATTTGATTTCCCTTTAATGGATTTTTGTGTTGCATTTTGTAGCTTGAAGGAGTCTTGCATTTATAGAGCTTGGAGATGAGCATAATGGAGTTCCTAGCCATTGCAGCTTATGGATGCCTGAGAAAATATGGAGAAATGAATTGGTTTCCACTTAAAAGCACTTTCCCTGAATTCTGGCACGATCATAATCGATTACGCCTCGAGCTGTAATCGATTACACTTTGAAATCTTCAGTGTAATTCGCGTTGTAATCGATTAGCATATCCCTTGTAATCGATTAGCTTCAACTCAGAAGCTTGGTAATCGATTGTGCTTTATCTTGTAATCGACTAGGACTGGCACCTGATGCATTTAATTTGTTTATGCAGCTTTGTAATCGATTGTCCTTGTATATAATTGATTAGTTGTCATTCCAAGAGCTTTGTAATCGATTGTATATTGTCCTTGTTTACTGCTGTTAGGTGTGATTCTTTTGGACATACTTGGTATCTAGCACACATACAAACAACAAATATGATATCCGGTCTACTTGCGGTTAAGTAAAGTAAGGATCTGATCATACCTCTATATTTTGTAAGTTCAACATCCTTACCCTTCTCATCCTTGTCCAAATAACATGAAGTGCCCATAGGTGTGGCAATGTCATTTGCCTTGTCCATGTTGAATTTCCTAAGCAATTCCTTGCAATACTTTGATTGACTAATGAATGTGCCTTCATTAGTTTGCTTAATTTGCAGTCCAAGGAAGAAAGTAAGCTCTCCCATCATGGACATCTCAAACTCTTCCTGCATTTGCTTAGCAAACTCTTTGCATAATGATTCATTAGTAGCACCAAAGATTATATCATCAACATATACTTGAACCAATAGTATGTCATTCTTTTTGTGCTTAATGAATAATGTTGTGTCAACCTTTCCTCTTTCAAAATTGTTTTCTAAAAGGAATTTACTTAATCTTTCATACCAAGCTCTTGGAGCTTGTTTTAAGCCATATAATGCTTTCTTTAGTTTGAAAACATGATTTGGAAATTGATAGTTTTCAAAACCTGGAGGTTGATCAACAAACACTTCCTCTTGAATGTATCCATTCAAGAAATCACTCTTGACATCCATTTGGTACAATTTAAAGTCCCTACAACATACGAAGGCTAACAATAATCTTATGGCTTCTAGTCTAGCTACGGGAGCATACGTCTTTTCATAATCAATTCCTTCTTCTTGATTGTAACCTTTAGCTACTAGTCTAGCTTTGTTCCTTGTGATTATACCATTCTCATCTAATTTATTCCTAAACACCCACTTTGTTCCTATTATTTGGTGATCATTGGATCTTGGCATTAGTTCCCAAACTTCATTTCTTTTAAATTGATTCAATTCTTCTTGCATGGCCAACATCCAATGTTCATCAATAATAGCTTCATTAATGCATTTGGGTTCTATTTATGATACAAAGGCTAAATGATTACATGCATTCCTAATGGCGTTTCGAGTACTTACACCTTTAGTCATTTCACCTATGACTTTGTCCAATGGATGGTCCTTCAAAGTGATCCATTGTTATGGTTCCTCATGTTGTGTTGCATCTTTGTCTTTGTTTTCTTCATCTTTGTCATTCAAGGTTAAATCTTGAAGAGTACCTACAATATCATCAACATCTTCCTTTCTCGGGGAGTTATGGCTATTTTCATCAAAATTGACATGAATGGACTCCTCAATGATGTTTGTTTGTTTGTTAAAGATTCAATAAGATTTACTAGATTGTGAATATCCTAGGAAGATTGCCTCATCAGCTTTAGCATCAAACTTTCCTAGATTATCCTTTCCATTATTGAGCACAAAACATTTACATCAAAAAAATATGAAAATATGAAATGTTGGGTTTTCTTCCCTTGTAAAGTTCATAGGGGTTTTCTTTAAAATAGGCCTTATTAAACATCTATTCATAACATGACAAGCGGTATTTACCGCATCGGCCTAAAAATGTTTCACAATGTTATTTTCATTTAAGGATCAAGAAATGAAAATTTAAAGGATGTTGTACAAGTAATTAATCAAAAATCATGAAAATCAAGAATGATTCGGGTCAAGAAATTAAAATGCAAAAGAAATTATTCAAGGCATTCTTAGAAGTTTAAAACAAGAGAAATAATTATTCAAGTGCCAAGGAATCGAGAACCATGAGCTATATTATCCAAAACACATCAAAACACATCAAAATACATAAGAATCGATTCACCCTTATGGGAATCGATTCCCACGTGAAAAAGGAAGGAGGAATTGATTCATGAGCATTGGGAATCGATTCACGGGGCTGGGAATCGATTCCCCCTGTAGGAATCGATTCATGTGCATCAATCACCCAGGAAATCGATTCATTCAACATAAGAATCGATTCATGACTATAGGAATCAATTCCCCTTGCCACGAATCGATTCATTTGATGTTGTTAGTGCAAAAATAAACTGGAAGAATTGATTCATAGCTGGAATTATGCACTGAATCATGGAAATTATCAATACGCATTTTCAGAAACTCAACTCCACTGAATCCTCTCTCTCGAGACTCTCAAATTGAAACGACGTTGCATTTATTGAGGCAGACAATTACAATTCTCAAGTCAGGAAACATGGATCGCTGGAAAATTAAGTCTTCCAATGCATTAATTAAGGAATCGGTGGAAATTTGTTTTTGGTAGCAAGTCCCTTGAAATGCCTATAAAAGGAGAAGAAGTGAAGAGGCAAAAACACACCCAGCAAGCGACGAAATTCCCTTGCTTTCCTTCTTACTCTCTCTGTTTTTCTCATTGCTCTCTGCTTCTCAATTGATCTCTTCGTTATTATTTGGAAAATTATTTTGAGAGTGAATCTTGTGAGAAAAATTAATTTTTAAGAGCTAAACTTGAATATCATTTCTTGAGAAAGAAAAATTATTTTGAGTGTTAAAATTTGTATATTATTTTCTAAGAGAGGAAAAATAATTTTTGTGTGCTAAATTTACATATTCTTTCTTAGAAAGGAAAATATTCTCAAGTGCTTTAATTTGTATATCCACTCTTTTGGAGAGTTATCTTTGTACACCTAAACACCAAAAATTCTAGAGGTTTGGGTTGGGGTTTCAACCTTGTAATTGTGAGATTGAGAGATTGGGTGGGGTGCCCTTGTACTTGTGAGAATTGGGTTCTTGAATGTGGGACACTAGGAAGCCGTGATTGCTCAAAGTTGTATCTCTAATCTCCAATAGTGGAAATCCTCTAAGTGGGTTGCTTAGAGGTGAGATGTACACCGTGTGGTGGAACTCGTATATATTGGTTTACAAAATTTTCTCTTCCCTAATCTCTTTAAATTTGTGCACTTAAATTGCTTGCTTAATTTGTTATGTTTAATAACTTTGTTATTTAACCTTATTTATTATTCCTAATTAATTTGCTTGATTAAATTAAGTACATATTCTCTTAGCTTAATATAAATTGTATATTACTTGCGATTAATTTTATCATCTTCAATAAACATAGTAATTAAAGAATCAATTTCAAAAGCATTCCAAGTAAAATTTTTAATACTCAATTCACCCCCTCCCTCTTGAGTAATTGAGGCCACTTGGTTAACAAGTGGTATTAGAGCTTGACTCTTGGTAGATCAAGCTTAACAGCTTCAAGAGAACAATGACCTCAAATTCTTTAAACCTTTTTCCTGAGGGTGGTTCTACAAATCGACCTCCTCCTTTTAATGGAGAAGGTTATGCTTTTTGGAAAGAAAGAATGAAAATTTTTGTTCAATTAATTGACTTAAGAGTTTGGAATGCCATTGAAAATGGTCCTTTTATACCCATGCATACTGTTGATGGTAAACATGTTGAAAAACCCATGGATGATTGGACGAGTGATGAAGAAAAGAAAGTATAGTATAATTATAAGGCTAAAAATCTCATTACTCTTGCATTGGGTCCTGATGAATTTTTTAGAATAGTAACATGTAAATCTGCCAAAGAAATATGGGATACTCTACAAATTACTCATGAAGGAACTAGCGATGTTAAGGATTCTAAAATTAGTACTTTAACTAGCCAATATGAAAGTTTTAGAATAAATTCTGGTGAAACCATCTTAGAACTTCAAAAAGGTTTACCTTGATTATTAATCATCTCATTACTCTTGGAAAATCTTACACTAACAAGGAGCTTATCCATAAAGTTCTAAAAAGTCTTACTAGGGAATGGCAACCTCTTGTCACCGCTATCAAACAATCGCCAAACATAAATGATATGTCTCTTGCCATATTATTCGGTAAGCTTCAAGAGCAAGAACAAGAATTAAAAGACTTAAAAATGGTGGAAGAAGAAGAAAAATCTTCCAAGAAGGAGGGGCTAGCTCTTAAGGCCACCTCTATTGAAGAAGACAAATTTAAAAGTGATCAAGGAGATGATGATGATGAGTTAGGCCTATTTGTGAGGTGGTTTGGAAGGCTCATGAGAAACAAAAGATTCTAAAAGGGCTTCACTTCTAAAGGTAAGAAATTTGTTCCTAAAGATAGTAATTCCTTACCAACTTGTTTTGAATGTGGAAAGGAAGGACATTTCAAGGCGGACTGTCCAAATCTCAAAAAGAAAAACAAGGATGAGAAAGGAAAAAAGAGAGCATACATAGCATGGGATGACAACGAGGTGAGCAGCTCGGATAAATCCGAGAATGAAGAAGCAAACCTCTGTCTCATGGCCAACCATCAAGACGAAGACGATGAGGTAAACCTCCATGATTTAATTAAAGATGAATTGCTTGATGCGTTTGATGAATTGTATGATAAATTTGTTAAACTTTCTAGTAAGTATAAATTATCTAGAAAAACTATAGAAACTCTTGAAACACATCTTATCAAACAGGTAAAAGAAAATGAGATTTTGAAAAATGAAGTAGTAAATGTTCAAGCATGCTCTAAAACCAAACCTTGTGAAGTTGTTAAGAAATGTGACATTCTAGAAACTAAGGTTTTAGACTTTAGTAAAACCTTAGAAAAATTTACAAATGGTAGAGACAACTTAAATGTTTTGCTTGGAAAACAACAGTGTATGTTTGATAAAACGGTACTAGCTTTTAATGCCTATAAGAAACAAAAGAATTATAAAAACTTCTTTATACCACCTAGTAAAACTATATCACCTTTCATGAAATGCCATTATTGTGGTTTTAAAGGACATAGTGCATCTAATTATAATGTTAGAAAACTAGGGCCAAAGGTTGTGAGAAAAGTATGAGTTTCTAAAGGAACATTACCTCAAACTAACCTATAAGGACCCAACATAAAATGGGTACCAAGTTCTCTAACTTGACATATTTTGTAGGTATACTTTAAAGTGAGTAACACCCATTGGTATTTGGATAGTGGGTGTTCAAAACATATGACGGGAGATAAAAGTAAGTTCATTTCATTTACTCCACGAAATAAAGGATTCGTTACATATGGAGACAACACAAAGGGAAGAATAGTAGGAATTTGAAATGTTGGCACCTTCCAAGAAATAAACTTGGACAATAAAGAAGAAATCAAAAATGAAAGAGATACAACACAAAATGACGAACCTCAAGAAAATGAGTGGATCACCATGAAGAACCATCCATTGGACAATGTCATAGGTGAAATAACAAAAGGTGTAAGTACTCGAAACGTTATTACAAATGCATGCAATCACTCAGTCTTTGTATCACAAATAGAACCCAAGAATATCAATGAAGCTATTGTTGATGAACATTGGATGTTGGCCATGCAAGAGGAATTAAATCAATTTAAAAGAAATGAAGTTTGGGAACTTGTGCCAAAACCCAATGATCATCAAATAATAGGCACGAAATGGGTTTTTAGAAATAAGCTAGATGAAAATGGAATAATAACAAGAAATAAAGATAGATTAGTTATAAAGGGATATAATCAAGAAGAGGGAATAGACTATGAAGAAACATACGCTCCTGTAGCTAGGATAGAAGCCATAAGATTATTGTTAGCTTTTGCTTGTTGTATAGATTTTAAGCTTTATCAAATGAATGTTAAAAGTGCTTTTCTAAATGGTTATATTCAAGAAGAAGTTTATGTAAATCAACCTCCCAGTTTTGAAAATCACAAATGATCTGTCCTGAACCGGGGTCGAGAGATCCGGTGTCGGGGCAATCATAAATAGTGAGAGTATCACATCTCTGAAGGCCGGTTATGTGGGTATCCGGACTATGTATCCGATGTCTCTGTGTAAGAGAGCGGTCTAAGCGTCCTGGAGGTCCTTCACACCGTCCTCACGCGTTGATGTGGGCGAAAGGTGGTGTCACCTGTGAAGATTCTCCGACGCTCAAGTCAGTGATAATATTCCAAGTGAGGAATATATTTCAAACAATAATTATGAGTTGAAGAAGTTGAAGATCCTTCTCTTCATTGATGAAGAGAGTTCGTATACGTGATTGGCTCGATTAATAAGGACTTATTAATGGGGAACCACTAACCTCCAATAACATTATAAATTATTATTTTATTGTGCACTTGCCAGTATGATTGAGTCAAGTGGCTATTTTATATTGAGCGTAGGGAGTATGGGTTGGAATTAGGGGATAAGTTGATCATTATCATGAGCAGATTTTGGCTCGTAGTGTGGGGAATGGAATCTTTATCCTCGTCCCTATAACAATGCCCTTTGTCTTCAGCATGGTGACATGTATGTTATCCGGGGTCATGGTGTTATCCAGACTAACCGGTGCTGGGAGAACGCCTGACGCGGAATTAGAGTCTGGATGTATACCGATGACACCGGTTACACGTTGTCAAATGGTCAATGACATCGAACATATATCTTATAGAACGGACACCGGTATCGAGACCGGATCATATGTCCCCTAGTTTGTGTGAGGGACTGTATAGTTGTTCACATAAGCTACTCAACCTGCGAGAGGTCTAGATGCCGGTGTATTTTTATGTTGATGTAGGTTTTGATAATGACACAACAAATGAAGAATCAAGATCAAACATATATAATTATGGATGAAATAATTATGTTTGATGATGGAAAATTGATGAATTTCAAAGTAATGATTCAAGGCATTTATAGAGGTTTTAATCAAGTGAAAATGATCAACAAATGTGCCAAGAATCAAAGGAAACAAATCATATGCAATTAAGTATTGAAAATGGTCCAACAAAGCATCAAAAATGTCCAAACAGGTGCATGAATCGATTCACCCCAATAATGAATCGATTCATACGTTTTAGAGTCCCAGGAAGTTGAAAAATTACACATGAATCAATTCCTCCCTCAGCATGAATCGATTCATACAGTTTGTTTAGCCCAGGATGTGATTTTTCACATCATGAATCGATTCTTCCTTCCCTTGAATCGATTCCCACGTTGATGTTTTGCCCAGTGACTTTATTTTAATGACATGAATCGATTCACATGTCATAAGAATCGATTCACAAGGCTGTCAGGAACAAAAACATGCGCAGACTCCAATTCCTCTTCAGTTCACTCAAATTGGAAGGCCCAAGGCAATGTCTCATGCTTTGTCCCACTCCACATGCATATGTCTCATTGGAAATACAATGCAATTTGAATTAAGACAAGCATGCCTAACTTTTCAAGCTCCTAAGGAATTAAATATTGCAATAACCCATGCCATTGGAGCCTATAAATAGAGAAGGAGTTGAAGGCAAAACTTACACCAAGCATTTGAAGCATTACCATTTGCTTTCTTCCCCCTCCATTCTTTTGCTCTTCTTCTTGCTCTCTTTATTCTTGATTGGCATATTTCTTGAAGTTATTTTTGAGAGTTAATTTGTAGGGAAATTATATTGTGTAATTAATTTGCATATCCTCTCTTTGAGAGTTATTACTTTGTGAAAGATTGAACTTGTATATCCACTCTATTGAGAGAGTTTCCTTGTATACTCAAACACCAAACATACTAGAATCTTTGGGTTAGGGTTTCAACCTTGTAATTGTGAGATTGAGAGATTGGGTGGGGTGCCCTTGTACTTGTGAGGATTGGATTCTTGAGTGTGGGACACTAGGAAGTCGCAATTGCTCAAAGTTATATCTCTAATCTACAATAGTGGAAATCCTCTAAGTGGGTTGCTTAGAGGCGAGACGTACACCGGCGTGGTGGAACTCGTATATATCAGTTTGTAAATCTCTCTTCCCTAAACTCATTTAATTTGTGCACTTAAGTTGCTTGCTTGATTTATTGTTTCATTAACTTGGACTAAGTGCATGTTATATTGAGTTGCAAACTATTTTGATTAACATTGTTGAACTTGGCTTTAAGTAACACTCTTAAATTAATCTTTCTAAAGTCTCATAAATTGCTTTGTGGTTAATTTGATTCTATATCTTGATTATCACTTAGACTCTTTAAGTACTTATTATCTTGACTTGTGCATAATTTGTTATCACTTGCCATTAAGCTTATCTTCTTCAATAAACATAGTAACTAAAGAATCAATTTCAAGAGCATTCAAAGTAAAATTTTTAATACTCAATTCACCCCCCCCCCGTCTTGAGTAATTGAGGCCACTTGGTTAACAGGTGATATCAGAGCTTGACTCTTGGTAGATCAAGCTTAACGGCTTCAAGAGAACAAATGACCTCAACCTCATATAACATGTTTCCCGAGGGTGGTGCTACAAATCGACCTCCCGCTTTTAATGGTGAGGGTTACGCTTTTTGGAAAGAAAGAATGAAAATTTTTGTGCAATCAATTGATTTAAAAGTGTGGAATACTATTGAAAATGGTCCTTTTTTACCTATGCATATTGTTGATGATAAACAACTTGAAAAACCAATGGATGAATGGACACGTGAGGAAGAAAAGAAAGTGCAATATAATTATAAGGCAAAAAGTCTTATCACCTTAGCCTTAGGTCCCGATGAATTCTTTAGAATAATTACATGTAAAACGGCTAAGGAAATGTGGGATACCCTTCAAATAACTCATGAAGGAACTAGTGATGTTAAGGATTCTAAGATTAGCACTTTAACTAGTCAATACGAAAGCTTTAGAATGAATCTAAATGAAACTATTTTAGAACTTCAAAAGAGGTTTACTTTGATTATTAATCATCTTATTACTCTTGGTAAATCTTATACTAACAAGAAACTTATCCATAAAGTTCTAAAAAGTCTTACTAGGGAATGGCAACCTCTTGTTACGGCCATTAAGCAATCTCCCAACATAAATGAAATGTCTCTTGCCACTTTGTTTGGGAACTACAAGAACAAGAACAAGAATTGAAAGACTTGAAACGAGCGGAGGAAGAAGAAAAAGTCTCTAAGAAGAAAGGGCTAGCTCTCAAAGCCACCTCAATAGTTGAAGATGAATCCGAGAGTGATCTTGACGAGGATGAAGAGTTAAGCCTATTTGTGAAACGCTTTGGAAAACTTATAAAGAGCAAACGATTCCAAACAAACTTTAAATCTCAAGGTAAGAAACTCATTCCTAAAGAAAATTCTACTTCACCTACTTGCTTTGAATGTGGAAGGGAAGGACACTTCAAGATTGATTGTCTAAATCTAAAGAAGAAAACCAAAGATAGAAAAGGAAAGAGAAGAGCATATATCGCATGGGATGAAAATGAGATAAGTAGCTCGGATGAATCGGAGAATGAAGAAGCAAACCTTTGTCTCATGGCCAATCACCAAGATGAAGAAGATGAGGTAAACTTTCATGACTTAGATAAGGAAGAATTACTTGATGCCCTTGAAGATTTGTATGATAAATTTACAAAAGTCTCTAATAGGCTTAAATTGTCTAGAAAAATAAGTGATACTCTAGAAATGCATCTCATGGAAGTTTGCAAAGAAAATGAATGTTTAAAAGATGAGTTAGAAAATGTCCAAGCATGCTCTAAGAGTAAACCTTGTGAATTTGCTAAAAAGTGCATTGATCTAGAAAAGAAGGTCCTAGACTTAAACAAAACCTTAGAGAGATTCACTAATGGTAAGGATAATTTAGATGCACTTCTTGGAAAACAACGTTGCATGTTTAATAAAACCGGATTAGGATATAATCAAGGATCACATGATTGCAAAAAGGAAAAACATTACAAAAGTTTCTTTGTACCACCTAGTAAAACTTCATCACCTTTCATGATATGTAATCATTGTGGTTTTAAAGGACATAATGCATCTAATTGTAATATTAGAAAACTAGGGCCAAAGGTTGTGAGAAAAGTATGGGTTCCTAAAGGAACATTACCTCAAACTAACCTACAAGGACCCAACATAAAATGGGTACCAAGTTCTCTAACTTGACATGTTTTGTAGGTATGCTTTAAAGCAAATAGCACCTATTGGTATTTGGAAAGTGGGTGTTCAAAACACATGATGGGAGACAAAAGTAAGTTCACATCATTTACTCCACGAAGTAAAGGTTTTGTTACATATGGTGATAACACGAAGGGAAGAATACTAGGAATCGGAAATGTTGGTAAAAACTCTTCCACTTCTATAAATGATGTTTTATATGTTGAAAGACTTAAACATAACTTGCTTAGCATTAGTCAATTATGTGATTAGGGCTATAAAATTGTTTTTGAATCAAACGGTTGCATAATTGAAAATAAGCTAAACAAGGAAATAAAATTTGTTGGTCAAAGAGTAGATAACATTTACATGATTAATCTTGATTGTCTTGCTTCAAATGATGTGCAATGCTTCATAACTAAGGAGGATGAATCATGGCTATGACATAGAAGAATTGCTCACATTCATGTAGACCATTTAAACAAACTTGTTTCAAAAGACTTAGTTATCGGTTTACCAAAATTGAAATTTGAAAATAAATTTTGTGACGCTTGTCAAAAAGGAAAACAAGTAAAGGCTTCTTTTCAAGCAAAAAATATTGTTTCAATAACTAGACCTTTACAACTTTTACATATGGATTTATTTGGACCTTCAAAAATCAAAAGTTTTGGTGGAAACTATTATGGTCTTGTGATTGTGGATGATTATTCTAGATATACATGGACATTATTTCTTACTCATAAACATGAAGCATATCATGCATTTAAGAAACTTGCCAATATCATCCAAAATGAACAAAATTTGAAAATAACATCCATTCGAACGGACCATGGGGGAGAATTTGAAAATCAATCCTTTGAAAAGTTTTGTGAAAAATTTGGCATTGAACATAATTTTTCGGCTCCAAGAACTCCACAACAAAATGGAGTAGTTGAAAGGAAAAATCGATCTTTAGCGGAGCTTGTAAGAACTATGTTGAATGAAAGCAATATTTCTAAACATTTTTGGGCCGATGCGGTAAATACCGCTTGCCATGTGATGAATCGTTGTTTGATAAGGCCTATATTAAAGAAAACCCCCTACGATCTTTATAAAAGAAGAAAACTAAATATTTTTTATTTTCATATATTTGGATGCAAATGTTTTGTGTTGAACAATGGAAAGGAAAATCTCAACAAATTCGATGCAAAATCTGATGAAACAATTTTCTTAGGTATTCATCTACAAGTAAATCTTATCGACTCTTTAACAAACGAACTTATACAATTGAAGAGTCCATACATGTTAAATTTGATGAACTTAACCAAAATCCTCTGAGAAAAGAAGTTGATGATCTTGTAGGTACCTTCCAAGAAATAAACTTGGATGATAAAGAAGAAGCCAACAATGAAGGAGGTACAACACAATATGAGGAACCACAACGATAATGGATCACCTTAAAAGACCATCCCTTGGACAAAGTCATAGGTGAAATAACAAAAGGTGTAAGTACTCGTCGCACATTTAATACTTGTAATCACTTAGCCTTTGTATCACAAATAGAACCCAAAAATATCAATGAAGCCATTATTCATGAACATTGGATGTTGGCCATGCAAGAAAAATTGAATCAATTTGAAAGAAATGAAGTGTGGAAACTTATGCCAAGACCCAATGACCATCTAATAATAGGCACCAAATGGGTTTTTAGAAATAAGTTAGATAAAAATGGCATAATAATAAGAAATAAAGCTAGACTAGTTACAAAGGGATATAATCAAGAAGAGGGAATAGATTATGAAGAAACGTATGCTCCGGTAGCTAGGTTAAAAGCCATTAGATTATTGTTAGCTTTTGCATGTTGTATGGATTTTAAACTTTATCAAATGGATGTCAAAAGCGCTTTTCTAAATGGCTTTATTCAATAAGAAGTTTATGTAGATCAACCTCCCAGTTTTGAAAATCATAAATTTCCAAACCATGTCTTTAAATTGAGAAAAGCTTTATATGGTTTAAAACAAGCTCCAAGAGCTTGGTATGAAAGACTTAATAAATTCCTTTTAGAAAATAATTTTGAAAGAGGAAAGGTTGATACTACACTGTTTATAAAACACAAAAATAATGACATTCTTTTGGTACAAGTTTATGTTGATGATATAGTATTTGGTGCTACTAATGAAAATCTTTGTCAAGAGTTTGCCAAGATTATGCAAGATGAGTTTGAAATGTCTATGATGGGAGAACTCACTTTCTTCCTTGGATTACAAATTAAACAAACAAATGAAGGGACATTCATTAGTCAAACAAAGTATTGTAAAGAACTACTCAAAAGGTTTGAAATGGACAAGCCAAACGAAATAACTACACCCATGAGTACATCTTGCTATTTAGACAAAGATGAGAAAGGTAAGGACATTGAAATAACTAAATACCGAGGTATGATTAGTTCCTTACTCTATTTAACAGCTAGTAGGCCTGATATTATGTTTGCGGTATGCATGTGTGCTAGATATCAAGCATGTCCTAAAGAGTCATATCTCACTGCCGTAAAAAGAATTTTGAAATATCTTGTGGGTACTCAAAATGTTGGTTTATGGTATCCCAAAGGCGTTGAAAGTAATCTTTTAGGATATTCTGATTCTGACTTTACGGGATGTAAACTTGATAGAAAAAGCACTAGTGGCACATGTCATTTACTTGGTAGCTCCCTTGTTTCTTGGCATAACAAGAAACAAGTATGTGTCGCTTTATCAATAGCTGAGGCAGAATACATAGCAGCTGGTAGTTGTTATACTCAAATCCTTTGGATGAGACAACAACTTCTTGATTTTGGTGTTGTTTTAAAAAAAGTACCCATCAAATGTGACAACACTAGCGCAATAAATATCTCTAAAAATCCAATCATGCACTCTAGGACTAAACATATTGAAATAAGACATCACTTTATAAGAGACCATGTTTTAAAAGGAGATTGTGTACTTGAATATGTTGAAACTATTGGTGGATATTTTTACAAAACCCCTTCCAAAAGAACAATTTATAAATATTAGAAGGAAATTAGGAATTTTGGAAATTGATTAAATTGACTTATCTTTTATCACACTTTCTTACACTTTGAACAAAATCCTTTGAAAATCTTTGACTCAAAGTATATCACTTACTCCTTTTTACAAAATTTTCATTCCTTTGAGCATAGTGACTTACTTTGTGATATATAAGTCAATATTTTCATTAAAATGACAATCACATTTTCAATAATCATCTTAATGCTCCATAAATCATTTATTTGAGATCCCACGGAGTCCCTACTTAATTAAACATATTTTTGACACAAAATAATCTCCTATGTACCACATGGTTCTCTAAAATAAAATGGCAAACAACCTTTGATTTTCTTGACTCTCTTGTGCAACAAAATCATTGGAAACTTGCAAAATTTAAACCCTTGTACAAACCCCTCACAAAAAGGCTCATCTAGTAACATGATTCTTTAAACTTGCGTAAAAATAGCTAGATGAATCGATTCCCATGTAACTTTGATTGCTTACATGATTTGAATTACTATGTAATCTTTGTTGCATGTTCATAAAAGGAGTTTCATATGCAAATATCTTATCTAAAACCATCTTGTATAAAATCATAAGGGAAATTTTTGATGATGCCAAAGGGGGAGAGAATATATACACATTAAGTGGCATAAAAAATATCTTGTAAAAAGTAAAATATCTTTAAGATGTTAATAGTATTTAGTTAAATAATTAAGGGGGAGATGATTAAGGGGGAGAGAATATATTTATCTTACAAAGGGGGAGAGACCTTTTATCCCTAATATTCTCACCTTAACTTGTGCCCACGATGTCATAAATATGTGGTATCTATTAAATGATTAAAGGAGAAATTATCTTGCAAAATGATCCCTTAACAATTGGTATATTCTTAGTTGGTATCAATTCTATGTATAACATATGCTTTTAATAATTGGTATCAAATTACATGTGCTAGGGGGAGTTCTTTATGCTATGAATTTGAACTATTATGATACTAACATCCCAAGAGACGAACATTTGTTGTCATCATCAAAAAGGGGGAGAATGTATTTTTATGTTGATGTAGGTTTTGATAATGACACAACAAATGAAGAATCAAGATCAAACATATATAATTATGGATGAAATAATTATGTTTGATGATGGAAAATTGATGAATTTCAAAGTAATGATTCAAGGCATTTATAGAGGTTTTAATCAAGTGAAAATGATCAACAAATGTGCCAAGAATCAAAGAAAACAAATCATATGCAATTAAGTATTGAAAAGGGTCCAACAAAGCATAAAAAATGTCCAAACAGGTGCATGAATCGATTCACCCCAATAATGAATCGATTCATACGTTTTAAAGTCTCAGGAAGTTGAAAAATTACACATGAATCGATTCCTCCCTCAGCATGAATCATTTCATACGGTTTGTTTAGACCAGGATGTGATTTTTCACATCATGAATCGATTCTTCCTTCCCTTGAATTGATTCCCACGTTGATGTTTTCGCCAGTGACTTTATTTTAATGACATGAATCGATTCACATGTCATAAGAATCGATTCACAAGGCTGTCAGGAATAAAAACATGCGCAGACTCCAATTCCTCTTCGGTTCACTCAAATTGGAAGGCCCAAGGCAATGTCTCATGCTTTGTCCCACTCCATATGCATATGTCTCATTGGAAATACAATGCAATTTGAATTAAGACAAGCATGCCTAACTTTTCAAGCTCCCAAGGAATTAAATATTGCAATAACCCATGCCATTGGAGCCTATAAATAGAGAAGGACTTGAAGGTAAATCTTACACCAAGCAGTTGAAGCATTACCATTTGCTTTCTTCCCCCTTCATTCTTTTGCTCTTTTTCTTGCTCTCTTTATTCTTAATTGGCATATTTCTTGAAGTTATTTTTGAGAGTTAATTTGTGGGGAAATTATATTGTGTAATTAATTTGCATATCCTCTCTTTGAGAGTTATTACTTTGTGAAAGATTTAACTTGTATATCCACTCTATTGAGAGAGTTTCCTTGTATACTCAAACACCAAACATACTAGAATCTTTGGGTTGGGGTTTCAACCTTGTAATTGTGAGATTGAGAGATTGGGTGGGGTGACCTTGTACTTGTGAGGATTGGATTCTTGAGTGTGGGACACTAGGAAGTCGTAATTGCTCAAAGTTGTATCTCTAATCTACAATAGTGGAAATCCTCTAAGTGGGTTGCTTAGAGGCGAGACGTACACCAGCGTGGTGGAACTCGTATATATCGGTTTGCAAATCTCTCTTCCCTAAACTCATTTAATTTGTGCACTTAAGTTGCTTGCTTGATTTATTGTTTCATTAACTTGGACTAAGTGCATGTTATATTGAGTTGCAAACTATTTTGATTAACATTGTTGAACTTGGCTTTAAGTAGCACTCTTGAATTAATCTTTCTAAAGTCTCATAAATTGCTTTGTGGTTAATTTGATTCTATATCTTGATTATCACTTAGACTCTTTAAGTACTTATTATCTTGACTTGTGCATAATTTGTTATCACTTACCATTAAGCTTATCTTCTTCAATAAACATAGTAACTAAAGAATCAATTTCAAAAGCATTCAAAGTAAAATTTTTAATACTCAATTCACCCCCCTCTTGAGTAATTGAGGCCACTTGGTTAACAGTCGGTATACCTATATAGGAAATATTTTTCTACATGGGTGTTATTCAATATTATTATGTCATGAGGAACCATTCTGTTGATGAACGCTCCGTTGTCATGATGTTGTTATAACGGATTCAGACTAAGATTCGCAGTATAAGAATACCAAAAGTTTTTTTGAAAACTGAAGACTCTTAAAATTCGAGTAACGGCTATAAAGCATATATTGCATCGCATGATTAGGCATTACATGCCTTTAAACACGTGCACACGCAATTATTACATCTGAGGAGTGTATCTCAACAACCGTCGCCTAGGGCTTAATGGGCTTACAATTTTTAAAACTTCTGGGCCCAATAGAGAGGCCCTTTGGTAAATTGGTGTTGTTTTGGCGCCCATGAATTTGAAACAACTATGTCGTTTGACTTGTAAATCAACGCGTTTAGTCATGGACGACACAACCCCAAGAGTTGGTAACTGTACCTCTTTGATTCTTATAAAAAAAACACTCAGTGGATTCTGGAACCACTTACTCCTGACTTCTTAACGAAACTCTGTAGAAATTTTGTAAGGACGCTTGCTGCTTGCTTTACGAAGCTTTTCTCTGTCTCCACCTTCCTTATCACCTTAGGTAACCACTTTCTTCCCTCTTTTATTTTCGTCTTCCTTTGTTCTATTTTTTGCTTGAAAAGAATATACCTTAAGAGGGGGAGATTAGCTTCTCGTAACCCTAACTATCATGGGGGAAGAAACAATATGATTCTTCCGAAGGCTGAGTCATGTCACTCAGAAAGGGGATCTTACTCACGGTGGAGAGTGACTTTTCCCTTCTCAGAGTCGTCCTCTGATTGTAGTCGCTCTTTGAAAAGTGATATGAGTAATGACTATTACTCTTCTGACGATGTGACTTTTTATCATAGAGCAAAGATTTTTGTCCACACGACTCGAACGATGACTGGAGAAGGAACCTCTAGAGATCAAATTGTTCTAAAAACGGTAGAAGGCTTGTACAGCGTTGTTGCCTCTCGGCTAAATTGGGAAGAACTTCAGGCCAAGTGGCCTTTCTTCTGGGTAGCTGATGAGTTTAAAAATTTAACTTCTCATTACGCGAATGAGGAAGGATCTCAGATTCAGCCAAGGTTCACAGTTTACGCAGAGAAGAAGATGAAAAAATGGTTCAGGGTGTTTGCACTGCTACCTATAGAACGAATTTGCCACGTCATCCCGGAGGAACGTTCTGTGTACATGCACGACTTTATATTTCATTACCTCAGAGTTCGTTTCCCCTTAACCGAATTTCAGATGGGTGTATTAAGGTTCTTAAATTACGTACCCTCTCAACTTCATCCCAACGGACGGGGATCGATCCGTTCTCTAGAAGTATTGGGTGACTATTTCAACTTTACACCCACCGTGGCGATGCTGTTCTATTACACTCAGGTAGTTCAGAGGGCTAACAAGAAAGGCGGTGTTAGTTTAGTCACACTCTGGACTCTATGTTCCTTTGTGAACTTCAAATCTTATACCGATTCGGCTAAGGTTGACGGGAAGTCTTTCAAGTCTTTCTTTACCCGAATTTCAATTAAAAAGAACAAGCCCGTCTTTTGGAAGAATGAAGAGGGTCTTAATAAATTTCCTCTAAGTTGGACTCATGAGCACTTTCTTCTGACCTCCCAAGCGTACTACACTCATCAATCTGAGCTGTCTACTGAAACGGCGACGGTGTTATTTGCCTTCGAAGCATACACTACACGCTTTAAAGCATTTTTGTGTAGACGTCTTTTAAGTAGTTCAAACGAAGTCTGAGATGAATATCTAATTCCCATTTTATTTCTCTTTTCCTCCTTTGTTGATTGTATTGAGCATTTCTTTGTTGCTAATGCGTTTTATTTATGTATGTAGGTGAAATAGAACAAAAATCTCCAGACATGAAAAAGTTGAAATTCTTGAAGGTAGGAGAGAAATCCATGGCTGGTGAGAATGAAATACTCCCAAAGGAGAATTCTAAGAAAGATCGGCTTGAATTGATCATTCTGACTTCTGATGTAGAAGGGGAGATCCCGCTGGTGGAGGGAGATTTAGTTGGTGCAAATACAGATCATCCCAGAATAACAGAGAAAAGGAAGAAGATTAAAAATGACCCTTCAGGAAAATCATCGAAGAAATACAAACCTTTAATGAGTCCGGAAAGAGACATCGGATACAGCTAGAGTTTCATTCGGACTCCATAGGGGTATTCTTTCCGGGGTCTTTGGATCAAGTCCGATCTCTTCCCCAACCGCTTCATTCCTTACTCCTTTCCTCTTATATCGGGGGACAACTCCAGTGATCCTTCCTCAGCCGCTATACGAACTCCGGCCCACACTTGAACCTAAAGAAATTAAAGAGGCGTGTGAGGCCGGGAAATGACAGCTAGCAGAACTCACGGGGATGCTTAATTCGCTCAGCCTGTTAGCTGATAATGTTGATGAGGTTGATAAGCTGAGTGATAAAGTAGAGCAGCTCAACCTCTCAGCAGAGAAAGATAAAGCTGCCTTGAAATTAGCTAAGGATCGCCTTACCAAGTCTAAGGAGTTCGGAGATCTCATAAACAAGGATAATCTCAAACTTAAAACCATGCTTAAAGACTTGGAGGGTAAACTAACAGAGAAGGAGGAGATTCTTGATAAATCAAAGGAAGAACTCCGTAACAGTCAGGCCAAACAAGTTGAGCTTGAAGATAAAGGCAAAGCTGCTGCGAAGGATTATTTTAAACAAGCAGAGGAGTGGTCCCAAAAGAAGAAGAAGTTCCTCCTTGAGATCAAGGGACTGAAGGCTAGGAGCATGGAATCTCAAGGATCAGATGGAGAACTTCTGAGGTTGCAGGAAGAATTGGCTATAGCAAAAGCTGAGGCGAAGGAAACCATTGAATATACACCCAAGTTGCTGAAGAATCCTTCGGCCTGGCTATACGTCAAGTTTTTTTACCACAACCCCACTACGAAGCTAAACCTTTATGGTATAAATCCATTTTATGAATTTCATGGAGGGAAGCTAGTCGCAGTGGTTGAAGATCGTCATGAAGATCCCCCGGAAATAAAATTCTATTCAAGCATTTGTCTTTAATACTTCGTAAAGAATAATATAACTTAGATGTATATATCATTTTAGTAATCAATAATCTGTTCTGTATGACTAATCTTGAGGTCGGATTGAAATAATTGCCTCAGAAAATTAGATCATTTAAGATGAATAAATTTAGAACGGATAGATATATACATGAATACTGTCCCCAAGTATAAGTATATTAAGGCAAAGGTACCTGTCATAGGGCACTACTTTCAATTCTTTTAGGGAGAAGAGTCGATCCGTTGTTCACAAAAGTGATGTCACAGGACGGATTAATTCGTATTACTCTCACTTGGAGAGAAAAACATCATCCATTGAGGGTATTGTTCCGAGCTTAGGGAACTGTAAAAATACATAAAGATGTTTGTTGGGTCTTCCATCATAAGGATGATGATGGGAATTATCCGCACCAGGAGTTACATCATCGAATCACAGAATAGGTGATTGAGATCATCCGTCCTGGGGAAACACACTTCAATCATAAGAGTACGGATTGAGTCTTCAAAGACTTCCATCATAAGGATAATGATGGGAATTGTCCACACCAGGAGTTACATCATCGAATCACAGAATAGGTGATTGAGATCATCCATCCTGGGGAAACACACTTTAATCGTAAAAGTATGGATTAGTTCAATTTCATTCACAAATTTGGTATCGAGACAAGATCATCACTCTACTTGTCCCCTAGCTTGTGTGAGGGACTAGTAAAGTTGCTCATATAAGCTATATCGTTTGTAGTAGGTCTGGATACCAGTTCATATACGTTAGAAGAGTATTTATTTAACACGTGGTAGATTTCGACATTACGTTATCATGTAAATATCCGTTGTTGGAATAAAAGCTTTGTTGTGATGGCGTTTCTTAGGATGGATCTGGACAAAGGATACCTTACACGAGAATCCCAAAAGTTATTGAAACGTGTAACCCTTGTTATTCGAGTATCAGTTGCAACGTTTCTCATGATTGGACATTTAATGCCATTAATCACGTGGGCGAGCCATTATTGCCTTAAATGCGCATGTCTTTGTAACCATCAGTCAGGAGCTTAGTGGGCCTAAAATTGGAATTTTAAGGCCCATTTAGAAGGCCTTGTGATGAATCGATGGCATTTTCGCGCCTTGGGATTTAAAACGACAACTTCTGAATACCAAAAGGAGTGTCGTTTGATAATAAACGACATAACCTTTGAGTCGGTAATTGAGACTCTTCGTCCCTTATAAAAGGAGTATTTTATGAATTCAAAAATTATTCAATCTTGCTTCCCTGATGAAACTCTGCAAAAATTTTAAGAAGACATTTCTGTTTCCCTCTGTGAAATTTGATTCACCATTCTTCTTTATTCTTAGGTAACCTTTTCCTTTGTCTTCTCGTATTTTTTTTTAGTTTTTCTAAATGTCTGGGAGAGGTTTTGCTGGCTCAAGCCATGTTGGCCCTAGGGGAAGATGAGGAAGAGCCTTGTCTCGAATTTCCTCAAGTCGTGGTGGGAGGATCCCTGTGATTTCCTACTCAAAACCACTTCACTTAGAGAGGGAGGCGTCGTTCTACTCAAGGCGAAGGGTGATAATACCCTCTTCAGAATCCTCTTCTAGTGAGAGTGAGGAGAGCGCTGATTTATACCTCTTTGATGATGTGAGTTTTTATCACAGCGTGAAGGCTTTTAAATTAGCTTTAAAGAAGATGACTGGAGAAAGCACCTCTAGTCGCAGAGCACCATCTCAATAGTATATCTTGAAGATAGCCTCTGGACTGTGTAATGTAGTTGCACACCGGATTGACTGGGTAAAGTTCCAGCAGAAGCGTCCACATAGCTGGGTGGTGGATGAATTTCACGATACACCGTCTATCCATGCTCGGGAGGACGGAGCAAGGTTGGAACCTCGCTATGTCATACACCGGATGAGAGGTCAATATATATGTATGACTTCCTCTTCTTAAACTTGGGTATGCGTTTCCCTCTGACGAAGTTTCAGATGGGGGTCTTGAGGTTTTTGGACTACGCTCCCTCTCAGATTTACCCCAACGGATGGGGGTTGATCTGTTCCTTTGAAGTGCTTGGGGAGCATTTCAACTTCACGCCGACGGTCGCTATGCTCTTTTACTTCACGCAAGTGGTCCATTGTGCAAATAGGGAGAAGGGAGGAGTAAGCTTGATAACCCTCCGAACTCACTCCAAGATCGTCAACTTCGAGTCCTACACCGACTCCGCCAAAGTTGATGGGCGTTCCTTCAAGTCTTATTTCACCAGGATCTGTATTAAGCCTGAGGATCCAATTTTTTGGTTGAATAAAGAAGGGATAAATGAATTTCCCATGGCCTGGACGCACGAGCATTTTTTATTAACCTCCCAGACTTATTATACTGAGGAGGACGAATTATCACCAACTTCGATATCCATCCTGTTTACACTGGAAGTGTACACCGCCGCGCATAAATTCTTTTCCTGCCGATGTTTGTTAGGGTCAAAAACTACTCGCGAGGAATATTTGCGTAATTTCCTTTCATTTCCTGTTGCTGTCTTTCTTCATATACCTTGAAATCTTCTATTATTAATTATCTTCCTGTTTTGATTATGCAGTTGAGATCGAGACAGAATCTGAGGAGATGAATAAATTGAAATCGCTAAAGGCTGGAGGACAATCTGTGGCTGCAGAAAATATCATCCAGGCGAAGCGGAATTCCAAGAAGGCCACCAATGAAACCATCATCCTGACTTCCTCTGCTGGTGATGATATCCCCCTGATAGAGGGTGAACCTGAGAATCCTATCTCCGGAATTAAAAAGAAGAAGATCGGAGAAAAGAGAAAGAAGATAAAGAACGATACCTCCCAGCAGATGGAATCACAGCCCCCTCCTAGCAAAAAGGCTAAAACTTCTGATGGAGGGACCGGTGCTGAGGCTTCAAAAGGGAAAAAGGTAGAGAATCAGGCTTCGGGTGTCCCCAGTGACACCATTACTTTCGGCGCCAAACCAATAACTACTTACTTTGTGCCCAGGGTCTCTTGCCCTCCTCCAGGCAACTCCAATCTTGCCCCATATCTAGTGTATGAGGGTCCAGTGCCTGAGTGCATCCCTGATTCTCTGTACAAGCTGAAGACTTCGTTAGAGACGGAAGAAATAACACAAGCTTGTGACGCCGGACAGTGGCAATTGGCAGAACTATCTAGTCTCTTGAAATCAGTTCATAGGCTGTCAGAAGACAACGAAAGACTTAGAAAATTGTCGGGCAAGGTTAACGACCTTACCGTTGCCTCAGCCAAGGATAGAGCGAACATTCTCCACTTGGAAAGTCGGTTGAAGGCTTCCAAGGAAGAAGGGGATCAAAAAGATGAAGAAATCTCTCGGCTAAGATTTCTTAATAAAGAGCTGGAGGCCCAATTGCTTGATCAGAAAAAGGCCAATTCTGACCTCCATGCCAGCCTCTGTATGGAGAAAGAGCATTCTTCCAAGCTGGGAGAGGAGTTGAAGGCGAACAAGTTCATCTACTCCCAAGGAGTTGAAGACTGGGCTCGTAGGGAAAAGAAGTTGCTTTTGGAGATTGAAATCTTAAAGTTGGCAAGTTCGAATGACGACGTTAACGCTCTGAAAGCGGATTTGACTGCTGCCAATGCCCGAGCGAAAGAGGCTATGGATATTTATGTCCAAGCAGTCGAGGAATCTTTCGGGTTGGTTGTACGTCAGATTCAATACCGGAATCCCAAAGTGGAACTTAATTTGAACGGTATTGATCCGTTCTATGAGTTTTATGGAGGGAAACTCGTAGCTGTTGTTGACGATCGTCAGGAGGATCTGCCAAACACCAAGTACAAGCTGGCTCCTCTCCCCGAAGGCCAGTCAATAGGACCTTCTCTCCTGGTCCCTATCACCAAGCAGCCTAGGAGTAAAGGAACAAGTGCTAGTGCTGATGCAGGTAAAGCTGCTGGTGATGGGGGAAGCGAGGCCGGAGGTAAAGGCAAAGGAAAGGGCAGAGAGATAAGACAACAGAAATAGTGCCTTCCTTGTCTTATAGGTTTTATTGAATCAAATCCGCTGTATTCCGGGATCAGCTCTGGATTATCGAATCAATTCACTTGTATATCTCAGGATTTAATCAATAAAATGACAACTTCCTTTATACGTCTGTTTGTTGAAAATAATTTTGATAGAATTGTTGTACGTGTAATGAACCAATCCGGATTAAGATGCGTAGGAACTAAATTGGATAGTAACATATAAGTACTGTCCCCATGTATGGATACTTGAACAATCAAAAGCTCGGTTTGATAGAAAAGATAGAATTTATCTATCTTATGTTGTATTAAAATTGTAGTGTGACGAAGTCGTTTACTTAAATCACAACATCTGACATTCACAAGCTTAGTAAGAAGAATACCTTAATCTTTGATGATTAGGATTTCGATTATAAGTATCATAATGGGGGTTGCTCACTTGGGGGAAGACGTCGTCATTATAAGAACGGCTTGTAGTGTTAGTCTTGAGGGAAATTAATCATGATGACGTTTATTAAGTGTTCATCCCTTGAAATACTCGTTAGCCGTTGGATATTGTCCCCGAGCATTATTGAGTGATCAGTTCCGAGTGAACATTTGGCTCTGAATGAATGATTCCGAGTAAATGTTCGACTCTAAGTGAATGACTCTGAGTGAGACTGGTTATGGCCATGTCACCCAGGAAATTCTATTACTCCTCGTGTTGCTCGGTAAAAGCATGTACATTTTATCTGAGTCTTATTTTTATGTCAAGGACGGGTACTTTGTTTTGAACAAATTCTGAGTGACACTTCTGAATGGTAATTCCGAGTGATAATCTCTGAGTGGAAGCTCTCCGAGCGATAGCTCTGAGTGGGAGTTCTTAGATTAATTCTTTCTGGGTAGAAGATTCTGATTGACTATTCCTAGGTGGAAGGTTCCGAGTGATCCTTCAACGGCGTTCGATTTAACTGAACACCCACACTCGAAGTTTGGTTTAGTCTTTTAATCCGAATTTTCATTCGGGTTAGGAATTTCTGAGAGCAACTTTCCCGAGTGAGTGCGTCTACGAGTATGACACTTCCACATGGGATTGCACTGAGTGAAACATTTTCGAATAGGATTATACCGAATAAAACATTCCCGAATAAGATATCACCTATTGAAACATCTCCGATTCCCGCGTGGCGTGGCACCGAGTGGAGAATTTCTGAATGGGATATCATCAAGTGAAATATCTCCGACTCCTGTACGACGCGGTATCAAATGGAGAATTTCTGAATGAAATACTTCAGATAAATACATCTCAGATAAAGACATACCCGAATGAATTATTCCTGGTTGCAACTTCGAAGTGCTAATTTCCAATTAAAAAATTCATGAGTCAGACTTCAATAAAACATTTCCGACTAGATAATTTATGGACATGACTTTGAAGTTAAAGTGTTTCCGAATAAGGAATTTTAAGAGAAAGTATTACCGAGTGAAGAATTCCCAGGGAAAGTACTTCTGGGCGATTTCCATAATAAGAATGACGATTCGGCAAAACTTACTAGTCGTACTTGGAGTTCGGTTCAATCCTAGAATTCAAGCCTTTGATTGGGGTTCGGTTTGATCCTACAACCCAATGTCTTTAATCAGTGTTGGATTTTACCCATTCACCATACTTGTCAATCTACTCGGGGTTCAGCGTGGTCTTGAAGAAGAACCAGCTTACTGCGCCCAAGCCTTCACTCGGTGTTGGATTTTACCCATTCACCATTCTTCATACGCGGTGTTGGATCTTACCCATTCACCGGCCTTCATTACTTGGTGTTGGATTTTACCCATTCACCGACCTTCATTACTCGGTGTTGGATTTTACCCATTCACCGGCCTTCATCATTCGGTGTTGGATTTTACCCATTCACCGATCTTCATACTCGGTGTTGGAGTTTACCCATTCACTGGCCTTTATCATTCGGTGTTGGATTTTACCCATTCACCGATCTTCTTCAATAGGTGTTGGATTTTACAATCCAAGACTTCAAAATATAGTTCACCTAGTTGTACCTTCGAAGAGGTTCATCACTAACGACGGATACGTTGTTAGGATCATCCGTCCTGAAAGTAACTTGTCACAACAGTGTTGTGCAACGAAATAAAATCATAAAGACAATAGGTGAATCATAAAGAAACTTCTTCACTTGATTATGAATTACAATATCAAAGAGAAAAAGAGAGCCGAGTCGGGGTACCAACTAACTATAATAAACGCGCAAATTCTGAATATTCCACTTATTGCGGATTGGGGTACCATCGAGGTTCTCCAGGCGATAAGAGCCTTTTCCACAAACATATGATATTCTGTAGGGACCTTCCCATGTCGGAGCAAACTTGCCTTGGTGTGCAAATTTGTTCCCCACGCTTGCTTTCCTCAAAACCAAATCCCCAACGTTGAAGGTCCTAAATTGGACTCGTTTATTGTATCGAAGGGCGGCTTTGGCTTTGATGGCTTGATCCCTAACAAAAGCTTCTTCTCTGAGTTCTTGTACGACATCCATTTCTGATGCTAAGTTAACGTCATTGCTTTCTTCAGAGAAGTACTTGACCCTCGCAGAAGTAATTTGCAATTCGACAGGTATCATTGCTTCTACCCCATAGGTCAAGCAATACGGGGATTCGTTGGTGGATGAATGAGGCGTTGTCTGATATGCCCAAAGGACGTGGCACAACTGGTCTGTCCATCCGCCCTTGGCTTCCCCAAGACGTTTCTTCAATCCTTTTAGCACCTCTCTATTGGCCACTTCAGCTTGGCCATTGGTTTGTGGATGTTCGACGGAGGAAAATATCTAGGTTATTCCTAACCCCTCGAGTAAATCTATAAACTTCCTGTCTGTGAATTGGGTACCATTATCTATGATAACCCGAGCTGGGACTCTGAATCGTGTTATGATATTTTCATACATAAAACGACGAGTTCGGGCTGAAGTAATGTGCACCACTGGCTCTGCTTCAATCATTTGGTGAAATAATCTACCCCTACAATGAGATATTTGATGCCCCCAGGTGCAGTTGGGAAAGGGCCCAAAATATCCAATCCCCATTGGTAGAACGTCCATGGAACGGTGGATGTGAAGAGCTCTTCTGCCTGTGTGTGGTGAAGATTAGAGAACTTTTGGCAGGCGTCACATTTTTTGACAAAGTTAATGGAATCCTGCTTCATCGTGGGCTACCAATACCCCGCCCTGAGGATTTTTCTCATCAAACTTCTTCCTCCAGCTGGTGCCCACATTGTCCTTCATGCACTTCCTCTATTACTCCTTGTACCTCATTTTCTTTTAGACAAATTAAGTAAGGTACGGAGAGTGCCCTTCTGTAAAGGTTACCATCAATCATAGTGAAGTATGGTAATTCCCTTCATATCCTTTTCTTTTTATTCTCATCTGTAGGCAACTGCCCATCAACCAAATAACGGATGTATGAGGCCATCCATGTGTCTCCGTAATCGATGGTGATAGCATTTAAAGAAGGGTATAGAGGAATACTGGGCGATGTCAGTATGCTCTGGACTAAAGTTGTGGTACTGCCTGGCTGTTTGGTGCTTACCGATCTGGAGAGTATATCCGCTCTGGTATTCTCTTCGCGTGGAACATGTTTAAATTCCATTTTTGAGAATTTCTCTCTCAACTCCTTGACACAGTTTAAGTACAATTGGAGCTAAGGCTCACAAGCTTGATAATCTCCCAAGATTTATGAAATCACGAGTTGTGAATCACTACAGAGCGTCACCTCAGAAGCTCCGATGTCAATCGCAGCTCGAAGCCCAGCCAAACAGGCTTCGTATTCAGCTTGGTTATTTGAAGTTTTGAAATTAAAGCGAAGGGAGATTTCTAGGAGTACACCATCATCGCTTTCAAGGACTACACCTGCTCCGGATCCCTTTTGGTTTGATGATCCATCCACATGGATGGTCCAATAAGCACAAGGTGTGGCTGGATCTATCCCTGTCATTTCCATGATGAAATCAGCCAAGACCTGTGCCTTGATAGCACCTCGAGGTTCATAAGATATATCAAACTCTGAGAGTTCAATGGACCATTTGATTATTCTACCAGCGAGGTCTGGCTTGCTCAACACAGATCAGAGTGGTAAATCCGTTCTCACAACAATAGGATAGGCATGAAAATACGGACGCAAGCATCGCGAAGCAAAAACGACGGCAAGAGTGGCCTTTTCAATCTTTTGGTACCTATTCTCAGCACCTTGCAACGATTTACTTGTGAAATATATCGGCCTTTGACCCTCCGGGGTTTCCTTCACCAGAGCGACTCCTAATGCTTCTTCGAAAACAGATAAGTACATGACAAGTGTTTCTCCAGGGTCAGGCTTGACCAATATGGGAGGTTTCGACAGCACCTCCTTAAGCTCCTGAAAAGCTTGTTCTTGCTCCTGTCCCCACTCGAACTTCTTATTTTTCCTCAAGACCCCATATAGAGGAAGTGATCTGTGGGCCATCTTGGGTATGAATTGTGCCAAAGCGGCTACTTTGCCATTTAGGGACTGCACTTCCCTCATATTTTTTGGGCTTTGCATGTTAATAATGGCTTGGCATTTTCCAGGATTAGCCTCAATCCCGCGCTGCGTTAACATGAAACCCAAGAATTTCCCAGCTGGGACTGCAAAAGGGCATTTCAAGGGGTTTAACCTCATACTATAGTGCCTCAGACGTAAGAACACTTGGTGTAGGTCCTCTATGTGGTCTCCTCCTGCAGAGGTCTTGGCAATAATGTCATCAATATACACCTCCACTATATGGGTATGTAAGCCTTCGAATACCTTGTTGATCATACGCTGGTATGTGGCCCCAGCGTTCTTCAGGCCGAAGGGCATAACAATGTAGCAAAAGACACCATAATCATTGATGAAAGCTGTTTTCTCCTGATCCTTCTCCCACATTAGAATCTAGTTATACCCTGAGTACGCATCCATGAAACTCAAATATTGGTAACCAGATTAATCATCCATCATCCGATCTATATTAGGGAGAGGATACGGGTCTTTGGGATAACAGCGGTTAAGATCCACGTAATCAGTGCACATTCTCCATTTTCTATTGGATTTCTAAACCATGACGACGTTGGAAAGCCACAAGGAGTAACGAACCTCTTTAATAAATCCGGCCTACAGTAACTCTTCTGTTTGTTCACAAGAAGCTTTTTGTTTTTCTGGGCCCAGTCTTCATTTTTTTTGGGCTACTGACCTCATCTCCGGATAAACAGCTAGCTTATGACAACAGAAGTCCGGATCCATACCAGGCATATCTGCTGCTGTCCATGCGAAAAGGTCTTTAAACTCCTGCAAAAGCATCAACAGTCGCTGCTCTATTTCTGTTTCTAGCTTATCATTAATATGGGTGACCTTCTCTGGAGAATCTCCCATTACGACGTCCCTGGAACTTCCATCTGGCGTGGGCTTTGATGGGTTGGACGGATCAATGTTTAATTCCACCCTAGGGTCTAAGTCAACAAGACTCACAGACCCCGCCGCTGATCCTCCATCGTTTAACTTTCTTTTCTTATTGAGGGTTTGGAGCTTCACCATATTAAGGCTAAGGTTGTAACAATACCTTGCCATCTCTTGGTCCTCTCTGACAGAAGATACATTATTATCTTTGTCAATGAATTTAATGAGCAAATGAGGAATTGAGACGATGGCCTCCATCGTATTTAGTGTGGGGCGACCTATGATTCTATTGTAAGGTGACTCTACATCAATCACTAAAATCCTGGACTTCACTGTTCTAGCCCCTGGCTCCCCTTCGAAAGATATCAGGGTATCTAAGTACCCCTTAGTTGGTTGCTTAGCCCCATTGAAAGCTGTCAGATCCTGCGTGTAAGGTTGCAGGTCAGAATCATTAAAGCCCATACGTTTAAAGCAGCTATAGAAGATGACATCACAAGAGCTTCCTTGATCAACAAGTATCCTTTTCACATCTTTATTGGCGATAACTGCCACAATTACCATTGCATCATCTCCTCCAGGGATAGTTAGACCAAAATCATCATCAGAGAAAGAGATTACGGGAGCAGCAACCCCGTCTCTGAAAGGACAGTTGTCTCTGGGACTACCTTGTAATGAAAGGACCATTCGATGATGATTCTTCCTAGCAGTTATGGAAGCTCCTCCTCCGGTAAAACCACTAGATATCATATCAATGACCTCTCGATGACCCTAACGTTGCTGCTGGGGCATGACATTTTACTGCGTGGGTTTACCAACCATAATTCCTTTTTGTTTTTCAGCGGCGGTAAACCTTCTGGAAGGCATAGGGCCATCATCGTCACCATCCTCACGATCTCTTTCCCACTTCTGTATCCGATCTGGATCATCAAATGATTTTTCTTTGAACAGGTATTGCTTGAGCTTGCCCTCTGGGATCAGAGTCTCAACAGTGTTTTTCAAGGCTTGGCATTCATCTGTTGAGTGACCCTTTTGCTTATGGAATTCACAGTATTTCTGAGGTCTCCATGTCTACGGACCTGGGGTGGCTTTCTGATTCCATAGACCTTAAGCGTTGGCCATCTGACCTCCCTCATAATATGTGAACGTCGAATATTTAATGGAGCATAATGGCTGAACACATTTACCTGTTTTTCTCAACGTTGAGGTGTAGGACCATTAAAGACATTGCCATGGAAAGGTCTCTCCATGTGTTCTGACCTTGGCCTATCCTTATCTCTCTGTGGCTGTTGATGTGGCATTGGAGTCCTTCCCTTCACAGCTGTTGCTTCCAAATGCATCTCAATGCCTACATACTTGGATGCTTTCTTTCTGAACTCCTCAAAACTAGTAGGAGGACTCTTTGCCAATGACAGGGCGAAGGAAGAGTTTGGTAATAAGGCTTCTATCACAATATGCAGCTGTAGTACCTCTGCTAAGTTTGGAACAACAGCTGCTTCTTTGTAAAATCTCTTTAAAAAATCTTTGAAAGACTTATGTTCGCCTTGTTTAATCTGGGCCAGGGTATGAGATGTCTTAGGGACGTCTTTAAAAATAACAAAATGATCCACAAATGCTGTTGCCAGTTCTTCCCATGAATCGATGGATCCTGATGGCAACCCTTTGAACCAAGCGAGGGCATCATCAACAAGGGTACGAGGGAACATTCTGCACATGACATCTTCATTTTCTCCCAAGTACATGGTTTCGTACACATATGCATCCATATGTTTAGTGGGATCCGTTTCCCCACCATACTTCCCAATGGAAAGTGGTTGGGTACTCTGCAAATGCTTTGGGATAGTTACACTCATCAGCCTTTGAGAGAAAGGAACGTTGAGTCTGTAAGTCCCATGGATTATCGCTGGCTCGTGTTTTCTGCCACTAGCCTTCTCACCAGATTCATGTGTTTGCTCCTTCTCCTCATAAGTGGGAATCTGTGATTACTGGATACTAGCATACTTTCTTCCCTCAGCTGTATGGTGCGTCCCATCTGTTTGGGATGTTGTTCTCTCTTCCATGCCCTTTCTTTCACGTTTCAAATCCACTAACTCCTCCATAAGTTTTCGTATCATTTCATCCCTTGGATCGGGTACAGATACTTGCACCATTCTCCTTGAACTCCCAACAGGTGACTCGAAAACCAAGCGTCTGTTCGCTGGTTGTTCTTGGGCCGTAACATCTTCTACGTACCTATCTGATATGTTTCTTCCATTGTCTTCCATGACGCAAGATCAGACTTTGTAAACGAGAGGTGGGAATAACTTTATCATGTCCTACTGGGCGTGCCAATGATCTGTCTTGAACCGGGGTCGAGAGATCTGGTGTCGGGGCAATCACAAATAGTGAGAGGATCACGTCTCTGAAGACCGGTTATGTGGGTATCCGGTCTATGTATCCGATGTCTCTGTGTAAGAGAGCGGTCTAAGCATCCTGGAGGTCCTTCACACCGTCCTCACACGTTGATGTGGGCGAAAGGTGGTGTCACCTGTGAAGATTCTCCGACGCTCAAGTCAGTGGTAATATTCCAAGTGAGGAATGTATTTCAAACAATAATTATGAGTTGAAGAAGTCGAAGATCCTTCTCTTCATTGATGAAGAGAGTTCATATACCTGATTGGCTCGATTAACGAGGACTTGTTAGTAAGGAACCACTAACCTCCAATAACATTATAAATTATTATTTTATTGTGCACTTACCAGTATGATTGAGTCAAGTGGCTATTTTATATTGAGCGTAGCGAGTATGGGTTAAAATTAGGGGACAAGTTGATCATTCCCGTGAGCAGATTTTGGCTCGTAGTGTGGGGAATGGAATCTTTATCCTCATCCCTGTAGCAATGCCCTTTGTCTTCAGTATGGTGACGTTATGTTATTCGGGGTCATGGTGTTATCCGGACTAACCGGTGGTGGGAGAACGCTTGACGCGGAATTAGAGTCCAGATGTATACTGATGACACCAGTTGCACGTTGTCAAATGGTCAATGACATCAAACATATATCTTGTAGAACGGACACCGATATCGAGCCAATGATCTTTCCTGAACCGGGGTCGAGAGATCCGGTGTCGGGGCAATCACAAATAGTGAGAGGATTACGTCTCTGAAGACCGGTTATGTGGGTATCCGGTCTATGTATCTGATGTCTCTGTGTAAGAGAGCGATCTAAGTGTCTTAGAGGTCCTTCACACCATCCTCACGCATTGATGTGGGCGAAAGGTGGTGTCACCTATGAAGATTCTCCGACGCTCAAGTCAGTGATAATATTCCAAGTGAGGAATGTATTTCAAACAATAATTATGAGTTGAAGAAGTCTAAGATCCTTCTCTTCATTGATGAAGAGAGTTCATATACCTGATTGGCTTGATTAACGAGAACTTGTTATTGGGGAACTATTAACCTCCAATAATATTATAAATTATTATTTTATTATGCACTTGCCAGTATGATTGAGTCAAGTGGCTATTTTATATTGAGCGTAGGGAGTATGGGTTGGAATTAGGGGACAAGTTGATCATTCCCGTGAGCAGATTTTGGCTCGTAGTGTGGGGAATGGAATCTTTATCCTCATCCCTGTAGCAATGCCCTTTGTCTTCAGTATGGTGACATGTATGTTATCCGGGGTCATGGTGTTATCTGGACTAACCGGTGCTGGGAGAACGCCTGACGCGGAATTAAAGTCCGGATGTATACCGATGACACCGGTTGCACGTTGTCAAATGGTCAATGATGTCGAACATATATCTTGTAGAACGGACACTGGTATCGAGACCAGATCAACAAATTTCCAAACCATGTTTTTAAATTAAGAAAAGCTTTATATGGTTTAAAACAAGCTCCAAGAGCTTGGTATGAACGACTCAGTAAATTTCTTCTAGAAAATAATTTTGAAAGGGGAAAGGTTGATACAACACTGTTTATAAAACGTAAAAACCATGACATTCTTTTGGTACAAGTTTATGTTGATGACATAATATTTGGTGCTACTAACGAAATTCTTTGTCAAGAGTTTGCCAAGATTATGCAAGATGAATTCGAAATGTCCATGATGGGAGAACTCACATTCTTCCTTGGGCTACAAATTAAGCAAACAAAAGAAGGAACTTTCATCAGTCAAACAAAATACTGCAAAGAACTACTCAAAAGGTTTGAAATGGATAAAGCAAATGAAATAGCCACACCAATGAGTACTTCTTGCTACTTAGACAAAGATGAGAAGGTAAGGACGTTGAAATAATTAAATATCGAGGTATGATTGGATCCTTACTTACTTAACAGCTAGTAGACCCGATATTATGTTTGCGGTATGTATGTGCACTAGATATCAAGCATGTCCTAAAGAATCACATCTAACTGCCATAAAAAGAATTTTAAAATATCTTGTGGGTACTCAAAATGTTGGCTTATGGTATCTCAAAGGCGTTGAATGTATTCTTGTAGGATATTCTGATTCTGACTTTGCCGGTTACAAATTAGATAGAAAAAGTACCAGCAGTACTTATCATTTACTCAGAAGTTCTCTTGTTTCTTGGCATAGCAAGAAACAAGTAAGTGTCGCGTTATCAACAGCTGAGGCAAAATATGTTGCAGCTGGAAGTTACTGTGCTCAAATCCTATAGATGAGACAACAACTTCTTGACTTCGATGTTGTTCTAGACCAAATACCCATTAAATGTGACAACACGAGCGCCATAAATATCTCCAAAAATCCGGTTATGCATTCACGGATAAAACACATAGAAATCCGTCACCATTTCATACGAGATCATGTTTTAAAAGGAGATTGTGTTCTTGAATATGTTAAAACTTCTAAACAATTGGCGAATATTTTCACTAAACCCCTTCTAAAGGAACAGTTTATAAATATCAGAAGGGAGTTAGGCATTTTAGAAATTCTTTAATCTCAAAATTCATTCTCTTAAATATTTTCATTTTATTATCATAAATCTTTAATTTAAAAATTTATTCTTCCTTCATAAAAATTCTATTTTTGAAAATATCGATTTACTTTAAATATGCATTATCTTGAGATTTAAATCAAAAAGATAATCATATTTTCAATAATCATGTTAATATCCCATAAATTTGTAAATCCTCATTTTGCATCTATTTAATTAAAACATATCTCTTTTACACAAAATAATCTCTTATGAACCACGTGATCTCAAAAACAAATGCAAATTAACCTTTGATTTTCTTGATAAATTTATGAAACAAAATCATTGGTAAAAATTACAAAAATTTTAAACTCTTTGCATATCCCTTCACGTGAAGCCACCATTTGAAGATCAAATTTCTACAAATGCATATTCATGTAAAGGTCTCTTATATCATATTATTTGTCCTATTCAAAAATTCTCTTGTGACTTTTATTGAAAAAGGTTGTAACATGTTTTCTTTTCAAAAGCTTTCATGTGATCTGCTCCAAGGCAACAACACATGCTTCAAACTCTCTTATCCCTTCAAATGCCTTTCATGTGAGCAATAAAACAAAGGATAATTTCCTATGTACATATTCCTTTTCACGTGATTCCTAGCAATACAAGTCAAAAAGTGCCTATTTCATAACTTATCTTGCGAACCGAACATTGGCATAAAGACAAAATTTAACTCTTCCATCTTCTCGTGACCATCAGCGTGAAAATCAAGCAAAATTCATACAAGGAATCGATTCCCACTCAAGGTGAATCGATTCCCATGTGTCCAGTGCCTATAAATCATCAAAATTCCACCTGATGAATTGATTCCCCTCCTCTTGAATCGATTCATGTCTTACGTTTTGGCAACGATGAATCGATTCCCCAATAATAAATCGATTCCCACACTAGTTATTCTATAAATTGAGCTGATTCAACGTTATTCCTCACAATTCACCTTGCCACTTCCCGTCCTCATTTTTATTCTCCAAAAACCTCTTTGTCTCTTCTATATCCTTCAAAAACATGGCCTCCACATCCCAAAACAGGAAGAAAAGAAGTGGAGATGTTGGTTCCTCATCCTCAAACACTAATGATCTCTCAAGACTTTTCGATAATAAAATCCAACTTGAGAGGTACCTCAAAAAATTTTCAGAACGACTCCTCATACCTGCTCATTGGCTTGATGTTTCGCTTTTCGACGAACATGATTTGCCGGTACTCAACATCCTTAGGCAACAAAATCTTTTGGAGTTCATCGCACTTGAAGAAAATCACATTTATCCTGAGTTAATTAGAGCCTTCTACTCAACATTAAGGATCTCTAATGGATGCTGCCTAGCCAAAATCAAAGGGGTAACCATTACCCTTGATGATAATGTTCTTCATCAAGTCGAAGCTTCCACTAAATAATGTTGATTTCTTTGGCTTTGAACCATCTCCCGATTGGGTATATAATTCTATTGATGCTCGTGTTTTTCTAAATCTATCTTCTACTTCCAAAAGCACCGTTGGGGAGCTAAACATTGATCATCGCCTTCTACACTACTTCTTGGTCAAAATCATTCTTCCAAAAGGGTCAAACAATGCTAGAGTAAGTGAGAACCAAACTCTTATTCTTTGGGCTATGCTTTATGAAAAAGAGATAAATTGGACCAAACTTATTCGCAATTATATGATTGACTCTAAAAGACTCACAAAACTTCCTTATGCGGTTCTAAACACCAAGCTTCTCAAACATTTCAATGTTGATCTTTCAAATGAAGTAAAGGAAGCAGTTGGGCGTAAAGGTAAAATAGGGAGCACTCATCTCTCAAAAATAGGTTGGCATAACCAAGATGGTGCTTGGCAATACTCACCTCCAAATACACAAAGCAGTGATGACAATGATGATCAACCTCAACAACAAGCATTTCCACCACCTCCTATAAATCCAAATGATGCTTTCTTTAATAGGTTAACCTCTCATTTTGATACCCGCTTTGATGCAATAAATGCTCGCTTTGATGGGATGACTTCTCACATTAATGGAATAGAGAACAATATGAATGCACGTTTTGACCAAATAGAAGACAACATGAATACCCACTACAATGAACTCTCTCAACAATTTTCTAAGTTCTGATTTTTTTAATCCTTAAAGTTAGTCTTTGTTGTATCCTGTTTAATAAAATTTCATTGTTTGTTTAATTTCTCTTTGATTTTTGATGATGCCAAAGGGGGAGAAATAAAATCTAAATTCAACATCTCTATATATCCTTGTTAAATTGCATGATTAAGGGGGAGCCAATGTGTCATCACAAGTGGTACACTAATGCATGAAAATTATAATTAAATTTGATAGAGGGAGCTCTATACTTTGAAAATATAACTGTTATGAAACTAACACCCCAGAGATGAACAATTTTTGTCATCATCAAAAAGGGGGATAATGTATTTGTATGTTGAAACAGGTTTTGATGAATGATAAACAATTGAAGGATCAAGAAATTTAAAGGATGTTGTATAAGCAATTAATCAAAAATCATGAAAATCAAGAATGATTCGGGTCAAGAAATTAAAATGCAAAAGAAATGATTCAAGGCATTCTTAGAAGTTTAAAACAAGAGAAATAATTATTCAAGTGCCAAGGAATCAAGAACCATGAGCTATATTGTCCAAAACGCATCAAAATACATCAAAAAAATGAAGAAACAGGTGCAGAAGAAACATAGGAATCGATTCACCCCTATGGGAATCGATTCCCACGTGAAAAAGGAAGGAAGAATCGATTCATGAGCATTGGGAATCGATTCATGGGGCTGGGAATCGATTCCCCCTGTAAGAATCGATTCATGTGCATCAATCACCCAGGGAATCGATTCATTCAACACAGGAATCGATTCATGACTATAGGAATCGATTCCCCTTGCCAAGAATCGATTCATTTGATGTTTTTAGTGCAAAAATGAACTAGAAGAATCGATTCATAGCTGGAATCATGCGCTAAATCATGGAAATTATCAATACGCGTTTTCAGAAACTCAACTTTGTTGAATCCTCTCTCGAGACTCTCAAATTGAAACGGCGTTGCATTTATTGAGGCAGACAATTACAATTCTCAAGTCAGGAAACATGGATCGCTGGCAAATTAAGTCTTCCAATGCATTAATTAAATAATCGGTGGAAATTTGTTTTTAGCAGCAAGTATAACACCCCCAATTTCTAGACCCGGATCCCGATTTGATCAAGATAATAATTAATAAAAATGCGAGTGAATTTTTCACGTTTGAAATAGTTCTAAACATTGTCTCGACTACATCAAGACCCGAACACGGGAAACCAAAGAGTGAGATTTATCAACATATGACTGGATCGATAACTAATTCACCCATAATGGTATACAAAAATAGTGGAGTTTACAGCAGAAAGAGAATATGCATACTGGGCTAACGCCTAGTCCCATATATGACGATATAAGAAAAGGCTCGGTAAGCGTGCAAATACCTAACATCGACCTATTAGATCATAACCCATTTATCCACTTACCACATACACATGCATTGCCTAAGATATAAATATAAATATGCATATACCTCCGGGGTCATGCCTCAACTATCACCACTGCCTATATAGCATTATTGGCCTACTTATTCACCTACTGACATTAATCCAAACACCACCATCATTAATGTAGATTATTCAAATTCAACTCCTCAAGTACTCATCAAAACATCACTTTTGTACTATTCTATAAGTTCACCATTTATGCATCCATGATTATCTTATACATGACCAAAATCACCAAATCATCATTATCATCATATACAATTTATTCATTACATTACATTTCATAAATGATGCCGGCCAAGGCATTTCGACTACCACTATTTACCTTCCCAAAACTTCAATTTAAAATTCAAACTCATCCCATGGCAACCTGCATCATAATGCTAAAAAAGAGACCACATGGGAGAGTGAGTTATACATTCAAAATGACGAATATACATATATTGTGATTAAGTGTACATGTATTCTTTCATCATGTGTGCTTTGCTATAAAACCATCAATTCATCATTCAATCATCATCCCATTAGTATAATAGGTATACAAGCCTCATGAAACACATTTCATAATATAAGCAAGCACAAGCACATACACAATCATATTGCCACTTATCAACAAGGGCATTCACAATCGTCATCATCAATTTATTAAATCTTTATTCAATTCCTCCTCGCAAGGGGTTTTTCATCTCTCGTGGTCATCTCATCTCAAATGTCATGCACATGTGGCTAATGCATATGTCAACTGTTTAACAATGCATATGCAATGAATCCATTTCATTCAATTAGGTGATCGCAACTACCATATCAAAATTTCATAATCTATATATCAATTGTCATCACGTCGGTTTCCCGCCTCGCAAAGGGTACTCCTTTCATGGAACCCCGCAAGGTTATTCATATTACATACATTATATCATCATCACGTTGGGTACTCCCTTCACGGAACCTTGCAAGGTTATACATTCACAATTATTATATCATAACGTCATCATTCAAGGATACACCCTTCGTGGCACCCCGCAAGGTGATTCATTCAACAACAATTATCATAATATCATCATCACTCAAGGATACACCCTTCGTGGCACCCTGTAAGGTGATTTATTCAACAACAATTATCATAATATCATCATCACTCAGGGATACACATTTCGTGGCACCCCGCAAGGTGATTCATTCAACAACAATTATCATAATATCATCATCACTTAGGGATACACCCTTTGTGGCACCCCGCAAGGTGATTCATTCAATAACAATTATCATAATATCATCATCACTCAGGGATACACCCTTCGTAGCATCCCACAAGGCGATTCATTATGATCGCAACCATATTTCAAGATTATGCCATGTCATGAATGCAAAATGCAATAATGCATATGCCAATCAACCTCGCAAGGATATCTCACCCTCTCACTTAGGGATTTATTTTACTTTGGCATTTTCAATAATCATCACACAAGCGTGTACAAAGCCCCTCAAGGCACATTATTCATACACTTGGCATTACAGCTTAATATATCTCATGTATATATATTTCATATCATACAGGCGAGTCAATACTTGAAATCAACCGTATTGGCATCACAATATAATCTTCATTAAACTTTAATCATTATCACCACATACTCAATTTATGGATTTTTGTAATATCATTCATCACTATATTTTCGTAATTAGCATTGACGAATTATCCTAATGTTTTAATCCATATCAACACCACTATGTTTTATCATCACTATGTAACCCATATACATCTCCTTAATTATCCCTAAAAGAATGGGGTTCAACATCATTAAGATTAAAAAAATAAAATAAAGTCTCATCTGTCGCAACCTGGATCACGACGGCGCGGCGAGAGAGAAAAACCTCGTATAAAACAGGGAGTCGCCACCAACGTTTTTATCCATAGGAAAAACATTGGGAAAAAACTAAGTTCAGTAAAGCACTGGTTTAAAAAGTGAGATTCAAGTTCAGGAGTCAGTTATGAGTAGGGAAGGTACTAGCACCCTACATCGCCTGTCAGAAACAGTACCAAGATTGGAAGCGCAATATAAATAGCCTTAAATAAAACATGGTTTCTTCCTTTTTTTGTATTTATTTGAAAACGACAGAATGGAGTAGAGAACTGTACAAACATAGAATGTCGAAGCGAGGTCAACGGGACGTTTCATCCGAATTAAACTCGACTTCGATATGAGACAGAGAGGGGAAGAGAATGCTAATAAGACATCACGCCTAAATTAGACATCCCCGAATAAAAAAAGGACAGGGATAGGAAAGAGATAAGCGGGATATCTCGTCCTAAGTATCTATTCCCTATGAATTGTGGCGAGGCTTGAACAAAAACTAGAGGGAAATCAACAAGACGTCACGTCTGAATTGATTTTCACGGAAGCGACAAAAAAAAAGAACACTTATGAAAGAAACGCGAAAGCAGAGAAATAAAATAGCAAAAAAAAAGAAATAAGAAAGATGGGCCCGACAGGAGTTGAGTCCCGCTCCTACGTATTCTTGAATTATCAAGAAATTAGGGTTACGTAGTTCTGAGTGTTTTTTTTTAGGAAAAGATTGGGAAAATGTTGGTGGGTATCATTTTGGTGAGGAACCCATATAAGACGAAGTTCTTCGCACGTATACGGATCCTATAGGGGTTGTGTAGACAAAAGTATTTTCCGTACGACACTAACTAAAAATGATTTATTTTTTTTTTGATTTTATTTAGATTTGAAAGAAAACATAGGAAATATTTATTTCCCTTTATTATATTTTTTTACTACGAAGCAAAAGAGGGAGGGTAGCAGAAGCTACAAGAGAGAAAGGGAAACAGTAAGTTCGAAAAAGAGAGGGAAAAATGAATGAAAACTGAGTGGGAGAAGAGAAAACCGAGTGAGAAAAGGGAAAAAACCAAGTGAAAAATGGAAAAACCGAGTGAAAAATGGGAAAACCGAGTAAAAATAGTAAAACCGAGTGAAAATGGAAAAACCGAGTGAAAAGTGAAAATACCGAGTGAAAAGTAGAATACCGGGTGAAAGTTGAGAAACTGAGTGATGGAGCAGGAGAGCTGGTCTCAGGATGCTGAACAGTGAGGTGTGAAAGGTGCTGGTGAGGAGAGGGGCTGTACCGAGTGATGTTGGTGAGGAGAGGGAAGGGAGCTGGTGAGTGAAGGAAGGGTGCTGGTGAGGAGAGGGAAAGGAGCTGGTGAGTGAAGAGAGGGACGGAGCTGGTGAGTGGAGGAAGGGTGCTGGTGAGGAGAAGGAAGGGAGCTGGTGAGTGAAAAGAGGGACGGAGCTGCTGAGTGGAGAGATGGGTAGAGTTTTTTCTCTTAATGAATGCCTTAGGATCCCTCAAAGCTTCAGCCCTTGTCCATTTATAGGCTTTTCCGAGTGGAAGGCCAGCTCAGGCTTCCACTCAGAGTGGAGGCAGCCTGGTAGTGGGGGACAACGGCTGGTGGGAATTTTTAATTCCTCCTTTTCTGCCCCTGTCTGCCACCCCCAGGATTCCTGGATCCACTTGGGTGATGGAATCCAAGTCAGCACGGGCGAACAGGGGGAGCCTGGTGGAAATCCGAGAGAGAATGGTGGAAATCTGAGAGAGGATAGTGGAAATCCGAGAGAGGATGACTCGGATTAGCCTTTCAGTTAGCATTCATCCTCAATTCGAGTCAATTTCGAGTGAAAAATAGTCCTTTCCGAGTGAGAATTCTTCTAGGAGGAGCTCTCCTATGGGAGACCGAGTGGAAGTTTTGCTCAGTATTGGGTCGCTGTGAGGAGAATCCGAGTGAAAAAGTATGCAATTGGATTGAGGGGACAAACAAGGTAATTCTGATTGGAATGATCAATCAGACCAAGGGAAAATTGACTCAGAACCGATTGAAGAGGACTCGGTGCTGATTGAAAAGTGTCACTCGGAATTGGTGAAAAATGTCTCAGAATTGATGAAAATGGGGGCTCGAAATTGGTTTGAGGAGGGATGACACGGAATTGGTTTGAAGAGGGCTGACTGACTGAAGTGTCACTCGGTTCTGACTGAAAATTGGCTCAGGAATGGGTGAAAGCATAGCTCGGGTTTGAGTGAGAGTACTCACTCGGGAATGGGTGAGAAAGGAATGACTCGGAACCGACTGAAGATTCTTCACTCGGTGATGACTGGAGATTCTTCACTCGGAAAGAGCCTTCTTACTCAGAATTTTGGATCTTGGCAATTTTCACTGGGAAAGAGCCTTTCTTCTTACTCAGAAATTGGACTCTTGGACATTTTCACTCGAAAAGAGCCTTCTCCTCACTCAGAATTTTCATTTAGTCGTCAATTGTTCAGTGCACTCCCTCGTCCTTATTTTCCAATCAGGAAACACTTTCACTTGGCAACCAGCTGCTCGGTACACTAACTTGGGAGTCCTCTTCACCATGGTTTCACTCGGAAGCTGATTGAAGCTTTACTCAGAACTAATTAAATAGTGTTTCACTCAGAAACCAATTAAAAGGTGATTCAGAAATGATTGAATCAGTGTTTCACTCGGAGCTGACTGAGTCTGGTGAGTCAGAACTGACTGAATATGGCGAGTTAGAACTGACTGAGAATAGTGAGTCAGAACTGACTGACTGAATCAGTGTTTCACTCGGAATTCTCTCGATCGGAAGTATTTGGTTCAGATCTTATTTCTGTTTGAAGCATTCACTCAGAATCACTTCAATCGGAGGTGTGCTACTCGGATCTTGTCCCTGTTTAGAACATTCACTCGGAATGTCTTTAAAAGTGACACTCAAAACTTCACTGCTTGAAGGTTTTACTAGGAACTGACCTTAGGAGTCAGATTTTCCTTTACTTAGAATCTAGAACTCGGGTTCCATAATCCACCTGGTGCAATCACTCGGAAGTGGTTTTTACACTTCAATCAGAAGGGTCTCAATCAATAATTGGCTCTCAGATGTGCTCACTCGGGTGTTTTCACTCAGAGACATCCTTTTCACTTCGATTAGAATTGAGAATCTGACCACTCAAAGACGGTCTTTTCTCCTCTCAGAACTTAGAACTCAGCTTCAATCTACCGAGTGCATTCATTCAGAATCCGACCTTATATTTCAGTCAGAATGTTTCAATCGACAATCCATTCGGATGTGTTCATTGGAGTCGGACTCAAAATGACACTTTACTCGTTTGACCATGTTTTCTTTCAAATATATCACTCGGCTTGCCTGATAATCATCTTGAATTATGGACTCATTGTCTAAGAGTAATCATCTTGAATCAGAGTGGTATCAAACGGGAAAGTTCCACCTGGAAACACCTGTGCCTAGAAAAGGGGACCTGTCCTCAAGTCAGACTTGCAATCGGTAATCCTTCGCTCGGTATTTGTTCACAGTCAGTCCCTCTTCTCTCGGAATGCATCTGATAGGGAACCATCCACTCGGATTTACCTCCAATCTGAGTCATTTCACTCGGATTTGCCCCCAACAGGTCATACTCGACTCGGCAATGCTCCAATCTGAGTCATTTCACTCGGATTTGCCTTCAACAGGTCTATATTCCACTCGGCAATGCTCTAATCTAAGTCATTTCACTCGAATTTGCCTCCAACAGGTTTATATTCCACTCAAAAATGCTTCCATCAGAGTCATCTTGCTCGGATCTGATTATTTTTGAGTCACTCTACTCAAATTTGCCTTCAACAGGTCTATATTCCACTCGGCAATGCTCCAATCTGAGTCATTTCACTCGGATTTACCTCGAACAGGTCTATATTCCACTCGACAATGCTCTAATCTGAGTCATTTCACTCGAATTTACCTCCAACAGGTCTATATTCCACTCGAAAATGCTTCCATCAGAGTCATCTTGCTCGGATCTGATCATTTTAAGTTGGAATGCAGTATAAAAGAAGATTCTTTCCACTTGGACCGGACCAAAAAAGGTGTTCACAGATGCCCCTCTTTACTTCTTTTTCACAAAAGAAATACGAAGCTTGTGTATTTTTGAAGTGAAAAGGAAGTAAAGATATGAACACCGATGTAGGGGCCAAGTGGGACTTTTTGATGGCGTCTGATAGTGTCGGCAATCACGAGTCAGTGTGACCTTTCTTCTTTAAAGACGAGCATTTTCCACTTCCGTCTCGCTTTTCTCTTCTTCTTCTTTTTCTCTCTCTCTCTTTTTTTTGTTTTTTTTGTTTTTTGTTTTTTGTTTTTTTGTTTTTTTTGTTTTGTTTTTGTTTTTTTTTGTTTTTTTTTGTCACTGGAAAAAGTGGAGCGAGGCTATGCCACGTCTGGCGATGAGGGACGCCACCTATGGGCGTCGAAAAAGTAAAGGGTGCCATTTGATCGGCGCCTGGAAAGTAAAGGGTGAGGGTGTTGCCTCTTCGTTGACTGGAAAGTAAAAGGTGCCATTTGATCGGCGACAGGAAAGTAAAGGGTGAGGGTGTTGCCTCTTCGTTGGCTGGAAAGTAAAAGGTGCCATTTGATCGGTGACAGGAAAGTAAAGGGTGAGGGTGTTGCCTCTTCGTTGACTGGAGAGTAAAAGGTGCCATTTGATCGGCGACAGGAAAGTAAAGGGTGAGGGTGTTGCCTCTTCGTTGACTGGAAAGTAAAAGGTGCCATTTGATCGGCAACAGAAAAGTAAATGGTAAGGGTGTTGCCTCTTTGTTGAGTGGAAAGTAAAAGGTGTCATTTGATCGGCAACAGGAAAGTAAAGGGTGAGGGTGTTGCCTCTTCGTTGACTGGACAGTAAAGACTTGGGGGAATATGCCCTAGTTTGACATGATTTGAAGGAATCTTGGGGAACTGCCCCTTGAATGAAGGAAAATAAACCCAGGGAGATGCCCCAGTTTGATTGGATTTAATGGAATCCCGGGGAACTGCACCTTGACTAAGAGAATAAACCCGGGGATATGCCCTAATTTGACATGATTGGATGGAATCTTGGGGAACTGCCCCTTAAATGAAGGAAAATAAACCCGGGGAGATGCCCCAGTTTGACTGGATTTAATGGAATCCTGGGGAACTGCCCCTTGACTAAGAGAATAAACCCGGGGAGATGCCCCAGTTTGACATGATTGGATGGAATCTTGGGGAACTGCCCCTTGAATGAAGGAAAATAAACCTAGGGAGATGCCCCAGTTTGACTGGATTTAATGGAATCCTGGGGAACTGCCCCTTGACTAAGAGAATAAACCCGAGGAGATGCCCTAGTTTGACATGATTGGATGGAATCTTGGGGAACTGCCCCTTGAATGAAGGAAAATAAACTCGGGGAGATGCCCTAGTTTGACATGATTGGAAAAGCTTGGAGGGTGCTCCTTTTTGACGAAGAGAGGCCCTGGTGATGTCCTAGTTCAGATATTCTGGGAGCGCGGGGTGCCGTCCTGTGGTCGACAAGAGATAACGACCTGGGGAAGATGCCCCGGTTTGACATGATCGAAAGAGCTTTGGGGAAAACTGTCCCTTGACCGAAAGAAGAATCTGGGGAGATGCCCCAGTTTGGGTTGACTGGGAAGTGTAGTCCCACTGGGGAAGGATTTGGGAAGTGTAGTTTTTGGCGATTATGGTTCCACTGGGGAAGAAAATTTGGGAAGTGCCAGCTTTGGCGATTATGGTTCCACTGGGGGAGGATTTGGTGATTCGGGGTAATGTCTCTTTGGGTGAAAGAGAATGGACTTGGGGTTTACTATGGATATGTCGAAGGTCTGCTAAGGAGAGAGTTGGGCAACTACACATCTTGGGGATCATGGTTCCTGGCCATCCTTTAACAGAGAAACGTAAAACTAATTAAAAACTTACAGGCGGACTTCCTTGGCGACAGGCGTTGAAGTAACTCATGGCCAAAATAATTATTACTTCTGACTTCATTGAGGTTGTTTCGTAGAGTTGGTTGAGCTTGCCCGAGGTAAGATCTGGCAATGGTGTACCCTTCGTTCCCCATAACTTTGTGTTTTTGTCCTTCTCAAAAACTCATTTTTAAGAAATTCTTTTTAGGCAAAACTTGTTTATTCATTCTAGTCATGAACACATGTGAGAAGAAGGGAAACTTTTTATTTATAAACAACAGATATGTACAGGTGACAAAAAATATGACAAAGTACGAGGAATTGATGGCAAGGATGGAAGGGAAGGCCTTTTAGATCCTCCATCGATTTCCTGAGAGCGACAAGATTCTGGTCTTTTCCATGATTTCCTGTTTATCTTCTGATTTTGCTTTCGAGGGCGTGACTCGACAATGGCTTTGATGCCCTAGACCCATCCCCTTGTCTGTGACTTGAAAAATTGGCGTTGCAGTGTTGAATCTATAGGGTGTGAATTTGTCTGGGCCGCTTTCTTAGGATTTTCGACCCCACCAATTGCTCTAACTTTTGCCTAGGTCACCTTTTCAAGTTTTCAACCTAGCAAGCCCCCCCTTTTTTTTACGCGTAGTATCTTCTCACTGCGTCCGTGTTTATAGGCATCGGTAGATCTTCCCCATCCATATTGGCGAGTATGAGAGAACCTCCGAAAAAGCCTTCTTCACGACATAAGGCCCTTCGTAGCTAGGAGTCCATTTGCCTTGGTGATCTTTATGCATCGACAAAACCTTCTTGAGCACCAAGTCCCCTTCTTGGAACTGCCGGGGTCGTACTTTCTTTTTAAACGCTCGCTTCATACGCCTTTGATATAACTGACCATGGCAGAGGGCGGTCAGTCTTTTACTATTAATCAGATTTAATTGGTCATGTCTAGTCTGGATCCATTCAGCTTCAATCCGTTTGGCTTCCATGATTACTCGGAGGGAAGGAATCTCTACTTCAAAAGGCAGGACTGCTTCTATGCCATAAACTAAAGAGAATGGGGTTGCCCCAGTCGAGGTCCGGACTGAGGTACGGTACCCATGCAGAGCAAAAGGGAGCATTTCACTCCAATCCTTATAGGTTACCACCATTTTCTGTATTATCTTTTTTATATTCTTGTTGGCCGCCTCGACCGCTCCATTCATTTTTGGCCGATACGGAGAAGAGTTATGGTGAGAGATCTTAAAGCTCTCACAAAGCTCTTTCAACATCTTATTGTTCAGATTTGTCCCATTATCTGTGATAATTTAACTTGGCAGGCCGTACCAACATATTAATTCACGTTTGATGAATTTGACAACAACACCTTTGGTTACATTAGTGTATGAAGCCGCCTCCACCCATTTTGTGAAGTAATCAATGGCGACCAAAATGAAACGATGGTCGTTTGAAGCCTTTGGTTCAATGGGACCAATGACATCCAGGCCCCACATCGAGAAGGGCCATGGTGCTGACAAAACATTCAGAGATGACAGGGGTGCGTGAATATGATCAGCATATATTTGGCACTTATGACATTTCCGCGTGTAGATGAAGTAGTCCGTTTCCATGGTCATCCAAAAATAACCCGCCCTCAAGATTTTCCTTGACATGGCATGCCCATTAATGTGGGTTCCGAAAGATCCCTCGTGGATATCCCTCATGATTCTATTTGCTTCAGCGGTATCAACGCAGCGAAGAAGGATAGAATCATGGTTTCTCTTGTAAAGCACGTCGCCATTTAAGAAGAAACCCATGGCGAGCCGTCGCAGGGTTCTCTTGTCATTTTCTGTGGCATTGTCAGGGTATTCTTGCCTCTGGATATACCTCTTAATGTCGTGATACCAGGGTTTTCCATCCGATTGTTCTTTGACTACTTGGCAGTATGCGGGCTCATGACGCCTTTCTACCTCGATGAGGGGCACGTCATAGTCATTGTTCACTTTGAACATTGAAGCGAGAGTGGCCAAAGCGTCAGCCATCTGATTATCTTCCCGAAGAACATGATGGAAAGAAATCTCTTCGAAATCTCTGATCATTTCCATAATGTGGGCGTGATAGGGGAGTAGCTTGCTATCTCTGGTTTCCCACTCACCTTTCAACTGGTGGATGACTAAAGCAGAGTCTCCGTAGACTTCCAGTGTCCTTACCTTCATATCTAATGCCGCTTGGATCCCTAAAGAGCACGCCTCATATTCAGCAACATTGTTGGTACAATTGAAACATAGCCTGGCGCAGACAGGGATGAATTCTCTTTTTGGCAAAATCAAAATGGCCCCAATTCCATGCCCTAAAGCATTAGAAGCTCCATCGAATCTTAAAATCCATTTGTCTTTGTTACCACCTTCTTTTTCGTCGGACAATGCCAGAATATCCTTGTCTGGGAAGTCTAATGGTATTGGTTGATAATCATTTACGGGTTGATGGGCTAGGTAGTCAGCCAAAGCGCTCCCTTTTATGGTTTTCTGAGTGACATATGTTATGTCGTACTCAGTTAGCAGCACTTGCCATTGAGCAATCCTTCCGGTTAGGGCTGGCTTCTCAAAGATGTACTTGATAGGATCCATCTTAGAAACTAGCCAGGTAGTGTGACTCAACATGTATTGCCTTAAGTGCTTCGCAGCCCATGCTAACGCACAACAAGTTCGTTCTAATGCGGAGTATCGCATTTCACAATCAGTAAACGTTTTGCTTAGGTAATATATAGCATGTTCTTTCTTCCCTGTTTTATCGTGCTGACCCAATACGCAGCCCACGGACTCATCCAGTACCGTCATGTATAAAATCAGTGGTCTCCCAGGGGCTGGTGGTACCAATATTGGTGGTTCTTTCAAGTATTTCTTAATTTTCTCAAAAGCCGTTTGGCAGTCCTCATTCCATTACCCCGGTTGGTTTTTACGGAGTAGCTTGAAGATCGGCTTGCAGGTCGATGTCAATTGTGAGATAAACTGAGTGATGTAGTTTAATCTTCCCAAGAACCCTCTGACTTCTTTTTCTGTGCAAGGAGGTGGCATTTCTATGATTACCCTAACCTTGTCGGGATCCACTTCAATTCCTTTCTTGCTTACAATGAAACCCAACAGTTTGCCTGACCTTGCGCCAAATGTGCACTTGGCAGGATTCAATCTAAGCTTAAACCTTCTCAACCGTTCAAACAGTTTCCTTAAGTCACGGACATGATCTTCCGCGGTTCTGGATTTTGCAATGATATCATCCACATAGACCTCTATTTCCTTGTGCATCATATCGTGGAATAAAGTGACCATTACTCTCTGATAGGTTGCCCCTACGTTCTTCAAACCAAAGGACATTACTTTGTAACAGAAAGTACCCCATAATGTGACGAACGTGGTTTTTTCCATGTCTTCGGGCGCCATTTGAATCTGATTGTACCCGGAGAAACCATCCATGAAAGAGAAGATGGAGTGTTGGGCTGTGTTATCGACCAATATGTCAATATGCGGCAGAGGAAAATCGTCCTTAGGGCTGGCCCTGTTTAGATATCGATAGTCCACACACATCTGCACTTTTCCATCCTTCTTCAGGACCAGGACTATATTGGCTACCCATTATGGATATTTGGCTACGGCCAAGAAACCGGCTTCGAATTGTTTTTTGACCTCTTCCTTGATCCTGAGAAGCATTTCCGGTTTCATTCTCCGTAGCTTTTGCTTAACTGGTGGACACTCTAGTTTCAGAGGCAACCTATGTTCCACTATGCTGTTATCCAACCCTGGCATATCCTGATATGACCAAGCAAACACATCCCGAAATTCCCGGAGCAGTTCAATCAATTCATCTTGCTGTTTTTTACTCAGGCAGGTGCCTATCTTGATCATTTTATCTTCTCCTTCATCTCCAAGGTTGATGATTTTAATTTCCTCCTGATGTGGGCGGATCTCCTTATCCTCTTGTTCCAACAATCTCGTCAATTCAGATGAGGGTCCAAAGTCTTCCTCACTTTCCCCGTAGACGCAATCATTTGGATAAACAGGGTCATGAAATAAATCCAGGTTTTCATCGTTCTCAGGGAAATCATTTTTGGATCTGTATTAGGGTTATATTATAAAGTGAAAAGAGAAACAAACAAGTGAAAGGTTTTAAGAAACAGAGAGTGCACAAAGATGAGGTGATGGGAAATAAAATGTGTTCATTGGTTTTCAAAAATAAAGTAAACAAGTTCTGCCCTTGTTACAAAATGGGTCCCGGAGTCTTGGGCATAGCAAAGGGACCACCAAATTATGAAATACGGTGATTACTCTGATAGAACGTTAATGGTTGTAGGGAACTCCATGACGTCCCAATTGCTCAGCTCTTGATCTGGGCCTCAATGTATAGAGTGATATGGGTTTGCTGACCAAAAGGTCCTCCTCCCCAGAAACAGTCACCAACTTGTTATTGATGATGAATTTTAGTCTTTGATGCAGCGTGGAGGGGACCACCCCCGCCGAGTGGATCCATGGTCGCCCAAATAAATAGCTGTAGGCGGGCACAATATCCATTACTTGGAAGAGTACTTGGAAAGTACAGGGTCCGACTTGTATAGGCAATTCGATTTCTCCTATGACTTCCTGACGTGTCCCATCGAAAGCCCGCACAACCATGGAGCTAGGTCTCATATATGTCCCATCAAAAGGCAGTTTTGCCAATATGGATTTTGGCATGACGTTCAGAGAAGATCCATTATCCACAAGTACTTTTGCCAGGATATAATCCCGATATTTCACAGAAATATGAAGGGCTTTGTTGTGCCCTCTTCCTTCAATAGGTACTTCTTCATCTGTGAAGGTCAAGTAATTGTTGGCAACGATATGCCCCACTATGCCCCCGAATTGTTCGACGGGTAAGTCATGCTTCACGTGTGCCTCGCTCAACACCTTCATCAACGTGTTCCGATGTGGTTCAAAACTCATTAGCAAAGACAATAGGGAAATTTTTGCAGGGGTGTGGTTCAATTGGTCCAACACCTGGTAGTCACTATAGCGAATAAACTTCAAAAATTCTTGGGCTTTCTCTTCAGTCACAGCCCCCTTTGTTTCGCCAGAGGCTACTTCTTTCCCAGTTTTTCCTTCTCCGGTAGCCTTGCCTTGTTTGGGTTGTATATACCCTTCCAATCCATGTCATTCTTCCTACTCCAACTCTGGAAGGGAAAAGGGGTTGTGCCCTTACCGTGAAGACAATCTTGGCAGGAGCCGAAGTCGCTGGCGTATCCTTGTTATAGTATACGACCAGGGGTTTCAGAACTCGTGCCTTACCCTGTCCCTGTACCATATTTATTCGTCCTTCACGGCGCCTGCAGACCTCTATGACTCAAGCATTCATGAGTCTTTGAAGGGTTTCCTGGAAGCCCCTTTCGCTTTGTGGACTGGAGGTCATTATACTCTTCATCCCATGACCCTTCTATTAATCCCACCTTCAGCATATGGGAGTGTATTGTTTCCAAAGGCATTTGGATGTCCTTTACTTTGGAAATGCATTCTTCATCCCCCTCTATAGCGTTGACATCCGGTCCTTTATGGTTTGGAAGGGGATTGGTTGTCACACTTGGGCTCCCTTTTTTAAAGCTTATCCAGTCGGCCCGGATTAGGTCCCTTACCTTAAACTTCAGTGCCAGGCAGTTCTCAATAGAATGTCCCGGTGCACCAGCGTGGTAATCACACCGTGCATTCGGGTCATACCCTCTAGGATATGGCGGCTGAAGTGGCTTTAGAGGGCATGGCACTACCATCGTGTTTTCAATGAGGTAAGGGAGAAGCTCTGTGTAAGAGATGGGAATCAGATCAAATTGCGGTGGGCACGGTCAATGTTTTGCCTTCTCTGATTTGGATTCGGCGGGTTCATTTGTGGCTGTTGGTACGGTGCTTGTGGTGGTTGATATGGTGCCTGTAGTGGTGCGGGCAGTCGCATGACAGACGGGCGGAAATGTGGTGGATGTGGTGTTTGAACGGCAGCCACATATGGATGTGGTGTATTATGATAGGTTGATGGAAAAGCGACCAGGGTGGGTGGCCTCGGCTGGTTTCTTCTCTGATTATGGGAGATTAAGTTAGTCTCTCCCTCTCTTCTCTTCCCTTCCCTATGGGAGGGTCTTCTTGCTACATTAACCCCAGCTGGACCTCGGGTGATCTTCCCTGTCCGGAGGCCATTCTCTATTCTTTCTCTGATAGTGACGATATCGGAGAAGTGGGATGAAATACTTCCAATCATCTTGTCATAGAATGGCGATTGGAGTGTGTCAATAAATGTTGAGATCACCTCTTTTTCAGACAGAGGTGGATCAACTTGCGCTGCTACTTCACGCCATCGTTGGTCGTATTCTTTGAACGTCTCATTGTCTTTCTTGGACATGTTCTGCAATTGTACTCTATCTGGCACCATGTCCAAATTGTACTTATACTGTTGCATGAAAGCATCTGCCAGATCCTCCCAACAGCGTATACAAGATCGTTCTAGATGGTTGTACCAAGTCAGAGGCGCTCCGGCCAAACTATCTTGGAAACAATGGATGAGCAGAGGGTGGTTGGAGGCATATGAAGCCATCTTCCAGCAGTACATGGTAAGATGGTTTTTCAGACATGTCAGCCCCCGATACTTATCAAATTCAGGCATTTTGAATTTGGGAGGAATAACAACGTCGGGAATTAGACAGAGTTGCGCAGCACTTCCTAATCCAAATCGATTCATTCCATCCATTTCTCTTAAACGTCTTTCCAAGAACTCTAATCTTCCCTCCTGGGTAGCAGCAGTGGAAGTACTTGGACCTGTAACGACATAGTGACTAGTATTCCTGATTGGTCGGTCAACATGTGCCGGGCTCTCATTCGGCATTGAGGCTTGGTGTCCAGCTGTGGCTTGGGCAGCTTGTGGTTGTTTAGCCTGTGTATGGACCGGAATCGTTTGAGGATTCTAGACAGGTGGGATATTTGGTTGAGTCACGTGAAGGATTGTTTCCTGATAATCTGGCTCCTCTTGGAGTGGTGGGACATAGCCCTGGGGTAACCCATACTATGGGAAGGGTATGACATTCCCTTCTTTATCAACAAAAGTGTGTTGTTGAATATGGTCAGGGTTCGACTTACCAAGGTGAACGGTAACGGTAGGCCCTGCAGAGTTTGAGTTCGGTCCTCCAGTATGACCTTGAGCGTGTTGGGGAATGGGAGGTTGCTGCCTAGCATTTTTAACTTCCGCTAAAGAATCCCTTTCTGCGATTCTCCTTTCGAACATCTTGGCCATTTCAGCCATTTGTTCTTTCAACTGATTAACCTCAGCTCGTAAATTTTCATTTTCTTGTTCCATATCGACCATGAGTTTCTTTTTGAGCCTGGTCGTGTAGGGGTGCTTGCCCGTAGTGTCTAAAGAACCACGACAAATGGTTAGAAAAATAAAGGGAACAGTTAAAGAAGATAAAACAAAAATAAATGGGCATACGCGGGATACAATTCCGAATTTGACACGTATTCCTTAACCTTTCCCCAGAACGTCGCGTTCAAAAGTACTCGGTATAACAGTAGATCAGAAATTAACATGAGACAACTTGTAGAGATGAAAAGAACTTCATTATTTTATTCTTCCAAATGATACAACGTTGCTAGAAAGATTCGGATTACAAAAACTTTAACCATTCCTGGCTCGGGCAATCATGGCCCTCATTTTACAAAGTCTTTCCTGGCAATAGCTCAGAAATGATGATATCTCTTTGGGAGTGGACAGGGGATTAACCATGCCTTCGGCTTGCTTCAACATTGAGGGAAAATCTTCCAGGACTCCATTGGCTAAGCAAGCCAATTTAGCGAAACGATCCATCCATGAATGAATAATTTGGTCACTTCGGGCCAACTCTACCCTCAGAGCCTGTGTAGTCTCCTGGCAACGTCGTTCAGCATCAAGGGCTTTTTTATGCTCTGTGTTTATCTCTTGTTCGTAGGCATTTATTACTTCCTCTAGCTGTAGTTCCAATCTACGGACCTGGGTTTGTAACATCTCTTTCTGCACCAAAGCCTCTTTTTCCTTCTCCTTTGATTGTACCAGCATGTCCTTTAAAATTTGTTTTTCGGCCAATATAGCATCGCTCTGCTGACCCTTCATCTTTAACTGCGAATTGGCCGCCCGAAGGCATTGATCTTGTTTTATTCTGTAATCTTCATCAATCTTTCTCTTTTTCCGCATTTCTTCCATAGCATGCCTTCCTTCGGAATTCTCTTTCCTATGGAGGGCACACTCTTGTTGGCACTTCAGGAGGTCTTCTTCCAATTTTTGATTCCTTGACTTCAGCTCTTCTATTTGGGCTCTTAGCGATATGGTAACCTTGTCCTCCATAATGCACGGCGGAGGAACTGTGTTCACAGGTTGGTATAAAGGGCCCTTGAAAGGAAATTTCACAACGGAGACTCTGTTCACCACCCAATCTAAGTATTCAACTCTCAATGCATGGCTTCGTGCTCCCAGTTCTTTGCCCATCCTATGGACCTTCTTCCAGGCATTGGCTATGTCCCGAATAGTAAAGGTGTAATTCCCATTTGCATAGTAAAAAATGAAAGGAGTAAGCAGTGCTTCGTCCGGTGGCCCAAGTAGAGGATAAGCCAACTGCCGCTTAGCAATAATAGGATTATAATTGATGCAACCTTATGTCCCCATTAGAGGAACAATTGGATATCCTCCACAGCTATAAATGATGGACTCAACTTCTAGCCATTGAGGACACCATCTCACCTTTTCTGCTGTAAGGCCCACAAGGTGATTAGCCCACTTGTGCCCATTCTTCGTTGCCAACTGACACAATTTCAAATCAGAGATGGGACACTCGGCTTTGCATAGTTAATGAAAAGCGTGGGATGTGAGCCACACATACAAAACAGGCAAACAGCAAATAATCCTCTTTCCTCCTTGGGTATGGCAGAAATCCAAGGTGCAATAGACATTGGCCAATACTACTGTGATGGGATTTTCCAGTCTGTGCTTGCGAGCGGTGAAGACACCTATAGCATCATAATCCACGTAGTTGTCTAAGTTATGGAATAAGACAACTCCGTAGATAGTGAGAGCCAAGGTATCCATGAAAGCTTCCCATCCTTCCCTCTCTGCCAGGATATGCATGCGTTTCTCTAGAAATTCCCTAGTAAATTTGGGAATCTGGTTTCTGTTCATTTGTACACCTTTTAACATTTCAGGATGGACCTTCAAAATGCGAGCGACAGAAGTGACTGATGCATGATGGTCCAGATGGTGATAAGGAATCTGTCCTTCCACTGGCATCCCCAATATTTATTCAAACTCTTCTATGGAGGGTGCCAGTTGAAAGTCTTGAAAAGTGAAACAGCAGAGAGGTGGGTCATAGAATTGAGCCAGAGCTGTGATGGCTTCTGTTTGGATGTCTACCTCCAAAAGTTTCAGGATCTTCCCATACTTCCTTGCGAAAGTCATCTTTTGTGTCAAGCTCAGTTTCTTCCCTAGTGCTTGTAGACTGTCAGTATCGACCTTTCTAGCCTTGAGGTGCAATAACTTCTTTAATTCAATCACCCCTATATCATAATTACTGTGTCCCATGTTAATTTCCATACTGACTTAGAAATACCGACAAATTCAGAATCGTCCCCTGCGAACATCAAGACAAAGAATGGAATTAGTTATTATCAAGTCCTAAAGACCAATGTTCCTCCCAGGGATTTGATACAAGTTAAAAAAGTGGGGGGGAACATGGATTTCTAAAACTCATGCGAGCTCAAAAGTCGTAGGTTTTCCCAATCGTCATTGCCACTTCAACCAGAGGGAAATGAAGTATAATTTTTTGGATTTTTCCTTTGACGATTAGGAGAACCTATGACTTCAGACTCAGAGATACATGACAAAAAAGAGGATCATCCATTCACCCGAAGAATACTTGTGTGTTCTATAGATTTTCCAAATCTTTGGGTGATAGATAATCCCTTTTTAATAACAAGAAATTGAAAATGACATAAGGTAAAGTAAAGTTTGCCCTTTTGTGGCCTAAGTCAGGTTTTGTTGAAGGTTTTCTCTGGACCCTAGGGCTTGTCTAAAAGTGACTCTTCACACCGGGTGGCTTATACTAGACTTCTAGAAGGTCACCAGAGCCAAGATCCTACCCATGACAGGGACGCAACAGTGGGGAACCACTAGGTGCGTATGTCACAAGAGGTCAAACTCTAGTTGGGGTTCTCACAATCACCGGATAGGAAGTATATCCTATTTGATTCCGTATACCAACCCCTCCTAACTTAAGTTTTATTTGGGGCCCGGGTATAGGGCGCCACTCATAAGTGTGTGCGAGTAATTTGTGAGTGTAGTGTGTGAAAGGGCATTCAATACCTTTTTACCTTACCCTATTCTGCACAGAGAACAAACACAGAACAAATATACAAAGTCGTCTACCCTAGGGTTCAATAATTACAGGAAAATAATATGGTCCTCTATCCTAAGGTTCAACAGACATGCAAAAAGATAGACAATGAAACAGAAAACGAGATACAATTAAAACAAGAACAAACATTCACAACAATTTACGGAAAATAAACAAGGGGAAGAAATCCCATCTAACAAAGGCTATATATAAAAATACGCTTTCAACCAAACTGGCCTGACTCTCTTAAGTGTCCCCAGCGGAGTCGCCATCTGTCACAACCTAGATCGCGACGGCGCGGCGAGAGAGAAAAACCTCGTATGAAATACGGAGTCGCCACCAACGTTTTTATCCATAGGAAAAACATTGGGAAAAAACTAAGTTCAGTAAAGCACTGGTTTAAAAAATGAGATTCAAGTTCGGGAGTCGGTTACGAGTAGGGAAGGTACTAGCACCCTACATCGCCTGTCAGAAACAGTACCAAGATTGGAAGCGCAATATAAATAGCCTTAAATAAAACATAGTTTCTTCCTTTTTTTGTATTTATTTGAAAACGACAGAATGGAGTAGAGAACTGTACAAACATAGAATGTCGAAGCGAGGTTAACCGGACGTTTCATCCGAATTAAACTCGACTTCGATATGAGACAGAGAGAGGAAGAGAATGCTAATAAGACGTCACGCCTAAATTAGACATCCTCGAATAAAAAAAGGACAGGGATAGGAAAGAGATAAGTGGCACGTCTCGTCCTAAGTATCTCTTCCCTATGAATTATGGCGAGGCTTGAACAAAAACTAGGGGGAAATCAACAAGACGTCACGTCTTAATTGATTTTCACGGAAGCGACAAAAAAAAGAACACTTATGAAAGAAACGCGAAAGCAGAGAAATAAAATAGCAAAAAAAAAGAAATAAGAAAGATGGGCCCGACAGGAGTTGAGTCCCGCTCCTACGTATTCTTGAATTATCAAGAAATTAGGGTTATGTAGTTCTGAGTTTTTTTTTTAGGAAAAGATTGGGAAAATGTTGGTGGGTATCATTTTGGTGAGGAACCCATACAAGACGAAGTTCTTCGCACGTATACGGATCCTATAGGGGTTGTGTAGACGGAAGTATTTTCCGTACGACACTGACTAAAAATGATTTGTTTCTTTTTTTGATTTTATTTAGATTTGAAAGAAAACATAGGAAACATTTATTTCCCTTTATTATATTTTTTACTACGAAGCAAAAGAGGGAGGGTAGCAGAAGCTACAAGAGAGAAAGGGAAACAGTAAGTTCGAAAAAGAGAGGGAAAAATGAGCGAAAACTGAGTGGGAGAAGAGAAAACTGAGTGAGAAAAGGGAAAAAACCAAGTGAAAAATGGAAAAATCGAGTGAAAAATGGGAAAACCGAGTAAAAATAGTAAAACCGAGTGAAAATGGAAAAACGAGTGAAAAGTGAAAATACCGAGTGAAAAGTAGAATACCGGGTAAAAGTTGAGAAACCGAGTGATGGAGCAGGAGAGCTGGTCTCAGGATGCTGAACAGTGAGGTGTGAAAGGTGCTGGTGAGGAGAGGGGCTGTACCGAGTGGTGTTAGTGAGGAGAGGGAAGGGAGCTGGAGAGTGTAGAAAGGGTGCTGGTGAGTGAAGGAAGGGTGCTGGTGAGGAGAGGGAAAGAAGCTGGTGAGTGAAGAGAGGGACGGAGCTGGTGAGTGGAGGAAGGGTGCTGGTGAGGAGAAGGAAGGGAGCTGGTGAGTGAAGAGAGGGACGGAGCTGGTTAGTGGAGAGATGGGTAGAGTTTTTTCTCTTAATGAATGCCTTAGGATCCCTCAAAGCTTCAGCCCTTGTCCATTTATAGGCTTTTCCGAGTGGAAGGCCAGCTCAGGCTTCCACTCAGAGTGGAGGCAGCCTGGTAGTGGGGGACAACCGCTGGTGGGAATTTTTAATTCCTCAACTTCCGCCCCTGTCTGCCACCCTCAGGATTCCTGGATCCACTTGGGTGGTGGAATCCAAGTCAGCACGGGCGAACAGGGGGAGCCTGGTGGAAATCCGAGAGAGGATGATGGAAATCCGAGAGAGGATAGTGGAAATCCGAGAGAGGATGACTCAGATTAGCCTCTCAATCAGTATTCATCCTCAATTCGAGTCAATTCTGAGTGAAAAATAGTCCTTTCCGAGTGAGAATTCTTCTGGGAGGAGCTCTCCTATGGGAGGCCGAGTGGAAGTTTTGCTCGGTATTGGGTCGCTGTGAGGAGAATCCGAGTGAAAAAGTGTGTAATTGGATTGAGGGGACAAACAAGGCAATTCTGATTGGAATGATCAATCAGACCGAGTGAAAATTGTCTCAGAACGGATTGAAGAGGACTCGGTGCTGATTGAAAAGTGTCACTCGGAATTGGTGAAAAGTGTCTCAGAATTGATGAAAATGGGGGCTCGGAATTGGTTTGAGGAGGGATGACACGGAATTGGTTTGAAGAGGGCTGACTGACTGAAGTGTCACTCGGTTCTGACTAAAAATTGGCTCGGGAATGGGTGAAAGGATAGCTCAGGTTTGAGTGAGAGTACTCACTCAGGAGTGGGTGAGAAAGGAATGACTCGGAACCGACTGAAGATTCTTCACTCGGTGTTGACTGGAGATTCTTCACTCGGAAAAAGCCTTCTCACTCAGAATTTTGGATCTTGGCAATTTTCACTGGGAAAGAGCCTTTCTTCTTACTCAGAAATTGGACTCTTTGACATTTTCACTCGGAAAGAGCCTTCTCCTCACTCAGAATTTTCATTCAGTCGTCAATTGTTCAATGCACTCACTCGTCCTTATTTTCCAATCAGGAAACACTTTCACTTGGCAACCAGTTGCTCGGTACACTCACTTGGGAGTCCTCTTCACCATGGTTTCACTCGGAAGCTGATTGAAGCTTTACTCAGAACTAATTAAACAGTGTTTCACTCAGAAACCAATTAAAAGGTGATTCAGAAATGATTGAATTAGTGTTTCACTTGGAGCTGACTGAGTCTGGTGAGTCAGAACTGACTGAATATGGCGAGTCAGAACTGACTACGAATAGTGAGTCGAAACTGACTGACTGAATCAGTGTTTCACTCGGAATTCTCTCGATCGGAAGTATTTGGTTCAGATCTTATTTTTGTTTGAAGCATTCACTCGGAATCACTTCAATCGGAGGTGTGCTACTCGGATCTTGTCCCTGTTTGGAACATTCACTCAGAATGTCTTCAAAAGTGACACTCAAAACTTCACTGCTTGAAGGTTTTACTCGGAACTGACCTTAGGAGTCAGATTTTCCTTCACTCAGAATCTAGAACTCGGGTTCCATAATCCACCTGGTGCAATCACTCGGAAGTGGTTTTTACACTTCAATCAGAAGGGTCTCAATCAATAATTGGCTCTCAGATGTGCTCACTCGGGTGTTTTCACTCGGAGACATCCTTTTCACTTCGATTAGAATTGAGAATCTAACCACTCGGAGATGGTCTTTTCTCCTCTCAGAACTTGGAACTCAGCTTCAATCTACCGAGTGCATTCATTCGGAATTCGACCTTATATTTCAGTCAGAATGTTTCAATCGACAATCCATTCGGATGTGTTCATTGGAGTCGGACTCAAAATGACACTTTACTCGTTTGACCATGTTTTCTTTCAAATATATCACTCGGCTTGCCTGACAATCATCTTGAATTATGGACTCATTGTCTAAGAGTAATCATCTTGAATCAGAGTGGTATCAAACGGGAAAGTTCCACCCGGAAACACCTGTGCCTAGAAAAGGGGACCTGTCCTCAAGTCAGACTTGCAATCGGTAATCCTTCGCTCGGTATTTGTTCATAGCCAGTCCCTCTTCTCTCGGAATGCATCTGATAGGGAACCATCCACTCGGATTTACCTCCAATCTAAGTCATTTAACTCGAATTTACCCCAACAGGTCATACTCCACTCGGCAATGCTCCAATCTGAGTCATTTCACTCGGATTTGCCTTCAACAGGTCTATATTCCACTTGGCAATGCTCCAATCTGAGTCATTTCACTCGAATTTGCCTCCAACAGGTCTATATTCCACTCGGAAATGCTTCCATCAGAGTCATCTTGCTTGGATCTGATCATTTTTGAGTCATTCTACTCGTATTTGCCTTCAACAGGTCTATATTCCACTCGGAAATACTCCAATCTGAGTCATTTCACTCGGATTTACCTCCAACAGGTCTATATTCCACTCGACAATGCTCCAATCTGAGTCATTTCACTTGAATTTGCCTCCAACAGGTCTATATTCCACTCGAAAATGCTTCCATCAGAGTCATCTTGCTCGGATCTGATCATTTTAAGTTGGAATGCAGTATAAAAGAAGATTTTTTCCACTTGGACCAGACCAAAAGAGGTGTTCACACCATCAATACATTCCGTCATAATTTCATAACCATTATATGCCCCCATATATTTATTTTTCATTAATTTTTTGTAATTAGAATGGGGCCCATTGTTAGCAAATTAAAGAGAATAAAAATAAAATTTCAATCAGGGTCACTCGCTCAAGCGAGACCCCTACTCGTTTGAGCGAAACAATCCCTTCTCGCTTAAGCGCCTCGGCTCGCTCGGGCGTAATCACGCCAGTGCCTGTTTCCACACTTGCTCGCTCGAGTGAGACACTTACTCGCTTGAGCGAGATTCTCACAGAGGTTCACAACACACATGCGCGCTTAAGCGAAGAAGAGGGGAAGCATCAGGGGCCAATCTCGCTTGAGTGAGCCATTCTCGCTCGAGCGAGATTCCACCAGTACCTCATTCACGCTCGCTCGCTTGGGCGAGACTCCACCAATTTTTGTCACTCGCCTAGGCGAGGTCCAACCAGGGTCATTTCCACTCTCGCTCGCTAAAGTCTGGTCGCACCCGCTTGAGTGAGATTTATCCAGTAACTCATCCACTCACCCCACACGCACGTCTCGCTTGAGCGAGACGCTCACTCGCCTGAGTGAGATCGGCCCAGAGGCTATAATATTGATTCATGGAATTTTTGCTTGAGCGAGAATCCTTCTCGCTTGAGCGAGATTATCAGGAGTTATGTAGAAAATGAAAATTCTCACAACCCAACATATGAAATCTTATTCTAAACCAATCTAATCACATCCAACACATTATATACATCATATAGGGCATATAAAACTTGCTCTAAACATTCATACTCAGAAATTCACATTCCAATTCATAATTCACACATTGAAATCACACTTATCTTTATTTCACAGATGTATATATATGTACTTCCATAAGAATCATTTCATACTCACACAAACTATCCTCAATAATCAAATTGCCATCCATATTATCTCAATATCTGTATGGCAAGGCAAGCATGAGTACTAAACACATACAATAATCACTATCAATCTACTCATGCAATTTGAATGTAAACTCCTCTCTTACCTCGAGGTAAGAGCCGCAACCAATTGTACGTTCCCAATGCTCCGCCACATAATCCAGAACACAACCTACACATCACGTACATATGCATTCATACAATCAATAACCATTTCAAAACATTCCTTATAAATTCTAAATAATGACCTACATATTGTAAGGCTTATGAACAAGTTCTAAACTTGTCAAAACACCGAATTATGCTATTTTGTTAGGCTTCGGGAATTCCTTTCCTAAAACCAAGATCCTCTAGATCTTAAAAGGCCAACTACACCCAACAACAATTTCATATGGCATACCCAATGGTCTAAGATCTCATTAAGACACATGCTTATCTTACTAACCCCTCACATTGAACATCATATATTCATTTTCAAAATCCATTCCTTTACTCAACCATATACATGTATACTCACATGCTCACATCTTCCAAACCTCAAGATTGGGACCTCATTAAAATTCACTCAATTCAATAATCCTACCAAACCTTTCCAAACATTATCTCTATCCACAAAACCATTCTCATGATAACCACATCATTAATTTCACCCTCTATGCTTAAAGCCCAAATCACTAACACTTAGGGTTTCATTAAAACTCAATGACCATTATCAATATTCATCAACCATCATCAATGGCTATCTCTCATCATTAATATCATTCTCTAACATCATTAAACATATATTCTACTCACATTTTACATTTTCCCCTAATTCTTAAAAGTTAGGGTTTCTCTAAAACCCAACAACACTCATTACTACCCATTTATTCCTCATCACCTTCCAACCATACATTCATCTTCCTCATTTATTACCATTAAGGTTAACATTTATGATAACCAACTCTGGGGTTCCATATTTAAAGCTCTCATTAATTACCTCATTTTATCTACATTACTCCCCCAAGCCTTAAAACTCATAAGCATGATATTAACTTCATCAAGGATGGTGAGAAAAGCTTACCTCCTCTTGAAAACGAAAATGGAACTAAAAGAGAAAGAGGCCAAATGAAAATGAAGGAGAGGAGAAGAAGATCCAACCTCCAAGCTTGAAGCAACCAAAATGGAAGAAGGAGGAAGGGCACGCCACACATGGATTTTGGAGAATGGAGGAAGAAGAAGAAGAAAAGAAGGAGAAGAGATGAAGAGAAAGAGAATAGGAAGAAGGAAAGGGTGTATTGCCCTTGGAGAAGGTTTCCAACGTGAAATGAAGAAAGGAGAATGGGTTTTGCATTTTAATTTTTAACCCCTTCATTAACTCTATCGTTTTATAACATACAGGATCTCTGTTCGGGCTCAGTACTAACTTCAAAAATTATTCCGAAGGTATATTCGGATTCCCAAGAATATTCTTAACAGCCCTGACCAACGACATCTCAATCGGAGATACTTGGTCCGACACCCATATTTCAACCGGGTATAATTTTATCTCTTAAAATCTCCATAAATTATAAATATCCATAATAAATTTGAATTTAATTATTTTCAAATTTTTAGGACATAAATTAACTCATATATAATTATTTAATATTTATTCCATATATTTAATCATTTTTATAAAATTTAGGATGTTACAGCAAGTCCCTTGAAATGCCTATAAAAGGAGAAGACGTGAAGAGGCAGAAACACATCCAACAAGCAACGAAATTCCCTTGATTTCCTTCTTACTCTCTCTGTTTTTCTCATTGCTCTCTGCTTCTTAATTGATCTCTTCTTTATTATTTGGAAAATTATTTTGAGAGTGAATCTTGTGAGAAAAATTAATTTTTAAGAGCTAAACTTGAATATCATTTCTTGAGAAAGAAAAATTATTTTGAGTGTTAAAATTTGTATATTATTTTCTAAGAGAGGAAAAATAATTTTTGTGTGCTAAATTTACATATTCTTTCTTATAAAGGAAAATATTCTCAAGTGCTTTAATTTGTATATCTACTCTTTTAGAGAGTTATCTTTGTACACCTAAACACCAAAAATTCTAGAGGTTTGGGTTGGGTTTCAACCTTGTAATTGTGAGATTGAGAGATTGGGTGGGGTGCCCTTGTACTTGTGAGAATTGGGTTCTTGAGTGTGGGACACTAGGAAGCCGCGATTGCTCAAAGTTGTATCTCTAATCTCCAATAATGGAAATCCTCTAAGTGGGTTGCTTAGAGGCGAGACTTACACCGTGTAGTGGAACTCGTATATATTAGTTTGCAAAATTTTCTCTTCCCTAATCTCTTTAAATTTGTGCACTTAAATTGCTTGCTTAATTTGTTACGTTTAATAACTTTGTTATTTAAACTTCTTTATTATTCCTAATTAATTTGCTCAATTAAATTAAGTGCATATTCTCTTAGCTTAATATAAATCGTATATTACTTAGATTAAATTGTTATTACTTGCGATTAATTTTATCATCTTCAATAAGCATAATAATTAAAGAGGCAATTTCAAAAGCATTCCAAGTAAAATTTTTAATACTTAATTCACCCCCTCCCTCTTGAGTAATTGAGGCCATTTGGTTAACAAAGTGAAGTTGGGCAAGAAGAGCACCTAATAATTGAGTGATGCATATACATTAGTGTTGTGACATGATTTTCTCTAGAGAAACATTAGACGTTTTTTTTATCCAAAAAAATAATTGTTTCTTATAGCAAAGTCTCATTAAAACCCTTAAAAGACTTTGTGATCTTTATGGATTTTATGTGGTGATATTATGTGAGGTGATGATCAAAGTGAACTTTACTTGTTTCTGTGATTGTATGAGTAAAATAGTAACCCGATCATATACATTGAGTGATACACTATGAGGCATGACTATTCAAGCTCTTTTGACTATGTTACACTTATTTATTCTTGGTTTTAAGTTTTTCATGCACTTAGATTAAATGCTTGTAGCTTTGAATTGTTATCTGTTAACCATTTATTTGACATTTCCAATTTCTAAATACCACTCTTTAAGTGACTTTTGGATCTCTTACATCATTCTGTATTGTGCTTTCTACACCCCATTCCATCCATGGTTCTATGTTGTGAATGTTTATTTAAGGACAAACAAAATGCTAAGTTGGGAGTAGTTGCTAGTTGTCAAATTTAAGATCTTTTCTCAACAAATTTCATCTTTAATTTTATATTAAAACACTTAATTGATGCATTTTAATATCCTTATTTTGGTCAATTTGAAGCAACACTATAATTGTCAACTAACTAATGAATTTAAGTTTATTTTGGTAGGCTTTGGGCGAAAAAAGGAAGCTGAAAGAAAGAAATTGAAGGCTAGCTTCTAGAGACTAACTACCCGAGCAGTCAGTTTTTCACTTGAGCACATGCTTGAAGTGCTCAATCGCTCCAGTTGTCAAGCTACCGCTCGAGCGATGCTTATGCAACATGACTCACTTAAAAGTCCTAAAACACAATCTTTGACATATCTTGGACTTTGGAGAGTAGAGCTTAGAGCATTTGGGAGACATCCCACGTTCTTTAAGGCCTTAAAGCTTCATTCTAGGGTTTATCTCTTTTTCTTCTTAATTTCCTTGATGTGTTTAGGGTTAGTCACAATAATTGTGTATGGCTAAACCTCTCTTTTGTTGGGATTAGACATGACCCACTTTGTTTTATGATGTTGTAGTGAATACTTGTGTATGTTTATGAATTTATATGAATGTTAACATTTCTTCTATCTTTACCTAATGCGTATTTCAAACAGAGAACATTTATGCATGTGTTTAGGGTTTCCAAGTCGGTTTAACGAAATACACATTATTCTCCTCACTTAAGAATATGGTTGATGATAATGGTTGTTAAAATTTTTTCTTAATGCAAATCTTAGAATTCAATACTTAAGAGATTCATGTTTGATGTTAGGGTTTATAATTTACTCTCTAAAGGATTAGGTTTAATAATATTTATGTCACATTAACATGATTAAATATGCAACCAGACATAATAGGAACTTAACTGATTAAATAGAGTGGGGAAGTCTGATCCCAACATATTTACCCATTATTTTCTTACCTTTAACCAATTATAGCTTTTTGAACTTAACAATTTCTCAACAAACAATTAATGAACAAACTCTTGAATATAGTGTGAATATAGTCTTTCTGAATTACAAATGATTATTGTATTATTGTCATATATCTCATAAGTCCCCGTGAATTTGACAACCTTACAAATACTTATCAAAACTATAGTTGATTTATACACTTGCCAAAGGACCAACAGTGGTCCAAAGGTAAGACCATGCTTAGAGCATTAAAAGATTCTTAAGTTTAAAGGGAGAAACACTTCTCACTAAAACTAGAAAGTTCATTCAAATGATCAAAAGTATCTACAAATTAAATTCTAACTCTATTTGCAGATGATACTTTTTGCCCTTACTTTCAGCATGTGTACAAATTAAATACCGAACCCCATACCAAGGGATGACACTTGCTGAAAGTAAGGGCAAAAGGTATAAATCCAATAGGTTGACATAAACTGACTACCAATATGACCGGTATGCTTATTGAATGGACATCAGCCAAAAGCCTACAAGCAAGTCCAAACCTCTGAACACAAATTGCAACTTGATTGCAAAAGCAACCTGATCATGTCATACATCAAATCATGAGTTGGACATCCATAAAGACTATAAATAACATCATTTATGATGAATCAAGTAAGCTATTTATTACTTTGAATGCTCCAATATTATTAAATTTGTATTGACTTAAGCTTAAGAGATTCTTTGCAAGTACCACAACTACCTTTTCCAGACTAAGTACTAAGAGAATCTTAGACACCGAGGTTGAAGGCATTAAGCTCCCACTGAGCCAGTGTTCTATAATACTAGATTCCCTACTCGACCGACGTAATATCAGGGTAAGAGTGAGATTCGATACCGGTTGAGAGAGTTGACAATCTACCCCCTACATATTAGACATTTCAACAACTAAACTACCCAAGCTAAGCTAACCTAAGCTAGCTCGCCCAATCTGAACTATGGTTAAAGGTGGCACATACAATATCAAGGCCTATACATGGCTCAAACTCAAACTAAACCTAGGAAAGACTAACTAATAAGCCTCTAAATGGAATACAAGACCAAAGCCCATTAGGCTAAGCCCAACCCTATACAATGATGATACAAACCCAAAGGTACAATAAAAATACAAGGAAGCCTAACTTTCTAAAATAATACAAGAGAAATAAGAGTAGGTCTTCAAAATAACATCCATGATCTTGAGCCCAACTTGGACTCTAAGGTCCACAAGCTTGGTGAGAGTCACTTTGGTCTCCTTAATCCTTGACCTAGCATAGGGCCTTGAATTCCCTCCAAAGCATCCTCCACCTTCTTGGTTACCTCTATGCTAGTGCGGTCTTCATCAATGGTAGGGGGATAGATAAAGATAAAGGGTTTAGGATGAGGTTGAGGAGAAAGAGTATGTGAAAAAGTGAAAAAAAATGAGTGAGAGGGGATGGTGATAATTTAGGGTTGAGGTAGAATTTTTTAATTTATTATATTAATTTTTTTATACAACTAAGCATACCTGATATCCTTTTCATTTTACACATCATCAATAACGTAAGTAAATGATAAAGATGAAAATCAACTAAAACCTGTAAGAATTTAATCAAGCACTACAACCAAAATTGGGTAAAAGTTTAGGGATCAAACACTTTTTTAAGCCTTAAAGTGTTGATTTTTTATAAGAGTATGATCACAAGAAACACAAAAGAACACCACAAAACATAAATGCAAAAAAACAAAGAAAGAACTTGAACAAAAATAAGGTAAAATGGAGCATAAACCAATGGACATAGACTTAAAGCAATTAAACATAAAAAAGAGATAGAGAGGAGAAAGAACACCAAGAAATTATGTGGTTCAGCCAAGCGTAGCCTACATCCACAGGAAGAGTAGCAAAATTGATGTAGATTAAGTTGTTACATGGTTACAATCATTAACTAGCCAATGATCCAACGATATTTCTTACCCATTACACAAGCACCTGAAGGCCCTATTTATAGGAAACAATGCTTAGCACCATATATGAACCAAGATAGTTACATAGAAACTGAAACATAACAGACTCAGGCTAAGTCTGCTAATAAACTTAGGCGTAGACTTAGGGAAAGTCTATGAACAGACTTTGCAACATGCTGAGTCTGAGACCAAAAGACTTTGGAACAGGCAATAGACTTCAAGTCTACAACAGTCTTTAGAGTCACATTTCTTCATAATTATTTATCTAGACTCTAACAAACCTTGATCCAAAAAAACATGTTTCCATAGCTACTCTTCACTTATGCGTCAACATCGTCTTGAAAAATTGATTAAGTCCAAGCAATGTTTGAACCTCACTTTGGGAAGAGACTTAGTCAACATATCTATAGGATTTTCTTCAGTAGCAATCTTCACTACTATAATCTTCTTTGAATCAATCATTTTCCTTATGAAATAAAATTTCACATCAATGTATTTAGTCCTTTCATGGTAAGTCTGATGATTTGTCAAGTGGATTGCACTTTGGTTGTCACAAAAAAATTGTAATGCTATCTTGGTTTATTCCAAGATCACCAATCGAACCTTTCAACCACAAACCTTTCCTCATTCTTTCAGCTAGAGTAATATACTCAGACTTTGTTGTTGATAGAGCCACTATAGACTACAAATTTATTTTCTAGGAAACTGTAGTACCAAACATACTAAAAACATAACCAGTGAGAGATTTCCTTATGTCAATGCAGCCTGCAAAGTCTGCATCCATATAACCAGTGATAGGATCACTACCTTAAGCCATTTTCTTATACATTAAGCCAAAGTCTATTGTGCCATTTAAATATCTCAGAACCCACTTGAAAGTATTCCAGTGAGCATGACCAGGATTATCCATGAACCTGATGATCAGACTTACAACATAAGCAAAATCCAGTATGGTGTAGACTATACCATAGATGATGCTACCAACATCACTTGCATATGGTATGGGGTCTATTTTGTTTCTTTCTTCCTCAATTACTGGTGACTGAGAAGCTGAGAACTTTAACAAAGAGCCTAAAAGAGTTTCAACAGACTTAGATTGATGCATTCTAAATCTTTCAACAACTTTCTCCAAATACTATCCTTGAGATAAGAAAAGTTTCCTTACTTTCTATTCCTAATGATGTTTATTCCCAATATCCTTTTGATTGGTCCCAGATCCTTCATTTCAAACTCTGATTTCATAATCTGTTTGAAAAACTCTATGTCCTTTATGCTTGAGTTTGCTAGTAGAATGTCATCCATATAAAGAAATAAGTATAAGACACAAATGTTGTCCCTTCATAGAGTGTACATGTAACTATCATAGCTACACATGCAGAACCCAAATTTTAGCAAAAAATCATCAAATCTTTTATAACACATCTTGGACTTTGCTTCAGACCATAAAAAGACTTCATGAGCAAACAGACTTTGCTCCTATCTTCTAAAAACCCTTCTAATTACTGCATGAGATAGTTTCCTCCAAATCACCATGAAATGTATTTTTTATATCCATTTGTTCTAGCTTTAAGTTAAACTAATTCACCAGACTTAGCAAGATTTTGATAGAACAGGTTTAACCACTGATGAGAAAATTTCATGGTAATCAAGACCATAAACCTGGGTAAAACCCTTTGCAACAAGTCTAGCTTTAAATCTTGGTTCTTCTACTCCTAGTATGACATCTTTTCTCTTGAAGATCCACTTGCTTCCAATAACTCTTTGCCTTTTACGCAAATCCATAAGTTTCTAGGTCTGGAATTTCTTTAAGGACTTCATTTCTTCATGTATGGCCTTCCTCTAATTATGTGCTTTAAAGCTTTCCATAGCTTCCTTAAAATCTTTTGGCTGAATACTCTAAATTTCTTCTACCACATTTAAGGCACAACAAATAAGGTCTGCATACCCATATCTATTTGGTGGCTTAGAAATTCCCTTCCCTCTATCTCTGACCAACTAATAATTAGGGACATTGTGAAAGTCTACAGCTCTACTTTAACTATTAATTTTTGGAAAATCAGGTTCTTCTATAGTAGATCCCATGTCTGCGTTTGTAGTTTATAAAAAGTGCTCCTCTACATTCTGAGTCTACTTCTCATTTGATTTGAGCTCTACCTCAATTTGTGTCTATTTACCCTTTAAGGTGTTTTCTTGTTGAGTCTGATCTTCTTTTAACATCCCCATTTTTGACTCATTAAAAAAGACATCTCTACTTATGATGCACTTTCCTCCACCTGCTTCCAGTCCCCATAGCTTGTAACCTTTTACACCTCTAAGATATCCAAGAAAAATGCATTTGACAACCCTTGGTTCCATTTTCCCTTCCTTGACATAGGCATAAGCTAAAGAACCAAACACACACAAACCTAAATAGTCTACAGGATTTCCACCGCAAGCTTCCATAGGTGTCTTGAAATTTAAAGCTAAAAAAGAACATCTATTTATTAGGTGTACAGTAGTGGCAATAACTTTTTCCCAGAAGCATTAGGCATTCTTGGTTCTAGGAGCATGCATCTAACTCTTTCAAGAATTGTCTTGTTCATTCTTTCAGCCAGACCATTTTATTGAGGTGAATGAGGAACTGTCTTGTGCCTTTGAATTCCCTATTTCTGGTAAAACTTATTAAAATGCTCTGAAAGAAATTTCAGGCCATTATCAGTCCTTAAAACTTTGAGTTTGTTGCCTGATTGATTTTGAATCAATATGTGCCATTCCTGAAATCTTGCAAAGGTTTCAGACTTATCCTTTAACATATATAACTAGTCTCTCCTTGAAAAATCATCAACAATTGATAGAAAATATGAGCCTCTACCTAGAGTTTGAACTCTAGAAGGCCCCCACAAGTCAGAATAGACATATTCTAAAGGCTTGGAATAAGCATGCATGTCAAACCCAATTTTCACCTAATGTGATTTACCAAGTACACAGTTTTCACTGAAATCTAACATGCTTATTTTATCTCTATTTATTAGATTCTATTTTTCCAATTCAAATAAAATTTTTTCACTAACATGTTTGAGCCTAAGATGTCATAGTTTTGTTTTATCATGACAGTTTTTACTAGCTATAGACGCATGAGCAATCACAGTGGAACCATCTAAGATAAACAGACCATTAGATTTATCTTTAATGCCTTTAGCAATGATTAAAGACCCATTGGAAATCTTAAGCAAGCCATGTTGAGTTCTAGTAGAATATCCTAGATTATCAAACATGCTTATAGAAATAAGATTTCTCTTAAGTTCAGGAACATACCTTACCTCCTTGAGAAGATATTCCTTTTGATCAAACATCTTTAATCGGATGGTTCCTATCCCTTGCACCTTATAGGGATGATTATCTCCCTGTAAGATTGTTCCACCTTCTTTCAGGTCCAAGGTCTTGAAATAATCTTTATTGAGACACATATGATAAGAATAGCCTGAGTTCAAGACCCAGTCTTTTAAAGTCTACGAAGAAGAAGCAACCAAACCTGCTGTATTTTTTATATCCATCTGATGTTGCTACAAAGTCTGTTGCTTCAGCAGTCCCCTTTGGACCCTTAGAATTTTTAGGACGATTTTTCTTGAGGTGACCTATCTTGTTACAAGTATGACATCTGTATTGGAAAGTTTATTCACTAGACTTTTACTTCTAAATGGATTTTTTCCCTTCTTACCTTTCCATTTCTTTTCTTTTTTTCCCTTAGACATGTTCAGAATTTGACCTTTTTCTTCTAACTTAGATTCTTGTAGCCTTTGCTCTTTAGATCTAATTGAGGTCATAACCTCCTCTAGAGTTATGGTTTGTTCCTTGCTATATAGTATAGCATCTTTGAAGTGCTCATAGCTTTTAGGGAGAGAATTTAGAAGCAAAATGACTTTATCTTTATCGCCCAACTTTACTCAGAGACGTTTCTTTCCTCATTCATCTTAAAGGAGTACAATTATTATTTCAGACACAGTCTATTCGCAAGGGACTTTGTCATATACAATGACTCCAACTTCAACCATATTGATGCAGCTGTCTTCTCCCTTGCAATATCCCTCAATGCCTTATCGCCAAGGCATAGAATGATGGTACTTGCCTTTTTGATTATTTCTTTCTTCTCTCTTAAAGACAAAGAAGTAGACGTATTATAAACCCCTTTTATAGCTTCTGCACTGCCTTGATGTAACAAGATGATCTCATCTTGATATTCCACAAACCAAAATTGTTTTCCCCTGAGAACTTTTCAATGTCGAATTTTGTGAAACCCATTCTTTGATTTCTTAATGATTCAGGCTTCTCATAGACAACACCATTTGTTGATTCTTTAATAAGAGTCTGGTCGCAAGAAAGACAAAAGAACACCACAAAAGGCATATGCAAAAAATAGATAAAAAACTTGAACCAAAATAGGGTAAAATAGAGTATAAACCAATGTATACAGACTTAAAGTAATTAAACATAAAAGAAAGATAGAGAGGAAGAAGAGCACTAATAAATTACATGATTCAGCTAAGGATAACTTACATCCAAGGGAAGAGCAACAAAATTGATTTAGATGAAGTTGTTACACAGTTACAATTATTAACCAATACTTAGCCAATGATCCAATGATATTTCTTGCCCATTACACAAGCACCCAAGGGCCCTATTTATAGGAAACAAAGCCTAACACCATCTATGAACCAAGGTAGTTACATAGAAACTAAAACACAACAGACTCAGGCTAAGTTTGCTAACAGACTTAGGCCTGAACTTAAACAAAGTCTGCGAACAAACTTTGCAACATGCTAAGTTTAGGACTAACAGACTTTGGAATAGGCATCAGACGTAAAGTCTATAGTAGTCTTTAGAGTCACATTTCTTTACATAAAACTTTCCCCAAAATCAATATATTAAAATTCTGAAATCTTTTGGAAAAGAAACTTTCTCCTATTGTCAATATTAGAAATATACACCAAATCTCAATAGCACACTAAAAGATGATGTACTTGATAAAATGGTTTACTATCAAAGGAGATAGAAACGAGAGAGAAAATCACAAGTTCAACTCCTATGCTAATTAAAAACTAACAACTTATTTGTTAATACTCATCAATAGATGTCTAATTAAAATATTATTATGTCATACACGGGTCGTGACATTTTTATATTATTGAGACACTAGAACCGACACTTTCACTTAGATAAACACATTAATATTATTTTTTAAGCTTTTAGAAAGTTAATTTAACTTTAATTATAATATAAAATATTAAAGACTAGTGTTTGACATTCTTTTTTAGGCCCATTATCATTGTAAGATAAAACATTGTAAATAATTAGAGTTGATACTTCATACTCCTTTCATTCCTATATAGTTCAAAAGAGTTAAAAATTAGACAAACCAAGAAATATAATTATAATATCTTAGTTACATGCTAAATTTTTTTAGGGTAAAATATACACATGGTCTCCTACGTTTATCCAAAGTCTCAGTTTGGTCCCAAATATGTTTTTTGTCCCAGTTTGGTCCTACACGTTTATAAAACGTATCAAACTTTTCCCCTCGGTTAACACCGTTAGAAATTTGGACGGAAATATGACGTGGTACTGTTAAGTGACACGTGTTATAATTTGGTTGGTGACACGTGTCACAATCTGATGGGCTGAGTGGTTTAGCTTGAAAATTAAAAACATTTTGCCTTCCATGGGACTTGAACTTGGCACCTTTAAGTGACAAATGAAGTTGCTTTACCACTAGGTCAAAGTGCCTTTGTAGGAAATTGATGGTTTTTTATTTATAAAACATACACTTAAGTTAATTATATGTATAATATTATTAATTATAATAAATAAATTTATTAAATATATTATTAATAAAATCCTTCTCAAAAATTATTAAATATTAATCTAACATTTTAACAATAAATTTTTAGATATTTAATAATATTTATTATTAAAATTGTATTATTAAATAAATTATACTATATATAGTATTGATATAAATTATTATTAACATAATATTTAAATATATTATTTTATAATACATTTTAAAATTATTTAATAATAATAAGTATTATTTAAAATATATATTTTAATATACCATTAAAAATTATATTTACAATAATATATATTAATAATAAATAATATTAATATATTATATCAATTATTTAAAAATATATTAGTAATACGTTAATAGTTATTGATAAATATTTTAAATATATTTTTTAAAAATATATTTTAAAAAATTAAATTAAATTAAATTAGAATTTTATAATTTCATAAGTATATTATCAATAATATATTTAATAATACATTTTTAACATACAATTAACTTAAGTGTATGTTTTATAAATAAAAAGCCATCATCTTATTACAAAGATACACCTTGGCCTAGTGGTAAAACAACTTCCTTTGTCACTTAAAGGTGTCAAGTTCAAGTCTCATGGAAGGCAAAATATTTTTAATTTTCAAGCTAAACCACTCAACCAATCAGATTGTGACACGTGTCACCAATCAAATTGTGACACGTGTCACTTAACAATGCCACGTCATATTTCCGTCCAAATTTCTAACGGTGTTAACCGAGGGGAAAAGTTTGATACGTTTTATAAACGTATAGGACCAAACTGGGACAAAAAATATATTTGGGACCAAACTGAGACTTTGGATAAACGTAAGGTATCATGTGTATATTTTACCCATTTTTTTATTTACCCTTCATTTATTATCCTACATTAACTCTTTTTATTTAACACACATTTTCTCTCATCTAAGTATTGTTGGAAAAAAATTATTTACTAGTAATTTGAGATTCTAAATAAACAGTTAAATAAAAATAAAATTCACCTTCTCTCTTAAAAGATAAACAGAAACAAGTAGTAAATAACCTTTTTTTCTCTCCTTCACAAGTAAAATATTTTTTGAAAAACAGGACTTCAACTTCTTTAAAAAATGGTCCAAACTCCCACATTTATAATTTGGGTGTATTAATGCCAATAACTAGTCACAAGTGAAAATCCATACAAATTGATGCTACTTCATACTCATTTATTCTAACGAGACTAATGGTGAAAAAAACCTTTAAATATATTTCTTTCCTACCTTCTTTTCTTATTTGTGTTTATTATTTGCATTCTGTGTTTCTTATCTTTTCTGGAAATTAAGTACCTTGATACCGTATGCAAAGACAAAACTAAACAATGCAACAAAAAGAATATGAGCCACAGCAACAACGCCAAGGAAGTCATGATGATACTCCATCTGTTTCTCAAGGTATGTTTTTACTGACATTGGTCCAGGTCCAGGTACCTCAATTGGAGTCTCTTTGTCACCCACTTGTGATGTTACTAGGCCATATAGAGTCCAAGCAGGTGGAGATGCCCAGTAATACCACCTCCACCATATTGGAATTTGCTGCAAATGTGAGAAGCAAATATGGTTTTAGTTTTGTTTAAGATGTTAACAATGAGACACTTGTGACTTAGCATTAATAAAATATCAATTTAGTCTATGAAATTAGTATCACTAGTCATTTTAGTCTCTGAATCATTAACTTTGACAGCCATTAGTCAAATTGGCTGATGCAGACCAAAGTTACGAACCAAATTGGTGGATTTTAAGGAACTTAAATATTCTACTATTGTAATTTCCAGGAGGCTCAATTATGTGGTATTTTAAGTAAATCTCATTCACTTTGTAAACATCAAAATATTTAGTCTCTGATTAAAAATTAATTACTTAGTTATTAACTAAAAAAAAGACGATCATTTTAGTCCCTAAAAAAAGATTAAAATGATTGATTTTTTATAAAGTAAGGGACTAAAGTGATCGATTTTAAAATTATGGACTAAATTCATTGATGCTTCCATAGTCAAAAACTAATTTGTAGGTTTACTCGAATATCAAGGTTTAAAGAAGTGTATCCCACGGCTATAACTTCCTCTGGCAGCAATTGATTGTCAGGGAAAATGATGAACACATAAAGCTATTTAATTTCATGGGTGGCTAATAACTTTGAGATCCTAAATGGAACTGAGTAGATGAGACCTTGCACACAATGGTCCGAAAAGGGGTGTAAGAAAGGAAAAAGAAAGAGTTGTATAACGGGTGGTAACTCCCGTCTAATAATCATGGAAGAATCATATGCTATGGTTATCTATCAAATTTCAGTACTTAATATAGCTGGCAGTTTCACATTATATAAAAATCATTCTGTTTTATTTGGTTAGAAGTGTACCTGATCAATAATTATATTGTGATAAAGGAAAAGGATAAATTAAATATTAAGAACTATAACGAAATTTTCTTCATGAAGATTCTTATTTATCAACTTAGAGAGGTATTGGATAACTTTCTAGTAAGTAAGAAGAGGAGAAGAAGAATGTAAAATAAATCAAACTTATTCATAAGTTAAAATCAACTTCAATTTTTTCTAAAGATCTCTCATTTAACTTCTCCATAAGTTGATTTTAACTTATGAGGGAAGTTTGATTCATTTTAACATTAATCCATTAGATTTTCTTCTTCTACAAGTTCTTGCCAAAAAAAATTAATCCAAACCGGCTTTTGATGGATTGAAATGAGATTTCAATATGTGCACCTACATGTGTAATGTGTGAACTATATTTAATTGAGGCCAATGTAAAATTTGTTTTCTTACCCCCTTGCTATAAATATATTTATTACTTTGCTATACGTCTTACCGATTTTGGGATGATGAAACCGGAGAATATGTTCCAAAACACTAGAAAGAAGGACATGATAATTGCTGCAATTTGGGGGTTTGGTGTGAGAGCCACAGTCATCATGCCATAAAGTGTGAAGTATACAAATGACATGAACATGAAGTAGTAGAACCACAAGATCTTGTCAGCTTGCCAAAGGAACCCCATCATTGAGTAAATGATAAGAGAAACAGCTAATGTCTGAACTGCAACATATATGCATTCTATTGCTACCTGCAACACAATGATTATAGATACCATAAATTTGCTTAGTCTTGAGGAATTAAATTATGCATTGGGCTTGTTTCCAATAAATATTCTTCTGTTAGGATTTAGTCCCTTACAATTTTTTTATTAAGATTTAGTGATCTGTATTTTGGAAATGTTTGAATTCGGACCTACTGTAGTGATTTTGTTAATAGTTAACCTGACTAATAGAGGATCGGGTCAGTAATGTCATGAGTCACAACCTCTGTTACTTAGGTTAATAATTAACGTCAGATCACTATACAGATGAAATTCAAACATTTACAAAATGTTAGGGACTACATACTAACAAAACATTTGTAGGAACCAAAAAATTAGTTTTTTATTAAGGATAGCTTCATTTACCTGAGCAAATGCGTAAGGGAGAGCTGAGTACATTCCAGCTGCTCTTTCACGGTAGAAGACAGTTCTTTCTACAGCAACTACAGGTTGAACAGCGCAAGTGTTGGAGGCTCCAAGAAAGAAAACAACAGAATACATACCTCCCACTATATTCATAAGATCTTGCTCCTTATATCTGTAGACAAAAGCAATTTGTCCTCACTTAAGTCACGTTTCATGATCATGAAAATAGCCACTATATCTTCTTTTTGAGGATGTTGATAAATACATTGTTGATGTCTTTTTTCAAAAGAAAAAATAGAGATCAACAAGAGTTCTTGTAGATGATAGCTAGTGAACTTTTACAATAACTGTGGTAAAATTATTGACAAGATATTAATGATTCTAAACATATTTCCATTAAACTTATTTTTCCCTTCATTTGGAAATTTCAATAGAAAGAATCATCAAACGTGAAAACAGATTTAAGCTGTTCCATTATTGTCCTACCAGGAACCTATGGGACTCTTGATTTACTTTATCCATGTGTTATACTATCAGAAGTCAAACAATTTTTTCTCCAAGTATAATACATAGAAGGAGAAAACAAGGACTTACAATTTTTCTCCTTTTCTCCAGAAAATGAATCCAAAAATAAGACCTACAGATATTGACATGAAAAACCGGATGACATTGTACTGCGGGTTCCTCCAGTAGGACAAATGCAGTTTCCAGAAGCAAGCTGTGCATTGAGTGATAAAGGACTTGGAGTATATAGTAGGGAAATAAAGATCCTTTGTTCCCTCTAATGGTGTGCTTAGTTCTTCAATAAGTTCTTGGTTCCTCCTGAAAAAAATTGAAGATCATTCATAATATCAGAATAAAGAGGAATGGTGGCAGGACTCAAGGAAGGCAACTTCAAGTGATACTTAACTGATACAACTCTGATTTTATGTACAATTCTGCAAAGTCTATCCCGAGCTGAGACTCGATGGCGGGGTGACTGATCTCCAAAATCCATGTGGCAGGATTATAACCATCTTTGATTCTAGGAACTCCTGGAATAGCCTGCATATAGTTTACAAGATTAATGACTTTGAGAACTAATACATTTTGCAGTGAAGAAGTCATACTCACTTCAAAGTACTCTATGAGCTTATGAGATTGTTGGCCAAGGGGACCATTATATATGATTTGTCCTCCTCTCTTCATCAAAAGCAGCTGAAGGAAAGGCAGTTGAGAAAGCGTCACATTTTCATAACTCTCAGAAATAAAAGTTTCATTTGTTTAAATCTTGGTGAAGGGAAGTCATACCTCATCAAAAGCTTCAAATATGTCAATGCTTGGTTGATGAATTGTACAGACAATGGTTCTCCCTGTGTCAGCAGTGTTTCTGACCGTACGCATTACAATTGCTGCAGCTCTAGCATCGAGGCCTGAGGTTGGCTCATCCATAAAGATGATAGAAGGATTGGCAACCAGTTCTACTGCAATGGTGAGTCTCTTCCTTTGTTCAGTTGATAAACCATCTACACCAGGAAGGCCTACTAGAAAATTTCTCAGTGGTTGTAGCTCAACAAGGTTCATAACTTCGTCAACAAACATCTGTAAAAAAGAGAGGTTGTTTAAGAATAATTCTTCATGACAGTTATGATGCTAGAGAGCATTTAGCTACATGCTTTATTAAGTAATGTGTGGTGCTTAGAATTGAGAGATTGATAAAATGGTGTGACTGAGCATACTCAACAATTTCTTAAATTTAGCAAGAGTTTTATGTTGCTCTAACCCAAATGAACATGATTTGATCTCTTGAAGATCAAAACCTTCTTCAAGCATTTTACATTTATATCAAAGGAGAGCTCTTACAGAATAATATCCAATTACTAAACAATTGAAATCTTTGCTCAAGTGCTTGTCCCAACTTCCCACTAAATGAATGGCTTTCCATTCAGTGATTTCTTAGGCACCTAGACTAGGCTCAGGTGTTCAAACTCACAAGAAGTAACTGGATTCTTCTTCAATGATTTCTTAGAAACACCTGGACTAAGTTCATGTGGTTGGAATGGCTAAGGTATGATTTGGGTAAAGCACTTAGGCATGATTAATGGCAAAATTCCCTAGAATACTTTATATACTCCCTCTTCTCCACAATGTAAGTCGCTTCTAACTAAGAATGCACACAGATTAAGAAAACTAGTTAATACTTAATAGCCTAACATTTAAAAAAAAACAATCTTTTGTAACTTTTCAAAATCACCCTTGTTTAAAATCCTACTATTATTAGAAAAAGTACAAAACTTGTAAGAAAATTAAACAAGATGTAATTAAAGAGTAGACATGGTAGAAAAAATTATTAATGCTTCCTGACTTGTATAAAGGAACATCAAAAACTTTTAGAATATATGATACTAAGAAACGAAGGGAGTATACAGAAAGAAAAGGGTTCATGAGAAGAGGGCAGAACCAGTAAGGATTCGAGTTAAACATGAGAGTTGATTACAGTAAAGCACACCTTGCATGTTTCTCTTTTGACGTCATTGCCAAGACGCAACCAAGCAGAAAACACAACAGATTCATAGACTGTTATATGTGGAGAATGGATATCATTTTGTTCACAATATCCACTAATCCGAGCAAAAGTTGCTTGGTTCTTTGGGTAACCAGATATGCTGATGCTTCCTTCAATATAACCACCAGTTTTTCTTCCAGCTAGAACATCCATCAATGTGGTTTTTCCAGCACCAGTTACACCTACTAATGCTGTTAGTACTCCAGGCCTGAAAGCACCACCGACATCTCTTAGTAGTTGAAGCCGACTCTCTTCAACTCCATGTTTTTTCATTTCCTGATATGAAAATACTGTTAAGACATCGTAAAGCCATCAGAGGATTAATACAAATGTAACAGTAGCTAATCAATAGAGATATTTGTCATAGCTAAGAAAAGAAAGCTGTGAAAAACAAGTAGTGCTTGGATTCTCCGTTGTTTTTCTCCATTTATTTTCTACTGAGCTTGCAATGAATAATAACGATTTAGTATGTTATTTGAGATGAATGCTCGAGATTGAAATACAGAGAAGTTGAATCCAAAAAACAAAGCTGAAGTGAATAATATTTTGAGATTGTTAAAATGAGACTAGAGTAACAGAATTTACTGTTGGCATATTGATGTAGTAATTCACGTGATTAAAAGCAAGTGATAGAGGCCTAAAGGGTAACACCATTCCCTTCTTGGTTGTTGCAATTGGGCGCTCTGGGGTGCTTTTCTCTGCCATGTCAATGTCTTCATCTAACCATTTGTGTTTGAAATTGAAAAGCAAATATATTACGTAACATTTAAGAAAGAAATATAAGTTAAAAACATGACAAAATCACAGGAGAGAATTATGAAGTGATTGTAAGTTGAAATGTTTGTATGTTACCAGCAAGAAAGTATAGTTTATGAGAAGAGAAATCTTTTTACAATATATTGATAAGGAAAGAAAAAGGTAAGACTTGGTACTTTTCAATGATTTAGCAATTGAAACAGAACACTGGTTTGTAGTTCCCTCTTCCTGGTTTTCATCCTCCACAATAATGGACTTAGAATCTCCAAATGCTGCAATTTAACTTTACCTTGTTAGAGAGAGTCTTTAGCAGTAATAGAAACAAGCATTATGGGACAAAAGTTAACAAACTAACAACTACTCCTCCATTTTTATTTAATTATCAGAAGTGGATTGCTTTCTTTTTTTTATCTTTATCTACTTTTTTTATTACTTTTAATTTTTTTTTGTTTTTAATATCAATCAAGGTATTTTTAGAAGAATAATAATTAATACTTTCTTAAATTCCTAAATGAACAATTGATACTTTTTTAAAATTTTAAATAGACAACTGAATGGAAAAAAAAATTATATAAAAAGAAATGAAATAACATTTATCTATTAAAAAAAAGTATGGGAACTTACGATTCAGAAATGTCAGAGCAAGTATAAAACAAAGGTTGAAAAGCAGAGAAAAGCCTAGCAGAGCACCAATACAAATCCAGTACCAATAGTCTTCTGTAAACATGCTTCTAGCCTTGAGAAGAGCCTTCCCAACTGTAGCCTCAAGGACTCTTGGATCCTTATTGGGCTGCAAAGAAGATCAATGCATGTAGTTTGGAAAGAAAATGAAACAAAGAAAGATTTTCCACATGTTAAAGATCTTACAGCGCTCCATCTCTTGTCAAGGAATTCATTGATGGCAATGGCATTCTGACCATACATCAAGGGAGAAGCATAATAGCCCCATATCATCCAGGGTTCAATGTTATCTGTAAATGAGATAATTGAAATTGAATGAACCATTCTTTTTGAGACATTTACATGAATTAATGATCATACATTCCGTTTTACCAATGAAGTAGAGGTAAAAAAGAATAATTAAGGCTCACCTCTGGCAATAATGAAACCCCCAAGTACGAAAGTAAGCAGCAGTATAAAGGTACCAAGTGTATTTGCCACAACTAATGTTCTTCCAAGACCAGCAATGAATCGGAACAGAGACAAACCCATTTGATGAACACAGAAGAATGCTAACAACTGACGAAAAAATCTGCAAAAGTTGTTTAATTTCAAGATTACAGTTTATTGATTACTACTTGCAAATCAATGAAACAAAGGGAAATGCTAAACAGGAATCTGGTTAAGGAATTAGAATTAGATAGTGTAATTTTTAATAAGAACTTTCTACTTTTGATTTCTAAAACAGTGCCCTTGGGAAATGAACTATACAACTGTATTAACTAATCAAACTTCCAAATATTTACTCCAATGAATGCAACACAAAACTGGGAACAAAAATCATCCTAACTCCTAGGTAGTAAGCATGCACCCAATAGTACCAAGAAAGGTCATTGGGTAAATACGAGTAAATTGGTCTTTTGGTATCTAACTCTTATATAATCATACATTTAAGTCTCCAAGTTTTTAAAGTAGACTCTTACACCCTATCTGAAACCTCTGTCATGCTTAAGTCCCTTGTAGTGCATGAAGAAGGTTTTAGATAGTGACTTATGATGGAGGCTTGGGATAGCGACTTAAGTATTTATTTTGAAAATTTAGAGATTTAAGTACATGATCTTGTCATAGTTAGGTACCAAAATGTAATTTACTCGGAACAATCATTGAATAACTGATGACAGCTTAGATTTTTATAAAATACATATACATAGAGAACAAAGCATAAAATGCAATTTATGATAGGCCTACATGTAGTAGTGTAAAGTTTTGGAATGGTTTATTCCTTGATATAAATTGAACAAATTTTTCATACCTACTTGCAGCAGGAGCAAATCCTACGGTGTAATAAGTAAGAGCAACCCATAATCCTGACTCCACAAAAGAGAGAGGGATTCGAAAGATCCATATGGGCAGTGCAAAAGCCCATGCTGGATAAAACAGTAAATCTCTCTGCTTGAAGAAAACAGGTAGTCTCATGATAGTCAATGCAAGCTCAGCCATTCCATTGAACATTATATTAATGAGACTGAAGAATAGTGCACCATAATATTTTCTCCCATCTTCAAGCTGGCCATGTTTCATTTCTGTTCTGAAAAACGTTGTCATAGTAAGCAAAGACATTATCGTAATCTGAGTAGTCTTAAATATGTATATAAAAGCACTGCGCTTCAACAGTAGCCACTCCCGTGCAAAACATGCCTTAAAGAGTTCTAGTTTTGAGATCCCATATTTATTTTTAACCAATGCAGCAGGATGAGTTTTTGAACGGTCATAAGGAACCTGAAGCTCTTGGCAAAGTTTTTGGCCGATGCTAGAATTGTTGAAGTGGGCTACAAACTCAGGCACAGTAACATAATGGTAAGGTTTGTCCTTTGTGAACCAGTATTGCTCTTGGTCCTTTCTGGAAGTAACCTCTTGTAAGAAGTCTGCAACCCCTTTCCTTTCAGGGCATTTGAAGCCAACACTCTCAAAAAAACCGAGGACGTTCTCACGTGGACCTTGGTATACAATCTGACCTTCTGAAAGCAAGATTATGTCATCAAAAAGGTCATATATTTCTGGTGCAGGTTGCAAAAGAGAGATTATCATTGTAACATCCATTACATGCACGAGCTGCCTCAAGAACTTGACAATTTGGAAGGCGGTGGAACTATCCAAACCAGTTGAAATCTCATCCATTAAGAAAACTTTTGCAGGTCCTACCAGCATCTCACCTGCATCCATGATATGAAAGCTACTATTTGAGAATAGAACAAACCAAAAACCTTGAAAATTGAAATTTTAAGCTATTTTCATTTTAAATTTATACTTTTAATTACAAAATCCGTTTCAATTTTCAAAAGTTTGTATAGAATTACAAACTTTTAAAAACAGAAAACAAACCGATAGTTTTACAAATAAAAATAAAAACGGGAAATGGAATCATTCTAAATCCAAAGGGCCCTTTTTATCTTTATTTTCTATTTTCATTTTTAGTTACATAAATGCTACCTTGTTTTCACTTTGATTTCCAGTTTTGTATAGGAAACATTAATTATTTTCATTGTTTTTCATACAAACTTTTGAAAAATAAGAATAAAGCCACATTTTTATAACTAACAATGAAGATAGAAAATGAAAACAGAAAATATTTTCTCAAACTGAACAACTACTTATTTTCACTTTTATTGGAAAACAGAAAATACTTTCTTGTAACTATTTTCCCATACCAGTAGTTAACCGCCTTTTTTCTCCACCAGATATTCCCCTTCTCATCTCATCTCCTACCAAAGTATCAGCACATAATTCCAATCCAAGAATCTGAATACATTTTCTTTGATATGTCAGGAAACAAGAAACCTGGTATAGTGGTTGAATGGACAGTAATCAAATAGAAATTAAGCAACCAAACCTTGAGAACATAATCTGTAATGAGACTTGTTTCTTGACCTTCCACCGCAGTGGCTTTCATGAAAGCATCTACCTCTGGATCTGGATTGATTCCTGCTTGCTTTTCTCGCCTTATCAATTCCACAAGTAGTTCATGCCTTGTTCCAACTCCTAAGCAGCGCCCAGAAAAGTCCAGTGTATCTCTTACTGTCATCTCTCCATGGTGTAGATTGTGTTGGCTAATATAAGCACAGGTTCTCTGAGGAACAAATTCTGATAACTCATGACCACAGTAAGTGACTCTTCCTGCTACCTGTAGAATTGTGAATTTTGATAATGCATAATCAAAACTATGAGCATGGATTTTATATAGCTCATGTTGCTGCACTATTTGTCGTTGGTCCATAGGTGAGAAGTACAATCTGTTATTATAAATATTGGAAAGCCAATCATATTTACTGATTCTCCATGTTCCATAACACAAGCACGTTTAAATTGAGAGGAATATAGAAGGCACTTAGTAAGTACAAGACAACATTAGCATATGAAAGACATGATAAACTTTTAAAACGGTTTCTTAAGTTTCGTAACATGTGAAGTAACATTACTCTATACAGTAGCCGATACTGATACATCAAATGGTAGAAAATATTACTTTTTACTTTTTCTCCCCTGTTTGGGGGATTAGCTAAAACGCAAATCCACAATCATGCTCGAGTATCATTTTTTTTAGTAAGATAATTATGGACAACAAAATTCTGCCAACCAAATTTTAAAGCAGCTATATTTTATAATGTTGGACAACAATCAACCCAATTCAATACTGCTAAGATACAAAAAGAAATAAGAACACAAGAATTATAGTGGTTCGGATTGAATCCTACATCCACTCTTCAAGATACTTTCGGTCTTTTATTTGAGAGAGAAACAGCAAGAACTTTACAAGAGTTAGTTTTCTCACACTTGATCTCTATGCACTCAACAAGGTATCTCACTAGATTATTTTGTTACTCCTTATCTCTAGAATCAACTAGCCCAGCCATTATATAGGAGGAGGTATCAAGCCTAAAGTTAGAAATAGCTAACTTAACAAACCAAGACTTCTCCAACTAACTCTTAAACAGTAATGACATCTAATTATAACAGCTAAGCCAATGAAGATCCACAAAATTCTACAAATCTCCACCTTGGGTCTTCATGGGCAGCTTCAGCTTCAATAGATGTCCAAGTCTCTGACTTGAAACTTTACTCGTCAAGTCTTCGAATGCTTACTAAGTCGAGGCAGTGTTCAAACTTAGAAGCAAGGATGACCTTGGTTAACATGTCTGTAGGATTGTCTGCAATGATGTCTCAGATGAAATGGAGCCTTACATCTATATGCTTTATCCTTTCATGGAATGAATTCTTAGAGAGACATATAGCACTTTGGCTATCACATATAACCTCAGTGTTCAGTTCCTTTCCTTTCAATTCCTCTGCAAATCCTTTCCTCCAGATGGCTTCCTTTATGGCCTCAGTCAAAGCAATATATTCTGATTCAGTGGTTGATAAAGCCACAACTGATTGAAGATTTGCTTTCCAGCTAACTACATTTCCATATAGAGTGAAGATATAACCGGTCATGGACCTACTCTTGTCTATATCAGCTGCATAGTCAACACCCACATATCCAGTTGATTTTCTGAACCTTAATCCAATATCTGAAGTCCTCTTCAAGTATCTAAACACCCACTTGATTGCCATCCAGTGTTCTTTGCCAAGATTTCCCATAAATCTGCTAACTAGACTTGCTCCATAGGCTATATCTAGTCTTGAACAGACCATCGCATACATCAGGCTGCCTATTGCATTAGCATATGGAACATTGCTCATGAATGTGTACTCTTCTTCACTGTCTAGAGATTGAGTTGAAGACAATCTGAAATGACCAACAATAGGAGTAGAAATTGGTTTTGCATTGAACATATTGAATCTCTTCAAGACCTTTTCAACATAGCTTATTTGATTGAGATGAATTATGCCTTTACCTCTATCCCTCATAACGTCCATGCCCAAAATCCTTTTTGCTTTTCCTAAATCTTTCATTTTGAATTCTGAACTCAGAACCTGCTTTAGTCTCTTAATAGCTAGAACATCCTTGCTAGCTATTATCATATCATCTACATATAAAAGCATATATATGTAGTTCCCTGTGGATTCCTTCTCGAGATAGACACAGCTATCATAAGAACTTCTCTGGTACCTTTGGACACAACAAAACTATCAAACCTTAGGTGTCACTTCCTTAGAGACTGTTTAAGTCCATATAGTGATTTCTTCAACAAACTGACCATGTTTTCTTTTCCTGTCACTTCATGTCCTTCAGGTTGCTTCATGAATATTTCTTCATCAAGCAAACCATGCAAGAATTTTGTCTTTACATCCATTTGATCAAGCTCTAGATTATAAGAAGCCACTAGAGCTAGAATCGTTCTTATACTAGTGTGCTTGACCACAGGTGAAAAGATTTCATTGTAATCTACTAGGCATGGTAGAAAAACCTGCGCCTGCGGATATCCGCGGATATTACCCGTGACGAGGCAGATTCAAGTAGCTTAATAGATATCTCAGGTAGATTAAACGGGTATTTTAGAAACCCATTAATAAACAAGGTGGGTAGTGGTATAGAGGTACTCGTGCTCGCGAGTACCCACTATGGCGATGTGAATCGTGAGAGTAAAATATATTAGACTTGTTCTCTGACAACTATATGAGACTTGTTAGTGAAATATTATTTAATTTATTTGGCTTGTAAAACATACACTTGACAATTTACATATCAGGATTTGGACACTTGGCAATTCACAAAATATTTCATACCAAGATGTGGTTTTTAAAAAAAAATTGTATTTTTCTTGATATTTTATTGAATAATGATTAACTATAGATACCCGCAATATCTATGGGCACCCGTCAAACTCGCTCAAATCAGTTTAGGCAGGTACCCAGCGGGTAGCGAGGCGGGCACGGATATCCCATCACGGGGTGGGTAACTGGTAAGTACTATTCTTTACGCGCCCGACCCTGTTGCCATCCCTAAATCTACACCCTCTTTCTGTGAGAAGCCCTTTGCTACTAGTCTTGCCTTATACTTTCCCTTCTCAGGGCAAGAATCTCAGGTTTTCTTTTGAAAATCCACTTGCATCCTATGAGTCTTTGCTTTTTAGACCTTTCCACAAGTTCCCAATTATGGTTCTTTATGAGAGAATAATACTCCTCCTTCATAACAATTTTCAAGTTCTCACAATCAGCACTTACCATGGCTTCTTTGTAACTGGCAGGATGAGTGCTAGTCTTTTCATACTCCAATGTCAATGCACAGGATATAATATCTACGTAGACATACCCTTCTGAAACTTTCCTGTCTCTAGTCAACATGTAATCACTTTGGTTTGTTTCAGGTTGGGTTCCTTCAGGTTGGTGAATGATAATCTCATCAGGTTACCTTGGGGTAATAGGCTTCACCTTCAGCTGAACTCTCCTTTCTTTTTTGGCAATTTCTGGAACAACAGGGTCCTGTTTGTCATCCTTCATCATTTTTTCTTCTTAAAAGATAACATCTCTACTTATAACTGCCTTTCCTCTTCCAGACTCTGTAATCCATACTTTATATCCTTTTACTCCATCAAGATATCCAAGGAAAATCCATTTCTTTGATCTAGGTTCTAACTTCCCCTCATTGTTGTGAATGTATGCATCATAATCAAAAATTCATAGGTAAACAAGTTTGGTGCCTTGCCTGTCCAAAGTTCCTCTAGTGTCTTGAATTGAATAGTTGCAGAAGGAGATCTATTGATGATATATGCAGTTGTATGAATAACTTCTCCCCAGAACTATTTGTTGAGCTTGGCATTGGAAAACATGCACCTTACCACCTCTAAAATAGTTCTATTCATTCTTCGGCTAGATCATTTTGTTAAGGAGTCAATTTGACTGTCTTATGCCCTATAATTCCATTGTACTTACAAAACTCATTGAACTCATCACTTAAGTATTCCAAACCATTGCCAGTCCTAAGCACCTTGACTTGTTTTCCAGTTTAAGTTTCAACCAAAGCTTTCCACTATTTAAAGGTTTTGAAAGCTTGGTTTTTGTGCTTTAGCAAGTATATTCATACTTTCCTTAACCAATCATCAATAAAAGTAATCTAATACCTAGCTTCACCTAATGATTGAGTTCTAGCAGGTCCCCATATATCAGAATGTATATAGTCTAGAATCCTTTTAATAGTATGTATACCGGTAGGAAACTTAGCCCTTTTCTATTTTCCATACAAACAATGTTCACAGAAATCCAGTTTGTCATAATTGGTTCCTTCTGATAGGCCTTGCTTATGCAATTCTTCTAATCCCTTCTCACTGATATGAGCTATTCTAAGATGCCATAATCATTGAACATGAATTAGCTGAATTGATAACTATTTTACCTTGCAACGTATAGAGACCATTGTGCCTAATTCCTTTCATAATTTGCTTGGATCCCTTTTTTTATAGCAATTGCATCACTTTCTCCATTGAAATCACACCCTGCTTCACCTAACATGCCAAGGGAAATGAGATTTCTCTTGAGTTCAAGCACATGTCTAACTTTAATGAGGATTTTTATAGATTCATCGTCTACTTTGATTCTGACAGTCCCTATACCAGCTACCTTGTAGGAAATGTCATTGCCCATTAGAACCCTTCCAGCATCTACTTTCTTATAAGTATCAAACCAATTCAGATTCAGGGTCATATGGAACGTGCACCCTGAATCTAGAATCCATTCTTCACTACATGGATGATCAGTGATAGTGAGAACATCAAAACTTTCATATCTATCTGCCACAGTTGCAAGATCAGTTCCTTTCTTGCTTTTGCTATTATTTTTTTCTTTCTTTTTGGACAATCTCTTCGAAAATAGCCTTCCTTGTGGCAAAAGCAACAAGACTTCTTAGTCTTTGGCTTCTTTTTTGGATTCTTTGATTTATTCTTTTTTTTTTCTTAAATTTTCCTCGAGCAAATAGAGTTTTAGCATTAGCACCATCTCCTTTGATTTCACTGATCTATTTCTTCGTCTCCCTAGCATTTAGTGTAGATTTGACTTCTTTCAGAGTGAGTGAGTCTCTTCCAAACATCATAGTGTCAACAAGATTTTCATATAATGGTGAGAGAGAACATAACACCGCTAACCTCCACATCAATGCTCTTCAAGTCCAAGATAGCCTTCGTGAATAGTGATACATGTTTCCTTATGGATGATCCTTCCTCCATCTTGAGTTGATGAATTCTCTTCTTTAGGTATAGCTTGTTTGTCAAGGATTTTGTCAGATACAATCCTTCAAGCCCGTTGCAGTGATTTCTTCAACAACCTCCCTCAACACCTCATCACCTAAAGACAAAGTGATCAAGCTATGTGCCTGACTCATTATTTCTTTCTTTTCTTTATCTATCAAGGTAGCAGGTAATTTGCTTTCACTCGTGAGTGCATCTGCAACCCCTTGATGAATTAGAAGCGCCTTCATCTTGATCCTTCATAAGTTGAAATTATTGTCACCATTGAACCTCTCAATGTCGAACTTTGTTGAGCCCATCGCGGAATTGCCCCTTCTTGAACCGAAGCTCTTGATACCAATTGTAATGTTAGGCAACAACAATCAACCCAATTCAATACTGCTAGGATGAAAGAAGAAATAAGAAGAACACAAGAATTATAGTAGTTCAGATTGAATCCTACATCTACTCTTCAAGATACTTTTGGTCTTTTATTTGAAAGATCGCGCAAAAACGTTACAAGGGTTGGTTTCCTCACACTTGATCTCTTTGCACTCAACAAGGTATCTCAACAGATTATTTTGTTACTTTTTATCTCTAGAATCAACTAGCCAAGCCATTATATAGGAGGAGGTATCAAGCATAAAGTTAGAAATAACTAACTTAACAAACCAAGGCTTCTCCAATTAACACTTAACTAAAACAGTAATGACATCTAATGATAACAGCTAAGCCAATGAAGATCCACATAATTCTACATACTTTTAGAACTTTAAGACCATGGATTAAACTAGAACAACTTCTATCAATTAATGCATGCTTCAATGGATCAAGTATCGTCTAAATCCATAAATGATAGAATGAAAAAAGAAAATGAAGGGAAATTTTCATTGCATTTTATATAAACATGGTGCAAGAGGAAGGCCAACCCTTAAATCCCTGTCTAGTTTTCCAGCAAGTGCTTGCAGCAATGTAGTTTTTCCTGATCTTGGAGGCCCCAAAAGCAAGGTCAATCTACAATGTTTGAGATAGATAAATAGACAGATAGAAGGTAAAATGAAAAATTAGCACCACATCTAAAATTATATACTATATAGCACTATGTCCCTCCTCCAAGCAATTCTAGGACACATTCCCAATTGAAGTTAGGAAATGCACTATGTAAGTATGTAGCCACTATTAAAATATAAAAGACTCCATCAAGTACCTTGCAGGTCTGACAATACCACTAGCATCTTGGAGTATCTTGACAACACTTTTCTTTGAGGGGAGGATATTGATTGATCCCAGAATTCTCTGTTTGACAAAAACAAGGCAGATGAAATTATCATGAGACAATGTTTTAGAACAATGTAAAAAGGTTGAATTAATTTATAAATTAATAAACCAGTGCAGGATTTCTTAATAAATCTCTTTAGAATGTTGAGATAACTCCAACATCAATCAAAAATATTAGTTACTCAGTAATATTAGTTACTGGCAACCATTAATTTATAAATAGTTTATCTATTGATTTAAATTTGACTTTCTTTCAATAAATCCTTATATTTTACAAGTTTGCAAAAATATTTCTAAGGTTCTGAATTATTTCTAGTCAGTACAATAATCATATTAGAGTTTGGTCCACTACACAGACTTCATTATAAATTTTAAAAATAATTTATAGTGCGCTTGATTTGATAGTACATAATGGAAAGAATGATTAGATATATAATGGAATGAGATGGAATGGAATAAAAATATTATCGCATTATTTGAATATTTTAAAAGAATTCAATTTAAATATACCTGTAAAGTTATTTTAAATTCACATTCAATTATGGATTAACATTTTTTCTTAATTTCAGAAATAATTATTTTATTAATCACATCTATGATGAATTTTGATCAGTTGACAGTTTAAAAGTTTTTACATTGAGTGACAGTGTATACAAATTAAACTTATTTTAAAATGGAATAGAATAATAAATACATTTTATTGTTAAGAAAAGTAATGAAAAAAATTCATTTTAATTTTAAAATATCATATAATCCTAATTTAACCCAATTGAATAATTATTAACGATATAAAAAGTAAATTTCTAATTTAATGAGTTTGGTTCCGTCTTGTTAAGGATGAGAATAAATCATTAAGTCTATCTATGACTTATGACCTAACCTATTTAAGATCTAGTTTGAGTTAGCGTATTTAATATAAAAATCAGGCAACTTTTCTTCAAAAAGTCTATTTAATCAAACAAGCTAGGTTTGAGTTTTTGGAAAAGTCTTTCTAACTTTTTGGATTGACTTTTTTAATTTATAATATATTATAATATAAATATGCATGATATTTTCTATGAATTATAGTTTATAAAATTAAAATTTATTAAAATTATATTTAATTTGCAAAATTGATATTTAAATGTATAATGTAGGTTTTTAGCTTGTTAAAGACATATTTATTCATTTAAAATAGATTCATTGATTGATTTAATAATCACATTTAATATGCAAAATTGGTATTTAAATATATATTGCATGAAGGGATGATTTTTTTGGAAATTAATCCACAGATATCTTGCTTCGAGAGCAATCTTGCTCATCCTCGCGTCACATACCTGAAATACAATATGGATGAAGTAAGTGTATATAATAAAATATAAATTTATATTTTTATCATATCATATGACTTACCCAATTATATTATATATTTTAAATATTAAATATATTAATATAAAATAAGTATATTAAAATTTATTATTAAATATATTACTATTTAACAATTATATTATTATTGATATTGATCCGGTCTGGATACCGGCCCCCATTCTTGTGACGACAGAGTGACCTCATATAAGGAAAACCGGTGTCCTGGTTTAACATTACCACACCGGATATCTAATGTCTGGCCGTCCGTCCTCATCACACGATTGCCCTATTTATATATCCCATAACGGTTCTTTGTTCATTTTCACAGGAACATTTGTATAACTGTTGGCTTTTCAGTCACAACAAGATAGGAGCCCCTAATAACTTATCAGCGAAGATACTGTTTGTAGCAAAATACGTCACATCAATGGTCTCAGAAAGCAAGTGGATGTGTCAGCAGATTATGCGGAAAAGGTGATTATCCTCCCCTCTTCCTAGAGGATCGTACTCTGATAATTGACCTACCCTCCTGACACATTCTGAAAGTTGAGCCACCCTGATTGACATAATATACACGCTATCAGAGCTAAGGGACCCACCTGCACCCAACGACTCATTTTTCTCACGTACAACTATAAGTAGCATATTTCAACACACATGCATGGTATCGTTGTTCTATCTCAGACTTACTGCTACTTCGCTTGAGCATTCATTGAGTTCTTACACTCTTCTAACTTGAGCGTCGGAGAATCTTCGTAGGTGGCACCACCTTTCGCCCCCCTGCAACGTGAAACGTTGGTGTGAAGGATCTCCAGGACAGCAAGACCGGCCTCTCCCACTGAGAGACCGGATTATAAAACCGGATATACCCTGTTTCGGTGTGCAAACCCTAAAAACACCTGCATTCTTGTGGCTGGTCACACACCGGATCCTAGACCCCGGTCCAGACCAGTTCAGATATATATTTAAACTAATACGTAAAAGGTGTGAATTGTGACATCCTGACACTGTTGAGGGCGGAGAATGATCGCCAGTACACAGGCACAGACAAGTAACGGCTCGTGGCAGGCTTCCAGCAGGGAATGTGTCATCCCGGGCACTGTTGAGGGCGGGGAGTGATCGTCGATGCATGGCGCGCGGACAAAGAGCGGCTCCTGACAGGCTTCCAGTGGGAGGGACACATAATAAACCGAATACATACTAGAATGAGAAAGATCAAAAAACTACAGGTATGAGACTATACAGTCGAGGATAGCTTAAAGGTATTAATTCGTACTACCTATACCAATAAATGCATTTGCCTTTTCAATGGCCCATCACTTAAGGACTCCAAGGTTAAGCGTGCTTAACTTGAAGAAATTCTAGGATGGGTGACCTCCTGGGAAGTTCTAGGGAAATGTGTGATTGAGGACAAAGCACACTGGAAATGTCTAGTGTTGATCAGGGCGTTACAGTGGTATCAGAGCATGACTTCTCCTAATACGGTATGGTTCGGGGACGAACCAGGTGGAAGCTGGTGGGCGTGTGACATCCCGGCGTTGTTGAGGGCGGGGAGTGATCGTCGGTGCATAGATATAGACAAGGAACGGCTCCTGATAGGCTTTCAACGGGGAATGTGACATCCCGTGCACTTACGCAAATGTGCAGAGTGTGAGTTCTTTTCTCCAAGCTACAGCTCAATTCAATACATATTTGCTTCACCAAAAAAAATTAAATACATATTTGGATTCATGGTATTTTCGTGATCGAATAATTGTTCGGAGACAACTTTTCCTTAATGTATTTTGCGTGTATAACTACAGATATGAAGAAAATAAAAATAAAAGAGAGGAAATGAAATATAATATTTAATGTGATAAAAAAAGAGAGGGCTAAAAGATTAAAAAAAGAGTTTAATATACGTGTGGTGTTTACCTTTCACTGCTCTTTTAAAATAATCTACTTTAGTATTATATATATATATATATATATATATATATATATATATATGATGTAATTTTAATACAATGATAAATAATCTTCTTTATGTATACCCTTTTAAAATCCATATTATTTAAATCTATTTTTATTTTCATAATATTAGAGTTAGAAAAATCAAACTAGTAGGGAATTGTTATGTCTAAATCTATACTTTATTTTATGTTAGGTTTTATATTACTTTTTATGCTATAGTAAACATATTATGATTTAAAAAATACATTAAAATATGTTTTTTATTTATAAAGACAAATTTATCCTTTTTATCATATATTATTCATTTAAAAGTTCAAAACAAAAATAATTTTTTAATTATATCATTACTTCATCTAATTTTTTAACATTTCAAACACTTGTCATAAAAAAGAAAAACCTATTTCTATATAAATAATTTATAAAAAGAAAGTATTTAATAAGGCGTATTAAATATATATTTCTCATCTAACACCAGCACACAATATTAAAAAAATACTTTTTTTTCATTTCACTTTCTATCTCTTTTGGATATTGTTATTAAGATTAGTCTAATCCAATCAATTAAATCGTAAACCAACTAATTAATTAATTAAGTTTATTTTTTAATAATATATACCAATTCAATTACAATTAAATTATTAATTTAATCATTATTTATTTAATCCTATATTTTCATAGATTGCATGAAGGATTCAACTATTGAAACATTGCTTTCCAAAAGTACTTTCTCACCTGTAATAATAAATTAAAGTGGCTGTGTGGTGGGTGTCCAAAAGGATCAGAATTCAGAGGCTAGAGGAGCCTACCAGTTTACACATCATTTTAGGAACAAGTTATCTTCAAGAAGCATTTAATTAAAACAGATGCACACCTAATAACTTCCAATTCCAAACCGACACCTTGTTTTTGGATGCTGAAGTATAAAAATATAATTTTCATATAAATATCAAAAGAGGGTAATTTTTAAGCCCCCTCTTTCCCTTCTCCTAAATTAAATTTACAAACAAAACCTAAATATGAATTATATATATAACATTAATTATGCGTCACTCTAAAAAATATTTTCTTTTCTAATTTATCCATATTAATTGATAATTCAAACCAATTGTTGATTGGTCTAGTGGTGTCAAGGGCTAGACTTTAGTAGGGAGATCCAAGCCACAAATACGATTGGGAGGAGTTCAAAACCTTAACCCCGGAACAAGCTCCGAGCCAAATTAGTCTGTCCAGTGAACTGGATACTGGTGGTATTATACCAAAATTTTTGGAAAATAAATGAATAATGGGTCCCATCTTACCAAATAATGTCCTTAAAATATTATTATTATTTATTAAAATTTAGTAATTACACTTCAAGTGCATTGTAAGTTATGGAGGGAATGAATAGATGAAAAGTTTTAATTTCTTGATTAGAACCACTAATTAAAGTACGGGTTAATATTTTTTCTTTAATATTTTATAATTTTTAAGAAGAAAAAATTTTCCTTTCTATTTTGTAAGATAGAAGATTTGTGTTTTGATACACAAGAAAGTGGTAAGTGCACACCTTCATAACCGTGTTTCTTTTTGTGTTTAGAGAGAAAAAAGGAGGAAAAAAAAAAGGAAATATAAAAAATAAAAGATAGGATAGATGTAGAAAAAGAAAGAAATAAACGATGAAAATCACATAAAGAAATCAATCAACAATTAATTTTTGTTTTATGATTTCACTGTAATAATAAATATGTACTCCCTTATTTTTTATTTATTTTTTAAGATTGTTATACACTTCTTAATAAATATAATTAATATATTTTTTATTTATTTTGTTTATTATTATATTTTAATATTTAATAAATGTATTCCTAATTTAAAGAAAATGGTATAATTAGTAAAAAATATTTAATTTTGTTTTAAATTTTAAAAGGATATATTCTTAAAAACAAATTTAATCTCTGGCAATAAAACACGGATGGAGTATTTGGTTAAAAATATGTCCAACTTATATTAATTTATCAAATATTTATTATTAGTTACTCCTAATCAATATTATATAAATGTGATTTAGAAAATTAACCAATATATTTTTATGAAATTTTTTTAATGCGTATCACATGATACATTTTAAGAAATAATTTTTTTATTAAAAATTACGTTAGACAAGCATTAAAAATTGTAAAAGAAGCAAGGATAGAATTTTCTTATTGAAAATTACAAAGATATTGTTTAAGAAAGTAAAATTTTTTTTATTGGTACTTATATGAGGATTGTTTAGAAATTAAGATAGGGGAATTTTAATAATGTTTTTAAATAAATTTTTTTATTTTTACTTTCTTAACTAATGTTTTTAGGACACTTGTTGAGTAAAAATATGAAATTATATTTGATGTAAATATAAGTATTACCATATGAAGGCAGGCAGTGCCATGAAGCATTGTACTAAAACCATTAAAGACAGAAATTAGGAATGGTGGGAAAGTAACATGTTGAATCCAAACAATACCTGTATGGCATTCATGGTGGAATTCACTAATGTTGGTAGTGCTCTGCTTCCATTAAATGCATCCCCTTCCACAAACAAATTTTCAAACCTAACTTCAACCTTTGGAATCTCTATAGCCACCCTAATCAACAAAACAAATCAAACATTAAACATGATAATTTTTCAAATACCCTCTAAAAAATAACAGTTGGTTGGTATCAAACCACAGAACAAGAGATGACTCATAAAAGTAAAAAAAAAAAAAACATAATTTCCAGCTAATTAGCAACATGATAAAACACAAGATCTCATGTATATTTTATATATAACATGATTTAGAAATGAGAGGAAAGAGAATAAATAAATGAATAACCTGTTAATCCTCTCCCTCATCTTACAGAGGAACTTCTCATTGTCATCTTCAACAATTTTTAGTATAGCATCAAGGAGTTTCTTCTTATCTTGAAAACCAAGATTGGATATATCAACTAGTTCATAATTGAACCTTCCACTCTCCAAAACTTGCTTGACTATGCTTTTTGTAAGCCTTTCAAAAGTGGGAAGCCTCTCTATGGCTGCCCACTTGAGTTCCTCTTCATCATGTTCCCTTCTGCTGCTCCTCTCAAAGACATCACCACCATGGATTCCACTCCAAAGCTCAGGAACACTTGTTGACACCCAACTCCTCCTGCTTGAAGATCCCATGCTCATCCTCAAGCTGCTCACTGACCTCACAGCATCATCTCCATCCAACCCTTCTTGATCCATGCCTATGCTATGTGTGCTATAGGGACAAAGGGAAAATTCTTATGTGGGGAAGTGATAGGGGAACTTTTATAATGTAATCTCAAATGATTTATATGTGCACCAGTTTAATTTCAAAGCTACTGTTTGGATAGACACATCATGCAAGGACATCATTCATGTGTAGACACATCTATTTACCTACTAATTTGAAAAAAAATTGAATACTTATTCATCTTTCTAAAACAATTTATATATTACCCTTTTTAAATAGGAGGAATAAACATAAATTATCAAGAACTGAGTTTAAACCTTATCCTCTCTCTTATTAGCACTTATTCATCTCATTTACTATTATTTCAAATGATAAAAAAAGTAGGAACAAACTTAATGGAAAAATTTACGGGAAGATACAACATTTCTCAAAAGATTTTATACCACTAAGAGAGGAAATTTTCAAATGCGTTAACATCACAATCACGTGCGTTGTGATTATCTTGTTCTTTATTAACTTTTTTTGTGTGATTTATATTTAATGTTCATCTAACGAGAGATAAAGCCCCTAGGACCCGAGTTAGTTGAAGAATTTGAATAATTTGCAAGAGATCTTAAATTTATATATTAATGTTTACATGTACAATTTAAACATAAACGAAACTCATATTCCCGTATTTTTGAGTTGTTCTGAAGTTACATTTAAAGTTTCACCGTGCTAATGTATATATAATAAATAACTTCAGTCCATTCGTTTTTGTTTATTTGTAATTTAAGTTTTTACAAAATAACTGAAAAGAGTAATGGATATTTTCATATCTTGTTTTTTCATTTATTGTTTTTCAAATTTAATTATAAAATTCTCATTATATTTCCTGTTTTTAAAATTTTGTACAGCAGAATACTGAAAATAATTTTTTCATGTTCCTTGTTTTTAATTTTTTCCAATACAAATTTTTATAAACAAAAAAATATGATAACAGCTGTGTAACTAAAATTGATAAAAAATAAGAAATGAAGCAATAACCAAAAATTCCCTTAACTTATAAAATTATTTGTTATTTCTTTTTATATATTTTCATTTATTTTCTGCACTCTATTGAAAATTACGTATAACAACTAATTTTCTCTTTCTTCAATAAAGTGTATATTAAGTAGAAATGTAAGTAACTATTGTAGTATTAAACACTGAAAATAATAGATAAATAAAATATATTTTTCTTCTAAAAAATGACAGTTAAGAAGGAACGGAAATTAGAATATTTACAATATTGGTATTAGAGTTTAATGTAAGTTTATTAAAGTGAAACTTTTTTGAAGTTAAAATAACACTACAATGAAAATAAATATATATTTAGATCAAGCTAATTGTATAATTCATTGGTTTTCTTAATTTATAGTTTTTAAAATGAAAATATGAATCAATTCTGTTATTTTTTTCACTTTTAATTAAAAATACTCATTTTAGATTTTGATGATAATTGAATGAAATACTAACATTTTGCTTTACGAGTAGGTACAGGATATTGGAAGAATTTTCATCGAAACTTCCTTACTTTGTCCATACAAATCAAACTAAAACAAGTTGTTATGAAGTCTTATGCGTGACTGTTTTTTCTGTTCTATGGAAAATAATTTTAACTGAAAATATGTTTAAAAGATTATAATTAATGACAAAAATTATTATATTTAGTTAATTATTGAAATTAAATAGTAGTATGAAACATTATACATACTGGTCAATATCATGTTTAAAGAGATTGATGAAATAATTGTAATAAAAATCAACACTTATAATATATGCTTAAATATGTTTTTTTTTACGTATTTTGGTTTCGGTGCTATACAATATTTTATTTTTTAATCTATACTTTAAATTTGAATTTGTTATTTTTTTAAGAATAACTAAATTACATGTTAATTTGTTAAGATAACTTTTACATATCTCATTATTAACATATGAATTTTTCAGGTTAATAATCAATTAATTAACTACTTTGAGTGAAATTATATCCTTGCATTCTGTAAAATATTTTTGACGAATTCGTAATGCATGCTTTTTTAATCCATTTATTAAAAAAAATTATGCATTGAAGATCTCAAACATAGAATTTTAATTATTTGTTTCATATACAAGATAATTTATTTAATCCAACGTAAAGTTTTAAATTTTTTAATAATGAATGATATATTCATTTTTAAATGAAAACGCTCGTATATTATTCAGATCTTTAACTAGTTTTGTTTTCCCAACTAATCCCTGGCCTTAAGATAGGATTTACCATACACTACAATAAAAAATTGTTTTGTGTATGAGAGAGTTTTACGCAACAGTCAATTTTTCCCATGTAAATAAACTCATGTGGGACATTTAAATCCCACACAACGTATCAATGCAAAACGTGTCTCATGCAATATATCAGTTAATAACTTTGTATAGGATGTGTCTCACACGCAAAAGAATCTGTTTATTTAAATCTTTTCCTTTTTTTACATTTATAAAATAATATTAAATCTGTTGAGATTCAAACTTAATCCACCAAATATACCAACCGGTTATAATAAATTCTACTCATGATTAATCAATTGTAATCAATATAAATACATAATTAATATTCAAAATTTAATCAATATATAAGTTTACAATTAATCACTAGTGGAAAAAATGGATATAACAACGGGATATTATTCAGGGGTAGAAGAGGATCAGTGATAAAAACATGTGCGGTGGCATTTTTGAATTTATAAGGTGAACGTTTTAATCAGAGAAAACTATATATCTACGGTTAACATCATAACCGTGAACGTACCCATCAATATATATTCACGGTTGAGGAGTCAACCGTGGATATATAGTACCTGAAATATATATCGACGGTTATGATCACAACCGTGAATATATATTGATGGGTACGTTCACGGTTATGATGTGAACCGTGGATATATATAGATGTCAATATTCACGGTTGTATTTCCAACCGTGAATATATAGTTCAGGTTTTAGGGTTTAATCACTGGGTACTCTATGTCCATGGTTGTTTCTATAACTGTGAATATAAATTTAATATTTATCCACGGTTGGTATCGTAACCGTGGATATATAGTTAACATTTATCCACAGGTGTTTGTTAAACCGTTAATATATGTTTAATATATTCACGGTTGTGAGGGGGAACCGTGAATATATATCCTTTCTGAAACTTCAAAAGCCACGCCTTTCACTCTTTTTTCAGTTTCTCCTTACTTTTGCTGGTTATCGTCTTCTTCCTCATCCTGCTCTTTGTTGGTCGTAGGCTTCTGGGTTCACTTCCTTCTTCTTTCGCGTGCCCTTCTTCTTCTTCGTTCACCATTGTCAGGTAAGTGCTTCGTTGCCCTTCTTCTTTCGTTCACTTTTTAACCTCTGCTTCGTTGTTATGTTGTATAATTGTAATGGGTTTGCTTCGTTGTCTCTAAGTTTGTGTGTTTATTGTTGAAGCTGAACTCTGTCTCTGCTATTTTGACATTGCCTGTGACATTTTCATTGTTGTGGAGACGAGAAATGGCTGACGAGAATTGATATCTTTTTCATTGTTGCTATTTTGACATTGTTGCTATTTTGACATTGCCTCTGAACTCTGTCTCTGTCTCTGCTGAAATGGCTGACGAGAATTTTATTGTTTGTGCACCAAAAAAATGAAAGAATTGATATCCTTCATAACAAAATATGTATTGAAATCAATTACCAAAAAAAAAGTACTGAAATAAAAACAGTAGCTGTAATGATCATACTGTTTTTGAGGTTGCAATATCTACAAAATTAGAATCATTTTAAGAAAAAACATTTTAAAGGGAAATTACTTAGATATACATCATAGCTGGTGTTTTAAGAAATTAAATTGAGGAAATATGGAATTTGTTATAAGAGTTTTCTATCACATATAGCATATACCCATACATACATAAAAAAATTATAGAAAGTTTGTATTAGGAGAAGTATGTACTTATCAATATGGATTTTTGACCAACCCAACCCGGGCCACCATGTTTAAAAAATAAAAATCCAATACCAAACAAAACTTGAAAAATGTCATAATCCAACACCATATCCATAATTCATAAAATAAAAGTTCAACCCTCATGTCTCAAATTCCATAATCCATCATCCAACACCATAGTTCTACTTGAAAATACCACAATTATATAATGTTATTTCTGTTGCTATTTTTTCTCTCATATAATGTTATTTGTTTACGTTTGTATGTATATGGTTGTCAATGTTGCGAACTCGTAGGCTCATACTAGCTAACTGGTATGAGGATGTGCATGAGTGAACCATAGTTCCCCGTTTGAGATTCGACACAAATGGTCATTAAATTAATTAATGTCATCGTTTGTGTTGAATCTTGAATTGTCCGTTTGGACAGTTTGGGATGAACAATTATTTTTCATACGCCACTGTTAGTATATACAAGTTAGGAGTTATTTTAAAATTTGATAAACTTTCGGTAACTTGTATTTTGTGTTGTTCTCTGGGTGCATATTTGGTTGTGGTTGAATTTGATTTGACCACTCTCATTTTGTGTACTTAGAGACCAAGGCGAAATGCTGCCGAAATTTCATCAAATTTTAAAATAAGTCCTAACCTGTATATATGAATGACGTATAAAAACAATTGTCATGCTGAATGGGTATAGGACCACCACCTTTGTATAAAAAGTGAGGTTGATCATAGCACCTTGTAAACAGTTGGTATGGATCGGAGTTGGATAACTGCATCACGCCTAAGTCTGAAGTACGAGGGGGGAGTTGAATCATTTATAGAATTCGTAGCGAGGAATGCAGTGGGGGTGAATGGAAAGTATTTTTGCCCTTGTGTTAAATGCTTCAACCTGCGTCGGGTAGACTTGGAAAAGGTGCGAGAACATCTACTGTGTGACGGTTTTCTACGTAGTTATACGCTTTGGATATGGCATGGTGAAGATGTGGTGGTGCCAAGTAACAGCTCTCAGACTAAAAATCGAAGCTCGATGCATGACAACGATGTCGACATGGATGACCGGCTCGAGGATATGATCCGTGATGTAGGGGTAGAAGGTTTTAAGAAAGCTCATGTATATACAACTCTGTGTGAGGACTCTGAGCAGTCGTTGTATCCAAACTGCCTCAATTTCACGAGGTTATCAGCAGTTTTGCGATTGTTTAATTTGAAGGCCATAAACGGGTGGACGGATAAAAGTTTCACTGACTTACTGAAGTTGTTGAAAGAAATGCTCCCAGCTGGAAACACCTTGCCGAAAAGTAACTATGAGGCCAAAAAGGTGTTGTGTCCTATGGGTTTGGAGTATGAGAAAATACATACATGCCCAAATGATTGTGTATTATTCTGGGGTGAGTTAGAAATGCTGCATCGATGTCCTAGATATGGGGTGTCACGGTATAAGAAGAAAGAGGCGGATTCTGATGAGGTATGCACTAAAGGGTCTCCTGCAAAGGTGTTGTGGTATCTACCTATAGTTCTAAGACTAAAGCGTCTGTTTGCTAATGCAGATGATGCAAAACTTATGAGATGGCATGCTGATGAGAGGGTTGTTGGTGGACTACTTAGGCATCCGGCCGATGGGTCGCAATGGAAGAAAATGGATAGGATTTTTCCAGAATTTGCCAATGAACCAAGAAATGTTAGACTTGCACTAGCCACAGACGGCATGAACCCGTTTGGGAACCTGATCACAAACCATAGTTCATGGCCTGTTTTGTTGTTTGTTTACAACTTGCCGCCATGGTTGTGCATGAAGCGAAAATATGTGATGTTATCAATGATGATTTCTGGTCCACGACAACCGGGGAACGACATTGATGTATATTTAACTCCATTGGTTGAAAACCTCAAAAGGTTGTGGGAAGACGGGGTTGAAGTGTTTGATGGGTTTACCGGGCGATCATTCAAATTGCGTGCCATGTTATTTTGCACAATCAATGACTTTCCAGCGTATGGTAACTTATCTGGGTACAGTGTGAAGGGTCATAAAGCTTGTCCAGTATATGAGGAGGGGACTAGTTCTGTGTGGTTGCATCATGGCAGGAAAAATGTTTATCTTCGACATCGAAGGTTTCTTAAAGCAAATCATCCATTTCGAAGGTTGAAGAAGTCGTTTAACGGTGCCCAAGATTTTGAAATGGCTCCTCCACCACTATCTGGTCGCCAGGCATATGAAAAGGTGAAGGACGTCAATGTGTAATTTGGTAAGTGTGAAAAACAGCACCGGACACAAAACAACTGGAAGAAAAGGTCAGTGTTTTTTGACCTGCCATATTGGAGGGAGCTTGATGTAAGACACTGCATTGATGTAATGCATGTGGAGAAGAATGTGTGCGACAGTTTAGTTGGTACACTCTTAAACATACCCGGGAAGACTAAGGATGACCTAAACTCGCGTATGGACTTAGAGTTGATGGGTATACGTCAGGATTTACATCCACAATCAAAGGGCAAAAGAACATATTTGCCTCCAGCATGTCAGGATTCTTTATTTAATTTCCTCAATTTTATTATTTGTAATCACTTTATTTCATTGTTGAATAACTTTTGCTTGATGTGTAAATATGTAGGTACGGAAGGTTAGCACTAAGGGGTTGTGCGCTGCGGCTGACCCTGAGGATGACGGGGTCAAGCCACCAGACACCCGTCAATGTGACCTGTTCATTGACGGGTCGGAGGAGCCAGTTGCCACTGGTATGGTGTACAACTTAGGCCCTGTGGCTCACCATCAGACATTACCTGATGGTATGTCCAGGGTCTCGGTTGTGCTCGTCCTCAAGGAGGATGCTGCTGTGCCAGTGGAAACTCAGGAGGTGAAGACCGTCGGTCAGGCGGTGGGCCACTTTCTGATGTGGCCCAACAGACTTCTGGTGATTGCCCCTGGACAGGTAAAAACCCTAAACACTAACTAGCTTTATTTCCTTGTCAATTATGGTACAAAATGTGATGGTTGTCAATTGTTCAACAGGAACAGACATTGAAGAAGCCAGACCCGACCAAGGATCCCATCCGGATGCTATGGCGCATCGGGTATGAGCAAGCAGACGACACTGTTCAGGTCCCATGGCAGCCACTAGTGTTCGGCCGTCCCAGTGATTTTCCAGTTTACGTTACAAATTCTGACATGTGTGACATTATTTTGGGGACGCCGATGCTGAACGGCTCCATCTTTCAGTTGTGGGAGCTGTAAGTATATCCTTGTTTTGTCCAATTTTTTCATTATACAAGTTATTTGTCGCTAACCATGTCTTAACTTGTTTAGGTTTCTGGCAAAACTCTGTGTGGACTTGGGTTTCCAAGGAACTTACGGTTTCTTAGAGCCCTCTCTCATACAGAGGCAAGGAAACACCTCGCAGAACACCCAGACATACATCCAGAATTGGATGTTTGAGTCTGGGAAGCCTATATACATGGGCCCCTATCATAAAGGGTAATATTCTATTCCATAATTATTGTCATGAATTTTTGTATTTTGAAGTCTCACTTATCACTGGTAACTGCAGGGCTCACTAGACGCTTCTGGTGATCTGTCCGAAGGACTATCTTGCTCTGTACTTTGATAGTTTGCATCGGACAGCTCCACAAGACCTGAAAGATATAGTAGAACGGTAAGTTCATCCCTAAAAAATAACCACAAATTCGATTACATCATTTTTAGAACTATACAATTCTAACTTATATTGTGTTTTGTTTGACGTAGGGCGGTGGTTGGATACAATCTACTGATTGGAAACAAGCACAAAGGAAAAACAGTTGTATGGGTGTACCCAAAAGTAAGTCAATCGTATTCATTCAAATCTTCAGTACATATTTTTTAAGTTGCGAATTCACTTATTCTATACTATATGTTCATTGTAGTCTTACAGGCAGAAGGGTACCTACGAGTATGGCTATTTCGTCATGCACACTATGCTGACCATTGTCCAACATCATTTAGTAGATGGATGGACAGATGTAAGTCTCATCATTTGGACTACTTTTCTACCAATTTCATCAATTTCATGTAATAAATAAAGTTTTTATTCTAATTGTTTTGTGCATTGTTTGCAGTACTTTAATGACCGATCATTTTTCCCAAAGGAACTTGTAGATGATGTTAGAAGGCAATGGGCCTCACACTTCATTGAAGTTAGGCAAAGCTAGATATAGGATCTTTATTCTTTTATATATGTATCTAGTAGGATTTAGGGTTTACTTTTATTAGATTACATTCAACTTAATTGTATATACTTTCATTTTTTAGGTTGTTATGAATTGATATAGAAAATAAATTGTTATATATATACATACCATTCTTTTGATATACTGTTGTTGTGGCATACTGTATACTGTACTGGTTGTCTGAATGCAGGGTTGGGAAACGATAAAACAGAATCCATATTAAAAAAAAACCTCAGTATTTATTCACGGTTATGGCAACAACCGTGAATATAGACTATATTTATCCACGGTTACTACCACAACCGTGGATATAGATATATTTTATCCACGGTTGTCCATCATAACCGTGAATATAAGTATTAAAAGGTTTCAGTACAAACTACTTTTATTCACGGTTATGATGGACAACTGTGAATATAGACTATATTTATCCACGGTTACTACCATAACCGTGGATATAGATATATTTTATCCACGGTTGTCCATCATAACCGTGAATATAAGTATTAAAAGGTTTCAGTACAAACTACTTATATTCACGGTTATGATGGACAACCGTGGATATAGATACATTTTATTCACGGTTGTTCTTCATAACCGTGAATATAGGTAGTTTGTAACTGAAACCTTTTAACACTTATATTCACGGTTATGATGAACAACCGTGAATATAGGTGGATATAACTGACACCTTTCAGTTCTTATATTCACGGTTGTCGAGCATAACCGTGAATATAAATAGTAAGTTATATTCACAGTTGTTCTTAACCATAGTCAGATGTGATTTATTACCACGGTTGTTAACCGTGGTTAAAGGCCATCATCTACCACCACGGCTGCAACAACCACGGTTCTTTAACCGTGAATAAAGGCTTTTTTTAACCGTGATTATATCCATTTTTTCCACTAGTGAATACAAATGACAATGATATAAAATAAGATAAATTATTAATTATAAATACAAAATTATTTAATATTGTTTGGTAACCAACATGTAGTCCGTCCGATCACGATCTACCATCTATTAATTTTATAGCACGGGGAAAGAAAAATTAAACTAATTAATATTACATATATGGTAAATATTAAACATACAAAACTAACAAATTATACAAGTTTGATTAAATTTATTTATCCATTCTACTCTATCATCATCTTCTTCTTCTTCTTCTTCTTTGTCATCACCTTCGTCTTCTAAACAATTTTGGGATTCAACCTCATTCTGTCCATCATTAATAAGATTAGGTTAAATTGTGATGAATAACTAGATAATCATTCGTCAATCTAGTCAATGATTTTGGATCTATTAATAGTCTTACATGTGATGTTCTAGATGTCTGATAGGGAAGATCTTAATCACTTGTGTCAATTTCCACGTGGCCTATAAACTTGGTTATTATGGACACATGTCAATAACACTTGTACACAAAGCCATATATGATACACGTTCACCCAAAACCCTAATGTACTTAATTTAAGCACTTTATGTATTCTATATTGAAACATTTGATTTGCATAATACATTGGTAAGCCCTTATATAGAGTAACGATAAAAGAATGATAAGATTCCTATGGCAAGTTAATCAATGGTATAATTACAAGAATATTCTAAGGATTAAAAGGGGATCTCTGTATGACTAGGTTTGACAAACCTCTTAGGTGGAACATGTTAGGTAGCAGACTAACAGTAATATCACACAGTTAAAATAGAGATGAGAAAAGAGGAATTAAACACACAATATTTTACATGGAAAACCCTCAACAGATAAGGGAAAAACCACGAGTAAGACCAGAGAAATAATTTTACTAAGTGGAAGAAATATTACAATTTTTCTCTAATTAAAAGGAGAGAACAATGACACGTTTTCTCTTAAAAATAGGAGAATTCACTTACAAGAAAAACTTAACATCCTAAATTTTATATAAATATTTAATTGAGAAAAATAAGTAGCAAATAATTATATACGAAGCGATTAATGTCCCAAAAGTTTAGAAATTATTTAATTGGGATTTATTATGACTGTTTATAATTATCGAAGCTAAGTGGCCTGAAATTAATACCCGAATAGAATATGAGTATCGGACCAAGTATCTCCAACTCAGATGTTATTGGTCAAAGCTATTAAAGATATTATTGTGAACCTGAATATGTTTTCGGAATAATTTTTAGATAACGTATTGAGTCCAAACGAAGATCCTGTTGTTATGAAACGAGGGATTTTTAATGAGAGGCAAAAACTTAAATGAGAAATTCTAAGTTCAGAAGTCTAATTACAGATGAGGAAGGTATTAGCACCTCACACTGTCCGTTATAAAACAGTTACCTCAAATTAATTACGCACATATTAAATAGCCTAAAAATTAGTTTAACTTCTCATGAAGGAGACCAGAAACGTCGACAACGAAGTCTTCAAGATAAGATCAACAGGACGTCTCGTCCAAATTGATCTTAAATTGAAGACGTAACTAAACAGTGAAAATCGATAGTTAAGAAACAAAACAGAATAAAGATCAAAGGTCAACAGAATGTCTCATCCAAATTAACCTTATTTTTAAGAAGATAGTATTTTAAATAAAATATTAAAAATATGAGACTAACAAGACGTCGCGTCTAAATTAACCTCATGTAAAGAAAACATTATTTTAAATAAAATATTAAAAACATGAGATTAACAAGACGTTGCATCTAAATTAACCTCATTTTAAAAAAATTACTATTTAAAATAAAATATTAAAAACATGAGATTAACAAGACGTCGCGTCTAAATTAACCTCGTTTTAAAGAAATTACTATTTTAAAATAAAATATTAAAAACGTGAAATTAACAAGACGTCACATCTAAATTAACCTCATTTTAAAGAAATTACTATTTTAAATAAAATATTAAATAGATAAAACTGATTAAGATAATGACTAAGACATAAAAATTAAACAAAAGAAAGTGGGCCCGACAGGAACTGATTCCCGCTCCTACGTATTCTCGAACTTCCGAGAAATCAGGGTTACGTAGTTCTTTGTGGATTAAATTTGAGAAAATGTTTAAAATTATATTGAAAATTGTTTTTAATTGATTTGATTTTTAATAAGAAATTTTATGAGAAAGGAGAAATACAAGGCGAAGTACTTCGCATGTGCATAACCCTTCGAAAGCTTATAACGCGAATGTAGGCAAAAGTAATCTTGCACGACATTGCTTATAAGACCTTGAGACATTTATTGCTTAATATCTTAGATTTTTCAAACTTAACATATGTAAAAGTATTAATCTTTATACCTAGAAAGGTGTTTAGATTTTAGCATTTTACACTTTGATTTAACATAGATAAAACTAGTTACCTTTGGCTCAAAAGATATTTAGATTTTTTTAGATTTTCATTTCTTAGAGTTGACATAAATAAATACTATCTACTTTTATTATTATTTTTTTAAAAAGGGACATTTAGATTTTTAATATTTTCATTTTTCTAATTTTGATATAAATGGAAAACTATCTACAATTATTTAAAAAGATATTTAGATTCGATATTTCTATTAAAAACTTATTCATCTTATTATTACTTTTAAAATGGGATTTGATTTAGGATACTTTCCATAAATAAAAGCTATCTACTATTATTCAAAAGGATATTTAAATTTAATATTTCTACCAAAGATTTATTCATTATCATTATTACTTTTAGATGGGAATTTATTTATTATATTTTTAAAAAAAAACAGAAGGTTTTAAGAGAAAACCAATAATCATCTCTAAATAAACAAAATACTTCTTTTTCTCTTGAAAGAATTTAAAACATAAATTTCTAATTTGATAACAATAACAAACAAAGGCCTTTTACTCAAAATAAAAAAAAGGAACCTTCTTTACACTATTGGGCTTCAGAATGAAGCCCATTTTTAAACAAGACAAAAAATAACCCATTAGGGTTTATTGAGAACAAAAGCTAAACAAAGAGAAAGGGAAGAGAGGCATTAGGGGGCAGAAATAGAAGAAACAGAGGGAGAGAGAGTGAGTTCGGAAGAGAAAGAGGGGGTGAGAGAGAAAAGAGGGAAGGAGGGAAACCGACGGTAGAGGGGGAGAGAGACGGCATCAGTGAGGCAACGGTCGCGGGTCAGAGGAGGCCGGTCGTGCTCAGCGTCACGCCGGACGGTTCTATCGAGGAGGAGCTGGATCTGGAGAAGGCTGACCGGAGGAGGTTGGTTGGAGCCGATTCCGGAGGAGGTCGCGCTCGGGCGGTTAGCAGAGGTGACAACCGGACTAAGCTCGGTCGGCGGCAAGGGGCTTCGGTCAGTGGCTCTGGTGGTTCCTTTTCCTCTTTTGATGGTTGTTTGGCTTTTTGGTTTTCTAGTTATTTTTGTTGTTGTTTTGTGGTTCTGATTTGTTTTTTAGTGAGATGAGAAGAGAGTGTGGTGTTTTGGTTTTGTTGTGCTGTTGGTATAGAGAAATGAGGAGAAGAGTTTTTTTTGAAATTTTCTAAGAGGGATTGTGGTTCTAATTTCATTACTGTGAGCAGAGGAAAAAGGTTTGATTTTTTTTTTAGATTGGGTTTACTGTGAATAGAGAAGAGAAGGAGAGAAAATTTTGAATTTCTCTGAGAAGGTCCCCTGTTACTGTGTGTTCTGTTTATTTATTGAATTTAGCATTTCATTTTTATGAATCAAATCTTACTATTTTTGCTTGTAAATCCAGACCAGATCAATTTGAATCCTTCTTGGAAGCTCCTCAATGCAAAGGTCACTTTTGATTGCAGAGGGCTAAGGGAGAATAGGGCCAGAGTGATGATGATGAACAGTGTTCACACTCTCCCTTGGCAAAACACACTTGGGTCTCTTCACTTCTTATTTTTACATTCATCTTCATCTCTTCCTTTCTAAGACCTGGCAAGATTGGGTGCACCTTCTCCCTTCTCCAATTTTAGAATCCCCATTAGGCTTAAAGAAGATGATGGTGACTTGAAGCTCTCCCCTCATTCCTCTAAATTTCATGCTCTCTCCCCCTCACTTGGTATCCACTCTCTTTTCCAGGCTTGAGGTAAATTCCTCACCAATTTTAATGAGTTAAAGCCCTAGGTTTAATAAGATCCCTTATCATTATTTTGACTTTCTACCCTAGTACATTGGTTGAGGAGCTCTTTAATATCCACGTGAGGTAAGAGCTCAACTTTTTTTTCTTATTTCTCTATTAAGCCTATGAAGAAACCTATGCATCAAGATCTCCTCATCTTTTTGAACATTGACCCTTATCATTGAAATCTTTAAGGCCTTATAGTAATCCTCAACACTTTTAGTGCCTTGTGATAGCATATTGAGCTTGGTTAATAAATTTTCTCTATAAAAAAAAGGTAAATATAGGTCTTTCTAATCATCTATAGGAGGAAAGTGATCTTTCTTCTTATCTTTGCAAATTTGAGTCCACTAAACCAATGCATAATTTTGAAAGGAAAGGGTAGCAACCACAAGGTAGGCTTCTACATCACTTTTACTATGGAATGGAGGCATATTAAATCTTACTTCTCTTAGCCTCACATCCTCATGATGTCTGTCATGTATCCTAGGCCTAGCCTCTTCTTCATTTCCTTTTTTTTCTTGTCTATTTCTATGCCTTCTATGAGCCTTCTTTCCTCCTCATTTTTGATATCATCAAGCCTTAGATTGATAGCATTGAGTTTCTTAATCAAGGCTCTCATATAGAGAGATGTTATTTCTCTACTCTTATCTTTAGTCCTATGAGAAGACATGTTTATGATTTTGTTGGTTCAATTTATAGCAATAAAATAAACCTCTTTTCTAGTTATTGAAAAAAACCTATGAAGTTAGGTTACAAAAACTAGCAAAAAGAATAGAGGGAAAAAAGGTTAAAGAGATTTGGTCTAAGATAGAAAGGTACTAGTCATGAGCAAGAAAATAAATTAAGCCCAAGCATATTACCCTAAGGTAATTTTTAAAAGTAAGAAATAAAGTCCAAAGTCCAAGAGTTCAAAAGGTCCCAAAATACAATGACCAAAATGAGGAAATAACACAAGTGAAGTATCAAATAAATCTCCCAAAATACAAAGAGAAAACAAAATACAAATACAAGTCTCAAACTAATTTAGATTACAAAGCTTTTCTATCCAAGTACAAATTCTTCAAAGGAAAGCTCCACCAAATAACACAAATTCAAGCTTACCACAAAAAAGATAGTTTCTGCAATGAGTAATAAAGAGAGAGAGGGAGCTTCACCACTCACTAAGTGTTTACACTCAACACCTATGTATTACTCAATAAAGGCTTTTACTATTATGTGTATTCTTGTCTCTTACCACTCAATCTTTCTTAATCACCCAAGGTATACTTAGAACAATCTCTCAAGTTTATCTCTTTCACGTAAAATGAAACCAAAGAGAGTAAACCACCACAAGGTAATCTCAAATAATCTAAAAAAAGTATAAATTTAAATAGACAAACTTAGAGGCCAAACAAGATAAGCAAGAAAAGCTCAATTTGGAAGCTAAACCAATTTAGAGTGAGAGTGTGTCACACTATGAATAGATTGAGACAAATAATAAAGGGAAAAACAATGGATGCTAAACTCCAATATAGAATATAAATGTGACAAACAAGAATCAAAGAAGACAAGCAAACAAAATTGGCAAACAATGAAGATAGCACACAAAAAGGTCACCTATAACCAATACAACTAGTTTATTAAAATTAATAAGTGAGTTATGTGATTTATTATCATTATTATTTTATCACTAAGAGGAAATTAAAAACACATTAATGGGCTGCACAAACCAAAGAGGGGCTATAATGCTTATTTATAGGGTTTTGCACTTAAATTTTTAAGTTTTGCCAAGAAAGGGCCTAGAATAACATTAATTACTACTATGTCCTTTCAAGACTTTGTTATCAAAGCTGCAGAGGAAGAAAAGAAACACGAGATGGGAAAGAATTGAATTGATTCACATACATACAGAACATAAAGTAGGGTGGTTTATATTGACATTACAAAGCAGAAGAGAAACTACAAACTCTCTAAAACTAACTAACAGCCTTTCAAAATAGAAAAATAGAAAAGAGGGCTAAGCAATTATTTTCCTTTAACATCCCCCCTCAAACTCATGTTGCCAAATGAGGTAACCATGAGTTTGGATCGAAAATCAACAAAAGTAGACCCTGAAACAGGTTTAGTGAACACATCTGCAACTTAAAAATGAGCGCGAAGATGGAAGATCTATATTTCCTTTTGAAGAACCTTGTCTCTCACAAAATGTATTTCAAGTTTAAAATGCTTTGTTCTAGAGTGCATGACAAGATTGACAGCTAGAAGAACAATCCTTAGATTATCACTATAGATTTTTGGTGAAGGCACAAAGATGTGAAGCTCGTGAAGAAGAGATTTTATCCACATTAGATCAAATGTTACAGCTGTAATGCTTCTATACTCGGCTTCAGTTGAACTCCTAGATACAACATGTTGCTTTATGGATGATCATGAGACTAGATTTTTTCCTAAATATACATAATAACTAGTTGTGGATTTTTTGTCATCTAAGTCAGAGCCCCAGTCAAAGTCACAAAAGGCTAGAAGGTCCATGTTAGGTGGTGGTTGAAGTTGTAAACCATGATGAATTATGCCTTGAAGGTACCTGAGAATTCTCTTGACAGCCTTCTAATGATGATCTTGAGGAGCATGCATGTACTGACATACCTTATTAACAACATAGGACAGTTCAGGTCTTGTTACAATTATATATTGTAGTCCTTCTACTATAGACCTGTAAAAGGTAAGATCATGGAAGAAAGATGATCCATTAGTAGTGAGTTTAAGATTAGTGATCATAGGTATTGGTTGAGGCTTGGAGTCATGCATTGAGGCTCTATGAAGAATATTTCTGATATATTTTGCCTGGGAAAAGGAAAAGGATATTATTTGGTTGATAGATGACTTCAATGCCTAGGAAATAATAAAGAGGTCCCAGATCTTTGAGTTTGAATGGGGTGTTAAGATGAAAAATCAGGGTGTGAATTTCTATTTGGGAGCTGCCTGTGATGAGAATATCATCAACATAAACTAATATAAGTATAGTGGATTTTGGTGTTATCTTGATAAACAATGAAGTATCAGTCTTGGCAGCTAAGAAGCCTAGTTGGTGTAGAGTGTTTCCTAGTTTTTGGAACCATGATCTTGGGGTTTGTTTGAGACCATATATGATTTTGTTCAGTTTATAGATTTTTCCTTTATTGTGTGAGTTAAATCCTAGTGGTTGTTGCATGTAGATAGTTTCTTGAAGGTCACCATTTAGGAAGGCATTATTGATATGTATTTGGTGAACATGCCAAGCTTTTGAGATAGCAAGAGTAAGAATAATTCAAATTGTGGATGGTTTGATGACAGGGCTGAAAGTATCTGTGAAGTCAAAACCCTCTCTTTGGTGAAAACCTTTTGCTACCAATCTGGCCTTGTGTTTTTGAAAGGTTTCATCAGCATTATACTTAGACTTGAATATCCATCTGCAGCCAATAGCTTGACAATTAGGGGGTGGATCCACAAGAGTCCAAGTATTATTGTTGAGAAGAGCATTATATTCTATTTTTATAGCTTGACACCATTTAGGTTTGGATTGTGCTTCTTTTACTGATGTAGGTTCCACAATATGATCATAACAAGGAGTAGTTACAACTGCTGCATAAATTTTTGGCTTGAATATACCAGCCTTGGCCCTTGTTATCATATGGTGAGTATTGGTTGGAAGATTCTTAGGTAAGTCTGTGTGGATTTCAACAGAACCCATAGAAGATACTAGACTAGTAGATTGAGTGTTAGTAGCATGGGAATTATGAAGTATATGATCTGGAGGAGTGTTAAGGATAGGATTAGGTTCTTGAGGTGTCGCCAGTTGAATATAGTTAGGTGTATATTCTGGTTCAGGAGTAGTATTATTTAAGGCAACAAAAGGATTAGGATACAATTTATAAGGAAAAACATTTTCATCAAACTTAACATGTCTAGAAATGTATAATTTACTTGTAGGGGATAAGCATTTATATCCTTTATGTTGATTGCTATAGCCCAAAAAAATACACATATAAGTTTTGAAATCTAGTTTATGTTGAGTGTAAGGTCTTAAGAGGGGATAACATGCATAACCAAATATTTTTAAAGAATTATAGTTAGGACTTCTATGAAACAACTTTTGATAGGGACTAATATTATTGAGACCTTGAGTTGGTAAGTAATTAATCAATGTTACAGCAATTAGAAATGCTTCCCCCCAATATTTTAAAGGTAAAAAAGCTTCGGCTAGGAGGGAAAGACCAGTATCAACTATGTGCCTATGTTTTCTTTCAGACAATCCATTTTGTTCATGTGTGTAAGGACAACTTAGACTATGTTTTATGCCTTATGTGATTAAGTAATTGCTAAATTTTATAAATTCCTTTGCATTATTAGTTTCTAAAGGTTTTAGTTTGGTATCAAGTTTTAATTCAGCTGAGGCTTTAAACTGTAAAAGGGCTTTAAAAACCCGGGATTTGGAATGTAATAAGAAAATCATGTGAACTTAGAGAAAGCATCTAAAAATATTATGTAGTATCTTGCACCATTAGAAGTAGGAATAGGACTAGGTC